>CM053598.1:78870443-78926537 GCA_028646575.1 Pseudocheirus occidentalis
CTTGTTCTAAATATTATGGGCACTGTAGTGAAAACTGTGTGACCATTCAAATGTTAAGCTGTTATGGACACTATATTGTGATTTTCTGTGATAAGACGTAATGCTGTGAATATTATATTGTGGTATATTGTGAATGTTTGCCTTGATTTGTAATGGAAAAAACAGTGTTCACTATTACTGTGTAATCTGAATCTTAAAAGCTCTTCACAGTAGCATTCTTTTGGGAATCTGCTGGTGCATACCATTACAATGTATATGTGTGTATATGTATATATAGATATATGTGTGTGTGTACATATGTATATATGTAAATATATGTATATGTGTGTGTCTATATATTAACAAATGAAATCATTAACAAATATTTAATAAATTATAATAAGATAATTAACAAAAGAAAAACACTAGCTAACAGAAGATGGAGAAAGGCTTCCTGTAGGTTAGATTTTTAGCTGGGTCTTGAAGAAAATTAGGAAAACCAAGAGACAGAGAGAAAGAAAATTACCTAGAATAGGTAATAGATGCTGTGTCATGTTCAAGGAACAGCAAGGTAGGCAATGCCACTGAATTGCAAAGTATGTGGTGTGGTTAAGGCATAAGAAGACTGGCAGCTGCCAGATTTTGAAGCATTCTGAATGACAAACAAAAGATTTTATATGTAATACTAGAGATTGTATGGAGTTAGTGGAGTATATTGAATGGGATGACATAGTGACATGGTCAGACTTGTGTTTTAGAAAGTTCAATTTAACAGCTCAGTGAAGAATGAACTGGAGCAGAGAGGGAATCAAGGCAGGAAGAACAACCAGAAGGCAACTCCAACAATCCAAATGTGAAGTAATAATGACTTGTACCAGGGAGGTTTCAGCATGAGAGGAGAGAAGAACACTATTTGAGAGACGTTATGAAGGCAAAATTGACAGGACTTTGAAAGAGTTTAGTGCTTGATCAAAGAATCATCAACATAGATATAATCATCGAATCCATGGGGGCCTATGTGATCACCTAGCAAAACAGTATAATAGATTAGTACAAAAGGCATAAGACTTCAACCAGGCAACAAACTCTTTGAAAATTAGAACGGTTCTAATAGAAATTAATGATATAATAAAACAACAATAAAAATATTAAAACTAAATCAAAATGGTTAAGGTGGGGGTAATAGAAGAAAATATAAAGTATTTTAGTTCTACAAAATAATCTAACCTGGAAAAATAAATGAAGGAGAAAAATTTAAAATAATTGGATTTGCTCAAAGCTATTACGAATGTAAGATCATGGACATCTTATTTCAAGAAATAAAAAAGGGCAGAGAGCTTTGAATACAACATTACAAAAAGTAAAAATATATAGGTTTATGACCAAAAATAGCTTACTCAACAAAACAGTATATCCTACAGGGAAGAAAAAGGACATTTAATAAAATAGAAGAATTTCTGAGAAAAAATAAAAAATGAGTGGCTACAGGAGTCAAATGCAGGAGTCAAGGAAAACCTATCTATGTAAATACAAGGGAGCAATTTGGTAGGTATTATACAAGGATGAAACGGTCTAATAGGATGAAATGATATGCATCCCCTCAGAACACTCATGTCAGCAGGGATCACAGAAGAGTTCAATAAGGAAGAGGGCTTTGGAGTAGTTTTTTTACGTTTTTGTGATCTTAAAAGAAAAGAAAAGAAAAGGGAAAAGGACAAAGGCTGAAGAAATGTGTCACATAACTAGGGTATAAAAGTAGAAGATTATATAAACAAGGAGGAAGGGGTGAGGAGAGCAAGTCTCATTTGAATCTCATTTCTACCTAAAGTGATTAAAAGAAGACAGAATGTATACACATATGTACATACACAAAGATATTGGTGTAGAAATATATTCAACTCAGCAGGGAAACAGAAGGGAACAGAAAGAGGAAAGGGCAGAATAGGAAGGAAGGTAAATTCAGTGAGGGATTAGGTATCAGCAAAATTAACTACGGTTGGTTTTTTTGGTGGGCAGAGGGAAGGTTGTAAGTAGTATTTAAAAGGGAAAGAAAAGAGAAGATTATGAAGACCTATGAGAAGAGTAAAGAGGCAGATGAGCTGAAAGCAATTTGCATCAGACATAGAATATGGATGCTTAGCACCCTTATTTTCTCTCATTGTGCTCTTCTTTGTAAAGAGGGAATAGGAAACAAAGACATGAAAAAAATTATAAAAGAATAGGATAGTGGGAAATATACAACTAACAATCATAACAGTGAATGTGAAAAGATAAACTCACTCAGAAAACAGACGAGGATAATAGAATGAATTCTAAAAGAGAATTCAACAATATGTTGTTTACAAGAAACTCACTTGAAACAAAGACTCCTACAGTAAAAATAAAGTCCTGGAGCCAAATTCATTTTGCTTTGGTTGACCTCAAAAAAAGCAGAGTGGAAATCAAAATCTCAGGTAAGGCAACAGAAAAAAAATATATAAACTTGATTAAAACACGGAAACTATATTACATTAAAAGGTACCAAAGATGATGAACTAATATCAGAACATACAAGATGCATTGAATGGTATGAAATATAAATAAATTACAAGAAATAATACATTAAAACTATAATCATAAGAGACTTCAAGATAAACTTTTCCTTTTAGAACTAATCAAGTCTGACAAAAATAAAAGAAAGAAGATAAGGACTAAATAGAATATTTAGAAAAGTTAGATGTGACAAAATTTAGTAAATACTGAATGAGAACTGGAAGAAGTATACATATTTCTCATTATTGCATAAAACTTCTAAAGAAAACAAGTTTATATTAGGGCTCAAACACTTTAAAAACAAAAGCAGAAAAACAAAAATATTAAATTCATCCTTCACTGACTACACTGCAATAAAAAATTATATTCAATAAAGGATCATAAAAGGTTGGGTTAAAATTAACTGGAGATTATTTAACCTAATCTTAAAGAATTGATATGTTAAATAACAAGTTATAGAAACTATCTATAATTTCATCAAAGATAATGATAATTGGACAAGATAACAAAATTTGGGGTATGCAGAAGTTTTTGTGGAGAAATCTGTATCTAACACTTTCATCAACAAAAGAGAGAAAGCACACATTGAGAATACAAATTGTAATATCTAGAAAACCAAGAAATTGAAAATAACAATCATCCCTTTTTTGGGTAACAAATTCTTATCTATTTATCTGAAGGCAATCTGTATTCGTTTGATTGGTATTTCATGTTCTATATGTAGTAGTTCTGGGCTCCTGACTTTACTGGCCTACTAAGCTAAGCCAACAAAGTTAAAGGTCTTATTTTCTCTATCCTAGAGGGACATAAAGGTGGAAACCCAAAGCCTAGGGAATATGATAGAAAGGATGCTCCACTCCCTTGCTCCTTCATTCCTCCTCAGTGACTTTTGTACATGATACCTTGAATCTGAGGAAGACTGGTGGGCTATCTTTACCAGACCTCCCTCTTAGAGAAAATCTCCAGCCTTGGGTCAAAGAGACAGGATTTTCAACCCCAATACTTCCTTTGCTTTCAGTTTTCCTACTGGCTACTGGCTAATGGAGAAGTGTTTCCCATAACCTCAACACTGAAACATTCACAGGTAATAGGAAAGAGGAGGAAGACACTACACTATTTTCCTTTGCATAAATCATGCACTTCTAGACAAATGACCTGGCTCAGTCTGAGAGCGAAACATTCATACCACAATTCCTGTTAGCCCCATTTCGTGGCACCTCTTTCTAGTCAAACCACTGAAGCGTATGAACCACAGTTCGCCAACCCCAAGATAACCTTCCTTACCCTGAACCTATTGTAGATACATATATAGTCTTCAAATATGTATATTAAACCTGAACTGCTTTAAAAAAAAAAAGGTGAAGAATGTATTGAAAGTTACTTACGAAAGAATGCCCTATTTAATAAGAACTGCTGGGAAAACTGGAAAGCAAGGCTACCAGAACTTAAGTTTAGATTAACCTTTTATACCACATTCCATATTAAATGTATATGAAAATATTACCTGAAAACTAAAGATCATATAATTTAAAAGTTAGAAGAGAAGCAGATCATATACTTTTCACAATCATTGATAGTAAATTATATTTAACTAAACAAGGAGTAGAGGTTATCATTTTTAAAAAAAGATAATAGTAGCTAATAGTTACGCAGTACACTTTTAGGTCTGCAAAGTATTTTATAGAAATTATCTCGTGATCCTCTGCCCTTTGACTCAAAGATTCTACTGACAAATATATATATATATCCCAGGGAAGTCATCAACAAAAAGAAAGCTGACATATACACTAAATTATTGTAGAGGCATTTTTGTAATCTCAAACAACTGGGGTGGGGGGTAACCAAACTAGGTGCCCATCAGTTGGGGAATAGTTAAACAAATTGTGGTACATGAAGGTAATGGAATATTATCATACCATAAGAAATGAAGAATATAGGAACATAAATCCAGAGGAGTATAGAAAGACTTATTTGAACAATGTAAAATAAAGTAAGCAAAGTAAAAAAAAAACCAATACATACAATAACTACAATGTAACTCAAAAGAACAACCATAAAACATGTAATGAATGTTACAAAATTACAAAAAACAAGCTTAGCTGTGAAGAAGCGATATGAAAAGATACCTTTCTTCCCTCCCTCACCCAGTTTTCAGAAGTAAGAAAGCTATGGGCATTGTACATAATATTAGATTTATTTAAATATATTCATTAGTTTTAATCAGTTTTTTTCTTCTTCCATTTTTCTCTTTTTTTGATTCCTTGTTATATGAGTCAGGAAAAAACTAAGAAATGTAAAGATAAAAATTATCAATAAAATCTATTTCAAAAGAAAATAACATGTTAAAATTGTTGTATACTTATAAGAAAACACAGATTATATATGGCACACATGTGTAATTGCATTTGTAATTTTCTTCTGTTCTTTTTTTTGTATATGGAAATGTTTCTCTTGTTTAGTGCTTATCAAGTTTTAAATTTTAAAATTCAATTAATAAATTACATCACAATTATGTATATTTGTTATCGTCCTGTCTTTTTTCATTAGGTAAATGTTTACCTGGCAATCAGCTTCACTCAACTTCTTTCTAATTAATTTTTAGATTCTATAAAAATTAGTTAAACATACTCACTAATATCCTTTTAACAATCTCTAGAAGTACCTGGCAATTTAAGATATTTTTTTTTTACTAGTTCATGCCTTTTTTCTTGGATCTGTGTGTTAAAACACAGACTAAAGATTTAGCAGCCTAATTTTTTCTCACAATATATCTGCATATGTGTGTGTAAAAGCTTACCCTATAAAAATGTAGGAAATGAAACCACAAGCTCTATGGCAATGAAAGTTGAGAAATCCAAATTCACCATTGAAAAGATAAAGCATTCTAGGGGCAACTTAGGATAAATAGTGTCATAGTGTGCTGTGAGATAGAAAATATTAAGTGCAACAAGTTACCTACTAATTTAACTAGACTTTAAAGCCACCTAATGGAAATTCTGAATAACTGGGTTAAGACAAAGTAACAACACTGATTTTAATGGGCACACTAAAGGAATGATGTCCCTGAAATTCAGAGGAGAAAAATAATGGTTTTAAACAAGTGAAAAGAAAACCCCTACAAGAGACATTCCCAAAATTTCACTAATGATTTTCTTTACCTGTAATAATGGTGGTTACATGTACAACAAAATGCTTTATGGTTTATAAAATGTTTCGTGTATAGTATTGCATTTGTCTTCACTACAAATTGAGTTAGGCATTGTAGTATTCATCCAAATTTTGCAGGTGAAAAAAATGAGGCTTAGAAAGACTAAATAAATTGTCTCTACTCTGGGGCAAAGCCAGAATTCACAAACTAGTGTTCTTTTGACTCATACTCCATTGTTCTATAACATCAAAGTGGCCTCACAGCGGATATAATGGCTTAAATCCTAAGTACCCACATTTGATTCATTATCATATGGGAAACCTAATTTCCAAAAAATGAACTATTCTGATCTCTAGAGCTATGAAAGTAGTTAGAAATTAGTTCCTAAGTCCTCAGGGATTTAATTTAGAATTACTAAAAATGCTAAATTTCCCAAGTACTAATAACAAATAGAAAAAGTTCCTTCACAAAAAAAATAATAATTGCAGCACTTCTAACATTAATATTTAAACAAACAGCACCATAGATCTAGATGAGTAGATATAGATATAAAAATCTGGTTAAGCCTTATTGCTACTAAATGTAGTTGTTTAGTGTTACAGCTATAATCTAAACTCAAATACAAGCAAATAGTCTATATGATATATGTGTAAATTACACCCTAACAAGACAGACAGAGTTCACTGACTGGAGGTGAAGGGTTCTCCATAACAGTCTCTAAATCCATATGCAACATCTTCCCTGGGAACATCAGAATTTTGACTTGTGTCTCTTGATGGACTCTCACCTTCCTAGTAAGTCCTCAGGCCAATGAAATATCACTAAAGGGCAAATATTGGTTAAGTTTGTTTAGTTTTGTCTAGTCACTCTTCCCAGATGTACTTGAGTGAAATTTTTACTTCTTCATGTAGTATATTGGGATCAAAGTTTTAGCACCTTTGTCCAAGTATGGTAGTTCTACTGCTATAAATAAGGACAATATCTGTTTAAAAATACTAGAAAATCTGTTCCATGTCCCTTCTGTTTGTTGATCTTCTAGGTTTACCTATAAATGTTCTAGGGCTAATCAAGTTTGCCTACATCTCATGCTAAATTTTTGGGAAATGTGTTCCTCTACTCATCTTAGCCCAGGTTTTTTGGGCAAATACCAATCAATCACATCTATATTAAACATCTATATTTTCCAGTCACAATGCTGGGGACTAAGAATACAAAAAATCAAAACAAAAATGATTCCTGCCCTCACGGAGTTTACATAATCTTGAAGGAAACAACATAAACACACCTAAGTATATAAAAGATTCATAAAACAAGGTGGAAACAGTGAAAGGATTCACCATGATTTTATCACCATAGAAAATTCAGGAATAACTAGCCCTGTGACCTTGGGCAAGTCACTTAACCCCAACTGCCCTCCAAAAACCAAAAAAAAAAAAAAAAAAAAAAACCAGAAAATTCAGGAATGAGAAACAACTTCTACCAAAGCAAGTTGGTACATTCTCCACAACTTTAGTTTTATAATATGTCAAACTCAAACAGAAACAGGAGGCACAAAAGGATCCCTGTAGGCTTCATATTAACTTAGAAAAATGAATATTAATGCTATCTATGTTCTACCATATTTTTATTTTTTTAAATATTTCCCAATTATATTTTAATCTGGTTCAAATGCTACAAGGAGGCCTGCATGTTTGACAAATCTGGATACTCTAACCTAGCATATCCTTCAGTCTCCTAGAATATCTAGAAAATCCTCTGTCATACACTCTAAAATTAAAAAGATTCATTCTTTAAATTTGCATTCAGTCAAAAGGCTGTACTTAATTATCTAGAAGGCCACATGTGGACTCAAGGTCACAGGTTCCCCACCCCTGCTCTAGATCCTCTATTATGTTCTACAGATGACTTCATGGAGTCTTCGGCTGTCACATCTTTCTACTTGACAAGGATACCAAACGTTTGGTGAGATGATTTCTGAGTTCTATTTTGGTGACTGATTTTCATTGGTAACCTTAAGTAAGAAATGAAAATAATTCATGTCAGTCAACCAACATTTATTAAACACCTAGTATTTGCCAGGCTACTGTGCTAAATACTAAGGAAACAAAGAAAGATTTTTTAAAATAGTCCGTGTTCTCAAGAAGCTCACCATTTACTAGGGAAGATAACCTGCAAACAACTATGTATAAACAAGCTATACTCAGGATAAACTGAGATTAATCTCAGAAGCAAATCACTAAAATTAAGGACAGAAAAAGGATTCTTGCAGAAGATAGAAATTTAGTTGAAACTTGAAGGGAGCTGGGAAAATTAGGAGGTAGAGATGAGAAGGGAGAGCGTTCTAGCTGTGGGGGACAGGCTCAGTCAGGAGATGGAGTGTTGTGTATGAGGAATAGCAAGGAAGGTAGTATTACTGGATCACAGAGTATGTGGTTGGGAATGATGTATAAGAGGACTGGAAATGTAGCAAAGGGATAGGTAATGAAGGCAACATCTTTTCTTTACTTCTAATTTTTCCTCCATAAATATGCTTGACAGATTAAATGTCCTATAGATGCATGTGGTTTTCTCTCCTTTCTTCTCATGTGCTGTTAATTTTTACTTTTGTTAGAACTAGCTGACAGCCTGAATGACCCAGACAAATGACTCTGATATGATTGTCATATCAGTAATCAATCACTTACTAAGATAGTTTCATTTTTGTGATGTTTAGCAATTTAGTCTCCATCATTTTTCTAGTCTCCTCTCAAATAAATTATATATGATAAAGACACAAGATCATCTATGTAAGCATGAGACTTCTGAGGGTACTACAAAATCTTGGCCTTATCAATTTCTTAATCTTGAACTACATTTTCTAATATTTTCAACTATCCACAGGAATGCTCACCCACGAGTGTTCTCATAATCATCTATAAGTCTTGACTTCAATGATCAAAATACAAGAATATCTTTACCAAACCATTACCTCATATTGCTCCATTTCTCTCTATGTTCTTCATATCCTGAATCTATTTTTTTATCCTCACTGAAACATCCAGTTCCTCATTCCCTCCCTTGGGAGAAGACTCTCAAGCTATTATCCATGCTCTGATATTACTTTCCTCCTTTTCCCACGTTTACCCTACAGTAACCAGTACAACTCTCCAATGTCTTCTGTTCTCAAATCCCTTATGCTCCAGACTATTGATATTTATGCCTTGTGAACCTCCAATGCTGGATTGCTTTCATCACCCACCTTCTCCATTCCTCTCACATATTGCTGAGTGGAACTGGACAAAATCACCCAACTGGGTTTACTGGGTCCACTACAAATTTATGGCATCTCATCTCTACCAAACCCTCACCAGCACTGTCAATGCTTTTACTTACAGCAAAGTGATTCTCTATGCCACTCTCCACAGAGGCTGTTCTTGACCCTTCTCTTCTCAAGCCTCTCAGAACATCCATTCCCCAACCATCTCAGCTAGGGACTTTGATTCAACTTTACCAGGAAAATAGAGACAATTTTGCATGGGCTCCCTCTTCTCCCCTTCTCCACATATTGAATTCCCTAACATCCTTCATTTCAGTCTCTAAAGAGCTAACCCTCTCATAAAAGTCAGCCTCTTTGCTACATATATCCTTGTTCGCATGCCTTCCTGTATTCTCTAGCAGATTGTCCCCATAATCATTGTGCTCTCTTTCTCCCCCTCCCCCCCTCTCTCCCACCCTCTCTCCCACCCCCTCTCTCTCTCTCCACTTATTTAGGTAAATTTCTCTCCAGAAGGAATGTAAGATCCTTAAGAGGAGAGACCGCTTCATTTTTGTCTTTCTTTCTCCAGCACCTACCACAGTACCTGAAAAATAGTAGGAACTTAATACTTACTAATTTTTACTAAAGAAAATATTAATCCAAAAGCATAGGATACAAATTGAGAACTAGAGGCAACTCACAAGGTTGGGTTTCATTTTGTTTTGGTTTTTTGATCCAACTATCTCATCTTATAGATGAGGAAACTGAGTTAATGACTTGTCCAAGTTCAGAAAAGGAGTAAGTGACACAGTTAAGAGTCAGAACCAGAACCACATGTTCTAACTTTGGACAAAACATTCTTTCCACTGGACCACATTGCCCTGACCATATTTTTTTGCCATCCTACTCTTTTCCCAACTTTCCAGCACTGCACTGAGTATCAGTGGATATGTGGATTTGGTTTGGAGTATACCTTTAAGTCTTTCAAAGATGTTTTCTTCTTCCTCAAACTCTTCAACCAATGTTGGAACATAAACAGCAATCATCTTCATGGTAACTTTTTGACTTATGATCTTCATGAGCATTACAAAAATAGATGACTAAATAACTCATGAAATGCTGTTTATTATTCTTTGGGCAGACAAAGCAGCCAACCCTATTAACTTTTATTTCCCTCTCTAAAGATGGCCTACATGATAGTCTTCCATATAATTGCAATATACTTATGCCTTCTGGTTTCATTTATAGCAAATCTGTCATTATTGATCATCCTCTAGTAGTATATCAACTTATTGGTGACTGAATGAAGTTTTCACATTTAGTGTACCAACAGTTAAATAAATGCATATTGAAGCTAGAATTTGCATGATTCTTTCCATCCTCAACACCTTTTTTCTGTGCCTAAGGAAAATCTAAATGCATAGCCCAAATATACCCAAATCAGAAACACAATTCACTTGATGCCAATTCCTTAAGTGTTCACATGGTGCCTGGGACTTAATCAGTCTTACAAAGCATGCTTTGCAACTTCAAAACTTTTAATTGCTGTAACTATTAAAGCAACTCAAAATACCAATTAACATGATTATTTAAAATAATAAATGTACTTTGAAGATTCCAGTAGCTTTAATGATTAACTGGCAATTTCACAAAGAAAAATCATATTTATTTTTAAAATACATCTCCTAAGAAGTTGCAGTGAAAGTGGATAATGGGTGTGGCCTAAGAAAGTGAATCAGGCAAGGAATGCAAGGATGGAGGAAAATATCTTACTGAACTGGTTACCTAAACGATAAAGACTGTGAAGGGAGAAAAATGAGGCCAGAATGAGGTGACAGGATGGAAGAAATGGGACAAATTAAGGAATGCAAGACATAGGCAAAGATGAGTAGAAGAAGAGAAGGCTAAGAGTAGCAATATGGTGAGACAGATAGAAAGACAAGTGATTGTGATCAGAGAGCAATGAGATGTTTAATTTGTGATCATTTCTGTGGAGGACTAAAGTAAAGCATCAATAAGGATCATAAGAGTTAAGGAAATCGGTGAATAGAAAGCCAAGATATTCAGAGACATTAGCATGAATGAGGGAGTCACTAGGGATGATGGCAAAGTTTAGGGTAGTTAAAGAAGACTGCGAATTAGGTGCTAGATCACTGAGGAAAAAGGGTAACACTTTCAATAATGATAATAGACTAATTTATTATAAAATCATAACATATGAAGTTTCTTTGCTCATTCTGTTTATTCCTTCTTAATGCAGGATTGATCCAATATAATCCTAGCCCTCAAACCTGTTACCTAAAAAAAATGTTCTTTTTTGTTTTCTATATTTTATTTCCTCCAAATTTTTTATATTTCTCTGATACTGAAGTAGTCTATATTGTGCATTTTCAGTATAATTTGAACTCCAAGTGAGGTGTTATGAATAAGATAGATGAATTAACGCTCCCCAATTCTTATAACATGTTTGGCTAAAAGAAAAGCTCTTCAAGATAAAACTGTGTGATACTTTAGCTGTAACTAAAAGCATGAATCCATTTTATACACTTTTATATAGATACATAAAAAGTCAATGGCATCTCAATGGTAGCTCTGATGTTTTTCTAAAATAAAAAGTGCAGCACTTCAACTTGAACTATAGAAAGAAACAAGCACTATAAGTTATTTTCATTCTTCAAAGTCAATTATATAGTTTCAATTTACTTTGCATCATCGAATCAGGGCACTCTGGCTTCATACTCTTACTTTGGTTTGAGTTATTTAAAAATCTCAGTTCTAAGTTAAAATATATAATAGCTTTCTTTTTCTTAAAAGTCATTTGTTTTGGTGTCTTTAGCATGACACATTATAGCTAAGAAACAGCTCAAAAGTGCCCCCTTTAGAGAGTCTTTTGAACCTCATCAAAATATTTGCTTAAGTTTTTCAAAATTTGAAATACTTGGAAATGTCAAAGGATCCATAATATCAATGATGTGGGCATCTCCAAAACTGTTGCAGATCACAGCTCATCCTTCCTCCTTGCATGTGATTCTTATATTTGCCTTCCCATAAATCCTCTTTGAAGTGCCACCTCAGTGTGTTGGGAGCCTTCCTATATGTTTCATAGCATTTCATAGATACCAGTACAGAACTTGGAATGTTGATCTGTAATACTCTGCACTAAATAAATTACTTACCATCTTGTTTTCCAGGTAAATTGTAATATCTTTTATGTCCCTTCTTGCACACAAATCATTGTAGGTAATCTTGCAAACTGTTTACCACACCGTCTATCAGATGGAATATATTTTTTATTCCTCAAAAATTGTAATAACCCCTGACTTGCAGCCATATAACATTCTTAGTAGGATAGTGGCTTTATAAATATCACTTTTCATTTTGGAGGAAGCTTGGGATCATTAAAAGAAACATTCTGTTTCCCAATTGCATTTCAGCCGTGTTCTCCATCCGATTTTTTCCTGGACCCAGCTCTTGTTTCTTTGCGATGTCTATACAATTTATGTGTACTGAAAGGGCAAGTAAATGAGCTGCCAACTCAACTGTATATCATGGTCTGGTCAATAGACATCTTTCATCTACTCTTTTCAAAAACAAATGCTTTATTGATGCTTTTTATTGCTGTCATTTCCCAATCATTGAAAATACTGCCCCCTCTTCAACGCCACAGAATTCCCCTTATAACAAAGAGTTTTTAAGGTTTTTAGGAAAATCAACACATTTCTCATGCCTGACAATGTATGCCTTATTCTATATCTATAGTTGCTCCCACTATATTGAGAGAAGATATATCAGTTACTATTGCCTTGGAGTCAAAATTGGTTCATTGATCCATTACATGGATCAGAGTTCTGAATTCTTTCAATGTTGTTTTTTCTACATAAATTTGGACTTTATGTAAAATGTTCCTTCATATGATTTGCCCTGTCATCAGTTGCTTTAAGTGGTCCCATATTTCTCTGAATTCCTCATACTCATTTTTTCTTAGAAAACAAAAAATTCTGTTTCTTTAATATAACATTTTTCCTTAGCTATTCCTGAATTAATGAACAACAACTTTGTTTCCAGTTGTTTTCTACATCAAAAAGTGCAATTGTAGACTTTTTTTAACATATGGGACCTTTTTCTTGGTCTCTGATATCTTTGGGATATATGTTCAATTGTTTGAATACAGTCTAAAGAGTTTGGGTTCATGACTTTTCTAAAATAGCTCTGAATTATCTTCCATGAGATCACTTCGGATCATAATGATAGTGAGAACTGACATAGTGCTGTTAGGTTTACTAGGTTTGTAAATATTATCTCATTGGATCCTCACAACAACTCTGGGAGGTAGGTGCTATTATTATTCCCATGTTACAGATGAGGAAACTTGGGTAGACAGAAGCTTGAATGACTTGCCCAGGGTGAAACGCCAAGCAAGTCTATGAAACCAGATTTTAATTCTCTAGTAACACTACATTAATGTGCTTGCCTTCCCACAGCCCAGTCAACATTTGTCATTTTTGTCTTTTATCATCTTTGCCACTTTGATTAGTTTGAGATGAAGCATTAGGGATGTTTCTGGTTAACTTCTAGTAAAGATGGCTACCTGAATGAAGAAAGACCTTCCATTTTTCTCATATTCACTCCAACAAATACTTGAAATTTGCAGCAGACCAAACAACAATCAAGAAATTTAATGAGAATCTATGATAAATTATTTCCTTTCCCCAGAAGTGTACAAAAATTTAGAACTTCATAGGTAATAGGAAAGGGGATGAGGAGCAAGGCAGAACAATCATAGATGCACCAATAGTCTTTCTGCTTCTCAGCATAGAGCCCCAGGGTTATCAGAAAGCCGCAAGGTAGGAATACTGAAAACCCCATGGAGCCCCAGTGACCAATTCAGCATGACGGAATTCAGACTAATGGTCTAATGACTCCTAGTTTCCTGGCAATTTGTCCAGAGATAACAAAGAGGGCTCTGAACTTCAGAAATCCAGAAGGGGAAATTTGGTGACATGGAACTAACTCTGTGAGGTAGACATCAGCACAGGGACCCTTGTGAACCATGATGAGCCAAAATAGGATCAACCTAATCCATTCAAAAGTGCAAGAGGTGTTGGAAACTGTTCCTGGCACAAAGACCTAATTCAACAACAAAGGATAGAAATATAAGCAAACCAAAGAAGGCCTATGATCAGAATTTTAAAATTAATGCAGTTCTGAAGATCTATAAAGAGAGAGAGAAGATAACTGTAACAACTACAAAGGAAAAAATGTTTTGTTTTACTGTATTTTATTCACAAGGATTACATGAGTATCTAGAAGAGGTGAAACAAGAGATTAAAAAATAAATAAATGTTCTTGAAGAAGAAAATAGGAATGAGAATAAGGAACTTATAAAAGAAAATGTTCAATCTTGGCCAAACAAGAGAGCTTCTAAAAAGTAAAAGAGAGCAAAAAGAAGTCAATGGCTCCATGATATAGCCAGAAATATTACAACAAAAAAAGAAGAGGAAAAGGACAAAGAGGAGGAGGAGAGGAGGAGGAGAAGAGGAGGAAGAGGAGAAGGATGAAGGATGACAACAAAAACAATTAATGTAGCTGATATTCTTTTCAAAACTCACCTGGAAAATACATAAAGGAGGAGCCATTTAAGAATCACTGAACTCCCTGAAAACCATATCAAAAAATATAGACATCATTTTTAAAGAAGTAATAAATGATAACACCCCAAAAGATAAAAAGAATTCATCAATTACCAATTGAAAGAAGCATCAAAAAAGAAGATACAGGATTATCATGAGCAAAATTCTTGAGTTATCCAGAAAGAAGTAATTTAAGTACTGAAGAACCACAGTCAGAATCAAACAAGAACTAGCATTTTCTATTATAAATTAGAGGAAATCTTAAAACAAAATATTTCAAAAAGCAAAATATATAGACTTAAAACCAGGAATAACTGACCCTGCAAAATCAAGGATAATCCTATAGTGAAAAAAAAATGAACTTTTAATGGAATGAGAACTTTTAAACATTCCCAATGAAAAGATTAGTAGGAATTGTGAAATGCAAATTCAAAAGTCAAGAGAAATTTAGAAAGGTAGATTTACTTAAGCAAATGGAAGAGGTTATTTGATGATGTAGTGCAAATATTCTAATAAGGAGAGATGAAACAAGTATTCCCTTATAATCTTAATATATTCAAAGAGGATAGAAGGAATAAAATAAGAAAAAAACAAAAGACCTAGAGGCGGACTTCTAAAGTTTTTAAGAAGGGAAAGGGAAGGAAAGATTTGAAATGAATATACTATTATTTAAAGGAGGAAGAAGGAGTTTGAATTTGCTTTTTCTCATATTTGAGGTACTTAAAAAGAAGAGTCCACAAACATTGAGAAAGGGATCAGGGTAATGGGTAACAGGTGACCCTCACTCTTATCTGAAACAGAGAAAGAAGGGTTGAACACACAGAGTTGAACACATAGAGATACATAAAATTCAATAGGAAACAAGCAGCAATACAGAGGGGATAGCTAAGAGGAAAGATGATGTTAGGGAGGGAACAGACACCAATTAAATAAGCCTCCCAATCCTGCAGAGAAGATTAAAAGGGAGGAAAAAAAAAGATTTAGAATCTAAGGGAATGTTCATCAATTGGAGAGTGACTAATTTATTTTCACATTTAAATGTAAAAACATCACAAAGGAGATTTCAGAAATCCTGTACTGAGTGAAGTGATATAGAGTAAAATGAACAGAACCAAGAGAATAATGTATAAAATGTATGTAATAATATATAAAATGTACAATAATAATGTAAAGAGAAAAACAACTTTCAAATATTTAAGAACTCTGATCAATGCAATGACCAAACATGTCAGGAATTTGGCCATGGTGGATGGTAGAAAAAGGATAATAAGAAGATAATTATGTGAAGCATGACTGAGGCTGACTAGATTAAGGGAATCTTCTAAAAATGTGTATTTCTGCTCATGTACTTATATGAGAGCAATTCAAGGTGAAAGTTCCAAAATCAAATGTCTTAAGTCTTCCAAAGTAAGGCCTTTAGACATCTAGTGGTCAACAGGGTATAATAGTGCTGCATGTGGCAAAAAGAATGCTAGGTGGAATAAGAAACATGCTTGGGACTGGCTAGATATCATGTGCAAAATGGTCATGTGAGTTCACACACACACTTATCAGTCAAAAAAGGGAAGAAAGACTCTAGGTAGAACAAAATATTCATAGCAGCATTCTTTGTGGAAGCCAAGAATTAAAAACAAAGTGGACACTTTTTGATTAGAAATGGCTAAACAAATTGTGACACATGAATATAAAAACAATATCTCTGTGATAGGAAAAAATTTGAAGAATTCTGAGAAACATGGAAGACTTATATGAACTCATGAAGAGTCAGCTGAACAGGACTGGGAGAAAATATATATGTAAACAACATGAATGTAAGTGGAAAGAGCAATAAACAATATCATGTTATTATAAAGACCAAATAGCCCTAAAGACAAGAAAATGTTTTTTGCTCTTTGTAAGAGATAAAGGGTCAGAGATATGAAATTCACTCCATATTTTTTTATTAGACTAGAATCAATGAAAATATTTTTACACTGGAGTAGCTAGGTGGAGCAGTGAATAGAGCACTGGCCCTGGAGTCAGGACAGCCTGGCCTGACAAATCTGGCCTCAGACACTTAACACAAAACTAGCCATGTGACCCTGAGCAAGTCACTTTACCCCAATTGCCCTACCTTCCCCCCTCCAAAACAATATTTTACATAATAATAACTTCAAATAGTATAAATTCAAATGATGTGACCACTTCAGAGGATTTGTTGTCCACACTAATAAAGACCTGTCAGACTTCAGAGGATTTGTTGTCCATACTAATAAAGACCTGTCAGACTTGGCTTATGTATTAATAATCCAGAACATTTCCTCTTTCTTCTTTGTTATAAGGCAAACTTGCCTTGAAAGAAAAGGGGAAGACATATACTCAGGGAGATCTGCTAATAAAACAATAAAAATTTGAAAAAGGAAAATCTAGCTCTTATTTACCATTTCTGTGGTAAATTCGTGGTATTGGGGGGGGTGAACTGTTTAAATTTTTAAATTGTTTAAGCTCTTCTTTGATTTTCATAAATGTTAATTTATTGAGGGGTTTGTTGATTTTCCACAGTTTTTTGATTATTTGTTAAATTAATTGATTTCTCCTTTCTCTCATTTGCTAATATATGTATATAAAATATAGAGCAAATGGATACCAGGTAATTATGGATACTAGTTGCTGGGAGAAAGGGATGCTGGAAAAGTTTCACATTAAAGGTGAAACTCAAGCTAGGCTTTGGATGAAGCAAGGAATTTTAAGAGGAGGAAGTGCATTCCACAGGCAAGGAAGAAGGCAGTGGAAAGGGAATAAGATAGGAAAGAGAGTATTGTATGTGAGGAACAGCTAACAAACAGTTTGGCCAAACAAAGGAATGCAGAAAGAACAGTAATAATATGACTATAAAGGTTAGTTGAACCTAGGGTGAGAAAGGCTTTAAATATCAAAAAGAGCCATCAATATTTTATTCTAAAGGCAATGGAAACTGTGTTAGTTTAAGGAGCAAAGGAGTAATATGCTCAGAACTGGACTCAAAGAAAATTACTTTTATAGCTACAAGAAGGACGAACTGGTGAAGGAAGAGAATTGAGGCAGGGAAACCAAATAAGCATTTTAATAGTCCAGGAGAGAGAAAATAAGTGCATGAACCAGAGTGGTGACTCTGTGAGTACAGAAAGAGACATATACACGAGATGTTATAATAGTATGATTTAAAAAGATAGATTGGACATGGGAGGTGAGAGAGAAGGAAGAGTTAAGAATAAATGCTAGGAAATTAAGGATGCTACTGCCCTTCACAAAAAGAAGAAAGTTTCAAACAAGAGTGGTTAGTACTAAAAAAAAAAGTAATGAATTTTGTTTTTCACATATCAAGTTTAAGAAGCCCACAGAACATCTTACTTGAAATTTCTAACAGGCCATCCCCCGAAAGATAAACCACTAAAGTATAGAACAGGCAGATCTCAAAAGAAGTAAGCCAAGCTATCAATGACCATATGAAAAAATACTCAAAATAATTAATTAGAAGAGAAATGCAAATTATATCAAATCTGAGGTCCTACTTCATTCCCATAACATTGACAAAGATGACCAAAAAAAATGAAAGATAACAATTGTGGGCTATGGAAGGACAAGCACACTAATGAACAACCAGTTGAGCTGTGAACTGATCTAATTGCAGTGGAAAGTGCTAAATTGCATATACTTTTGGACCCACCAATAGCACGTACTACACATATATGCAAAAATATTTATAGCAGTAGTTTTGGTTGGAGCAAAGAACTAGGAACAAAATGGGTATGTATCAGTTGGGGAATGGCTTAAAAACCTAGGGAACATTAATGTAATAGAATATTATATGAACTGATGCAGACTGAAGTGAACAGAACCGGCAGAAGAATTTATAACATAACTACACCAATTTATAAAATAAGTAAAGGGAAAGAACTGTCAAAGACTTATGAACTACAATCAATCATGACATCAGAAAACATGATAAAGTAAAATTCTTGTCAGATTTGATGGATTAGGAATTCAAAATGAGACATACATATTCAAACAAAAATAATGTGCAGACTTGTTTGGTTTGATTAAATTTCTTTTTTAGACTTTTTTGAGGGAGACAGAGCTATAAGGGAGTTGAATGGCAATAATATCAGAAAAATAAAAAGAAAAATTGTCAATGAAATATCCAAAGACCAAAAGGAAGTTCAGAGAAGAACAAAGAGAAGCAGAATGGTGGAACTATTGTGTTTTTTAAAATGTTGCAATATCATAGACATTAACAATATCATATACAATTATTTTGCTCTTCTTTGTAGAAAGAATTATTCATGTTTGTTGATGTTTGTCAAGTCCATAATGATACAAAGAAATTTTTTAAATAAATTTTTAACAAGCAGTTGAGCAGCTGATGATTTAGAACTGAAGCTCATAAAAAAGTAGCTAGGGATAGACATGTAGATCAGGCTTGACTTGGGAAAAAAAATAATAAAATCCATTAGTTTACAGGGGAAGAAAGGTAGAAATAACAATTAAGACTTCAGGTATTTAATGAAATGTAAGCTCCTTGAGAGCCGAGATTATATTTCATTTTGTCTTTGCATCACTGGGGTTATAAATCCTGTAAATAGTTCTCTGCACATATGAGGAACTAAATTAAACACTTGTTAGATTGGGATTGGATTGGACTGGATTGAATTACTAGCATTCTGAGTAATTTGAGGAACAATATTTTCTAATTTTTTGTTATCCTTTCCATAGTTCCTGAGATAGTAAACCACATGAAACAGATACTAAAAAAAAAAGTGTTGTTCAATAACTACAACACTGGTGTTGTTCGTTTAGTTCATTCAAGTTATGTTCCAATGATTTGATTCTAAAAATTTTGGAAGAAAAAACACAAGAGGGACTGCAAAATTCATATTTACATCCCTAGATTAACATTATTTTCTCTAAAGAGCTATAATTTAAAGTAACTTTTTTATTTCTAAGATATGAGTCAGAACTCTTTTACTTCTCGGACAATTTTCTGCCATAATTACAAGAAATTACACTTCAAGGTTTTGGTAATGACTTACACTATACAGGAAGAGCAACACAGGTCCCTGAACTACATGTGGCAACATTAATGGATATTTAGCTTTTGTTTGAGCAATTTAAATTAGTCTCAAATGCTTCTTTTAATAAATCTGCATTTGGCATTAAATTCACTTCAATTGTGTCTAGAGTTTAGGAATAAAGGGAAAGTACTTAGCTATGAAAAAAATATTTAGGAAAGAAAATAATAATATTGATAATTCATTCTACAATGGAGTCTCTCTACATGAAAACCAAAGCAAATAAATTAAAATATCCTGAACCATTGAGGAGGGATGTCACCAACTTCTCACAACAGTTTTTCCTTCATAAAATTTTTATTTTGGAAAAAGGAACTATTGTCTTTTTCAAAGTGACTGGCTTTCTAAAATATAGGCAAATGTCTGAAGGTAAAGGTATATGAATTTATATTATTTGTAAGGGATTTAACCTCCAGAAATGATAGCTCTATATCATGGTCAGAATGATTTAAAGTGACTGGCCAAGCCCCTGAGAATTCTGAAATTTTATTATCATTTAAACTACTTAAATTTCATGAAAACTGCATATACATGCATAGAGTCACACATGCATACACATTATGTAAAAATCAAAGAGTAAAGTCCAAACCTGATATAAAGCAAGAGAGTGTCCATATCTCTGAAGAGGTCCCCTTGATATAGGTGCCACATTCCATATGCTGCTTTCTAAATTATAACTAAAGGATACATAAAAAACATAAACTAGCATATCTTTTAATTCAACTTTTTTAAATATTCAGTTGTTTTTATTTTTACTTGTATTCCAAATTTAATAACAAAAGAGTAACTTGAACTTTTATCCCCGAAATTTGTATAGGAAACAAAATAAAAATGGAATTGTCCTAAGCACATAACATTCATTATCTTAATTTAAGGAATTCCTTGCTCTGCTCATACACTTGACTGTTAGAGTACCATATACTCTCAACCCAACTGTTGGCAGATCTTAAATTGTCAGGGAAAATCGAGAGCTCTCTGGTTTATATCCAGATACCATACTGCCTCACCTTTAGATGATATAGTAGGAAGAACTTAGATTTCAAACCAGAAGAGCAGTGTTCATTCCCTGCCCTGCCACTTACCACCTGTGTGACCTTGGACAAATTACTTCACTTCTATAAGTCTCAGTTTCACCATTTATAAAATGAAAGTACTGGGCTAGATGATCTTTAAGATCACTTTCACTTCTAATGTCCTATGAAATGAGACGTTTCTGAGGACTGACCCCTGGAATAAGAATTTTAGCTTGTCATTATTTTCAGTTTAATCTTTATTTGGGGACCACTCAAAATAAATTTATAGGTTTATTCTGTACTAACACATAGTACCCAAAGACCATTTTTTAAAATGTTTTAATAGATTATTGCTTCAATGTATAAAATTGGTACATTGTACAATTTTCAATTGACTAATTTTGACTTAGAATATTACCATTATACTTTTATCCATATTGACCAGTCTTGATTTCTTGTATTAACAGTTTTAATCTCAGAAATGAATATAAATCAGGTTATAACTGACACTACTTATCATTTCTAGAAGCTATTAAAAAGATCTATAGCTGAACTACATTCAGAATAATGAAGAACATTTTCTGTCCATGAATTGAGCAATAAAATTACTTCTAATATGATTCCAAAAAAAAAAATTTTAAATGCAAATCTGAAGAAATACTATCCCACCATGAGAGCAAGGTTCTAAAAAGTAAAAATGAATCCATTTGCTTAAATAAGTAATGTAAATGTTTAAGACAAAAATATTCAATATTGTTTTTTAAATATATTTAATTAACTCAAATAATGATATACAACTTTCATATCACTAGAAACCCTGTCATTTTTCAAAAAACTATACTTATTTTCACAGGTTGTTCAATTCCTTTCATTATGTCTCAATTTCTGCCTCCAGATTCATGTTTTCTCATGTCTTCAGATTCATTTTACAGTTTCTTTAACAACTTTCTTGAATTCATCCCACAAGCTTTTTCAGTATCTTCTTTTTATTTGACCCCCAGTATCATTTATTTAGATTTATTGCTGATCACATTAATCTTCCTCAGACTATTTACCTTCATCTCCCTAGAATTCCATTTCCTTTAATTTGATATAACACATTTTCATTCAGACCTTTGAATCAATACCTTCCTTCTTCCCCATGGTAAAAGTTCTCACATCCCTAATGTAATTGTTAATCTTACACCTCATTTTGCTAAATCCTCCCCTTTCTGATTCCTGATGTTAGAATCATAGACTATTAGAATTGGAAAGGGCCTTAGAATCCAACCCTTTAATTTTACAAAGTAAAAAACTGAGACCCAAAAAAGAGTATATGGTTTACTCAATATTGTATGTTGTCGCAGAGATGGATTCAAAAAACAGGTCTTCTGACTCCTAGTAGTAAAGAAGTGGATTCCTGCACCTCCCCCCTTCCAATATACCATGGCAGGTAGTGCACAATCACTAGCTTTAAACAAAAACAACAGCAGCAAAAACAAAAACACACATTTGCCCACTAATATAAATTCCTACATTGACCATTAATGAAGGAAAAGTAGAAAAATTTTTCTAAGAAAAATTCCATTTTCCCCTAGAAACTGCCATAGTTCATTGCAGAAAGGTACTTATAATAAAAAAAACTTTTTAAAAACACGTTTGTATAATCAAAAATTGTAACCTAAAGATGCAAACTTTGGATAATTTCAAAGTATTTAATAATAAAAAGTTATCTCAAAATTAGTAATAATGAATGAAGTTAAGGCTTTTCTCACTTGAAACTAGCATTATCTAGGTGTTTAGTCAGAAATAAATGCTGATATCTTGAGAGTTTCAGGGTTTTTTTTTAATCCCACATCTCAGAGACTCAAATCTAAACACTGACATAATTTGGCAACTTTGATATAAACATGCCAAACAAGTAGAGATTCATGAAATATATAATATACACATATATAGGTATATTCTCCTGACTGATCTCATGTCCCTCAAAAGACACTATGTCAAAAATAACCAAGTATTCACTTTAAAAGTAATTTAACACAAAAAATAAGATAATCATATTTATATAATAGGAAACAATTTCTAAAATGATTCAATACAAAATATGAGAAAGACAACTTACTTTAAGACCATTTGAAAAGAACTGTAGTTAAAAGTATATCCACCAATCACCCACATAAATTTTCCATGTAAAACTGCCTTATGTGAAGCCCGACCAACAGAAGGACTGAATGGTTTTACATTTGGAAGAATCCAGAAAGACTCCGTGGAAGGTACATTCAAAGAACAATCAGGACCTATTTTTAAAAAGATATCATGCAATAAAGTTTTAAGTAGCAGAAATATAAATATGGATTAAAAGAGTTAAAATGATTAACAATTTTCATACTGATAAAATGCAATTTATAGCATTCACATGGACCACAATTTATATTTTAAACTGACAAGATAATTATGTAATAAATATTTATAAAATAAATTCCATCACAATCAGAGTTTGGAAGAAAATTATGTGTATTGTATGCAAATTCCTATTTACCTTAGTACATGCTATATATAATATATGACAGGGAACAGTCATATTACTATTTGGTTCAGAATGCATTCCCCCATGAAATTCCTACTCCTTTGCCTCATGGAGGGAAGTATAGGGAAATCACTTCGGATTCTCAAAGACTGAGCCAACATAGCACAAGCTAGGATAGATGCTACACCATGAAAACCTTTCCAGAATAGTCCTTATAATAGACTATGCCTCTTTCCCAAGAACAAGTTTATTTAAGAGTGTAGAGGTTCACCACCAATTATTTTGGCAATTTGGCAATTGCAGCCCTAATAGCAACAACAACAACAAAAGAAAAATACAAAATGGCCATCAGTATTGTGCAGCCCTTTCAGTTCCTTCTGAGATAGTTGTTAAAGAAGCAAAAAAAATGGACAGAGAGTGCTAAAAATAATACAGGTTTTAATACAGTCTATTAATATTGACTCTTGTTGGTCTAAACATAAAATCCTAACCCAATAATAATTAAATAAATAATGAATCAGCCTGAAGGATAGAAATCACATCAATTTTGGCATCATCATTATAAATAAACAAGAAAAACATAAGGAAGGTGTGGCTAAATGAAATGATCATTTCATATGTTCTCCTTAAAGAAGTAAACAAAGGAGATGGTGGAATTGGTTTCACTATATATCTAAAGGTGATAAGAAACATTTCAAGGGATGCTTGATCATCTTACCTTTCAGTGATTATGGCTAGCATAAGCAAAAAACAAAAACAAAATAAAAAGACTATAATGAAGATGATTGTAGCTTATACACCAACATCCATTGCAAAGAATGAGGAATTAGAATTATATGAAGAATTCAATAAAAAGCTCCAAATTAAATCAACATGTATTTTAAAAGTTGGTGACTTCAATGTAAAAGTGATCATAAGGAAAGATGATGAAAAAAGTGTTGAAAGATATAATACAAGATAAAGAAATTATCTTCCCTTCTCTGATTCTTCTTCTCTAAGTGAGTTCATCTATGTTCACAACATACCTCCATCACCTCTACATACATGACTCCAATATTTATATTTCCATTATGGAATTCTTTCCCAAGGATCAGATCCAACCAGCACCTCCAATTTCACATATATCTCCCAAAACTTGCTCCTTTACTCACATCCCTATTTCTTTATGGTTAAAACATTCTGGATTTAAAAATCTTAGAATAGTCTTTAATCCCTTCATCATAATACCCAATCTATTGTTTTACAAAATCCCATCATTTCTACACCTCTGGTATTTCTTCCTTCCATACAACCTACACATTCTTCCTTCCAACAACCTGGTTTAGATCATTACCTTTCACCAGGTTTAGAACAATAATCTCCTGCTGTCCTTATCTTCAGCCTCTTCCCCTTCCAATCAATCCCATACATTTTGGTCATATTAATTCCCCCAATACACAGCTCTGACCACATCATTACACTGTTAAGAAATTTTCATTGGTTGGCTACTCTCTACAGCATAAAACACAAATTATTTAGCCTAGTATAAAAGGCCTTACAAACTTTGTCCCAGACTTATCTTACATTTCTTTTATATATTCTATGTGCCAGGCTAATCATCACCATTCATAATCTTGTACTCTTTCACCTTAATAGTTCTGCTCATATCATTTCCTGTATATGGAATGTCTTCCCCCATCTGCATCTGTATAAATCCTGCTAGGTTTGATCAAATGCCAAAAGTCAATTTAACCCATTTATTAAGCACACGTACAAAGACAAAAAAAAACCAGTCCTTTCTGTAAGGAGCTTATATTCTACTGTACAGACTTCCTTGATCCCCTGACTAGAAATGAAATCTCAATCCCCTAAAGTCTTTATCTTTTTCTTTTGTACCTTTCTTATCCCCCTCATTACATTCAAGGTATTTTATTGGTTATTTGTATTCATGTCTTATTTTCCCTAAAATATCAGTGATTTATTTGTGGTCAGAAAAAGTGTTCTACTCATCAAATTGTTCTACTCAGCACCCATTTACAAGCATTAGTCTATAAAGCTTTCTGAACTGAATTATCCCATTTACTTACTCTAGGATATTCGCATTTGGGTAAGAACCAATGCCATGTTGTATCCCAAAGAGATCATAAAATGGGAAAAGGACCAACATATACAAAAATATATATAGTAACTCTTTTTGTAGTGACAAACAATCAGAAATTGAGGGGATACCCATCAACTGGGGAATAGCTGAACAAGTTGTCGCATATCAATATAATGGAATACCACTATACTATAAGAAATGATGAGCAGGAAGACTTCAGAAAAACCTGGAGACTTATATGAACTGATGCTGAGTGAGGGGAGCATAACCAGGAGAACACTATACACAGTGTATAGCCACATTGTGCAAAGACTAACTTTGATAGACTTAGCTCTTTTCAGCAATGCAAGGTTCTAAGAGAACTCCAAAAGGCTCATGATAGAAAATTCTATCCACAACCAGAAAAAGAACTATGGGAGTCTGATCAAAGCATACTATTTACTCTCTCTCTCTCTCTTTATCTGTTTTGTTTTGTTTTGTTTCTTCTTTCTCATGGTTTATCCCATTGGTTCTAATTCTTCTTTACAACATGCAAATGTGAAAATATGTCTAATATGAATATATATGTAGAATCTATGTCAGATTGCATGCCATCTTGGGGAGAAGGGAGGGAAAGGAAGTAGAGAAAAATTTTAAACTCAAAAGCTTGAGAAACTGGATGTTGAAAACTAAAAATAAAGAATTTTTTTTTAAAACTGCCATAAATAAACATTTGAAGATACATTTCCATAGGTAAAATTTTCAGTATCAAAAACAGACTGGTAAGGGAGACATTTAGGGGCAAATGTGATTCACAAGTCATATCAAATATGTAACCATGGAACTACCTATATGTAAGGCTTTAATTTTGCAATTAATTATTAGAATAGGTTTTAAAAGAGTAATACTCAGAAATCAACAAGCCCTTATTTAGAATCTATTATATGACAGGCAGCATTCCAGGCACTGAAAACATGAAGGTAAGTAAAAAGGAAACAATTGCTGCTTCAAGGAGCTTACATAAATTCCATGTAAAGGGGAAGATAATATGCACACATATCAATATATAAAAATATATGCAAAAGACATACATTAGGTTTTGGGAGAAGACACAGGAACATCAGGAAATTAAGAAAGGTCTTGCATAGCATTCAAAGAATGGATAAATACAGAAGTGGAGAACCTATGGCCTTGAGGTCATATGTGACCCTCTAGGTATTCAAGTGGGGCCCTTAGTCAAACGGGATATTTTTGATTTGTTTTGTTTTACTCTGGAAGGAAATGAGAAGTGAGAAGCCCTTAGTCAAAGGGCCCCTCTTGAGAACCTAGAGCGGCGGTTCTCAACCTGTGGGTTATGTTCAATTTGTAACAATGAAAATAGATCCTGCATATCAGATATTTACATTACAATTCATAACAGCAGCAAAATTACAGTTACGAAGTAACAATGAAAATAATTTTATGGTTGGGGGTCACCATAACATGAGAAACTGTATTAAAGGGTTGCAACATTTAGGAAGGTTGAGAATATCAACACGTGATATTAAAACCACAGGTTCCCCACCTCCTGGATAAGTAATTTCCAGAAAACTTTGAAGGACACCAGGGATCTTAAGTGCCAGAGGTGAAGAGACAATTGCATTCTAGGCCTGATGTACAGAACCAGGAAGCAGAATTTTGTCTGTGAGGAACAATAAGAATGCCATTTTGACTGGAATGCAGACTGTGCAAAGCAGCCTAACGTCTAAGGCTGGAAAGGAAGGTTTCAGAGAGAGTGGAAACAGATTTAAATAAATTATATTTATTCCAATTTTAGTTAAGAAAATTTTATTTTCCTTCTTACTATGTCTGTACTGATTGTCAGCCATATATGCCTTATTTATCATGCTTTCCTGACTTTTAATTCTTTTTTTGCCACTGTTCACAGCCTTCTCTCCCCACTTCTGTCCTGCCTAGACCATAGAAATTTTAACATTCCTGGGTACCTCTGGATTCCATAACCATGAGAAATTTGCTTCCCTTTGTTTCAATATTGATAATCTGATAGAACCAGGCTGTTTCAGTAAGCCTTAATAATAGTTGTTCTATTTCAGTTTGAAAATACACAAATTCAGGTCTCAAGTTTTAGAACCTTATTTTGTCAATTCTAAAAGTTTGAAATTTGATAAAAATTAGTTTATTTTAATCAAGCAAGTGGATAGTTTTCTCTAACTTAATTCTGCTCCTAGTGCAAACTATTTTAAAAGGAGACGTGAGTTTGCTCATTCCTTCTGCAATGCCCAAATGTATGTATTGTAGTTAATGTCAAGTCAATAGATATTTATTAGTGCTCACTCTGTGCCAGGCATTGTACTAAATGCTGAGGATACAAATAAAGCAAAAAGAAAAAAACAGCAACAATAACAACAGTCCTTGATCTCCCGGACAGGAGGACACAGATCTTCCTGGCAACCCACTATGGCATATTGCACCTTAATTTGCATTTTAGGACACTTTTTTTTAATCACTTCAAGACCACAAGCTACCACTTTCTAATAACTCATAAAAGGCTGCATAGATACAAACTAGATTATATCTAAAGTCTCTTCCAGTTAAAAAAAATCTATTATCCCATGATTCTGGCTTAGATAAAAATCTAACTAAAGTTGAAGGTTTTAGCTTCAAGTAGTTGAAAAGTCTTCATTTTGTATAGTATTTATGTTTTTCAAAGCCACGTTCAAAATGACATTGAGTTTGTGAGATGGATTTCACAATCCAGAATATTAGAGTAAGAAGTCTTATTTTTCCATTCCTTGTGAGTAAAGGTATTGACCCAGAAATCACAAAACTATAAACATTCTACAACAAAGATCAAAAACCTATGCCCACAAGAGACCAATTAATATTTTTTAAGGCTTACTGCAGCTCCTTGTTGATTTGGGGGTTTTAATTCCCATAGTAATAATGATTTGGTTGCTACTTAGGCCCTTTTCTTGACTACCATTTTCATTTCTGAGCCATCCTTAACTGTAAACTGGGATGGAGGGGGTGGGGAGGGTTGGAAGGGGTATTTTTGTTTTTCTCTGTAAGGGGATAAGAAGTGGGAGGAAAGAATAGCTTTATTTCTTATTTCTTAGAAGTCAATGTCAGAAGAATAGGGTAGTGGATAGAGGGTAAAGGAAGAACTAGGTTCAAATCCTTTCATTTATACTAGCTATGTGATTCTAGGCAAACCATTTGACCTCTTAGACAACTCTCTAAGGTCATACTTCCAATGCAGTTGTATCTTTAAAAAGAGCATCTTTGTAGGAAATGTCCTTTAAAAAAAAAAAGGTGGTGGCGGAGTGAAAAATCAATCCACTTCCAAATAAATTTGCTATTTCCAAACTATAGAGGATATTTTGGGAGGAATTACAGGTTCTCAAAGAAGAAGAAAGACATCCAATAATGCAGATGTGTGTATATGCCTTTGCCTAGCATAGTTTAATTCAAATTAAGCTTTTTATTTAATTTGAGACACAGGAGCATGAGGAGGAAAACACAGGAAAAGATAAGAAAAAATAGCCTGCTCAACTAGTACCCAGGGTGCACCAGGCTCCCTTCATGGCTCCCTGTGTAAATAATGGTGGTAGTAGCCAATGAGGCAGCTGAGACAAAGATAAGAACATGTATATCAGAGAGGTCTTAGCTTATATGTATATCTTACGGGTTTCTCACTTCTAATCTCATAAGCAGGGAGATGCCTAATTAGATAGGCTGAATAAGACATGAGAGTTTCAATTACTAAGGGTTTTAAGTCTAGATTTCAGAAAAATTTGGGGGGAGATTCAGGCAAAGTGAAAGTATGTCTCTAGAAACAGAACAATCTATGGCAAGAAAGGATAGAAAAGTTTTCTGGACTACCTACAAATAAGTCAGACTTCTCCAGATTTAAAGAGCATTATGAATCTTAATCCTTAACGAAATGAATAGCTTGAGTCTCTCTAAAAGGACATGTTAGCTACGATTATATATGATATATTATATATTATATTATACCTATATATGAGATAAACATAATAAAACCGTGAAAAAGAAATTTTAAGATTTTGGTTCTGATGAATTAGAAAAGCGAACTTAAACAAGTAGTTACCACTAGGATGGAAATTTCTTTATTCTGCTAGTCTGAAATGAGAATTAATATTTTTTGCTTATCAGGGAACATTCATTATCACCTGATTTTCTTAAGGAAAGGAAAATTCTACCTTGTGCTTTTCTTGAATACTTGAAATTTTGTATAAAATACATAGGAAATAAGGTTGGAAAACGGATATAGGATTTCATCAATATAGGAAACTATTAATTCAAGTTGGCACCTAATTCTAAAATGTAAATTATTAACTCTAAAACATTTGTACATCAAATAGTTAAATTTTGACTAAAAGAACTGTGTAAAGAGTATATATTATCGATAAAGATTTATAAAGAACTGGCTTTCCTAAGTTAGATAAACCATAAAATGTTTCTGTAACATAAATGTTAGTTATGAAATGGCATTTTAGTGGTCAATACTGCCACCCTATGGCAAATACTGAATTCTATCCCCCAGGAGATTAAAAACTAGTCTTTTAAAATGTTTTAAAACTCCAAATAACTACAGCTTGGGAAAAACAATATTTAAAATACTGAAATGAAACATTTCACCCAATATTTAGGTCCAATATTCCACATAAAGTAAAATATTACTTGGGTGATGAAGATCTCATATAATGTTTCTTAATGTAAAATTCTAGAGATTATCTTGATGGTAATAACGAATTTTTAAAAATCATTATTTTCCAACCTCCTTACTAAGGTTTTAACATATGTTTAATCAACAAGAAAATCAGAAATTATATACAAAAATAAATTGACATTTTACATTTCTTACATTTCTTCTTCTCCCTTCCCCCTCTTTGTGTAGGAGGTACCAATGTGTCATTGGTATAGGCAATTCAGGGTAGGAAACTCCCTCTAAAATTTCAATACCAAAATGGCAACCCTTCTGCAATTTATAATCTTGCAAAGTTGACTAGTGCCCTGAGAGCCAAGTATGTGATATAGTTGTACTTGAACACAAGTCTTGCTAACTTCAAGACCAGCGGAGTTTGTCTTACATCTTAGAATACTACAATAAAATGGTACTTAAGGCCACAATTACAATTTCTGAGAATCCACAAAAGGACAGGATTAAAATCTCAGGTAAAGTCGTATATTTTAGTTTCAAGTAGCAGAAGGATAGAATTAAATGCGTGTGTGTGTGTGTGTGTGTGTGTGTGTGTGGAGAGACAATGAGGAAAAGAGATTCTTTCTCTCCTGAACTCCCATCCACATTAACACATGACTTTTAGACATCTGGAAATCAATGTCCCATAGGCATCTCAAACAAAATATCTCAAACAGAAGTCACTCGCTCAACTTTCCCTTCTCTTCTGAACTTCTCTAATGTTGTCAATGGTACCATTATCTTCCTGGTCACCCAGGATTGCAGTCTTAATGTCATAATGTCATACTCAGCTCCTCACTGTCATTCACCTCACATATCCAAACTGTTGCCAGATCTTTTCATTTCTTTCACTTCTCTATGTCCCTTCTTTTTACTCATGTTGCTCTTATTCCAGTGCCTTTATCCCCTGTGCTACTACAATAGCCTTCTAATCAGTCTCCCTTTCTCTTCCCACTCAAATCCATCCTCTGCTCAGCTACTTTCCCTAAGGTATAATTCTGAGTACATCATCCCTCTCCCACCTACTTAGTAAACTCCTGTGACCCCTTGCTAATTATTTTCAGTCGTTTTTTCAGTCATGTTTGACCCTTCGTGACCCCATCTGGGGTTTTCTTGGCAAAGATATTGTCTTTGCCTTGTCCAGCTCACTTTAGAGATGAGGAAATTGAAACAATCAGGGTTAAGTGATTTGTTCAGGGTCACACAGGTAGCAAGTGTCTTAGGTAAGATTTGAATTTAAGAAAATGAGTCTTCCTGACTCTAGGCCTGGCATTCTATACACTGTACCACCTCTGCTAACTATACAATTAAAAAGTTACTTCATAACTTGAGACTTCTTACTCCAAGTCTGCATTAACTTTATTCCCCTCCAATAATACAGCTACACTGACCTATCTGCTGCTCTCCCCACACCATCTCCTGTCTCTGGGCCTTCACATTGGCTAAATCCCATGCCTCGTATGCTCTCGCTTCTGCCTTTTCATTTCCTTGGATTCCATCAAGATCAATCTGTAATCTCACTTCCTGTGAGAGGTCTTTCCAGATCATCAGGGGTTAGTACCTTGCCTTCTATTTACTCTGTATGTAGTTTGCATTAATCTAATTATGATTAGATTATTAATAATTATTAATTAATTAATTACAGTTATTTACAGATTGTCTTTCTCATTAGTATATGAATTACTAAAAGGTAGGGACTGGTTTTACCTTTCTTTGAATCCTCACTACTTATCACAGTGCTAAGTATATAGTAAGCTCCTAATACTTGTTAACTAATGCATGGAAAGCAATGCTCAGCAAATATTAAAATGTTATATAAATGTCAGTTGTTCTTTACTATAATAACCAATTAAAGTCAAAAAAAGGAAAGTACTGGCCTATAAATTACAAAACTATAAACTTTTCCTGTCCAGCAAAATTTTAATGCTTAGAAAATTCATCAATTGTAAACACCATTAAAAGAATAATTTACAAGGCTTTGCAAAGAAGCAAATTATCTCCAATAACTTTCTATAGCAATTTTATACCTACCAGATGAGGAAAATATAAATGTAAATGATCTTCAGTATAGCTCTTATTTCTGACTCTGCCTTGACTAACATAAATCACCATTATATTCTATTTTGAGCAAACAAGTTTTAGCTGGTTCAACAAATGGATGCATTTTAAGGGTATGCATATCAAGGGTCAATGTATTAAAATTAATTGAAATTTTTGTAAGGCTTTAAGGTTCACAAAGCATTTATATACATTATCCCACTTAAGCCTCACAAATAACAATGCGAGATAAGTTCTACAGTTAACTGTTACCCTTATTTTATAGATGGAAAACTGAGGCTCCAAAAATTTAAGCGATTTGTTTATGATCATTGTGACTCCAAGTTTAACATTCTATTCCCTATACCACATTGCCGCTCCAGGCACAAATTTCATCTTAGATTAATTATTGCTTAACATTTTTATCAATGACCAGGATAATGGATTTGTTATGTTTATTGAATGTGTAAAACTTGAAGGGATATGACCATTAAGACTTTAGAAGATATAACTAAAATTCAAAATGATGGAAGTAAAACAGAGATCAGAAAAGAAGCCAAATGAAGGGAAATTCTTTCTCTTTAAGAAACAGACTACAGAGGAATTTCCCACTAGAAATTAATTGATATGTTTTGTATTTAATTTTCCTGTGTACATACCGTTCCACTCCTTCTTTCTCCCCCTAATATAATGCAAGTTCCCTGAGGGCAGGGACTATTTCATTTTTATCTTTTGATCACTAGCACCTATCAGATGCTTCCTAAATGCCTGGTGAATGAATGTTGATCACAGTCCAGAAAAATAAATCAGTAAGGCATATTAGATAATAAGATTACCTGAAGTTATAGTGCCATAGTTTAAACACAAATTATTAATGGCACACATAAGTATAAATGAGACTGCAGGAATTATGAGATGATATTCTCTGAAAGGAGCCTAGGCAATCCTAGCTAGGTAATTAAATTTCATACAAGCTTTCAAGTAAAGGACACAAAGTATGGTGGCCATTTATTCTTATAATTTTAATATAAAGCATTAAGGAAAAACATCTAGATAGTGTGCTGTTCTTAAAGCCCTGGAAAGTCCACCTCAGAAAACTATAAAAGCACCTTCTCTGGAGACTTTACAAAAATAGAATGGTATTGTCTCTGTGGGAAAGTCTAAGTGTTCTCCTCTCTGAAAGAAGCTAAGTGCCTAAAGCAGGGGGTTCTTTTTTGTGTCATAGATCTTTTTGGCAGTCTGTCGAAGCCCATGAATCCCTTATCCAAATACTATTTTTAAAATGAGAAATAAAATCCTAAGATTATAAAGGATTAAATAATTATTAAAATATTCTTAAAACAAGTTCATAAACCCCAGGTTAAAAACTTGTTCTGCATCATCTCTAACACATTATGTTGAATCACCTAGGGAATCATATTGAACTTACAATTCATTTTCTCCTCCTGTTCCCTGATACTGAGAATTCTCAAGAGAGGACGTGAGAATACCATTCTCTCCAACAGGAGATATGTGCTGCCAGATGGAAATTACTGATCCCCTCAAGGTACCATGTTATTAATAATGATAACAGTAACAATAATAAACAGAGCACTTATAAGATTATAAAGTATTTTACCTACATTATCTCATTTAGATGCTATATTATCTCCTAACAACATTATGAGATTAGTGCTACATCTCCACGTCATAGATCAGTGGTTCTCAACCTTCCTAACGCGGCCACCCTTTAATACTTGTATGGGGGCGTATCTGCACGTGGGCAGACCAGCCTGGAGACAGATGGAGGAGCTGTGTCTCGGTTACTAAGACCATCAAAAATATGTGTTTTCCGACAGTCTTAGGAGACCCCTGTCACCCCTGTGGAAGGGTCATTTGACCCCCAAAGGGGTTGCAATCCACAGGTTGAGAACCGCTGTCATAGATGAATAAGGGAATGGAATAAGCATTTATACAGGATCTACTAAGGTGCCAGGAACTGTGCCAGGCACTTCAAGAATGTTATTTCATTTGATCTTCACAACAACCCTGTGAGGTAAATACATTTATTATCCCTATTTTACAGTTGGGGAAACTGAGGCCTGCAGAGATTTAAGTGACTTATCCAAGGTCACACAGCTAGTAAATATGTAAGGTTAGATTTTTACTCAGATCTTCCTGACTTTAGGCCCGGCGGTTTTATCCATTGTGCCTGTTCAATAATTGTATGGTAAATACCTAATTTATCACCAAAGAAGTTAAAACCAAAACATGATCTAAATATTAACTCCTTAAAAATAAATAACTAAAGGTAAACTCATTTAATGAATGCTTTTATAACATCTAATTTTATTTAAAATGGAGGTAAAATGTAAGACTAAAAGGCAATGTGGTATAGAAAAAAAGTTATAAGAATATCCTGACAAGTCACTTAGCCACTCTGAGTCTCATTTTTCTCATTTGCAAAACAAGAAGTCTAGATAAGTTCCCTTCTAGCTCTACATCTATAGCAATATGTCATGCCCTAGAATGGATGAAACAAATTCTATTAAATTTTTTAATCTAACTATCTTATGTATAAGTCACTATTTAGCCATATGTTTGACATTTTCATTTTGTAATTTATGTACTGTATGTATAAATGAATAACGTATAGCATATGTATAGCGCTAAATGAATAACATATAGCATATGTATAGCGCTTATATATGCATACAAATATAATAATAAAAGTTTTAATAAACTTTTTTGATGATGTTTTATGTACCAAATTTTTAACTCTAATCCCTAATAAACTCGAACAAGTCACAAACTTTAAGAAGTTGTTGCTTTACCTGTAAAACAAAGATAATAATGGTTTCATTCCCTACCTCCCTAATTTTTTTTCACAAGGAAGCACTTTGTAAGCCTAAAAAAAGTGCCCAACTTATTAAATGTGAAATATCTGTTTATTTTCATGAAATATATTCCATGTGAGAATTAGAACAACATAGCTAATTTCCACGAATGATACATCCTAGCTAGACTCGGCCTTTCCCCTAGGAGGAAGAAGAGGAACATACAGACAAAAACGGCTGGATAGGGTGAATGAAGAACTGATGAGTATATTTTCAGATACCAGTTGGATTCTACTAATCTGTGTATTGATTTTTATCTGGCACATCAGATATGTGCTAGATATGTCTGATATATATCAGATATGTCAGATATTCAGATTTTTTATCAAAGGTGCCTGGAGTATACATAATCCTATCCCGGTATTCTTGTAAACAATACTGACCTTGAATATTGGAAGACTTGGGTTCAAATACCCGCTCTCCCTTTAAGAAGCTGAATGGGCACCCATGGTCAAGCCTCTTGATCTGTTTTCTCATTTATAAAATGAGAGAGTTGAGCTCGATGACCTCCAAAATTACTTTTAACTAGATATATCTTATGTTAGGATCAAAATATCTTATTTACCACTGTTAAAACATCACCATAATCTCCTTCAGACAACTTAAAAATCAATCTATAGTTCTATATGGAACCAGTTCCCTACTGCAAGTCTGTTGACCCTTATGAATGAATCCCTTCTCCAAATACTGTTTTTAAATGCAAAATTTTTATAAGATTATTAAGGATGAAATAGTTATTAAAATATTTTTAAAACAAGTTCATAGAACCCAGGTTAAAAATTATTGGTGTATATTATGTCTAACACATTATCAGCTTGTACCATATTGAATTTTCAGTTCACTTTCTCCTCTCGTTCCTAGATCATTCTCTCCAACAGGAGATCCAACAGGAGATATGTGCTACCAGATGGTTAAAAAGTACTTATCTCCTCAGAGCATGTTAACAATAACAAAGTGCTTTACCTACATTATCTCATTTAGATCTTATATTATCTCATAACAAGGTTGTGAGATAGGTGCTACACTAATATTAATCATGTCTTGGTTTTGACTTTAGTAATAAATTCATATCTATCATGCAATTATAGCTAATTCCAGAAAACTAAGTGGCAAAGTAGATAGACTGCTGGGCTTGGAGTCAGGAACACCTGAATTCAGTATGTTAGAGGGTCATGGTCAGGTGAAAATACATTTATTTTTGTATCTTTTTGGGTGTAAATGAGTGTTCTACCAGTGATTTGTATAATATTAATAAATGTCATAGTTCAGATTTCAATTGGCCAGGACTCTTTGAGATCCAGAACCAAATGAACTAACCACAGCAATATGGTTTCTCTGCAATGCCCATCCATAGGCAACTATAAAATGACAGAAGTACTCAAAAGGATAGATGGTGGAAATAAATAATAATGACACAGTTAATAGAGAGGCATAAGTCAAGAAGAGAGAGAGAAATAATTCAAAGATAATTATTTCAGAGGGAACAAGAGAGAAAAGGTAATGGGAACACGAGTACATGAAGATTAGGTCATAAGAACAAAGGAAAAAAACTGGAAAAATTATGAAAAAAGGAATCCAAGCTTTATCATCAAGTAGGCAATGTGCTCCCATGATTCAAATCATTTTACTATTGTAATATAGCATTTTAAAAAGTTTTACAGTTGTCTTTTGTTTCTAATGTGTTTTTCTTTCTATATGTTATGTTTCTCATATATGTGTGTTTCAATACTTCAAGGATCTTTAATTTGGTAGATACAGGTACTCCCTGTACTTATATTGCAGGCTGCAACCATTTGACAATTTAGTAGATGATCTTCAATAGTTGATATGGTCGAATATGTCATCATCCTCCAGCCAAAATGTTTTAGACTTCTTTGAATGTAGCTAGACTAGTCCTCATTCTTCAGATAAGGAGACCATGCCAATACCACCATCTATCAGCTTGGTAAAACCTGATAGACCTACTGCTCTGCCCACACAGACTTCAATAGTCTTGAGATCAAATCTCTGTGCCTTGTGTTTAGATTTAATTTATTGTGTTTAGATTTAATGGACTTATACACATGTAACAAATATTAAAGGGTAATAAAGCTATAAAGATGAATGGGGAGAGATAAGTGACAATTTATTCTGCCACTGAACTCTGAAGAATCTAGTTCTCAAGGAGGACATTAAGTGAAATAGCCCTTCTTTATAATATATCCTCCTTCCCATTTGACACTTATGAGCCTAGATTTCCCTATCAGGATCCTGATTCTTCCACCATTCAGTTTTAAAACCCTTCTCCCTAAGATGACCACCTACATAACTTCTGTCTCTGTCTCTTTCCCTAATATCTTTCCACTAATAACTTTGATTTTTACCCTATCTGCTTTGACCACATCTTTCTAAAACTCAAAGATCTATTACTAAATAACACTAGGATTAGGATCAGGCACAAGGAAGGAGCCACCCTACATACTAACAGTACTCCATTTCTCACTGGAATCATGCTTCCTTCCAACCCATCTCTTTATAGAAAATTAATAAAAACAGAGACCACCAATAAAATGTTTTAAATGCTAAAATTTATTAATAAAATGTTAATAATACAGTAATTTGTTGCCCCCCAGGGAATATCAATATTTTAGGTACTTCTTTTAATTAATTACTACAATCCATAAAGCAGAAGAAACTAATGTTTATAAATACAATGTATGTTGAATACACACTTCATTTAAATGAAGGAAAAGATAACCCTGTAAGTACAAAGTAACAAATTACTAACATTCACATATAACACAGCAATCTTGATAATATATTAATTAAAACCAAATTCTACCTGTAATATTTAAATAAAAGAACACATCAAAATTAAAGTTCACAATATTTTCACAATGTCACAAGCCATGTTAATTAAGCAGGCAAGAAAACCTTATTTGTTATGAAATATATGCCCAAAACATCAAAGGAAAACATAATAGTTACATATTGCCAAAATCATATTATTAATTCTAAAGCAACATAGCAAAATCAGCTTTGCCATGACTACATCCCAGCAAGTACATAAGAGCAGCTAAATGAATTTAGTTATTCTAAGGACTAGAGGCAAGGATGAAAACACCACAATGTAAACTGACCAGTAAACAATGGCAGCATCTTAAGACAAGAACCACATTATGTACTATAGGAAAACAAAATATGTCAATGAACAACTTGAAAAAATGAAGGCAAAAAGAGGAATGAAACAAGACAGTTCATGGAGAATGTTTTAAAATGTCTGCCTATTTTCAACAAAATAATTACAGTGAAATAACCATTTGTTCAAGTTTGAAAAACACCACTGTAATATGTATATATTAGTAGGTATTGTGCATGTATATGTAGGTATATTACAAATGTATATATTAATTTCATTATACATATAAATATGTGTGTGTATTTCACTTTCAAGATAAGACCAGAACCAGAGGTAAATAATACACAAGACTATTTTTAAGAAAACCTGTTAATATAACAAGGTACCTACATATAGAATCTTAGAGAAAAATTTGCATTTTTAAGAAATTTAGCAGTGTAAAAATTTTAATTTTTATATTTTAAATATTCATATCAATTTCAAGACAATGTGAAAATATTTTCTATTCTTTCCAGCTTCCTTAACTTTCAAAGGTGACATGAATTTGAATTAGATAAGAGGCTTCATTAATTTATAAAAAAGACTGAAACCACAGATTTTTCTAACTTTATCAATTCTAACATCCTAACAGTGGACTCATTAATATAACAGAGAGTCAACTGGAATAAATATCCCAAAAGAGAATAGCATACCACTCTAGGCAGGTGCTTGGAATAATTCTAACTGGAATCACTGATGTCTTGTGAATTATCTTATAAAAATAATGACTTTTTTAATTATATTTTTCTTGAGCAAAGATTCTCTCCATTAATGGAACTTGCATGTTGTATTGTTTCTAGGAATCTCTTGAGCTGCAATACAACTCTGAAGGTAGATAATTCATGTCATTCATGTCTTAAAATCTAAACCAATGAAATGATCTCACTACTCTGGAAAATATTTTGGAATATGAAAAGTAAATTATTTATAACCTTTGAGACAATTATATGCACTATTGGAATATATACATACGTGAAAATGAGATCAAAGACAGAAGGAATATATACATATAAATATTCATAATTTATAATATACCAAATATGCATAACTTATGTGGAAATGGAAAAAAACCACTAGAAACAAAAGGGATATCCAGTAATTGGGGAATTAACAAACAAAATGTGCAATGAAATGGCATAAGAAACAAAAGACATGACAAATTCAGGTGAAAATGGGAAGACATATAAAAAAAGGTGAAGAAAATAGAATCAGTAGAACAAAACGTACAATGACAATGATATGAACAAAAACATCATTTAAAGGAAGCTAAATTCATATTAAAAGCAATGGCTGATACTCCATGACAACAAGGTTCCAGTTAAGGGATAATGAAACGCCTCTTCTTAGAGAGGTGGAAGACCACAGGAGCAGCTTGTTGAACATATTTTCAGACATAGACCCTATGTCAGATTGCTTTCCTTAATTATTTTTTTTTATTACAAGGGAAAACTTGCAGAAGATGGGATGCTGGAAAGTGATTGTGGTATGTAAAATAAGGGGTATCAATAAACTAAACTACATAAAAATGTTGAGCTAAAATTATATGTAATATCAAAAACTAATGGTCTCTGATGCTAGTTATTTACAAAATAATTATTTAGGAATTCTCTAGCTTTGTAGTTAGGTTGATTTTCAAAGAATCCACAAGAGGTCACCCTTGCTTAAGAAATATACTTAATACATTTTGCCCAATAAGTTGGACACACATTTTTAGAAATTCATTCTTTAAGCTATTCACTATTAATCAAATTAGTACTATCATGTTTTATGGCTAAATTACTGTTGAACAATATAAAAACTTATGAAGGAATTGGAAGAAAAAATTATCTTTTCTCATTTATATGAAGATATTTTTAAAAGACTAAGAAATAGATTGGCGAATTAAATATTCTGAAGAATCATGGCAAATATATGAGAATCAGAAATCCAAACTAGAGTATTAAATTTTAAAGGAAAAAAATAAATGTAGAACACTCTTTTAGTCTAACAGAAACATTAATTGCTTCTTTAAAAACTATCATATTCTACTACTTACCTTGCCAGCTATCATTGCAGACACATAATTTTTCTCCTGTTAGATCACAGTAGCCATGATCTGGACTGCCACAATTAGCTTTACAGTAAGGGATATCACATGCTTCACCTTTCCAATATTTGTCACATTCACAATATACCCGACTTGGAATGGAAACACTGGTTGTGCATTTCCCATGCCCAGAGCAATTGTTAGGACACGAATTAATTCTGCAAAATAAATAAATAAATGACAGCAAACATTCAAAATCATGCTTTTAAAGCAGGAGTCAAGACTTTTCTTGAAAATTATTTTGCGGAACATTTGAAAATCTTACAATTGTAGGTAAATCATGAGTCAGGGGCCTAGAATACTGCTTCTGTCCTTTATCTTTATATGCTATTTTACATATTAATATATTACTTTATAATTATTTTAGTAATTTTAAGGCCCCTCAAATGTCACCTTTTCAAGTCTCCTCAGCTGCTAGTATCTTCCTCTCTAAAGCTATCTTCTATCTACTCTGTGTATATGCCTATTTGTACACGTCTACCCATTAGAACAAAATTGTCCCTTGAATCAGTAATTATCTTTACTATTTCTTTCTATCTCCAGACCTTAACATAGTGCCTAGAACATAAGAAGCATGTAACAAATACTTGGTAATCATGAAAAATCATGTCATCTATTTGTGCTTCCTAGATTGCAAACGTAAGAGTAAGAACTACACATTCTATTTTTTCTAATTCTCCTAATCCTATTTTCTCCCTCTCTCTCTCCTCTCCACTCATCTTCCCCCTTTTCTCCTTTCTCTAACACACACACACACACACACACACACACTGCCTAGAAAAGTACATTGTAGACAATTAATAAATGTATCTGAAATATTTTTTAAAATAATTTCAACAAATTCAGCTCATATTTTAAATACCTAGTATGTGCAATCCATTATGCTATATATAGTGGAAACAAAGAAAAAAATAAAATAATATTTGCCCTCAAGGAGTTCTACCACTCCACTGGTGGGATACAACATCAGTACAGACAAGTAAACAAAAGTCAATCAGAGAAAGGAAAGAACTGGGGGACCAGCAAAGGCTTCATAAACAAAATGGCACGTCATTTTGAAAAAAGATCTAAATTTTGAGAGGTAGAAATAAGAAAATATAATGTTTTAGGCACAGAAGACAGCTTGTATGAAGACACAGAGACTAAAATGTGTGTCAGATGTTTATGAAATAAGATTGAAAAGGAAGGTATTAATAAAGATTGTGAGGGGGCTGTATTTCATTCTGGCAACATTAGAGGGCCCTTGAAAGTCTGGGGGAAGAGGAGGGAAATGGACTCATATTTTGGGAAGATTTTACTCATATGTCTAAATCCATGAAATAAGTCACATTATATAAGAATTTTCATATTTACATTTTTATGATGTTTAAGGGATAAAAAATGGTCAAAGGCTAGAGCATGAAAAGCCCTAATGGTCAAGACTCAGGATAGAAAGAAGAAAGCCCTTTAAGGGAATGTATTTAGCTAGTTTTACATTCAGAATGTAGGACCTTAAAACACATTAACTTTAGGGAATAAGGGGAGACTGTATGAGGAAGAGAACAGGATCCTTTATCTTAGAAACTGACATATGAAAAAATACCTATGTTAAAAACACTAAAGAAGAAATAGCCACAAGTGCCCAGAGAAACATAGAATCAGCAGTATCCAAGATGAACTAGGTATAAACTAGGAATGGGTAAAAGTCAATATGCAAACACAATAGGATGGGTACCAAGACAATGGAACTTAGACTCTAGTAATTCATGTGTGAAGCTGTATAAACTGCAACTGTAAAAATAAAACAAAAACTGAGTAGTATATCCAAAAGGGGTGATGGAGATAGTTAAGAAGAAGAAAGGAAGAATAAACTGTGACAATGTATATATAATGCTTTGTATTCAGATGACAAGGGAGCTAACTGTATACAGAACTAGCTCATTCCCACACCTTTTCTAATATTAACTTAAATAAGTACTTAGATATGATTTTAAGTCCCTTAAACCTGGGAAGCTATATAAATAGTATCAGTATTGAAAGAAATGTAAATAGATACAATCTTTTTGGAGTATAATCTGGCAATATATTATATATATATACATATATATGCAATTTTATTTAAAACTTTAAAATGAAGTTTTTATTGGATCATTTATCTATTATTTTATAAATATTAAGCAAATATAAATAAAGGAATGATAATATATTATCTTAATTGTAAAACAGAAGCAAATTTTATCTGTTTATTGAGGATAACAAAGACCATATAAAATTTTAATTCTGCAATAACAAAAAAACAAAATAAAAGTCATAGATTGCAAGAAGGGAAGCATGAATTGCTATAAATGTATCTAATAAAAGTGTGGTTTCCAAAATCACTAAATGATGAATTTTTTAATAACTCGTTTAATTTAAGTTCATTTAGGCTGGGTGTCAAGAAGTCTCAAGGTAGAATCTGGCATTAAGATACCAACTAACTGCTCCGAGTCACCTGAGAATGGGAATAACAGTACCAACTTTACCATATTGGAGAGAGGATCAAGTAAGATAATATTTGTAAAGGGCTTAGCACAGAGTCTGGCATGTATTAGGTACTATAAAAAATGCTTGTTTCTTTCCCTAATCCCTTCTCTTCCCCTCAATGGCCAAATGACAAAAAGGAAAATTTATGGGAAAGGAAACATGAATTATAAAGAATTATTTTCAAAAATGTTAAAAACTCAATCAGAAAAATACACATTTGAACGAATCTGAAGTGCCAAGTTACACACATTAGGTATGACAAAAGTGGTTAAAAGTATCCAAATTCAATATTGGCAGGGCTATAAGGAAAACAGCATGAATTGTGGGTCGAACTATAAAAATACAATCTCTTTGGAGTAAAATCTGGCAATATGTTTTACCATAAAAATTAAAACTAGTCATACCCTTTGATCCAGTGATAAGGACTATATTCTGAAAATGCAATTAAAAATGAAAAATATACTTACATATACAAAATATCTGTGGCCCTTCTATGTGCAACATCAAAAAGATGAAAATAACTTTTATGTCCATATGTTCAATGGAATGACTAAACAAATTATGACATAACAACATAAAAGACTATTATTGTTACATTAAAATAATAATACATGGAACATGAACATGGAAAACAAGTCATATAAATCAAATAGCAACTAGAAGAGCATGCACATTGGCAATTAAATAAGTAAGACATTTTATATGTATGTATGAACACACTATGGAAATTGAACGAGCAGAATAAAATGTTCATTAATGACAGTCAACAAGCATTTAGCGAAGGCCTACTCTGTGCTTCTGATTATATGGTTTCATAGTTTATCTAGGATTTTCTCTTTAATTTTCTTTTGCTGAGACTGCTATAAAGTTTCCAACATTTAAAAAATATTAGAAATGAATGTTATCAAAATGAACTCTTATGATTAACATCATATATAACTTAATTGGCCTGCTTCTGTCAGGTGAGTAAAATTTATTAAGCACAAGGGCAGGATTAGGTCATTTACCACTGTCAGACCATCAGGGTCCAATAATGCTCCCTTTTCTGTACTAGATCATGATTAGAAACAATATCTGGCCTGGATCAAGTTTATTATTATTCCTCACTCAAGCTTGTCCTATGGTACTTTATGTATTCTAAGCCCTAGGAATGGGGCCTACGGCAAATGAAGAAGTTCCTTTCTACCTGTCCCTGTAATGCTTGATGATATTTTCTGGTTACTGTTCTAGTTGCCCAAGGTAAGCACAGAAGAAACAATCCTTTTCCACAATGAGTTCTTGGTACTCACTGTCCAGTGTTTCTTCTGTAGCCACACCCAAGAACCTTACCCTTTCCTCATACTTCTATATATCTAGGAGCTTATTTTTTGTCAATGGGGGCACTGCATTCAAAAATGGCAGGGGCCAACCTGTCTAAAATGTAGAAATACATTCTTTGAAAGGTACTGGAGCTGGGAAAATTCAACAAATTTTAGGCCATCTTATAATGAGCGTCTGGAATCTTGACTAAAGTTGCATTTGAAAAGAAACACCTAGCTACCACAGAGGTCACATTCGAAGTCTTTCTGGCTTGCTAGAATTCTATAGAACACCTACTGCTGCTTTGAAAACCCACGTTCACCTCTCTTCTACAATGAGACATCAGAAGGATTTTTGAAAATGAATCTTTATTCAACGTTTAAAAATATTTATGCATTTTCAGGAGTAATCTATTATTCTAGTTTAGTACCAAAGATCTGGCACAACATGGTTTGTCTTAGTCCTCTGCTGGAAATTATTTTGATTTTATAGCCTAAGACTAGGATATCGACACAGCGTTGGCAAAATAATCCCCCCAAAATAAATCGTCCTAAATGACAAGAATAATTCTGAGTTTGAATGAAAATACTTACGAATAAAAAATGTTGAAACCAGTTAGGTTATATGCAGCATCACTAAAAAAGTGAAGCAGTGCATAGCCAGATGTAGTAACAACTTCAGGTACCGTTTCATTACCTCGTACTTCAGGGACTATCAGGCCACTAAAAAATGAACAAATGAAAGTACCCATTGCATAAATTATACGTGTGATTTTTAACACATCTCTGAAAAACAAAAATTTACAAAGTAATTAGGTTAAAGTCACCAGGCAAAAGGAGGGCCAATTCAACATAGGTTATGTGAACACTACTCAGACCAGCAACTACATATCATCTTAGTTCTTATTCTTTCTTGAACCACTGTCAACTGATATTTTGGGGGCCCTTTTTCTATGCTACTACTATCCATTTACCAAAATATAGATCTGAAGAGCTAAGATCCCCTCCCTTCCCTGTAAAATTCATTAATAGCCATATTGTTGACACAAGTCCTTACAGTATTACTTCTCCCAACTTCTATTAAGGATGGGATTTGTAGTAAGACTCTGACTAAATGGTTCTAAGAACAGTGAGCTCATCATTATATGATAAGGATTTTAAATTTTTGAGTTTTAATTATTAGAAATTTCTTTAAGTTCGAATTATTTAGAAATTTTAAGAAATTTTACCTTATACTAATTAATGCATTTCAGGGCTTCCATCAATCCTATCTCTTCCCTCAAAGTAAAAAGAATAAGCCTAATCTGTATTCTATATGACAGACTTTAAAATATCTGACAATAGATATGATATCCCACCCTAAATCTTCTCTCCTCCAGGCTTTGTATCTGATTTTCCATGCCTCCAGCAGGTACATCACCTTCACACACCTCTTCAATTGGGATGTAAGCTCTTTGAGGGCAGAGAATTCTTTTGTTTTTGCATTTTGTACATGTGCCTAGCATTTATCACAGTGCCTGATACACAGTAAATGCTTAAAAAATGTGTTGCCTTGTCTTGGACTTGGTAAGGAGGCAAGTTCTTCTGCTTAAGAAGGCAGGGCAGAGGAAGGGACAATAGGAGATTTGAGTAGAAAAGAGGAGGTTTGGAACGGATTCTCTGTAAAAATTACCAGAGACTCCATCAAGGAAGAATAAAAGGACTGTCCTGTACTAATGGAGGCCAAGTTGAGATTTTATTGCTTTGATCTAGACTTATGATTTGACTGATATAGAAATTTCCTCTATTAACTCAAATTCCGTTTTCCTCTTCCCTTTCAGTCTCTGCTTCTTGTAATCCCTAGCTCCCTTCAAGTGCCATCTTCTACATGAGGTGATTACTGTCCTCTCTGTCCCATAAAGTATTAGTATTCTCACCACTCCATACCGTTCATCTCCAAAATTACTTTGTACTTGCTTTAAATATACTTATAGCACCTTATCTATATACATGTTGCTGCCTTCCCTCTTCTGTATAGCAGAGGTAGGATTTGGATCCAGGTCTTCTTGGCTCCAACACCAGTTCTTTACCAACTATACCACACTGCTGTAAGTAATGAAAACTGACTTCCAGTTGTATCTATAGATAACCTCAGACAGCCTGATTGAACAGACTCTCAAAAAGAGATTTCTGCAGGTTGGCTTTCCTTTTGCTGTTTGATAGAGTATTACAAGCAATATCTTCTAAAATTCCTGCTCTATAATGTTTTACAAACAAATTTCTACACTAAGCTAATATTATCCTTGGCTTACATGAACCTCTATTTAACTAGGAGTTAGATAATTGTTGGCTGACATGGTTTCTGGCTTTTCTTGATTCTCCTAATTGTAACTTGTTCATAAATTACTTCTCTAAACAACTATAATGAAATCATACAGACATAGGTATGTATACACAAAGGTCTGGATCTGTGACTGTGCTGTTATAGGGAACTTCCAGTGAGAAAATTCATTCTATCAAAGCAAATTGGCAATGGTTGATTAATTTATAATCTTAAAGAATTGACTAGAGACATAGAGGTTAAATGACTTGCCCAGGATCAAATAGCATCAATATGTCAGAAGAGAGAAAGAACCTAAGTCTTGACACCAAGACCATGTGTAGAGGAAAAATTTACAGAATTTGATATTAAAATTATCAATTGCAATGCAAAGAATTAATACACAATGGGGCCAAGGTGTTATAAAATATACCTAAGAATATTATTTTAACAAATAAATATAGCACATAATTCCTTTTGAATGGCTATACAATTCCTCCAATGAAAACTGCCATCCAAAACTTTTTAAAACATTGTTTTGAAATTGCCACCAGAGAAACAACCATTGAAAGTAAAGTCCTATAAATAAGATCCAACTACATAATCATTTTTAATCAAAATTAAGTTATAGATTCATGGGATTCTGAGTAAGTCTTGAAAGCAAGGAAGCTATCCTCTTCATTTTCAAAAAAAAGGACATTGAGACCCACAGAGTTTAACTGACTTTCCCAAGCTGATGCAAATTAAATTAGAACTATAATGTAATATAACTGATTCCCTTGCATGGTTTACAAACTGAATCAGATACAGCATTCCTAGAATAAGTTTGAAGCCTCCAAATGTGACAGTTCTGAAGGACAATATTCACTGGATGCATGTTATAGCAAATTTTAGAAAATGAGTCCCTCTTCCTTTATCATCACAGAACATACTACTTGGAAACTTAAAGAATATTGGTGTCATAAACAAGAAAAAAAGCTTATAAGAAAGAATGCAACTGAGGGAAGGAGATGAAAAAATGAGTTTTACACAATATTTAGTTTGAGGTGAGGAGAAAACATAAGCTATGTACAGAACATAACAAGAAATATGAGAATAGCCAACCATTCTGGAAAGAAATGTGAATTTATTCAAAGAAAGTGGCTAAAATATCTACACACATTGACCCCAAGATACCATTACTAGGCATATACCAGAAAGAGAGCAATAAAAAAAGAAAGTCCAACATATACCAAGATATTTATAGGAGCACTTCTATGGTAGCAAAGATGTGGAAACAAAGTATATGTCCATCAATTGGGTAATGACTAAACAAACTGCAGTACATGAATATAATTGAATATTACCATGCTATAAGAAATAATAAATGCAATTAACATAGAGAAGCATGAGGTTCATATGAGCTGATGTACAATGAAGTAAAAAGAAGCTAAAAAAGCATACATGATGATTATTAAATTGCAAATTGAATAAACAACTAAAAAAAACAATAGAAAGTGAATGCTGCAAAACTATAATGACCAGTCTGGCCTTCAAACAGAAATCTGAAAAGACAACTCCCTCATTTCCTTGCAGAAATTAGAAACCATAGGTATGAGCTGCTCATATAATATCAAACTTCTGCAATATGGTGGGTAAATTTGCTGAACATTTTTCTTACTTTAAAAAAAATCTTCACTATTAGGAATGGCACTCTGGAAGGAGTGACATAACACATGTAGTGAGAGAGGAAGGATCTACAAAAAAACAAAAAAAATCCAATAAAATATGTTTTGAAATATGAGCCTAGTAAATCCTAGTCAATAGTCACTGTCAAAATTAAAGCTATATACAACACTTTGTTGTCAAATAGTCTTCTATGTATTACTTTCATTTTGCATATATACTAAGTAAATGTTTTTCTATTAATAGATACTATTCTATATCAGAGGAGACAAATATTTTATGCCCTATTTTATAATTATACTAGCATTAATTAAAACTAACATTTATGTAGTACTTAAAGGTTTAAAATATATACTTTATATATATTTATATTATATATATAAAATATAATTTATGCGTTAAAATATATATAAGGTTTAAAATACATGTAAGGTTTAAAATATATATTTATATACACTAGTTCATTTGATCTTCCCAACTACCCTGTGAGCTAGGTACTATTATTATTCTTATTATTTCTATTTTATAGATAAGGAAACTGAGGTTAAGTTACTTGTCCAGGGTCTCATTGCAACTAAGCACCTGAAGCAGATCTCCCAGACTCCTAAGCCTAACTCTATCTACTATGCAAAGCTGATCTACTCCACTAATTTGTGTTAAAGCAATGAGATACCTCAAGAGAGATAATTTCAGTTCATAAATGGAGAGAGAATGTAGCAACCACCACCTCTCTTCTGAACCTAATGCATAAAACCAAGAATCCTAAACCCAAAAGCTCTGAGAACAGCAGCACACTCCATATCAAGCTACCAAGTTCTGATTCCAGTCAGGTCCCACAGTGACCAACCAGGGTAGATATAAGCTGAAAACTTCACCTGAGAGGCTATAGCCCCTGCCTTCTTAGCAGTCACAACTCAGTGTTCAGAAAATAAAATTCTTGCCAATAAGGTCTTTGGAACTGTCAAACTCTTCAATGTTACAAAGAGATATTGTCTTATTAGTGGAAATCACACTAAAAAAAGATGGATTATCATATGCTTTGCCAATATATGGGACCTTTTCATCTAAAATATCTCCAACATATGCACAGGACTGAACTGGGAGCATAATCAAAATATAGGTTCTACCAGCACTTGAAAAGTAGAAAGCAAACCTACCTCAAAGGCAGTTAGATCTGGATTCAAATCTTGCCTCTAATACATGTGTTGGCAATGTGATCCTGGGAAAGTCAGTTAACTGCTGTGACCTAGGGATGGAGAACTTTGACTTCTGTACTTTGTGACTGAATTAAGGATTTTTTGATTGATTAAATGATTATATTTTGTTGAAAACAATTGTGACCACTTTGGTGAAAACTATGTGGCCATTTTAATGATGAGTCATGACGAATGCTGTATTTTGATTTTCTATGAATGTTATGCTTTGATTTATTATTGAATAAATAGAGTGTTCACTATACTGTATAATCAGAACCTCAAAAGCTGTTTGTAGTAGCATTCTTCTGAAAAGCTGCTTGTGGGTGGCTTAACAGTACTCTATGCCAAAGGTGTGAAATATGTGGTCTATGTGTATATGTGGCCTACAACACTCTCAAGTATAGACTGATCCAGATTAAATTTTAACTGGGGAATATTTCACCAAATAAATAAAATACAATAAAACAGACTTATCATATATTACAACTAAGTGAATACAGGGTCCATAGAGTTAATCATGTATGGTTTAGTGGCCCCCCCAAATCTCTATTTGGGTTTGACACCAATACTCTAGGAAGCTTTCAAAGACTATAATTTCAGAGAAGGGGCCAATTTGCATTGGAAGATGGAGTTTCCTCTCTTAACATTTCCCTATAATAATGAAATCACAATTCAGTCCCGTCTCTCTCCCTTCCCCTCTTCCTAATATTGAGCACAATGTTTTGCATATAGTAAGCACCTAATAAATACTTTTTCATTCATTCATCAATAATAGAAGAATTCAAATTTCACCATTTTACTGAAATAGAATGTATAGATGTCAATTATGTCAATTTGTTAACTTCATTCTAACTCCCCTATTTTCCCTAGAGACTTTTTTCCCCAAACAAATAAAAGCACTATAGCTCCTATACTTCTACAAATCTGTTTTCAGCACTATAAATAGTCTATTTCAACAATTCAGATCCCAACCTATCTATCCATACACCTTCATTTGGTCATAAAACTTTGTTAACAGCAGTCCATGCAACATAATACTCTGTATTATTAAATAAATTAATGCCACTACTGGCATACAGAGATTGAAAGACCCCTACATATAACAAAATGTTCATAGTGGCACATTTTTGGTAGCAAAAAGCTAGAATGAAAGTATCCATCCCACTGTGGTATGTAAAAGCAATAGCCTACAACAATCATTTAAGAAACAATAAATAAGGAAAATTCAAAGAAACATAAGAATTCTTATAGAAATGAAATTAGACCAAAGTAAGCAGAAATAGAATAAGAAAAATAATGACTTTAATGACATAAATCAGAGATGTCAAACACACAGCATGATGCACCAGCAAGTATAGCCTTAAACAGATTAAAATGTAAATGGAAAAAAATTTAACAAAATAAATAAAAATATAATAGAAAATAAGTGATATGAATAATGTTGATATTAAGTGTCCTAAGTTAATATGTGAACTGCAGGGATACACAGTTTAGTGGAACCATTTCTATTTTAAATTGATACCACTGGTTTAATAACACTAGAAGATAGTTGAATCTTTACTAATTTTAGTCACCAATCTTGGTCACAGAGAATGAATGATCAAAAGTATTTCGCTCTTCTCAATAGAGAGGTGAGGAACAACAAAATATTGCATATACTGGCAGGCACAATCAACATATTATGTGGTTTTGCTTGTTTTTCTTTTTAACAGAGGAACATACAGTGGAGGCGGTTTATTGAGGAATGAAAGCAGTATAAAAAGTCAAACATCAACTTTTTAAATGTTTAAGTTTCTATATATTGCAATGCTTAAGTTCAGAGCCTGACATTCTGCATGAAGTTAATAAATGTTTATTATTAACTGAAGATAATACAATACATCTACTTTCTCCCCCAGTATTTCACGAGTTAAGAATTATTGCTTACATTATTAAATACAAAACTAAATTCTGCAGTAGCAACACAGAAATATAATATATCTATTTTATGGAATTTAAATGTCAAGAATTATGTTTAATTATTTTAGGCATATGTCTGTATAATTAAAACCAAGCCAAATTTTTGTAGCTTATTGTTCAATTTATAGCAACACAATAGAGTAACATCATTACTCACCTAAGCACAGCTATTAAAGGTGCATATATTGAATCGCCATCATAAACATACATATGGTCCCAACTACATTCTGTAGCAAAATGATTGAATCTTAATCTTAGGACTGCATTTGGACTGGAAAAAAAATTAAATTAGTTCAAGGTTAATTGATCCAATAGATAAATACTACAGTTAACAGAGCTGTAACAATATCAAATATATAGCCATTACCCTAAAGGACTAAATTCAGATCATAAAATTTTTGAATAGTTTTTTATTACATAAGATAATTCTTTACAAAATTCTTTTCAAAATTAAAATTATTTTTATTCATTACATTTCATATAATTATGCAATGACTGTCTTTCTAAAGCTTCCCTTTCTTAAATGAATAGGAAAAATAACCATTTTCTTAAAAGTTAAGTAAGAAAGCATAGCACTGAATGCTTGTTACTGCTCACTGGCATGGATTTCAAAAACTAGCAAATGACTCCAAAAACTATTAAGTTAATACAACATAATTAAGTATCTCTATTGATTTCCAAAGATTTCTAAAATTAAAACAAATTAAAACAAACGTATCCAAAAATTTATGATGCCATAAATGTCTAGGGAACTTTTTTCATCAAAGAGATGTCTCAAGGACTTGACAAATTTTAGTTCCAGTATCCAAACAGAAGTGCCATTCAATAAATTAATCAACTGAGGCACAGATACACAAAAAAATCAAGTAGCATTCCTCTTGAAAAACTCTATTAGAATAAACAAAAAGGAAATTATTTCTTCTAAAATTCAATACTCCAAGAAAACAAAATTCTAAAATATAAAATTCAAGAAAGACTCAAATAAATTCACAGAAAGGGAAATTAGAAATGTCCAGAGTTCATCTCTAATCTCTGAAAATAGCACCAAATGGAGAAAATATTCTCCAAAAAAATGTCTCGGTTCCACTGAACAAGTGTCAGAGATGGAATACTGAACTTTTTGTCGTGGCACAGAACTAAAAACAAGACAAATGCCCATAAATTGAGAAATAGCTGAACAAAAGTTAATCTAATGTAATTTTACTGCAACATAAGAAATTATGTATATCACAGATTGAGAAGAATATGGAAGAGGTTATATAAACTGATTAAAAGTGAAGGAAACAGAGCTGAGAATAATTTTCACGATAATGAGAAAAGGTAAAACAAATCTCAAAGGCTTCAAAACTTCAATAAAAGTAGCAACCAATTATCACTTCAAGAAACTAATGGTAAAGCATATTTTATACCTCTTGGTGAAAAAGATGGTAGATTAGATATACATAACTTGATCTGCACTCTAAGGGCCTATATCTTGATTTGTTTTGTGAAACTATACATGTTTGTTATAAGAGAAACTTTTTATTTGAGGGAAGGTAGGATGATGGACAATGATACATAAGAAAAAAATTTAAAAAACATCAATGAAATAGTTCTAATGTTAATTTTTACCAGCACTTTTGAACAGTGCCTATTTTCCAAAAGCGTTATTCTGCTTCTGTAAAAATAAACTAATAAAGTGGACTGCTGAAATCACTATTTTAAAGTATATAGAATTACTTAACTGTAACCATAACTGATTATTTGTATTGATTATATAATATTAAGTTTATAATGAAAATTTAATAAAATACTTTAAAGAATAAAAATGAAATGCTGAACTGAATAGACAAGTGATTTATTCCAGAATGACATTTTGTATGTTTTTTTTAATCCATTAAGCACCATAGTAAGATCTTTTAAATAATTCAAGAACTGGTTTTCTACCATTTAACTCCATAAGAAGAGTATTCAAAATATAGAACATGTAGAAAAAAATTATACTGTGATACATGAATTTCCCCTTTACCATTAAAAACCAGATACATTAACGGCAGCATGCTAAAGGAAAAATATCATATATTATATTCCTAAAGACAAGAACTGTCAGAATTTGAATCAGAATCAGACGTTCTGTTTGTGCAGTCTTTATACTATGACATTTAAATTTTGAACTGTTCACTTACTTTTTGTTTATCATCCAAAAATACAGCAAGTCTACAACTCAAAATGTATACTTACTAGCCTTCAATTAGCCATGTACATTTAGTTTTATATTTGTAGTTAATTGGTCCATCTGTTAAATATCCAGAGGGTTCTGTTAACCTAGAAGAGAAAATAAAATCATGGCACCATGACACTGCCTTAAAGGCATTTTGTAGACATTGTAGCATAATACATTTATCTATCAAGGTAAAAAGTAGTTATGACAATCAATAATTTAAAAGTAAATATACATTAACATAACCTGAAGGCAGGGACTGCTCAATTTTGTCTTTGTGTCCCCAATGCACAGTAAGTAGCATAGAGTAGGTACATAATAAATGTTTGTTGATTGGTCTAATTATTGTTTTCTGGTTTTATCTGTATTTGTGAAAGGAAGCATGGCATGGTAAATAACAAGTAAGCCTTAGCATATAGAAAACTTGGGTTCAAATTCAGCCTCTAATACATAGTAGCTGGTAGACCCTAGGTAAGTCACTTAACCTTCTGATGCCCTAGCCAATTATAACTACAAACTATAAATGAGTTATTTAACTGCATTAGTGGAAGGATTTGTCATACCAGAGTGTTTCCCACATCAATTAAATAATAGTTTCACATCAAAAACAAACAAAATTCGGTATCCATACCAGTCATAAGAATCAGTCACCTATCATAACTCTTCTTTCACCAATATTTTTAATACACATTTTTACAAATTTCTGATACAAACATGACAAACTGAAGACAAACAGCATTATTATTCTTTGATCTCTCTTTTAAACCTCCTTTCATGAAGGTTATTATATTAAGCATTTTCTAGTCTACATTTCTTGGAACTTAAGAATATGGACAATTTCTTGCACCATCCTTTATAAGAAAAATACTACTTTATAAGTACAGCACTTAATCTATGTATAATCTTCCTAAATATCATTTAATAATGAAGTGTGGTTGTAGTACAAAGAGCACCAAACTTGGAGTCAGTTAATAAACATCTATTAAGGAACTGTTATATGCCAGATATTGTGCTAAGGATTAGAGAAACAAAGAAAAGTTTTAAAAAAAAAAAAAAGTCTCAGGGCAGCTGGGTGGCACAGTGAATAGAGCACCAGCCCTGGAATCAGGAGAACCTGAGTTCAAATCCAGCCTCAAACACTTAACATTTACTCTCCATGTGACCTTGGGCAAGTCACTTAATCCCAATTGCCCTGCTTTCCACCCCTCCAAAAAGCATTTAAAACAAATCTCTACCTTCAAGGAATTCACAGCAGATCTGTACCTTATGAGTTATTCAGACAATACAGGTCTCAAGGTAAATGTGAAATTTCCTAAATATCTGTTCAGCAGACCTTCTAAGCAACTTTACTTTCCTCAGGGAGAATAACAAATGTAACAGAATATTTGATACAATTTATGTTTTCTGTACTGGTTAAGGTGTGCCCTTGAGTTCTTCGGTGTCAAACATTTTCTGCATGGTGGAGGAAACAAACAGCTGTTTATACCTGATTTCTGTAGTATAAATTGGATACCTTTTCTTTCTTCCTTTCTTCCTTCCTTCCTTTTTTTTTAGAAAGGAGCCATTTACCAAAATCTTGAGGAGATCTTAAACATGAGCCTTAAACAATGATCCTAAACAATGCTATAGAGATTTTCCTGGGATTTTTCTCTAGAGTGGGGCAGAAAGATAATAAACCTGACCCCCCTATACCCGCAGTATTAAACTAGATTCTTTCAATGCAAGACTTTGAGGAAGGAAGTTTGATGAGCTGTTAATGAAACCAAGCTGTATCCTGTCCCTGTCCTATTTATAAACTTCATGAATCATATGAATTGAGAGGTTGAGGGATTATGGGAGCTGGGCAGAAGAGGATAATGTGCTAATAGAAAATCATGGTGTAAGTTTGACTTGACTTTATTAAAGCAAGTTGCTGTTCATGTCTATTCAAAAATAGCCTTTTTCTTGGTTGCCTGCTACAAGAGACTACGGTGAACAAGACAGCAGCATAGAAGCAGCAAAATTCCACAGCTCCCACACAGGCACCCTAAATACCCATAAAATATGACTCTAAACAAATTCTAGGGCTCCCAAACTCACAAAAATACAGAAAACACATCTCTTGCTGAAGGCAGCTCAGCAAGAGAGGCTCAACATGGCAGGCAGGGAGTCGAGGCTACCCAAAACCAAAACCACAGCCAGGCCCCAGGGCCAAACCTCCCAAGCCAAAGCATGAGTCTACCCCGGGAGCAGATCTACAGCACCTGGAGCAATCTCCACATCTATCAAGTCAGGAACAACAAGGATTAGAGAGAGGTCGGTAAAAGAAAAGCTTTCAAGCTAATTTTGGGGCAGGAAAAGCAGTTCGGTCAATCGGCCCCCAGGGCAAGGAAGCAGTGGGGGAAGGGCAGCATCTGCTGTAACCAACAACTGCCCCCACTGGGCTGCTTCAGAGCTCCTGGCCTGCGGACCTCACAGGGTGGCTGAGTTGACTGATCAAGGCCAAGGGCTCTTGCATTGAGTGGCCTGGATCTGGATTGTGGTCTTGGGTGGTGGTCCTGGGGTGCGCTTTCAGCAAGCCAAAGCTGATGGGGGCTGCAGCACCACCCTAATAGCTCCATCAGCTGTGAAAACAACAGTGATTTAGGATAGAGCTTTCCCCCCTGGAAGCAGAGTTCCACAAAGCTAAAAAAAAAAAAAACAACCAATTAATTGCCTAGCCAACATGAGGAAAAGGAAGCAAAATAAGAACAGCAATAAAACTCTAGAATCCTTTTTTGGGGACAAAAAGGATCAAAGCATGGAACGGGAAGAAGACAACACAGTCAGAACTCCCACACCAAATGCTTCCAAGACACTCAAAGAATACCTACAAGTTACAGGTCAACTGAAAAAGGACTTTGAAAAACAAATAAGAGAAATGGA
>CM053598.1:78927037-78952042 GCA_028646575.1 Pseudocheirus occidentalis
CCAATAATTTTAAAATTGTCTCTCCTGGATCTATTTTCCAGGTCAGTGGTTTTTTTCAAGGAGATATTTCACATTGCCTTCTATTTTTTTTCATTTGTTTGAATCTGTTTAATAGTATCCTTATTTCTCATAAAGTCATTTGCCTCCATTTGCTCTACTCTAATTCTGAAGGAATTATTCTCTTCAGAAAGCTTTTGAGATTGTTTTGCCATCTGGAAAATTAGGCTTTTTAAGGCATTCTTCTCCTCATTGGGCTTTTTTGGCCTCTTTTGCCATTTGAGTTAATCTATTTTTTAAGGTTTTTTTTTTCAGTCAGGTTGTTGACTCTCTTTTCATGATTTTCTTCCATCATTCTCATTTCTCTTCTCAATTTTTCCTCCACTTCTCTTATTTGATTTTCAAAATTCTTCTTAAGCTCCTCTATGACCTGTAACATTTTTCTTGGAGGTGTGGGAATTCTGACTGTGTTGTCTTCCTCCCGTTCCATGCTTTTGTCCCCAAAAAAGGAATCTAAAGTTGGTTTGCTGTTCTTGCATTTCTTCCTTTGCCTGCTCATGTTGCCAGTCAATTACTTGACTTTTGGGCTCAGTAGAACTCTGCTTTCAGAGGGGAAAGCTTTGTCCCAGATTGCTTGGATCTTCATAGCTGCTGGAGCTATTAGGAGGCTGCCATCTCTTTAGCCCACCCCAGCTTTGGCTCACTGGTCACACACCTCAGGACCACCACCCAAGACCACGATCCAGATCCAGGCAGGTTAAGGCAAGAGCACATAGCCTCTGAATGGTGGCTTGGCCCCCCTGCAATCTGCTTGCCAGGAGATCTGAAGCAGCCGTGTAGAGGCGGCAGCAGGGCCACCACTTCTGCTGCTTCTTGCACTGGGAGCCAATGGCTGGACCCACTCTTTTCCCCCAAATTTAGCTGAGTTCCACTGACCTTTCACTTTGTCTTTGGCTCTTATGGTTGATAATTCTGTAAACTACCAGAGCTGCCTGTGATCCACTCTCCCGAATACTCCAACCATAGCTTGTCCTTGCCAACCTGGGGCTAAAACCTGGTTTCAGGCCAGGCTAGGCTTGGTTCCCAGCGCGCTGTGGTGAACCCTCCATGTCTTCCTGCCAGGCTGCCTTCAGTGGGAGATTTGATTCTCTGTCATTTTGTGGGTTCTGAAACTCTAAAATTTGTTTAGAGTCATATTTTATAGGTATTTGAAGTGGTTATGTGGCAGATCACAGAGTTCTCCTGCTTCTCTGCCGCCATCTTGACTCCCAAATTGCTTACCTCTGGAGTGCATACTTTCACTGGTAAATTTATTGTAATTCTTCTCCTATTTATCAGCAAGGAAATAGTGGGTTCTATGAGAGGCCATGTGCTCCAGCAATGCAACTATTATATAAAAAGACATCCAAGTCAAAACAAAGAGTGCTATTTATGTTTATGCTATATGAGTTAATGATAATAAATTATAATTATGAAAAATTTTGTGTATCAGAAACCAGGTACTCCCTGGGATCTCTTCCCAAAATGGAAACCCTCAATTGCATTCAGCAGCTTATGGTTCAAATAAATTCTAAAAGACAGAATCTGATATTATAATTTTTTTATCTACTTTTACCTATTCTGGCCTCGTCTGGGGCATTGATGCTCTATAAGGTGGTTATGGAAGGAGGGGAGAGGAATCAGACTTTACTAACAATAAAACAGGAAGCCAAATTTCCATGACTATAACATGTTTCTCTAGAGTAAGAACTCTATGGAACCAAAGGTTTCTTGGCTAAGCACTCAGTCATTAATTTTACTATTCAAATGGGTCTTAAAATTTAACAATGCTCATATTTTTACATGTCAGGTTATGACTAAAACATATTGCCTTGAGATCAAAACACTGGAATCAACTGTTCTCTCCACATACTAGAACCACTGTCCTATACCTTTCACTATCAAATACAACACTGAAATCTAGGTAAACTATAACCACAGCATGCCCTATTGTTGATAATACCCCATTGGTTCTCTATGATCACTGCTTCCTTTTCTAGAAGTTCACAACTTATTAATTTAGTCCATCAGTAGATATGTACTTCACTAGGAATACAAAGATAAAAACAAAACAGTCTCTGCCTTCAAAATTAAATACTAGTGGGGGGAATACATGTTCAAAAACTCATACATACATTCACATATGTACACACACGCGCGCGCACACACACACACACACACACACACACACACACACACACACACTGTAGTTTAAAGGAAGCACTAACAGCCAAGGGAATCAGAAAATTGTTTTAAAAGTCCTGAAGGGAGCAGCTAAGTGGCACAGCAAATAGAACACCAGCCCTGAAATCTGGAGGACCTGAGTTTATATCCAGCCTCAGACACTTAACACTTACTAGCCATGTGACCTTCGGCAAGTCACTCAACACCAATTGCCCTTCCCTCCCCCTCCAAAAAAAAAAAAGTCCTGAGGATGGATGGCATGGTAAAATGTAAACAGTGCTGAGCTTTGACTGAAAAGTAATCTGGGTTTAAATCTCACCCCTACTATGTAATAGTTGCATAATCAAATGTAAAATATTAACACTCATGACGGGCCGGCCTGAGCCTGAGCCAGATGTGGTCCGAATCCAGCCAAGCTTGGCTCTGGGCTGGGGCCCGTGGGGCGCCGGCACCGGGGATCGGCATGCGGTGCGGCAGACCCACTCCAACGTCATGCTGCTGAATGAAAAAGGCAAGAGTCTATTAGAAGTTGAAGGACCATGTACCAACCAATGGCTGACTGGGCTAGAGGCATGTGCAGAAAGGATCAATGACATGGTGAATGAGGCGAAATAGAAAGCTGGGATCAGGATCAGTGAACCAATGCACAGCCTGGGCCTGACCCTGGGGGGAGGGGGTAGAGAGAGAACCAGAATAATGCAGTTTCCCCCTTGACTGAGCAGCTGCAAATCCTCTATCCTGACCTGAGTGACAGCTACTTCATTTCTACAGACGCAGCCGGGTCCATTGCCATGGCCACAACCCAGGGCAGAGTGGTGCTTATTTCCAGGACAGGGTCCAACTGCAGACTGATCAACCCAAATGGCTCTGAGGAAGGATGTGGTGGCTGGGGCCACTTCTTAGGTGAGGAAGACTCTCTGGATTGCATATCAGGCAGTGAAGACAGTTTTTGACACCATGGACAACCTGGAGGTGTCTCTACACAAGATAGATTATGTCAAAAATGCCATGTTTGACTACTTCCAGGTGTCTGACCAGCTGAGATTCCTCAACCACTTTTATAGAACCTTCAATAAATCTAAGTTTGCTGGATTTTGCCGGAAAGTTGCAGAAGGTGCATACCAGGGCAACCCCCTCTGCCATGATATTTTCCACAATGCTGGAGAACTATTGGCCAGACATATACTGGCTGTATTGACCAAGATAGACATGCCTTTGTCTCCACCCTGGAGGAGGGAAAGAAGATCCTCAGAGCCTTCTCCAGCTTCAGCCTGCTCAAACTCAAGTACTCCTCTGCCCTGGGAGCCTGGGGGCTCACTTTATTGAGGAGATTCTTCCCCTGGACTATAACAACAAAGTGGATATCTTCTTTCAACACACCTTCTCCTAGTTAGGGCTAGCCTTCCCACCTCAAGGCCAGCAAACATCAGATGCTGAAAAACTGCGATGCTTTTGTTAATCAATAAAGATAGCTAAAATTTAAAATAAAATACTAACACTCATAATATTTACCTCAAAAGGTTATTTTAAAATAGTATCTAAAGCGCTATGCACATCATAAAACACTATATTAATGACCATTTTTATTAAAGATGTACACTTTTTTGATAAGAAAAAAGATGTGACACAGAGAAATAAAAGATGGAGCACTATAACAGTATCCACAAAATGTTAAAAAGAAATGGAGGAAACGTGTCAGGATCCCAGGCAGGTCTTCCATCAGAGTTCTTCTATGGGAGGATAAGAATCAATCAACATTTATTTAAGTATATACTGCATGCCAAAGCACTCTGTTCCACACTGGGCAAAACAAAGGCAAACATTAAAAGTCCTTGACCTCAACGAGTTTCCATTACATCAAAGGAAAACAAATGAACAAATAAGTAAAGTGTGTGTGTGTGTGTATGTGTGTGTGTGTGTGTGTGTGTGTAAAACCTAAGACAATTTTGGAGGCAAGGGATCCAGCAGCAGAAGAAAAATTTGAATTGACCTTTGAAGCAAGTTATGAATTCTAGAAGAAATTATGCTCAATAAGGCATGAATATACTGCAATCAGAACTTTGGACAGAGTATCCACATAGATAAGATCACAAAAATCACGGAATTTCAGCTTTGGAAGGGACATTAGTAGCCATCCAGTCCAATTCACAACCAGGAAACAAAAAGTCACAAAACCTCTCCTTGAAGACCTCCAATTAGTAGGGAACTCACCACTTCCAGAGGTAGTAGTCCATCCCACTATTGGACAAGCCTAATTATTAGAAATTTTTTTTCTGATCTTGCATCTTAATTTGTCTCATCAAAAATTCACCCACTACTTTTTTTTTCCTTTTTGGTGAGGCCAAACAGAAATCATCTAATCTCTCTTCCAAATAAGAACCCTTCAACTACTATAGAAATATTTTTACACGATTGCACATATATAATATATCAAATTGCTTGCTGTTTGGCGGAGGGGAGAGAAGGAAAAAATTTGTAATTCAAAATTTTTTTAATTTGAATGATAAGGGGCATCTAAGATGGCTCGGTGCATAGAGCACAGGCCCCAGAGTCAGGAGGATCTGAGCATTAAATCTGACCTTAGACACTTACTAGCTGTGTGACCCTTGGCAAGTCACTTAACCTGGAATGGCTATATGTAAACACACACACACACACACACACACACACACACTGATAAGTATATCTAGGTTAAACATTCCTATTTCTCTAGGTTAAACATTCCTATTTCCTTCCTTCAAACTAGAGGCATTGGTGGTGTAGTGGACAGAGTGCTAAGCTTGGAAATAGGAAGATACTAGTTCAAAACCTGCCTCAGACAGTTGTACGACTGGGCAAATCACTTCCCTTCTCTGCCTCAGTTTCCTTCGTTCTAAAGTAGGGATAATAATAGCACATATGTCCCAGGGTTGTTTTGAGACTCAAATGAGACAGTATTTTATAAAGTACTTAGGATGGTGCCTGGCAAATATTAGGTGTTTTAAATGCTTGTCCTTTCTCCTCCTTCTACCTTCAAACTATTCTCATCTTAGAAGGACCCAAGAACCTTCCTGGCTGTCCTCCTCAGGGTGCTTTCCAGTTTATCCATATTCTCTTAAATTGTGGTACTCATAATTAAATACAATATTCCAGATGTCATTGACCAGGACAGAAAATAGATGGATTATCACCTCTTTTTTTCCTTTAAGTCATACTTATTTTAATTCAACACAAAACTACATTAATTTTCTTTTGCTGCCACATCACATACCACCTATTCATGTTAAGCTTGAAGTCCACTAAAACTCTCAGATCTTTTTTCAGAAAAGCTATGCAACTACTCCTCTCCTATCCTATACTTGTGATTTTGATTACTATGAACACAGAAGACTTTACATTTATCTCTACTGAATTTCATTTATTAGATTGAGCCCAACATACCAACATATCCAGGTCCTATCAGGACTCCCCTTTTGGGGGTGGGGGGGGTCTTATCATTTGGCATGCTTGTTATCTTCCCTAGCATTGTGTCACCTACATATTTAATAAGCATGCCTTCTATAGTGTCTGATAAAAACTATAAACAACATAGGGCCAAGCACAGATCCCTTGGACAATCAGTCAGAGCCCTTCCGCCAAGATGATATTGAATAATTAACAACTATTGAGTCTAGCCATTCAACCATTTCTAAGTTACCTAGTTTTATTACGATCTACTTCACATTTGCTCATTTTTTCCCCACAAGAATAGCATGAGATATTTGTCTAATGTTTAGCTAAGATCAAGGTAAACTGCATTTACATTACCCTGTTCTACCCATTTATTAACTAATAAAAAAAGAAATAAGGTTAGTCTAGCATAAACTATTCTCAATGAAGCCACATTGGCCCTTGCCAATAGCTACTTCTTTTGTTAGATGTTCACCAACTACATCAATGATTGATTCTGTTCATTTTCCAAGTCAAGATTGTTGACCTATTGGTTACAAAATCTATTCTCTTCCCTTTTTTCTCTTTTTGGAAAATGAGGTATTTGCCTTTCTCCAATCCTGGGGAAACTCTCATGCATCCCATTCTCTAATATCCTGCAAATATCACCTTTAGCAGTTCAGCAATCACAGCTGACAATTCACTTGTTACCCAAAAACATAATACATTGGGGCCAGGTGCATCAAATCCATCAAGGTTAATTAACCATTCTCTTAAGCTTTTTTTTTTACTTATCTTGGACATCAATTTCCTGTTAGCCATGTTTTCCCATCATTTCCAGTGCTGAGGTCATTCTCCTTGGCAGAAAAAAAGCGGAAGTAAAGTAACACTTAAACACCTCTGCCCTCTCTCTGTTGTCAGAAATCACCAGCATTAGTTCTCTCCATTCTTTGAGCCCCCTCTAGTCCTACCATATAGTTTTTTTAATTTGTGTAATAAAACAAGCATTTCCATAACATAGAAAGGATGATTACACATGAAACTGCAAATCTATTATGTACAACTTGCTATGCCTTTTGAATATATAATAAAGTTACCATGTAAATGTCTTCTTTCTTTCTTCCCAACCCCCACCTGCCCTAGAGATGGCTACCATTAGACACAAACAGGTATGTGTGTATATGTGTGTTCATATGTGTACATGTATATATGTGTAAAAATTAATCTATACATACTTCTATTTGTCAGTTCTTTCTCTGGATGCAGATTGGATCTTTCTTCATATGTCCTTTACATAGTCTTTTTAAGGCCCTGATAACTTTAGCTTCACCTTCCAGCCTCAGCTCATCCTGACACTCTTTTAGGACTGTTCATATTTGCCTTAATTCCATCCTTTGGATGCAAATGTTTAAAGCTACTTGCTAAGTTCTCTATGCATCTATCAGTTTTTTTAGACAACTCTAATTTTTCTTCTTCATTGGAATTATTTCCTTTGTGTCCCAATAATTTCTAATAGTATACTCAATCCTGTGGTAACTTTCCCTGTAGAATTTTCATTCATGGAATACTACCTCTGAGACATTGAAATCTATTCCCATCATAGCATAAATTTCATACTACACCTGGGTTTTTTTCTCTTTTTCTATCACAAACTCTAGGAGGGAATGATCAATTCTACTCAGTGCTCCCATCATTTTTGTTCTACAGACAACTTTGTACTATTGGTTCAAATAAAATCCAAGATATGATTTTCCCTACCTGGTTTTTCCTTGATTATTATTAAGGCAAGTCAAGAAGATAATGAATGCTCTGCTTTTGTGACAGAACTCTCCAACAGATTCTGGATAATGTAAGCCTCCTATTACTGCTATCAAAGTATTTTCCCAGTGACACTCTAAGTCCCAAAATGCCATGATCTTAGAAAAATCACAATTGAAGGTGACTCAAAAGGCAAAGAAAATTGTACATGGTAGGTATAAGTAGATTGTAGTAAAATATCAAAAATTACTTGTAGGGAAGAAGAGCCATATGTACAAAAATATTTATTGCAGCTTTCTTTGTGGTGGCAAAAAACTGGAAATTAAGGGGATGCCCATCAATTGGAGAATGGCTAAACAAGTTGTGGTATATGAATATAATGGAATATTATTGTGCTATAAGAAATGGGGAGGAGATGGACTTTATATTTACCTGCAGAGGCTTATACAAACTGATACTAAGTAAGAAGAGCAGAACCAGGAAAAAATTGTACACAATCACAGACACATTGTATGTATGACCACCAGCCTGGATAAACTGGACTCTTCTCAGCAACTCACAGTTATAAGGCAACTCTACAAGTCTCAGGATGGAAAGAAACACTGGAGTTTGAGTCTCTGATGGGGAGAGTTCATTTTAAGAAATTGTTAACAAATTGAATTAAAATAATACAGCAAACAGAAAAAAATTAATTAAAAGTAAACTATAAAACCAAAAAAAAGAATGAATGATAACAGATGGATAACTAAAGCACCACTCTAGTATCCACAAAAAAAAATTAAGGAAGGCCTCTAGAACCTCTACATATATCCCCTATGGAAATTTTACATAAAATCTCTGGATTAAAAGGAATAACTGAGAGCATCAAAAGCTCACAATTTTCAAAGTAGACATTTATTCATCAGAAATTTTTGAATTAGGCAGTCCTTGACTTAGAGTGATTATTGCTTTACAGCACTCATATACCATACCATATATTTTCTATTTATAGTACAGCCAGTAAAAACTGCACAAATGAATATATGCTTCCTCATGTGCTCTTTGCGTATTCCAGGATCAGTTTGGCCCTGCAGGTACTCCTAGCCTCTCTCCACCTGCATATTTTTTTTCCTCTAGATTCTCTCAGCTCCTAAACAACTGAATTCAAGAAACATTTACTAAGCAACTACTATCAGAACGTACCAGCACAAACACCCCTATGCAGTCTCCATGGTTTTTTTTTAGCTCCAGTGGCAGAGAGACAGTAGGGAAAGAGGTAAGGTGAACAAAGTAAAAGGAGGGGATGAATGGGGATGTAAAACCAAAGGAAAATGTCCTAGATTAAAAAGTGACAGCAAGAATAACAAATGAATGAATGAAAGAACTAGAATGCCATAAACTTAACAGCCCAAAAGATGGGAAAATGTACCTTTCTCTTTCTTTCTTTAAATAGTTTTAAGGCTTTGGGTATAGAATATTGTATATGCTGTCTGACTCAGTGTAATGAGAATGGGAATTTGAACATCTTCCCTGCCCCTTAATAGATCTAGAGGGCAGTTTGAAGACCCCCCCCACTTTGAAAGTAAACCCTGTCCCCTAATAGGCTGAATGTAATCACATGGAGCCTGTGATGGGAGTAGTTTTGCTGAAGGGAAGCAGAGCCCACAGGAAGCTGGTTCAGAATTAGCCAAAGGGCGCGGGAGAGAGGAGCTCAAGGGAGGAGACAGAAAGTTTTGTGAGCAAATATTGATCTTGTATTGGTTTGTGAGAAGGCTAAAGGATGCAGGGGTTCTGTTGTTATGGCTTCTGAATATCTTTGGTACTATGATGGAAATGGCTTACTGGTTTCGGAATTTGGTTTTCTGGTGTCTAAATAAATCTTTCAGTTCTACCTCTATCTGGAGAGTTTGGCGTATTTTGCCATCATGTGATACTTACAGTTATGGTCTTTATTGTGATCATAGGTGCTGTAAATTGGCACTACTCTTGGTTAATGTATGTGTTGGTTTTGTTTAATTGTGGGGTTTTTTATTTTGTTCTTTGTTCCAAGGGAAAATTCACTTGCTAAAGGAAAGGGGAGGCATATGTTCAGAAATGAAGGTAATATAAAAACTAAAGATTATTTTAAATTTTCAATATTTAAAGTTATGACATTGATTTCAATTTTTCCATAGCCAATAAATTGTTTCTGTTTAAAAGAGGGATTCAAAAATTCTTTGAGCAATGGCAACTTTCTTGGAATATATGTATAAATTATAAACTCAACAAAAATCTTAGGAAAAAACTCATTAGGAGTTCTGATATGCTTATTTTAATTACATTAATATAGTCATATCATACTGAATTATTTTAAATTATCTTATTTTTAAGGAAAAGTCATGTTCTAATAACTATTTTAATCTACTGTTATAAGAAATAATGTAGGTCTTTTGGCTACAAACCATTTAGATAGTTGATTTTTTTAAATTTAGGATTAAATTTGGCTCTTTGGCCAACATTTGGGTCAAAGCTCTAAGGCTTTTTTTCACATAATAGCATTGTGGAGAATCAAAGAATGAAAACAAATGAAAATAAGATGTGAATCAAGTATTTTTAAAAGAAGGTATGCCTGTTTTGAGGGAGTAAAACAACCAACACCTTTCACTTCAATGGCATAAGGCAATAAAACAAACATCCTTGGATCAAGAAAAGCCATCAAGTAACCACAGGTCTCCTCTTAACAAAATGTTCCTCAAATATGCCTGTAATAAATCTTGCCACAGCATCCAAACAAAGATACTCCAATACTTCATTTGACACAGTAATATCTACATACACACACACACACATCAGAAAATGTTTAAATGTTATTTTTTTCAGAATATGTCTATATTTTATAATTTTTTATTTATAAGAAATCTCATTTTAGGGGAATAGAGAGCGCTCATAAACAACTTAAATTTGGACCTTTAATGATTAAAAAACTCACTAACTTTACTCAAAGCAATAACAATAATGCTGCACTGTACTCAATAAGCATCACAAAATAAAATTATCATAAAAATAGTGCCATTCTAGTATCTTCTTGGTCCCACACAGCAAAAGCTGCCAAGCCCTTCCCACCTGCAAATCTGAAACTTTGCAAAGGTTGCTTCCTCTAGGCATTTTTCCTCTATTCACCCTTTGGCTATAAGGGTAGATCAAAGTATGATACGCTGAAAACCTGTGGGCCAAGTAGGTCAGACATCTAAACTTGGATGAATTTCAGAGTGTCTTACTTCCAAAGATCCAGATGGCAAATTGGTAATTTAAGCCAACCACCTCTAGTGTCAACTGCTGACATTTTTGTTGGATGATAAGCCACATGAATTACTCACATTTATGTGTCATGGATCAATATTTATGAACAGCTCATTATTAAATTATTTAAAATTAAATAGAAAAAAGTTTCAATCATCAAAATATTTAGGGGGTGGAGCCAAGATGTTGGAGTAGAAACTGGATTTCCATGTGGCTCTGGCTTCCACCTCCTCCAATACATGTAAAAAAATGACTCTAAACAAACTTTAAAGCTATAGAACCCACAAAGTTACAAAGAGAAACAAATCTCCTGCTGAAGGAAGTCCAGTAGGCTGGCAGGAAGGGTCCATCACAGCATGCTGGGAGCCAAGAGCAGTCCAGCAGGAGCAGTAGTTTTAGCCCCAGGGTCGCCCCAACCAGTTGCAGCTGGAGCACACTTCAGGAGAGTAAATTGCCAGCAGCTGTAGCAGTTTCCAGACTTCCCAATCCACAATGCCAAAGATAAAGTAAAAGGTCAGTGTGAAACTTTGTTCAAAAGGGGGAGCGCAGTCCAGATGCTACCCCCAGAGTGAGAAGCAGAGGAGAGTGGAGAGTGGCACCAGCCACTGCCACATGGCTGCTTCAGAGCTCCTGGCCTGCAGATTGTAGGGGGACAAAGCAACCACTGAGAGGGTAATCCCTCTTGCTTTGACCTCCTTGTATCCAGATCACAGTCTTGGGTGGTAGGGTGGTCCTGGGCTGTGTGACCAGTGAGCCAGAGTGTGTAGGGGCTATAGAGAGGGCACCCATCTAACAGCTCCAGCAGTTGCAAAAACCCCCGCAGTTTGGGACATAGCTCTCTCGATTTTGGAAGCAGAGTTCTACTGTGGCGAAGAGCTCAAAAGTCAAGTAATTGGCTGCCAATATGAGCAAGCAATAGAAGCACAAACAGACCATAGAATCCATTTTGGGGGACAAAAAGGATCAAGGCATGGAGCAGGAGGAAGACATCAAAGTCAGAACTCCTGCATTAAAAGCCTCCAAGAAAAATATGGATTGGTTATAGGCCATGGAGGAGCTCAAGAACGATTCTAAAAATCAAGTAAGAGAAGTGGAGGAAAAATTAAGAAGAAAAAAACGAGAATGATGCAAGAAAATCATAAAAAGTGACTCAACAACCTGCTAAAGGAGACCCAAAAATACACTGAAGAAAATAACACCTTAAAAAACAAACTAACTTAAACAGCAAAAGAGGCTCAAAAAGGCAATGAGGAGAAGAATGCTTTAAAAAGCCAAATTTTCCAAATGGAAAAGGAATTTCAAAAACTCACTGAAGAGAATAACTCCTTCAAAATTAGATTGGAGCAGCTGGAAGCTAATGACTTTATGAGAAATCAAGACACTATAAAACAAATCCAAACAAATGAAAAAATAGAAGGCAATGTGAAATATCTCATTGGAAAGAACACTGACCTGGAAAATAGATTTAGGAGAGATAATTTTAAAAGTACTGGTCTACCTGAAAGCCATAATCAAAAAAAAGTCTAATTTTAAGAAATTATCAAGCAAAATTGCCCTGATATTCTAGAACCAGAGGGCAAAATAGAAGTTGAAAGAATTCATTGATCACCTCTTGAAAAAGATCTCAAAAAGAAAACTCCTAGGAATATCATAGCCAAATTCCAGAGTTCCCAGGTCAAGGAGAAAATACTGCAAGCAGTCAGGAAGAAACTATTTGAATATTGTGGAAACACAATCAGAATAACACAAGACCTAGCAGCTTCTACATTAAGGGACTGAAGGGTTTGGAATATGACATTCTGGAGGTCAAAGGAGCTAGGACTAAAACCAAGAATTCCAGCAAAACTGAGTATAATGCTACAGGGAAAAATATGATCCTTCAATTTCAAGCATTCTTGATGAAAAAACCTGAGTTGACCAGAAAATTTGACTTTCAAATATAAGAAGCAAGAGAAGCATGAGACAGTAAACAGGAAAAAGAAATCATAAGGAACTTATGAAAGTTGAACTATTTACATTCCTACATGGAAAAATGATAATTGTAACTCATAAGACTTTTCTCAGTATGAGGATAATTGAAGGGAATATATATGTATATATATATGTGTGTGTGTGTGTGTGTGTATGTATAGGAGGATGTATGTCTATGTAAATATATGAGTGTGGGCATTTGTAGACAGAGGGCACAGGATGAGTTGAATATGAAGGGATGATATCTAAAAAATAAAATTAAGAGGTGAGAGAGAAATTTATTGGGAGAAGAAGAAAGGGAGCAATAGATTAGGGTAAATTATCTCATATAAAAGAGGCAAGAGAAAAATTTCCAATGGAGGGGAAGATCAGGAAGGTGAAAGGGAATGGGATAATCTGATTCTCATTGAATTTGGCTTAAGGAGAGAATAACATACACACTCAATTGGGTATCTTACCCTATAGGAAAATAGAGGGGGAGGGGGAAGGAGGGGAAGGATAGAAGGGAGGGAAGATTGGGGGAGAGGGTAGTTAGATGGAAACATTTTTTTAAAGGGTTAGGGTCAAAGGAGAAAATTGAATAAGTGGGGGGCAGGATAGGATGGAGAGAAATATATTTAGTCTTTCACAATATAACTACTATGGAAATGATTTGGGTAACCACACATGTACAATCTATATTCAATTGCTTATCTTCCCAGTGGGGGTGGGTGAGGAGGGAAGAAGGGGAAAAAATCTGGAACTAAAAATTTTTTAAACAAATGTTTAAAAATTGGTTTTTTACATGCAACTGGGAAATAAGATATACAAGTACTGGGGTATAGAAATCCATCTTGCCCTACTAAGGGTAAAGGGGGAGGATATAGAAGAGAACAGATTAGGGGAAGACTATTCAGTAGGCTTGCTATTGGGGGTGGGGGTGTAAGACAAAGATGGGGAGAGAAAAATTGTAACTCAAAATTTTGTGGAAATAAATGTTGAAAACTAAAAATAAATAATTTTTTAAAAAAATTAGGTAATGGGATATTTTGGATAATTTTGAGGCTGAGAAGAACTTTGTCAATGGCATAATAAAGAAAAATAAGTTTCAAAACATTTTCATGGATCACCTTTCTAAAAAATGACTAATAAATGTTTTCCACTAGTATAGCATATTTTTATTATTTAGGACCATCACATAAATGAATCATTATAGGACAACAAGGTGGCACAGTGGGATGGAGTGTTAGGCCTAAAGTCAGGAAGACCTGAGTTCAAATTCAGTCTCAGACCCTAACTAGCTTTGTGACTCTGGGCAAGTCACTTCATTGTTAAAAGCCTTAGTTTTCCCAATTCTAAAATGGGGATAATAATACCTAGTAGGCAGTACCTGCCTCCCAGGTTTGTTTTGGATATCAAATAATATAATGTTTATAAAGCACTTGATCTGACACAGAGTAGGGGTTTAATAAATGTTTGTTTCCTTCCTTCCTTTCTACTAAGCAAAGGTAATATAAACAGAAGACATAGGAGATTAGCAAATTAAGATACATCCAAGAATCTTTTCCCTCCAAAAAAAATCCTCCTCAATATGCTTGTTTTCTTTTTTATTTGGCTCTCTTCTCTTCCCTAAAAGTAGGTGGGGTGAAGGGAAATGGAGAGGTAGAAAAGTTCATTAATTAAGAAACTGGTTGAGGCAAGGCAGAGGAGGAGAGCTAGGATCCCTGTGGCGGTGGAGGGCCAGTGGATCAAAGATGAATATCAGAGGACTTAGATCTCAGCTAAAGGACAGTATTTCAGTGTCTGAACTTTCAGCTAGTGCTCCTTTTGGAAACCATGATATTTTTCAGAGAGGTTTTTCTTGTGTGAAAAATGAACTTTTGTCAAGTCATCTTCCTGAATTATCAGAAAAAAAATTTCCAGCTCAATCAAGATAAAATGAATTTTTCCACATGAAGGAATATCCAAGGCCCATACACTCCCCTGAAGTTATAGATGGAATTCAAGGCAATGAAACAGGTCCACCATCTTCCATTTCTTCAGAGCTTGAATCTCTCCCTGGATATTTTGAAGGGTAATGATGAGAATATTGGATTTGAAGATATTCTTAATGATCTAAGCAAAATAATGGGAGAATCACACATGATGGTGGAATACAAACTTGGTTTACTGTAAGAAAAATATGTGAAGGAACAGCATCCTGTTTATAATTGTCTTTTTGTTATGATTTGATATGTGTAGCATAAATGTACTGATATTTACGTAACTGTTCTTATGGCTAATATGTCCTATCAGTAATTTGAATTTGTTTAGATTTCACTATGTTGTACTATTATGTAACCATATTATTCTGAGGAACTGAATACTAGAAAGTGAGGCAACAAGAAAAACAACCTTAATTCCTAAATATGAAGAACAAATTTTTGTTGTATATTTAGAGGCATCATCATAAGAACAGAAAACAGGTGTTCTGATTAATCTCATTTTGATATATCCTCTTCGAGCATTGACACCCAACTGATTTCTCCTAGAGAAAAAGGGACCTTTTTGGAGATGAAGCCCTCCAACTCTGTAACTTTAACGGGCTTTACTTAGCAAAGGAAGAGACCAACAGTACTCTCTTCTTGTGTAACATTAATTGCCAAATCCAAAGATAACCCAAGCAGAATTCCAGTTCCTGTTTGAATTAATACTTAAGTTAAAAAAAATTTTTAACCCTGTATGAAAGCAGGCAGAGCTCTTTGGTTGCAAAGCCATCCACATTTCCTGGCTGTGCTAGAAGAGAGCTGCCTTAAGGTTTACTTTACTTTTTTAAGTATTTTGCTGTATTGATGGCAGTAACCCCTCCCGGCCAGTAGAGGGTACTGACTAGTGAGCTTTCTGTCAAAAGAAAGTGAAATGAATGGGTTCCATTGTCCCTGTAGCCTGCCAATTGTGTAACAGAATTAGACCATTAAAAAACAGTCTTTTTTAATGCATAAAAAAGATTTTTATGCATTAAAAGAAAACTATTAATAAGATATATTTGGTAATCTGATTTCTAATTGGAGAGAAGATTAGGGACTTTTTGAATTGGGAGTGGGGAAGCATAGAGGTTCAATTCTTTGAAATCAGAAAAAGAGGTGTGCCACTCCCCCAAATGTCTCTTCCAGCAGTGGGTACTTGGTTGCCTTGAGGTCACATGTGGCCTTCTGGGTCCTTGGATGTGACCTTTTGACTGGGTCCAGGCTCTGCAGAACAAATCCTCCTACTAATGGAATTTTTTTTGTGTGAAATTTGGATTCAGTCAGGGGACAGTACTTGAGGACATAGAGGTCACATGTGACCTGGAGTCTACGGGTTCCCCACCCCTGGATTCAATCAAAGGAACACGGAAATAGTAACTGACTAGATGAGAGCCAATTTTCAGGTAAGACATGGATTGCTTGAGATGTAATTTTGAGAAAATTTCTTGCATCAGTTTTTGGATTTGACTGAGTTTTTGGTAACCTATGTCCTTATTTAAAAATCTCTAAGCTACAGGCAGAAGTGATCCAGCTTCCACTCAGGGCTAGATCCATATAGTGCAATAAAGTCTTCTCAAAATTCCCATCTTAAGTTTTCTCACAGGACAGAAATTGGACTAGACCCATAACTGAATAAGAAGGAAAGTGAAGTAGATCCAGAATTGAGTCACAAGATGGAGTCAGTGTGGTTCACTCAATTCCCACATTATTACACACATCTCAGTCTAGGACTTCCCTTGTCTCTGTTTTGCTTTTGTAAGTTGCATCCAGATTCCAGTTATTTTACAAAAAATAAATTGTACAATATGGTTAAAATCTGGCAAAACAGAAAAATCTACAATAAATATATTCCAGATTACCTGTGGGGGAAAAAAGAAAAGGAAAGAAACTGGTTGAGATTTATGTTTTCAATGGTGTGGGAAATTCCCCAGTATAAAACTCCCTCAACTCTGGGAGACTGGCAATTTATTTTCTTAAAAGTGGCCCAGGGCACCAAGTAAATGACTCAGTGATTTGTCTGTGTGTCATAGGACTTGAACACTGCAGCCTTCCTGACTCCTAAAAACCACAAGCAAGATACTGCCAATCAATGTTGTACCATAATATTCTATAAGACTGTTAGAAAAATAACTTTTCCTAACAATGTGATCTTCATTTTTTCATTTTAAAGAAATATAAAGCTTTTTTAAAAGTATTTTTTACACTAAAGTCATACTTCAATATACTATTCACAGCAGGAAGTAATCCTTGCTTCTCAAAAGCTATACCAGCAGAATGTAAGCTTTCAGACTCAGCCAAAAAAAATTTCTTTGGATGTAAATTTTGTGCAAGTAATGCTATAGTCTATATTGAAACTAAGCTTATTTTCAAGCCTAATCTCCCAGAGACAGGAGCAATACAAGGGAAAAGATGTTCCAGAGGTGTTTGGGAAATAGCAATACATTTGTCCTTATTTTATCTTACTATAATCTTTGAAGTAAATATTCCTTTGTAAAAGGATAGTAAGTGATTAAATGGAACTGGGTGTTAGTGGTAGAGCTGGCATCCTAACTCACCTGCTCTATTTCCTCTCCACAATTCCAGTTCCAATTTCAGTGGGTTTACATATAGTCCATCCTTTATTCCTACAATTCACTCTCTCCTCACTTCTCTGTGTTTTAGAATCCCTAGCTTCCATCAAGGCTCCATTCAAGTGCTACCTCTTACAAGAAGCCTTTCCTGACCTGCTCTCTCCTTCCCACTTGGCTATATTCCATTGGACTTCATCATTATGCCCTAGGAACTTCATCATCCTGCAAGAACACTTCAAACCTGGCACTCATACTTCATCAGTCCTTTTTTGCCCTAGAACTCGTCCCTATGAGTGGAGAATAGAGATGGAAACCTCCCAGAACCTCTGTTTGATGAGGGTACCCAGGTTAACCAGCTCTTCCTTTGCACCCAACTGTACACCTCTGGACTTTATCATCATGTCCCATGCTACCATACTTCCTTTCTCCTCAAGTTCCTTTGTGTGTCATCTTCCCCCATTAGACTATAAGCTCCTTGAGAGTAGAAACTGTCTTTTTTTTTCATTTTATTTAAAATATTCTCAGCACATAGAAAGTGTTTTTTAAATATTTATTGACTGATATCAAATTTTCTTGTAATGACTTATCCATGTACATACTGTCTCCCCCAATAAAACATAAGTCTCTTAGGAGCAGGGGGTTTCACTTTCCCTTTGTATTCTTTACATCATCATCATAGATATTAGCATTTCAAAGTTCACAAAGGATATTATGTATTTTTTTTAATAGCTAGATACCTCACTGTCCAAATGACAGCAAAAAAGACATAAGTTTTTTGTTCCTGAATTACATAACAAAGGTAGGAATTCATGGTAGGTAGGCAGAGAACAGTGACCTTACCCACTTTGCTTAACTTAATTCTAGCTCAAATTTGGATGCATGCCAAGCATGGGAGCATCTTGAGAATTTTAAATCTTAAGTCAAATAGCAGTCTGGGACAAAGAACTGTGATTTAGCCTCAGACAATCGACAATTTAAAAGATAGACAATCTTAGCCCAGGACAATCTGGCTGGCTTTTGTCCAAGGCTTGTTCTAGGTTTGTGGCAAATATCTCATAGGGTCTATAGCCATAGAGAACTATCAGAAAGAAGCTATTAATGGCAACAAAGCAGACATGGCCTGCACTTGGTCTTACAGAGGCCAGAGGAGCACCGCACAGCAAGTAATCACAGGTTATTTGCCAGCAGTTATAAGACCACAAGCAAGCAAACAACAGAAACATCATGCATAATGAAAAGCAGTTCCAGCACAAAGTGTAATGACATCACTAAGAAGACACTGGTGACCATGAAATATCAGTGGTGTGAGTCACCCCTCAATTCATATGTCCTAGCCATTCATGTTCCCTGTGTGCCTTTCCATACCATGCCCAAACCATATTCCCTATACATTCTCTCTGCATGAACATTTTTCCTACTGTTGATATGTATATCTGTAGGAAACAGGGCCACTGAGCTCAATTGGGGAGAGAGGAAGGAACATTCTATAGCCACTTTTCTCACCATTCTATTTGGCTAATACCTTTGCTTTGTATTATGTGTCCTTTTTCTATTCAGCCAGGGGACACATTGGGAAGAACTCTAGGGTTCTCAGCAAATGCCCCTGTGCTACACATATATTATCACATCTGAACCTCACAACAATCTTTGAGGTAGGTACCATAGTTGTTATCACAATCTTACAGACAAGAGAAATGGAGACTCATGTAATTTTAACTGGTTTGTCCCTGGTCACAAAGTTAGTGAGCTTCATAGCTGGATTAGACACAGTTCTTCTAGAATCCAAGGAAAGCACCTTCCACTAAGCTGGTCTACATCCCAAACACCTCACATACTCCCTTGCACACAAAAATGTTTTGTAAATTTCTACTGAATATGAGGGGAAATTAATTCTCAATTTTAACACCTAACATGCAGAAGAAATTCTAGAATACAACCTATTAGTTGTGTTTCATTTTTATACTATCTTTTTACTGGGGAATGAAAAAACAGAGCTTAAAAGTTCAAGCCAAAATAGAAATATATGATGTAATACTCTCAACACTTGCACCAACTTTAGAACGTAAGTCAAAGTTCACAAATCATAAAATAAAATGCTTCTATCCAATAAAATTCTCTAAGAAAGTAGCAGATAATCAAACAGAACATGACTTACTTGTAGAGGTGACAAAAGCAAGGCTTTAGGAGAGACTCGCAGCAAAGTCGTACAAATGATTAAAGGGCAGAGTAGGAACTTGAACCCAGGCTCTATAACTATAAATCAAGCATTCTTTCTATTGTACCCTTTAGAAATGAGTACATTATATAGCTATAAAGGTTGAGACAAATAATCAATCACACCACAGAACCTTGCTCAGATACAACTACTTCTACTGAATCACTGACTCCAAAACACTAAATTTATGTGTGCTCACTCATGCTCTGTGGTTTTTGCATAACATAATAAGTTAATTTGAAACTCTGGTATCTGTGTGTCTGACAGTGTAAAAGAGAACCATTCCAGTTAAACTCCTATGACAAAATGATTTTCAAGGAGAAAGACCAGCCTCAATCGCCTCCTCACCCCCTTGACCAGAAGAGGATGTGTAGATTTTGGAAGTGTCAAAGGATTCTGACTTCCAATTAGTGTCCTAGCAAAAGCTCAAAGACATCAAAAGCTCGTGTCAGTGCCTTTGTCAAGAGCTGAAGACAAGCAGCTTCAGGATTCTACAAGGAATCCAGAAGAAAGTTAGACCATGTCTAAGGGAAACTTTATGAATGTCTCACAAAGGGAAAGGAAAGGAATTCAGTGATTAAGAGCTATAAATTGCCCTTTTCTCACATATACTCTCACAGTTTGAACCCACTTTACCCTGGACTCCCTATGCCAGTGGTTCTCAACCTTCCTAATGCCATGACCCTTTAATACAGTTCCTCATGTTGTGGTGACTCCCAACCATAAAATTATTTTCATTGCTACTTCATAACTGTAATTTTGTTACTATTATGAATCATAATGTAAATATCTGCTATGCAGGATATATTTTCATTGTTACAAATTGAACATAACCCACAAGTTGAGAATTGCTGCCCTATGCACTGGTAGAAGAGTGTATCACAGACTTTTGAAGGGATACTTTGTATCAATTGTTTATACTATACTACCTTAGTAAATAACCAAACTTGATTAGCTTGTATAAAGAGTTAACTAATTGATGCCAACTGATAATTGTGGGGGAAAGCACTGCAATGGACCCTTATAAGCATTAAAAAGCCATCACTCAGAACCCTTTTTGTCCCCTTCCATCCCCAGAAGAAGCAGCTGTCCTCTGATGACCCAACCTGCTAGTGCAAGTCAGAGTCAGGAGAGTAGCTCCAGAGTCTATGCTTCATCTTATATATTATATCTCTGTTCCCCTTACAATTTTCACACTGATGAAATCCTTTTGTTATTCTACTATATTGTATCTTCATGGTAAAAAAAAAAAGATACTGTAGTTTCAAGAACATTTAACACTAGAAATCTAGTTTTTCAGAAAGGTCTGGGTGTAGTTTATGCATTGAGACAATTTGGCAAAAATTGTCAACTTGAACCTACTTCATTAGAAACATTATCAGGACAGCTAGGTGGCACAGTGAATAGTGTATCAGGAGGATCTGAGTTCAAATCTTGGCCTCAGACACTTGACACACTTACTAGCTGTGTGACCTTAGGCAAGTCACTTAACCCCAATTGCCGTGCCTTCTTCCACTCCAAAAAACCAACACAAGAAACATTACCACAAAATATTTAGAATTCTTTAACCAGAAGACAATCTAAGTACTAAAAATCTCTTCACTCTAGTAATTAATTTCTCCTTAATGTGAAGTCATAATACTTCTAGATGTCATAGTTGTATAGTTGCTATGAGGTATATTTCTCCTTCCCTTACAATATAATGAAGCATATTCAAAAGACACTTCTTCAAATTACTCCAGTAATTATTCTAATTTTAAAAAGCTCTCTCTTTAATAAGAATGTTTTAAACCTTATTCAAACATAGCAGATTTTAAAATCAATATACCATGCATAAACACATCTGAATAATTTAATTTCTATAGATAAGATTATTTATCATTTTCTTATTCATGGTTCATCAAGCTATAATTCAAGAATACAGTTATGCTAACACATGACATTAATATTTCCTTTCCATGAGATAATTGAAGTAATGGATGGCGTTTTCGTATTTTCATATAGAGTAGTCAAAAAGTTAAAAACAAAGCACAGTATTAAAACATGTCAAGGATAAGAGAGCTATTGTTTAAAAAAAACAAATATATGGAATCAGAAAGAATGTCCAATTTTACTAGGAGAGTCCTTTTTAGAAATTTGATATTTTAACTAAAACATGTTTTTAAGCTCTAAAGCAAAATTCTGCATCTCATGTACCAGTTAGAATATAACTAAAGTTCTTTCCTTTAGTTTAACCAGTCAACATCTATAAAATGAAAGGGCTTGATAAAATTATCTCTAAAGGTCAATTCCTGCTCTAACATTCAAATTCCTTTTTTACAAGTCCCTTTTAGCTATTTACATTCTATGTATAAGGTTTTATCTAAGATTCTTTCTATTTCTTCTATGTTGCAAAGTCCCTTATGGTTCTTAACGTTCTCTTTTTCTTTAACATTCTAACACTCTCTAACATTCTAGTGTTCTAAGGTTCCTTTCAAGTCTTATCTTTTAAGTACCTTTCCTGTTCTAACATTTTATATTCTCTGTGCTACGGTCCCTTCCTCCTCCTATGATTTAAAAGTCAAAAGTTCACTTGTTTACATTTAAAATGAAAGTCAAGCATAGTTTGAGATTACTTTCTCTGATAGTCCATTACTCAAACTTTACATGTTCCAAACTGGTTAATTGGAGTATTATAAATGGAAATAATAATCTTAGCACTAAGCAAAGTTAACAATGATTGAGAATAAATTTAAACTTAGAAAAAGAGGTTGAAAAAAAGTTTTATGTATTAACCAGGATTAACAAATTGTTTCTGTGTCAGTTAATAGTTTAGCTACTAAAAGACCCCTTAGAAGTTTATTAAAAATAGAAGCAGAAGTGAAACTTAATTTTTCTTCCCCTACTCCAACACAGTAGAATGGCAGCCTCGGGCTCTATAGGATTTAAACAATATCTTTCCAAAAAGGAAATGGTTTTTTTAAACATTTTTCTCTTTCATATCTATTACTACTAGATTTTGACATGAGTTATAAGCAGTTTCAGATGCTCATTATTATAGTAATTCAGAAAGGTAACCTCCCATCTAGTATTCCAATCTACAGTCTCTTCTCTTCCATATGTCTTTAATCTCACTAGCCACATAATCTTTCCAACCCATCATTTTCATCAAATCAGTAAGTAGCTCTTCATTTCTGATGCAATAAAGTATAAAATCCATGTTCTGGCATTCACAATCTGGTTACCTTTCTTATCTTATCCCATACTATTTCCCTGCTTACACTGTATTTTACAACAAGATTATACTTCCTCATCATTTCCTGACCTGGTGGTCTAGACAACACTTCTTAAACTGCAGGTCACAATCTCACATGGGGTCCCCAAAATTTGTCAAGAGTAAAAGGTTTCTGAATGCACAATGATCACAAATTACTTCAAAATCAAATTCATAATGAATCCAAGGTGTTTCTGGCAGCAATTGCCAATACTGCATCATGCAACTTAACCGCAGCCTTAGTTCTGAACACAAAGTATCCACACTCTACACTTCCCATGTCCTCAGGCCACACAATGCCAACCAAAGCTGCCAAATATGAAAAGAGGTCAGGACGGGAAAATGCTTAAGAAGGCCTGGTCTAGATCCACCTATTAAAATCCTTCCCTTCAAAGCCCACTTCTATCATAAAGTCTTTCCCAAAAGGAAGTGATCTTGCCCTACTCAGACTTCAAATAATATGTTGTGTGGACCTTACCTTTGAACTTCACATTCTATCTTACATTACAGCTATTTAGAACAAAACTTGAGTTTGTGTAGCACTTGAATGTCTGCAATGTATTTTCCTCACAATGAGACACAACATGGCATGTGGAAAGAATACTACATTTGGAGTCCAACACACTCTATTCCAGCCCTGTCTTTGCCACTTTTTATCTGTGTAACCTTAGGTACACAATTTCAGCTCTCCGGGTCTCAGTTACTTTATTTACTAAGGATCCCTTCACAATTTAACTTTGTTATACTATGAACCCTTTGAGGTAAGTTGTACAAACAATATTATCTCCATTTTACAGTTGAAAAAACTAAAGGTCTAAGAGATTAATTTACATGGCCATGGATCCAGGAATTAGTTTAATATCTTCATCAGGATTTGAAATCAAGTCTCCTGATTCTAACTTGAGTATTCCAATCACTATTCCACTCTGCATTTACATATGTCATGAGTTTGCCTATTAAATCATAAACTCCATTAGGGAAAGAACTATCTTATTGGGACTTCTTGTCGCCAGTGCTCCTCATACATTATTTGGGGGGTGGGGGGGGCGATAGGGGAAAGAATATGTGTGTGTGTGTGTGTGTATAGACACACACATATGTAGACACATATATACATACATATATTACAGTGCCTTTCATAGAATATATGCTGAATATTGAAGTAAACGAGTACATGTTTATCATCTGCTACCAGAGAGGCTGAGTCCAGCGATGTCTTAAAGTCAGGAATTCTGAGCAACAATGGACTTTAGGGATCAGCTTTACATACTAAGTTCAGAATGAATATAGTAAGTTCACAGGAGAAGGGTGCCTCCAAGTAGGAAACAGAACAATTCAAAACTCCCATATAAAGCAGAAGTGAGATCAGGCCTGTGAGTAGCCCCTGAATTTCTAGCCCAAGTAAGAAAAGGAAATCCAATTTTTAATTTTTTTTAAGAAAAGTATAGACTGATGAACTGATCTTACCCAAGCAAAGATACCAGAAAAGAAGGGAATATGCATTTATAAAGCACCTACTTTGTAGAAGGCACTATGCTAAGGGCTTTATAAACATTTTTTCATTTGACCCTCACAACAAGACAAGCAATGTTATCATCCCCATATTATAAATGAAGAAACTGAGGTAAACAGAGGTAAAGTGATTTGCTAAGGATCACATAGTTAGGAAGTGTCTGGTGTCAAATTTGAACTCAGGTCTGTCTGATTCCAGACTAATTGCTTTATCCACTGAATCACCTGGCAGCCTCACAGGAAAAGTGGGGAAAATCTGACAACCACCCTAGGTTTGGGGAACACACATTTTAAAAAATTCAGACAAAGAATTGGTAGGATCCCAGAGGCTAAAAATTCTACAGGAAAATTAAGCAGGAAGCCATCAAAAAATGACACTTAAGAAATGGAGAAATACAATTTTAATGGGAAAGAAAAAAGGAAAGTTAGTTGTCCAAAGAGAGCAATGTGGATGCAAAGAGAACTCATCAACTAATTCAAGTTTTTAAAAGGCATGAATCTAAGATGAAAGCTGAGGGATTAATGTAAACGCATAGCAAAGTCCTGTAAGAATGTGTCAGGAGTGCTAAAGCTCAAAGATCTGAGACTAATGAATTAAGCAAAAAACAGCCATTAAAAAAGAGTTATTTTAGCTAGTGGGGGGAAGGAAAGGAGAATAAAAGAAGTGACAAAACCACTCTTTGTTGTACGTGGAATAATTACAAAAGGGAGAGGAGAACTGCTGACCCTTATTTTACTTTTGTTTTCTATGCCAATGGAAATGATCCTTGACCTGGAAAGGGTAAAACAAAAGTGGTGAATAGAGAGTGAATACCTGAAATAAAGAATAAGAGAGTGAAAGGTGGGGGGGGGGGG
>CM053598.1:78952542-78966248 GCA_028646575.1 Pseudocheirus occidentalis
TTGCCACCACAAAGAGAGCTGCAATAAATACTTTTGTACATATGGGACCCTTTCCCACTTCTGTGATCTCATTAGGATACAACCCCAAAAGTGGTATTACTGGGTCAAAGGGTATGCTATTATTTATAGCCCTTTGGGCATAGTGAGGAGAGAATTTATTAACAACTAGAGTGATCAGGAAAGAATTGCCCTAGAAAGTTTGACATGAAAAAAAAGAAAGTTTGACATGAGCTGAGCCTTGTAGGAAGCTACTGATTATAAGCTGTGTAGGTGAGGGAGTGCCTTCCAAACAAAGGGGAATGGCCTATACAAAGGCATGGAGATGGGATGCTGTATTTGGGAACAGAAACTTGGCTGTGCACATGGAGGGGAGTAATATGAAACAGGCCTATAAAAGATAGCTGAAACCATAATATGGAGGTCTTTAAATGCTAAGCCTAGGAGTTTCCATTTTAATCTAGAACAGGGTTCTTAACTTGGCTTGTTTAGTATTTTAATAACTGTATTTAAGAATAATTGGTTTCCTTTGGAATCCTTTGTATTTTATGTATTGGAAAATGTTATTCTGAGAAGGGGTTCAAAGAGTTCTCCAGACAGTCAAAAGGGGTTCATAACATACAACAAAAGTTAAGAACCTCTGTTCTAGAGGCACTAGATTCTTGAATGTTTTCCAGAAGGAGAGTGACAAGGTCAGATTTTTGTTTCAAGAAGATTATATTGGCAATTTGCAGCATGAATTAGAGAGGGGAGAGACTAGAAAGCAGGCCTTGGATTAGAAGGCTGTCAGTATTACAGGTGAGGAAAGTCTGAGACAGGATGTTAGCTTTGGGAGAGGAGAGAAAAGGATGGATTTGAGAGATATCATAGAGGTAAAAAACTAATACTTGGCAACCTCTTGATTGACAGCTACATTACTGATATTAATTTCTCTGAGCATAATCAATATAGCTTGCCCAAAGTCAGGATCTCCTTTTCCAACTACAGTACAAGTCCGAACCTCTTTTGCACAAGGGGAAAATGGGACTTATTGCTTGCTAAAACATGAGTACTCATAAAGACATTTTTCCTTCCTTCCTTTCCTCTCTCCCTCTCTATTTTCTTTCACAGAATTTCAGAGTAAGAAGGGATTCTTTGAGGTCATCTAACACTCTCATTTTATAGATAAGGTGTAGGTCCAGAGAAATACAAACTACTTGGTCAGTCAAAGTCCAATAATTTGGAATGAGCTGAGACCAGAATTCAGTTCTGTCACCGGGAGGGGAGAATATAGAGATAAACTAGACCCCCACCATCCCTGTTCTCAGTGAACAGCTCCCAGTTGGGGAGGCAGGGCAATGTATATATAAAGAATCAAGTGAAGGGTTGAGGCAAGCAGTTAAATGCCTTAGGCTGTTGTAAGGGGCTTAGCGACAGAAGCCCCTAAATGAACAGCAAGATTTGGTTATCAGGAGATTGGGGGTAGGGGAGGCACTGCTTAAAAAAAACCAAACAGCTCAGTATATTTGTTCCTAAAAAGTAAATTCATGTTTTTTTTCTTTTTTGCAACATTCCTTATGCTTGCATGTGACATATATTTTTAGAATCTGCTGTTGTCGAGTGTATTTTTGTGTGGCTGAGTGGGAGAGCAGTAAAGGGTTTGTATTGCTGCACACAGGAGAATCAAGGGTTCACAACTGAATAAAAGATTCTGGGTTGTCAAATTTCTGTCATCAAAGGTTTCTGAAAAACCACACAAAGATGTATTCTAAACTTGTGATTCTGCGGACATTCCCAGATAAATGACGAGTTCTAGGTATTGTTAAAGCGTCTCCAATGACCCACTTTCAGTAGAGCACAGAATAATTGGCTGTGCCAGGCCACACAGTCTGCAGCACAGGGGATTGAGAGAAACTTTAAAAGGCCCCAAATCTGAAGAACACTTAAACAGGAGCAGAGAAAAATATGATTGAACATGATTGTGTGTGCAGACAGATGGCTGACCACTAGGTGGGCTCCCTTTGAGTGTCCAGCCTAATTGGTTTCTTCAGGGTGGCTTTTTTTTTTTTCCTGGGCTGGGAGATTTTGATTGAATTTTTTCTAATTGGCTTCTAGTTCATTCTTACCTTGGCCCTGTTACCTAAATCCTCATTTGAGATTAAGAGAACCCTTGATTTGTCACATGAACCAAGTGGACTTTTATTTTTTTTTAATGTGTTTTCCATGAAAACCCTGTCTGGAAATAACAACTAAGTTAAAAGTAATTAAGGATTGTGTTTCCTTCCAGGCTTTCTCTCCTGCATGTGCAATTATCTGTAGACGTAAGATTGTCTGCTCTGATAATCGTACCCTCCAAATGAGGGGCAAGTGGCTAATTATGTCCACATGCGGCTGATCGCACTCTCCATTAGCCAATTATGGGCACAATTATTTGTGCATGTAAATAATTGCAGCCATAGAAAATAGAGGCAGACCCTCCTCGCACATCCTCTTGCCCTGGAGTAGTTGATTGAGAGTAATTGCTGCACTAGGAATTTGGAGACTTTTCGGAAAGCAAAATAGTAGCCAATGCCAGAGAAATGACAGTGTGGCCAGAAGCATGCCAATGCACCATAGGGGGCTGTTTCCTTTAGATTCTAGAAAAGAGGTCTCAGGGCTGGCTAGGTGGTGCAGTGAATAGAGCACCCACCCTGGGGTCAGGGGGACCTGAGTTCAAATCCGGCCTCAGACATTTAGCACTTACTAGCCGTGTGACCTTGGACAAGTCACTTAACCCCAATTGTACTGTCTTCCCTACTCCAAAAAAGCAAAAAAAAAAAAAAGATGTCTTAGCATCCAAGTCTAAAGAAGTAACTGACATCTTTTGGGCAAAGGACTGAACTGAAGGGCAGAAAGTCTAGGTTTTGATACTAGTTTGTCACTTAGTTTAAGGGGCAGCTAGCTGGTACAGTGGATAAAGTGCCAAGCCTGGAGTCAAGGACGACTGAGTTTAAAGCAAACCTCAGACACATGCTAGCTGTGTGACCATGGGCAAGTCACTTAACCCCTGTTTGTCTCAGTTTCTTCACCTGTAAAAGGAGCATAACAATAATGCCTACCTCCCGGAGTAGGATTGAAAGAAATCATAATTGTAAAGCGCTTAACACAGTGCCTGGCACAGAGTGAGGGTTATAGAAATATCTGCTAATATTAGCTAACATTATGACCCTGGGTAAGTAATTTTCAGTGCTACCAATTGCTCATAGATAATGGAGATGATGATAAAGCCCTATTTCCTCCTGACAGTTGTGAGGATGAATCATAAAATAAGGGACTACATCAATCCAGGGCATTATTATCTACATGATCAAACAGGTGCCAGTTCTGAGGAAAGAGTGCCCACTTCACACAATAGAACACTATGAAAAAGAAATGGATTTCTCAGGTTTCAAGGACTTCTGTTATGCAGACAGGACCAGCTCTTCAATCCCTACTTTGTTCCACTCCACCTATTAGTAAGAGCAAGAGTCTTTGGCCTAAGTCCAGGCCAGGACCTTTTCAAGAGCAAAGGCAACAGACAGTTAATTTGGGAGACTGCTTTGTCATCAGGGGACTTTGCCAAAGAGGAGACTAAAATCCTTTATCCCTGTTTACTTGCAAGACTTCCAGTAGCTATAGGCAGGTAATAGCACATTTAGAGTGTCCATTTGCCCTGGGGAAGAGGGATTAGGTTTATTCTGCTTGGCCCCAGAAGCAGAAATGAAATCAATGGGAGGAAGTTATGGAAAGGCAGATACTACCTCAGTAGAATGAAGAATGTCCTAATAATCAGAGCTGTCCAAAAATGAAATGAGGTGCTTTGGAGTTTAGTGATGTCCTTGTGACTGAAGGTTTTAAAACTGAGGATAGATGACCACCTGTGATGGGGGGGGGGAGTTATAGAAATAATTCTAACTTCTTATGTATGTATACACACATATATATGTATATATATACATATATGTATAAACATTCTGTCTATGTAACCAACCACTCACAAGGTAATGTAGAGTATGTGTGTGAAGTTCTACACAACCAGTCACTCACAATAATAATAAGTATAACCATTTACCTAACAATAAAACAAGATAAATAAATAATAATATAGATATTCATTTGTAACATTATACTCAATATCTATGGTGAAGAACGGGTACACATTCACCGGAATCTGCCAGGAAAGCACACGAGGGAGGAAACCTCATGTGCTTAGGGCAACTTGCAACTGTGAACTCTGGGTTTCAATATTATTGATCCATTCAGGAATGTCTGCACCACATGAAACTACTTCTCTGCTTACTGTTTGAGTGTTGAGTCTTACCACTCTTCACTTAGGAAAACACTCTTTTCCTTTATACTTAAAAAGAGCATTTGGGGGTCATCTCCAGTTGTCCTGATGTGTGTCTGGCCACCGGATCCAGATGGCTCTGGAGGAGAAAGTGAGGCTGGTGACTTTGCACAGCCCTGCCTCACTTAAATCTAGTTCACTTGTAAGTCATGGCATCATCTTCCTGATATCATGGTCTTCTTTGAGAATGAAGGACAAACAACATCAGCAGCAGCAGCAAGAACAATGGGAAGACCTCTCAGGTTTCTTTCAACCCTAAGATTGTGTGATAGAAACTGAAACTTGTTACGGCTAGAAAACAATTGCCTAACTGTTCTTTCAATTACTGGGAACCCTGATAAGCTGCCTGAAAATGTCATGGAGTCATACAGAGCACCAAAATGGGCATTATCCATAGGTCTCCTGTGGAATTTGATCTGTTTCAGCATTTTCTATGAGCTGGTTTGGTAAACAAGGAAAGCATTACATTATTCCCTGGCAATGTCTGGAAGACTTTCACGTTTTGATGAATGAATAAGAAGCAGAATGGCAGAACTGAATAGCGTGCTGAACTAGACAGGAGACTTATTTGATTTCCCACTCTGACTCTCATTAGGTGGTGTTTGTGTGTGTGTGTGTGTGTGTACATGGGTATATGTGTGTGTGTATGTGTATCTTTGTGTTGGGGGTGGGGTGAATATAGAGTGAGGAGGAGACAGTGGGGAATATACCCCAAGTAGGAAAGAGTAGTAATGTTCCAGATAAGGAACTGGCTATCATATTGAATCCAACATTGAGTAAAATAGACAACTTATCTGAGAAAAAACAATACATAAAAAAGAAACACATGAAAGCAAAACATAAGGAACTACAACTTAGAAGTGTCTCTTATCATCTAACAACTATTCTGGTAAATATGAGCAGAAAATCTCCTATATAAAGGAAGTTCCAAAGTAGCCATCTTGGCTGAGGTCCTTTGCTGTGACTGATGCTATTTTTAGTAGGGGTTTTTATTTTTTTGAGGGAGGGTAAGAGGCAGTGAGAAGTCAGACCGTTCAGCACCAGCTCCCTCAGAGTCAGGTCTGTGTGTGCACTAGGCTGTGGAGATGTGAATTGTGTTGATTTAGAAATGCGCATTTGGCAGCTTTCTCCTCAGGGTGCTTTGTCAGTCTTTATTAGGAAACAAACTTTGCTTGGGGACTTTTTTGGACATGAACACTTTATTAGGAGATGAACTGCATTTCTTTAATTCCATAAACAAGAGTAACCAAATCATAAACATCTGCACTTAGAAGGGACAAAGCATCCAGGCTAAAGGCTCCTATCAGCTCCAGGTGGCTCACAGACAGCTGGCTGAAATAAAGGAGCATTTTGACTGCACTGCAGAAATATAGAGTTCTTGGATGCTCTCCACATTCCAAATAGGGATCTGTATCTCTGGCAGTGCATTAATGCTCAAGGTAAATGGTTTTTTAAAATGTTAGTGTTTCCGCTTAGCCTTCTTAAATATGACCATTCCAGTGGAACACAATGGGATAGAAGGTAGAGTGCTGAATTTGGAGTTCGAAGACATAGCTTCAAATACTGCCTCTGACGCTTACTAGCTATGTGACCGTGGGCAAGTCACATAACCTCTCTGAACCTAAGATTCCTCAACTGCAAAACAGGGATAATATTACTTGTAATATTTATCAAAAAAAGGGCCAAATGGGATAATTTTTGTAAAACACTTAGAACATTGTAGGCATTTAATAAATGCTTTTAAAAAATATCACATGGGGTGCTTGTGAGACTTAAGTGAGATCATCTTTGTAAGGAGCTTAACAAACTTGAAAGTGCAATCTAAATAAATGCCAGTTCTTATTTTAATGGAGGATGAAGTGAGAATTGCTGGACCCGGTGTAATAGTTATCCTGCAACTGCTTCCTCCACTGTGGAAGGAACAAGCAGATGGAAGGCTTGATGTATTTCATAACACCCACAAAGGTCCAAATGCAAATACTAATAGTTGAGAGAATACCATGGATACAGGACACTTTCAAAATGTTTTATTGGCATAAATAGAAATGTTGATCACTTGGAATAGAAATCATTTTGCTTCTGTATTATATATGGAGATTTATAGAATCTTAGCATTGGCGTGGACCTTAGAGTTCATCTGGGGTCAGTTTATGGATGGGGAAACTGAGACAGAGAACAGGGTTTCTCCTTTAAGGTCATAGAATAAATTAGTGGCAGATTGTGTAGTAGATGAAATGCTGAACTTGGAATTAGACTTGGGTTCAAATCCCACCTCAGATGGAATACTGTAGGACCTATCTCAGGCCTCAGTTTTCTTATCTATAAAATGATGGGGTTGGGCTAGAAGATTTTCAAAGTCTCTCTTAGTTTTGCATCTTTGAATTTGTAAATTCAGGTCCTCAGTTTATAATCTGGTACTCATTCCATTACACCATATGATTTTTTTTTTTTTGCTTTTTGGAGGGGGGAAGATAGGACAATTGGGGTCAAGTGACTTGCCCAAGATCACACAGCTTTTGTGTGTGTGTGTGTGGGGGGGGTGTCTGAGGTTGAATTTAAACTCAGGTCCTCTTGACTCCAGGGCTGGTGCTCTCTATTCACTGTGCCACTTAACCACTCCTACCCCATATGATTCTAAAAGTAATTAAGACATTTTCTTTGGGACAATATTTTGAATTTTCACAAAGGTCAGAAGGGCTCAATATCCAGGAATCTACTGATGATGATGACAATACTAGATTGTTGGCAATTAGGTGGCATAGTACATAGGGTGCTGATGCTCAAGTCAATAACTCTAGACAAGAGCTCAAATCCCTCCTCAGACACTTAATAGCTGAGTGACTCTGAACAAGTCACTCATCCACTATCTGCCTCAGTTTCCTTGTCTCTAAAATGGGAATAATAATGATACCTATTTCCCAAGATTGTTGAGAAGGTAAAATAATATTTATAAGCATTTTGCAAATCTTAAAGCCCTATACAAATGATAGCTATTATTATTAGAGTCTATAGCATTTTGCAATTACAAAGTCCTTTGTACACATAAATTCGTTTGATAATAACAGTCTTGTGAAGCAGATGTATCATCTATTGTGCCCATTTTATAGAGGAGGAAAGTGAAGTTCAGGGAGGCTGTGATTCCTTTGAGATTCCATTGCTAGTAGGAGAGAGAGCCATGATTCAAACCCCAGCACTTCTGACTGTAAGTCCATGCCTCTTTCAGTCTCACCACATTGCTTTTTCACATTGTTTTTTGGAATATGTTTAGATAGATTTATCATATATGTGCATATACATACATATATGTATATATACACACATACATATATGTATATAAATGTGTGTGTGTATGTATATGGGGGAATAGTCAGAGAATCTTGTATTCATTGTCATTGACACCAATCATGCAGTCCTGATTCATACACAGGTCTCTCACTGTTTCAGGATTACTCTGATCTATTGACGTAAGGTAGGAACAGCCATAATGGAATCATACCATATGGTAAAAGTGAAAGTCACTCAAATTAAATATTGAAAAGAAGGGAAAACTGATAATAGCATAAGAAATAGAAATTTCTCTTTTATGGATCTCATGCTTTTATGAGAAATTGGAAATGAGATGAATTTTTGATATGCTATCAAAGACAGACCTGGATTTTTAGCAGAATTAAATATTTATTTCATTATTCATGACTTCATATACCTATAATTTAAATTGAGCAGATATTTATTGGCTTTATTCCATAGGAGAATAATGTATCATTTTTAGTGCATACTTAATAAAGTTCAAATCGATAATTCACCTCAACAAACATTTGTTAAATACCTACTATGTGTAAAGTAAAATTTCTTTGAGCTGGTGTTCAAGGTCTACCAAAATGGTTTCATATTTCCTTTCGAGGCTTATCTCTTACCATTCTCCTCTATATTTATTTAATATACTTAATATTCTCTTCTATATACTTAATGTTGCAGCAACATTGGACCCATCATACTTCAGACATGTCCCATTTCTGAATGCAATATCGCCTCATCTCTGCCTGTTGAAATCCTGCCTACCTTCTTTTATTTATTTATTTGTTTGTTTGTTTGTTTTTTTGGAAGGACAATTGGGGTTAAGCGACTTGCCCAAGTCCCGTGGCTAGTAAGCGTTAAGTGTCTGAGGCCAGATTTGAACTCGGGCCCTCCTGACTCTAGGGCGGTGCTCTATTCACAGCACCATCTAGCTGCTCCCTACCTACCTTCTAAAACTGAACTCAAACACCACCTTGGTTGTGATGCCTACCCCATCAGAAGTCACTTTTTTTTTTACCACTGAGTTTTCATACTCCCTCTCTTAAATACTTAGTATATTTTTATTTTGTATTATACTTATTTATGTGTCTCTTTAACCGTCTAGACCCTAAAGATCTCTGATTCTTCATAATGGTCTGAAGGTTATCTTGGATTCTTGAAAACTTTGCCATTAGAGTACAAGCTTTGGCACGTCTGACTAAGGCAGAAAGCCTGAACAATACACTGACTTTAATCTAGCTAAGTTTGAGAAGTTTCTCACTAGGTTCAACAATTTCATTAAATTTTGATTAAGAATACTCTTTTCTCACCTCCACTTTAGAGAATCGCTAGTTTTCTCCAGTGCTTTTTTGGTCTACTCAGTTCAGCTATTAATGCTTTTTCTTGCCTCAAACTGTTTTATTTTTTCCTTCTTCTTATGTAAATTACTGGAGGCTGTCTTTGCATTCCTAACACCTAGTATTGTGCTTAGAGACTATAGCAATGGGTACTTAATAAAACTTGTAGATTAATCGATCATAGATCCTTGATTGCTTTGTTGAATTAAATATTTTAGGCACTTTACTGGGAGATAGAGATACAAAGACAAAAACAAAAGAATACTTGTCCTCAAGGAGCTATGAAGGGGCACAACATGAACAGGGATATGTATAAAATAGGATAGAAGTGAGAGGAACACAAGAGAAATCAGGGGAAAAATATTTGAATATTTGAAGAAGGAAAAGGTGATAATAGCTGGAGAGAGGGGGATTAGGTAAGGCTTCATGGAAGAAGTGACAACAATTTCTTAACAATTAGAGTTACTGTCTTGAGAGGTAATGGGTTCTCCCTCCTTGGGAATCTTCAAGCAAAGATTGGATATCTTATAGAGGGGATTCTTATTAATGTAGAATTTAGACTAGAATCAGGTGGGGAACCTGCAGCCTTGAGGTCACATGTGGTCCTCAAAGTCCTCAACTGTGGCTCTTTGGCCGAATTCAAAATACTGTGGATTTTGGATTTGGTCAAGAGATCACACTTGAGGATTTTGAGGGCCACAGATTCCCCACTCCTGGAGATGATTTCTGAGTTCTAATCTGAGATTCTCTAATTTCGTGTGCTGAGTGTAGGGTAATGGAACTTTTGACTACCAAAACTTTCAAAGATTATTAAATCAAAACAAATTTGTGATTTGATTTGGTGGAAGGAATAGTCACACTAACTGGATCCCAGATCCCTGAAGTATTTAAAGTGAAGTAAATACAAATCCATAACCTTCTTGGGAAGAGATACCATGTCTTTTTCCATCTTTGTATTATTCTAGTAAAATGTCTTGAGCTTAGAAGTAATAAATGAATGAATGAGCTAATAAAGTTGTCTTCAAAATGACATTGGTCTAGGATAGCAAGAATGATAATTTGCCTACCCATAAATAAAATTCCACCTATATATTACAAAGATAGTCATATTTTCAAGGCTTGTTCTCTAATTATCACAGCAATTAGATGGAAGAGACCTCAGAGGTTATTTAATCCAACTCACACCTCAACAGAGATCCCTTCCACAACAACGAATCAATATCTAGTCCTTACTTGAAGACTTGAATGATAGTGTCTTTCCTAAGCCTTTTTGACAATGTGGCACCCAGAACTGATGATAGTGATCTATATGGCCTGACTAGGGGAGTGTACAACCGGACAATCACCTTCCTTATTCTATGAATGCAGCCTCAAATTACATTGGCCTTGAGGGACTGCCATGTCATACTACTAACTCACATTGGGTTTGCAGTCCCTTGTTTGCCCTTAACTATTTTATGCAAGCTGTTTTCCAGCTATACATTTTCCACTTTGTACTTGTATAATTGATGGCCCATTCATTCTAGTATGCCAAGATCATTTTGGATCTTTACTCTGTAGTCCAATAGGCCTGCCATCCCTTCTAACTTTGTTTTATCAGCAATTTTGATAAGCATTCCATCTATGCCTTTATCCAAGTAACCTTTGGACAGCACAGGACCAAGGATAGATCAGATCTCTGAATCATTACACTAGCCCTCACTCTAGGCTGATATCAATTACATTATTCATTACTCTTCAGGTCTGGTCATTCAACCAGTTCCAAATCCATCAAACTGTGTAATCATCTAGAATACAACTTTCAATTCTATCCAAAAGGATATGGTGGAAACTTTGTAAAATGCCTTACTGAAAACCAAGTATACTGTGAGAACAGCATTTCCATGTTCTACCAATGTAATTATCTTGTCAAAAAAGGAAATGAAGCTATTGTGGCATGACCTACTCTTGATAAAGTAATGCTAGTTCTTAGGGATCATCATTTCACTTTCTAAATGTTCACAAACCATCCCTTTATTAAAGGCTTCCAGAATTTCCCCAGGTTACAGTTTGGACATGCCACCCTTTCCCATTTATTAGAAATTGAGACATTTGTCCCCCCCTCCAATCTCATAGAACATGGATTTCTTTCTTTGTTTCTTTCTTTGTGTCTTTGTTTGTTTGTTTGTTTGTTTCTTCCTTCCTTCCTTCCTTCCTTCCTTTCTGCTTTTTGGAGGGGGTAGTACAGGGCAGTTGGGGTTAAGTGACTTGCCCAAGGTCCCACGGCTAGTTTTGTGTTAAGCGTATGATGCTGGATTTGAACTCATGTCCTCCTGATTCCAGAGTTGCTGCTCCATTCACTGCACCACCTAGCCTCCCCTTTAATTTTATTTGCAATCAGTCCACTAGCATTTATGAAGTCAAAGCTGTGGCAGATACTATGTGGGAAACTGGGGGTATAGGTACAAAGAATCAAACAATTTTTTATTGTGTTTTCTTTAAAAAAATTATTTATTTACTTTTAGTTTACAATATTCAGTTCCACAATCCCTTGAGTTCCAAGTTTTCTCCCCCTCCCTCTTTTGCTTCCTCCTCCACCATGGCAGCATGCAATCCAATATAGGTTCTAAATATACCTTCACATTAAACATTAGTCAGGTTGTAAAGGAGAATTATAACCAGTGGAATGAATGAAGGAACAAATGAAAGAAGGAACAAAACAAAACATAAAAGAGAGAGTGAGTAGTTTGCTTCAATCTGCATTCAGACCCTGTAGTTCTTTCTCTGGATGTGGATATCTTTTTCCATCATGAGTCTTTTGGAGTTGTCTTATAGTGTTGCATTGCTGAGAGGAGCCCAGTCTGTCAAAGTCAGTCATTGCACACTGTGGCTGTTACTGTGTACAAAGTTCTCCTGGTTCTACTCTCCTCACTCAGCCTCAGTTTATATAAGTCTCCCCATGTTATTATGAAGTCCATCTGCTCATCATTTCTTATAGCACAATGTATTCCATTACATTTATATACCACAACTTGTTTAGCCATTCCCCAATTGATGGGCATCCCCTTGATTTCCAATTCTTTGCCTCCACAAAAAGAACTGCTATACATATTTTTGTACATATGGGTCCTCCCCCCACTTATATGATATCTTTGGGATATAGTCCTAGAAGCAGTATTGCTGGGTCAAAGGATATGCACATTTTTATAGCCCTTTGGGCATAGTTCCAAATTATTCTCCAGAATGGTTGAATTAATTCATAATTCCACCAACAATGCATTAGTATTCCAGTTTTCCCATATCTTCTCCAGTATTTATCATTTTACTGTTTGGTCATGTTAGCCAATCTGACCAGTGAGATATGGTACCTCAGAGTTGTTTTGATGTGCATTTCTCTAATCAAGAGTGATTTAGGCATTTTTTCATATGCTTATAGATACCTTTAATTTCTTCCTCTGAAAACTGCCTATTCATATCCTTTGACCATTAATCAATTGGGGGAATTGTATTCTTATAAATTTGACTCAGTTCTCTGTGTATTTTAGAAATGAGGCCTTTATCAGAGACACTGGTTGTAAAAATTGTTTCCCAGTTTTCCAAGAATCAGTATTTACTTATAAGGAACATGCATTCTAATGGGGAAGCAACAAGTACCTATATAAATATATAGGGTATGAGTAAAAGTAAATAAATGCACATTAATGCAAATTAGTTAAAGAGAAGCTAATTTGGGAGGGAGGTTAGGGATCAAGGAAGGGTTCCTGTAGAGCAGCGGTTCTTAACCTGTGGGTCGCAATACCTTTGGGGGTTGAATGACCCTTTCACAGACCATCTGAAAACACATATTTCCGATGCTCTTAGGAACTGAGACACCACTCCTCTATCTGTCTCCAGGCGGGTCCACCCACATGCTGACATGCCCACATATGAGTATTAAAGGGTTGTGGCATTAGGAAGGTTGAGAACCACTGCTGTGAAGGATGGTGCTGGAGCTTCACATTGAGCAAAGAGGTAGAGTTTTGGAAGGAGTGAATTCTAGGCACATGGGACAGTCAGTAGAGGTGCAGAAACAAGATATAAAGTGTTATGTATGAGGAAAAAAGAGAAAACCAGTTTGGCTGGATCACAGAATGTAGGAAGAGGAGTAACATTCAATGAAGCTGGAAAGATAGGTTGGAGGTAGGTTGTGAAGGACTTCGTGAACTATCCAGAGGAGATTCTATTTTAGGAAGCCACTAGAGTTGATTGAGTAGGGGAGACATATGGTGAAATCTGTGCTTAAGGAAAATTACTTGGCAGCAATGTATAGGATAGACTGTAGCAGGGAAATACTTGAGACAGGGAGACCGTTGCAATAATCTAGAGCAGGGATGGGGAACCTGCGGCCTCGAGGCCTCATGTGGCCCTCTAGATTGTCAAGTGTGGCCCTTTGACTGAATCCAAACTTGAAGCACTTGAGGACCTAGTGGGCTACATGTGGCCTTGAGGCTCCCCACCCTTGACAGAGGAAAGATGGCAGCTGTATGAGTGGTGAGAAAGGATCTAACATGCCACATGTAGTAGAAGAAGTTTTGGCAACAGATTCGATAAGTAGGGTAAAGGAGTCAGGAGTCATAGCCAAAGCTACGAATCTGGGAGATTGGAATGATGGTGCTACTTTTGACAAAGTTAGGGAAATTTTGAAAAGGGGAGGGTTTAGGGGAAAATATAATGAGTTCAGTATTGGACATTTGAGATGTCTACAGGACATTCTG
>CM053598.1:78966348-78983719 GCA_028646575.1 Pseudocheirus occidentalis
TATTGTTGGTGGATTACATGGTAGCTATAGACAAAATCCATATTATGTAGGGAGGGGCCTTAAACCTTTCACCTAGGCTTGTCAAAACCTCACTCTCTCTGGGTTTGGCTCATTCATTCCAACATGCTCTTAAGCTCACAGACCTGAGTTTCCAGAGACAGACTACCACCACATGGTTACATTCACAACTCTTTCAGGGTCCTAGGGGTAATGCTGTTGAGAGGAAATACTATTCACCAATCTAGCTCTTGAGCACTATGGCAATGCATTTTCTGTCTATGTAACCAGTTACTCACAAGGCAATATACAGTATATGCATGATGTTTATACAACCAGTCACACAATAATAATACTTTAGATCTTAACTATAGCCATTTATTTACCTAACAATAATGCAAAAGAAAAAAATAATATTCTAGATCTCCATTTGATATCCTGTCCCACCAATGTACTCAATTATCCATGGGGAAGAATGGGCACACTTTTGCAGGATTCTAACAGGGAAGTACAAGAGGGAAGAAAACTCAGGTGCTTAGGGTAACTTTTAACTGTAAACACTAGGTTTCAATATTAATGATCCATTCAGGAATGTCTGCCCCCCATGAAACTAGTTCTCTTTTTATCTCTTGACTGGTAAGCCTTACCTCTCTTAGAAAAACACTCTTCTCATTTATACTTAAAAATAGCATTTACAAACTCTTGCAAACTCTTCATTACTCTTAAAACAGTGTTTAGAAAATGTTAGCTCTTGAGGTAGCTAGGTAGAGCAATGAATAGAGCACCTGCCTTGGAGTCAGGAGGACCTGAGTTCAAATCCAGCCTCAGACATGCAACACACTTACTAGCTGTGTGACCTTGGGCAAGTCACTTAACCCCAATTGCCCTGCCTTCTCCCCTCCAAAAAAAAATTTAAAGAAAAAGAAAATGTTAGCTCTTAATGTGAACAACAGTTCTCTTTAAGCTAAATAACTGCAAAGCTCCTCAAACTGGCCATCTCTGGACTAAATAGACCAGCCAGGTCATTTATTCACTCACCCAGATGTTATATTGTCCAATCACAATGGAGCTCACAGCAATCAAGTTCCTGCTGACTTTTTAAACCAGCACAGCAGAAAAACCTCTACTGCTTTTTCTTCTCAAGCCAGAGGTGGCAGCAGAGAGAAACAGAACCTTGTGAGACACTTCTCTTCTACAGGAGGTGGTACTAAACAGCAATAGCTATCTCTGGAACTCTTGGCCAATGAAATCAATTCTTTTTTCAGCCAATAAGAAATTAGACAGCTGAAGCCTTCTATCATCTGGCTGCTTTTACCTTAAACAGTTCCAACAGAGAAGATTTTTTTCAGGCCTCATGCTGGGTCCTCAATTCTCCCCAGGTTTCTATGTCAGGTTCATTTATATTGCCTTTAATCACTTGAGAGAGAGACTTTTGAATCTCTTTTGCTTAAAAAAAGTCGCAGTTCTCAAAATTCCCCTAAAAAATGATAGTCCGTTTAAAATCACATCTCAGTTTCCAAATATGTATATAATTTTCTCATTTTAGTTTTACCCTCTTGTAAATAAAACCGTTATATGCAAATGAACTAAGGAATACCCATCATGCTTACAGAAGTCTTCAACATCCTTCTCTTTAAAACTGTTTATTTGGAATCATTTCTCGACTTTTTTTTCTTTATAACATTAGACCATCCTCAAACAAGTATGGCATCTTTCCATATATTCACAAGGAAATATGAAATTTCATATTTCTATCTCAAATAATTTCCCCTCTAAAACCATTGAAATCCAGTCTGAAATCACTGTTTCTTCATATACATATATTAGTGGCATATATCAAAACAAACTCCTTTTTCTATTCTGATTAGGTACCAACATATTCCTCTATAGCCATGACAATATCTTAAACAATTTGAAAATTAATATTTCCATTTAACAAAATGTGTTTTTTGCCTTTTTGATCACTATATTGCTTCATATGAAACAGACCTTAGAGGAACAATATATCTTACATATGAATGATGAGGCAGCAAAAGAGACTGAGTGATCAAACAGGGAGAAGAGAAGTAGGAGAGAAATGTCCCCCATACCCAAAGAGGAAAGACTTTTTATCAGGAAGAGGTGATCAATAGTGTCAAATGCAGCAAGCAGATGGGTTAAAAAGGATGACTATGGGGGGAACATCAAATTTGGTAATTAGTAACTATGGAGGGAGCAGCTGTGGTTGATATAAGGTTAGAAGACAGATTTCAAAAGACTGAGGAGTCAAAGGAGAGGAAGAGAATATAGACAGCTTTTAAAAAAGGAATGTAGCTGAGCAAATTAGGAGAGTGATAGGATAATAATTTGAGGGATGGTTGAGTGATAGTTTGAAACTTTTTTAACTTTTAAAATTTGTTTTGAGACTAGGTCTCTACCCAGGTTAAATGAATAGTGGAGAGGCTTCTCAGCAGACTAGATCCCACTGTTAACTGGCAATTGATCATCTCTATTTCTAACCCAAATGGGTTCACTCCTCCTTAGGCAGGCAACTCTACTCCAATCACATATTCCCAGTAGCTCACCATATTTTGCCAGATTTAGTATTAACTTCCTGATTGGTTTGAGCCCCACTGTACCTCAAAACTCCCAAGCTCAAGAGATCCACCAGTCTCATCCTTGTCCCACTGTCCAACTCCCCAGCAAAGACTGCATGTCCATGTCACCATACCTGAAATATTTTTTAAAATTAGCAAAAATCTGTTTGTTTTCTCTCTTCTTCCTTCTCTATTGGAGGAAAGATAAAAGAACAACAACAACAACAAAATGCTCACAACACATATTAGGGAAATAAGCATTCGTGAAATAGAAATCCCCCACACTAGCAACATCCAAAAAATATGTTTCAGTTTGCATCCTGAGTTCATTGCCTCTCTGTCAGGAAGTGGTAATATGCTTTATCTTTGGTCCTCTGGATTGTGGTTGTTCACTATGTTGATCATAGTTCTTGAGTATTTCAAAGTTATTTGTCTTAAAGTATTGTTATTTTGTTGTATAAATTGTTCTGCTGCTTCTACTTTGCGTTGGTTCATATGAGTTTTCTCAGTTTTCTTTGAAACTATCCCTTTCATAATTTCTTATAATACAATAGGATTACATTACATTCATATACAATAATTCTCTCAGCCTAGTAATGATTTTTTAATTTTTTTGAGGACAATTGGGGTTAAGTGACTTACCCAAAGTCATATGGCTAGTAAGTGTGTTAAGTGCCTGAGGTCAGATTTGAACTCAGGTCCTCCTGACTTCAGGGCCAGTGCTCTATTCACTGTGCCATCTAGCTACCCCCTAGTAAAGATTTTTTAAGGTAGGGGAAATTTATTTGAAACATATTTACATTAGTTGGGAAGTATCCAGTAGGGAAGGAACCAGAGGTTAATGATCTCTGAAAGAGGGGGAAGTGATGTCAAGAGCTTGTGGGATAAAGAGAAAGAGAGAAGAGGGGACTCACATCAGATGGTCTTGATTTTTTCAGTAAGGTAATAGGAAAGATTCTCAGCTGAGAGTATAAGAGGTTTGAGAAGGGATGAGAAGGTTTGGTATGGCTTGTATGGGAAGTAAGATAGGAGATGAATTGGGGAGGACTCGAAGGCTGACCTTGCTGTTGTGAAGGCCTGGTTGAGTTTGGAGAGCAGAAATTTGTAACATAGCCAGTGTTTTTGATTTGTTTTATTAATGCCTTTGTTTTTGTGTCATAGTAGTTTCTGATGTGGGCAGCGAAGTGATGCAGTGGCTGGAGCACTGGACATGAATTCAGAAAGACTCATCTTCCTGAGTTCAAATCTAGCCTCAGACACTTATTACCTGTATAACACTGGGGAAGTCACTTAAACCTGTTTGACTCAGTTTCCTCATCTGTAAAAATGATCTGGAGAAGAAAACAGCAAACCACTTTAGTATCTTTGCCAAGAAAACCCTGAAATGAGGTCATGAAGAGTTGGACATGATTGAAACGACTGAACAATAACAATTTCTGATGTATCCCACCTTGGAACCCTCCTTTGTAACATATTAATAGTGATAATAAAACCAAGCAAAAACAAACGATACAACAAATACATTTGACCTTTGTATACATTCTGCATGTCTTGTTTCTTACTTCTCTATCAAGAGCAGACATCTTTCAATCACTAATAATGGTTCTATGTTTTGAGGTTTCCCACACACAATTACTCTCGGGTATAGTTCATCCAGGCTTGGTGTCTTGAACTTTTTACATAGTACATTTGAAGCTAATAGAATTAAAAGCATCTTAAGGTCAGGGACTATTTTATTTTTATCTTCTTATTACCTTACATAGTTCTGTGTCTTGAACATCTTAGATGATTAATAAATGTTGCATTGAATTAAATTAAGGTCTATTTCTTGCTCACTTCCAACCTCCTTAATTATTTTGCATATCAATTCCATATTTATCATTTTTGTTCTCACTTTCCCAATCTGAAGATAATTTTCCATCATAAAGAAAAAAGAAGGGAAATAAGATCTTAGAAGTTTTCTCTGCCTTTTGTAATTGATTATGTCCTTCTCACATTTAGTCCTATATCACCTGCATTCCAAACTGTATATCCCAAAGGCATTTCAAATTCAACATGTCCAAAATGGAACTTGGCATGTTTCTTCCAAAATCTCCCCTTCTTTCTATAGTGATAAACACTATCCTTATGGACACTTGAGTTTGCAATTCTGGAATCATCTTTGATGCTTCACTTCCCTCTCCTCCTCCTCTTCCACCCCATATCCATTCAGCTGCCATATCTTTTTAATTCTTCTTCTACAACATTTCTTGCATTTTTCTCCTTCTCTTCACTCACATGACCACCACCTTAGTCCAGGTCTTCCTCCCCTCTCAATAAGAGTGTTACAATAGTTTCCCAGTTGGTCTTCCTTCAAACCTCTCTTCTCCTGTTTTATCCTTCACACAGCTGTCATGGGAAACGAATCTGCTCTAGTTTAAACCCTAGAGAACTTATCCTAGGACCATAAATAGTCAATGAATATTAGTTGGTGATGATGCTAAGCTAATCCAAATGAATACATTGAGTATTTAATGTGTATTATGGCTCACTGAGGGGAAGAATATGACTTGGATTGAACTTCAGTTGATCTGTGGCTAATTTAATCCATGATCTTTTGGGGCAAACCATTAACCAGCTTTATGGCTGTAATATTGCTGGTGAGTCTACCTGTCTACCAACTGTGTAGGTAGATTCTAGCAACTTGTTTCAGGCTGCCAAATATCTTTCAAATAATGGTAATGACTTTTGATTTAGGTTTGAACTGCACTCCCCTGAGCCACTTAGTTCTCTACATCCTGCTCTTTGGAAAAGGTTTTGTACTTCAAGTTCCTGCTGAGCAGACAGGTCTTCGATGACTGCAGCAAGGAAGAGCAAAGCAATCGAAAATGCTCTCTACTGAGAACATACTACTTAAGTGTAGTGACGGCTCATGAAAGGAGTTTTATGCCTCCTTGCCTTCTTTATGTCGTTAAATAACATTAAGGATAGGGTCTTTTCCCTCTCTCTCCCTCATAATGGATCTCCACGTAGACACCACATTCATAAACCTTGCTCTCTTAACATTTTGGCATCAAGAGACAATGCGGTATTTTTGCCCTTGCTGCTTTGGATCTGAAACTTTATATTGAACTCGTCCACTAAAGAAAGGTAATGCATCCTCTGATCTGGAGGGAACAGAACAGAAAGGTTTGTGCAAAGGGTTGCCAGATTTGCAGTCTTTAATTCATCCACAACACTCATGACATTTTAAATGAGATGACAGCATTCCTCCAGGGGCCTGGGAGGGTGGAAGAGACCTGGCTATAGATGCCCCTCACTCCTAAAGAGAGAGAATCTACTTCTTATTGAGACAATCATATATTTTACCTAGTAAAATGTCAGAGGTGTCTATTGCAAATGCCCTAGGAGTTTTTTAGAAGGACTAGATTTTTGTTGTCTTTATTTTTTATAATGGTGCCAAATGCAGGAGGATTAGAAGAGGAAAACAGCCTGAGTCAGGTCCATAGCCCTTCAAGTACTTTAATCTATGTCTGATTGCTTCCTTGTAATAAAAATAGCAGCTTACTTTCAGAGAGGGTTTCAGAGTATGTATATACAAAAATATGATTAAATATTAATATTATATATAATATGTTGACATTTATTATATATTATCTCATTTGATTTCTTTTTTTTTCTTTTTGGAGGAGGGAGGGCAGGGAAATTGGGGTTAAGTGACTTGCCCAAGGTCACATGGCTAGTAAGTGTTAAGTGTCTGAGCCTGGATTTGAACTCGGGTCCTCCTGACTCCAGGGCCAGTGCTCTATTGACTGTGCCACCTGGCTGCCCCTCATTTGATTTCTTACAACTTTATGAGGTAGATATTACAAGTATGATTGTCAGTATTTTTCTGCAGAGTAATCTGAGGTTCAGAGGTATCAAGTAATTGGTCACGATCACTTAGTTTGTAAGAGGTAGATCTAGGAATGTGAACTGAAACTTTTTGACTCTACTATCTTAATTCTCTTGAAATCATACAAAATGAGGAATGGAAAGAATAGGCATATGTCATGGGGCTGTTGTCATGGAAGCCAACTTTTTTCATTTAAACCTTGAAGTCCTATAGAAATGAATCACCATATTCATAACAAGAGATAGTGATAAAATCTGAGTCTGTGATTCGGTTGGTATAGTGAGCTCCCAGGTGAGGAAATCTTCTCCATCAGTGTAGGTCAATACTTCCTCTATAATTTATTGTCTTAAATAAAAGTCACCTAGAGCACGGAGAGATTAAATGTCCTGCAAGAGTCACACAGACTGGATGTGTCCAAAGCAAGACTTAAAGTCAGGTATCCCCTCAGGGGCAGGGAACCTGTGGACTCGAGGTCATGTGCTGCCCTCTAGGTCCTCAAGTGTGGCCTTTTGACTGAATCCAAACTTCACAAGTGAGTCAAAGGGCCACCCTTGAGGACACAGAGGGCCACATGTAACTTCAAGTCTGTAGGTTTTCCACCCTTACACTATACAACGTTGTCTATGTAACAAATAATAATAAAAGGCCACTTTTTAACTGTAATGTTATATCTTGGTTTTCCTGCAACAATGATCATCTCAACCATAAAGATATTCAAAATTATGGAACTTATAAGGCCCCTCAGCTCTTGGAAGAGGTAAAAGTACCAGAAATACAATGAATTTCACTCTTTTCAGTCATGCATGAAATGAACATTCCAGAGAGGTACTATAAATTGATGACCACCCATGAGCAGAACTAAATAAATACTTGTAAGGAATACATGCTATTTTAAAGAGAAGTCAAATTGAGAAAGAAGAGAAGTGTGTTGGGGGGGTGGAGAGTGGGAGAGGGTAAGGATCCCAAACATCATAAATAGTTAACCTACCATCATAAACTGCAAATGGAAGTATTTTAATTATCATTGTAATTGCGCAGGCTCTGATGAGACTTCCATTAATTTAGTATGAGTTCCCTACTAATTGGTAGTATGCAACAATTATATATTAAACTTAAACAATTTATAAAACACCATTTTTAAGTAGTTGCTGTAAGTTCACTCAGGTCAGACTTGATACTTGATAAGCCTTAAAGAACTAGTACTATTTCAATTTTCTGTGGTAATGGGGGGGGGTGCTGGTGAATGCAGAGAGAGCACAGGTAATTCCAATTCACACTTCTTTTCATCAATTGTTTCAACTAATTAAAACTGGACTTAAAAGGGCCGCAGTGAATAGAGCACTGGCCCTGGAGTCAGGAGGACCTGAGTTCAAATCTGGCCTCAGACACTTAAAACACACACACACACACACACACACACACACACACACACACACACACACACACACACACCCCTAGCCATACCTTGGGTAAGTCACTCAACCCCAATTGCCCTACCTTCCAAAATGAAAAAAAAAACCCAAAACTTGCCTGATTCTAGGAAAATCTAGAATCATAATAATAAATTCTAGTTGGATGTTTTTACAAAATACCCTCACTTATAGAGATCATTAACAATAATAACTCATATTTATATAGAATTTTAAGGTTTATGGAATCTTAAAACAACTCTATGAAGTAGGTTCTATTGATTTTTGTATCTCCATTTTACACATGGGGAAACTAAGGGTACAAGAAGTTGAAACATGCCCAGGCTACCAGGCTAGTGTGAGAGCTGGCATTTAAAGGTAGGTTTCTCCTAGCCCCGATTCCAGCAATCTTTCCATATATATATGTATGTATAGTTAATTGCAGCTAGATGGCATAGTGGATGAAAGTCAGGAAGACTGGAATTCAAATCCTATCTCAGCTACTTACTAGCTGTAAGATCCTATGCAAGTCACTTAATCTCTCTGTTTCAGTTTTCTTATTTGTAAAATGGGAATAATAGTAGTATCTACTTTCTAGTTTTTGTTGTGAAGATTGAATGAGGTAATATATGTCCATCACTTTGAAAACCTTCAAATACTGCATAAATGCTGGTCATTGTCATCACTGTAAACAATTGAAATGATAAAAAATTGCCCGTGATGGGAGGCAGCATGGTATATTAGCATGAACTTTGGCTTTGGAATTAGTAGCCCTTGCCTCATTTTCCTTGTCTAAAAACATCAGAGTTGGACTAGATGACCTCAAGAGTCCCTTTCACCTCTGTCTATGATCCTCTGATCATAAAGTCTCTTTCTGATTCTCTGATCCCCTATTTATCAGGAAAAAAAAATGCTCCTTTAGATACCACACTGGTTAACTTTGGATACCATATCAATGTTTACAAATACCGGTTAGCATCTCTTTGTTCCTAGCTTGGCATAATTTGTACAAATGCATGTTGTTACTTCCAATAAAACTGTAAATAACTTTAGAACAGGGACTATTTCATTTTCTTTCTGAAACTTTCCAGTCCTAGCACAATGCCTGGCAAACAGGAAGCGCTTAATAAATGCTTGTTGAATTAATAAATCAGCGAATGAGTTCCAAAGGAGAGTGGATAAGATAATATCGATAGATCAACACAAATACATTTCTATAATGGGCGAAAACCACTCAAAGTACACTTTCTGCACATGATTGTTCAGTAACAACGCTTTAATTCATGAATAGCTTCATTATCATTTCTTATGAGGCATTTCAATTCAATTAAATGATTTTTGTTAAGCTTCTTTAGGAGGAAGAGAACTTCTTGTGGGCATTGGGAAAAGCCTTTTGCAGGAGATGGTGTCTGAGCTAGATGCGGCAACATTGACTCAGGAATCAAGGACTTGGCTTCATATTCTTTGTGAAATACTTATTATCTGCGTGACTTTGGGAAAGTAACTGAATCTCCCTAGTCTGTATAATGAAAAGGCTAGCTATCATTGGAGTTCAAATCTTGCCTCTTATTAGGCTTATGTAAGATGGGGTTGTGTGTGTGTGTGTGTGTGTGTGTGTGTGTGTATGAGCTTTGTTTGGTTGCCCATGTATGCTGTGTTTGTCCAAATGGCTCTATCTAAATGTAACTTATAGTAAGGCATGAACAGATATCTCTAAAGTCTCCTCCACCCAACTTTTTCCAAAGAACACACATTCCTGCTAGGAAGGGAAGCAGGAGATTAATGCCAGAGGCTGGTCATTTTGCTTTCAGAGGAAGAATGCTAGGCTAGAATTATATCTGTTTGTCGTCTTGGCCATCCCTGTATTGTTAGTCTAAGGAAAATTATTACTAGGTTCAAGCTGTGACATAATAACCAAGAAACCAATCTTGACTAGGTTCAAGCTCTTGATCATTATCCTTTAAGAGGATAGTGTACAAAGTTATTTATCCAGTGCTTGATTCTCTTCTCACTAAATATCAGCTCTATACATAACACACATAACAAATAGCTACATGAACTCATTCATCCAAATACAATAACAAACAGAAATCAGAAAAGAAGCGTACAGATGAGAATATACCAGATAATACACAGAGTGAATGAACTCTCTCTTTGGGAATGACATATCTCAGCTCAACCAAAAATCCTAGATCTCCACATAAGAGGAAATTCCTCAAAGTCTCTAGTAGAGCAAGCTGAAGTCATGAATGAGGTGCCAACTCCTCTACATGTCTGCTTCCTCCCAGAGTCTTTCCCTTCAAGGGCATAAAGACAGTCTAGCAGGCTCCCCACCCTTGTTCTAGAATGATGAGTTTTCTTTTGCTAAACTGGGAGCTAGAAAACATGAATCTTTCTTTTTTCTAAAGCTTTTGCTAACTCTACCATGTATACTAACATTGCACTTTGAGAAGAGTCTCATGCAAATGGGCTTGGAGCTGTAGGTCATGCTTATGACCTATGTGACCTGGGGCAAGTAGCTTGACCAGACTGTACCTCAGTTTCTCTATCTATACAATGAGAATATTAGAATAGTTTCTGATTTCCCTTCCAGCTCCTGATCTATATGAAAGGAACCAGTATAAGTTGGAGCAATAGCCCATCTGAACAGAATTTAAAGTGGAGATTCTTTTTTTAATTTTTTTAAATTTTTTTGCTTTTTGGAGGGCAGTTGGGGTTAAGTGACTTGCCCAAGGTCACACAGCTAGTTTTTTTTTCTGTGTGCGTTAAGTGTGTGAGGACGGATTTGAACTCAGGTACTCCTGACTCCAGGGCCGGCGCTCTATTAAAGTGGAGATTCTTATACCTCCCTTAAACATCAAAGCAAATCACTTAATTTCACTGGTGCTTAGTTTTCCCATCTGCAAAATGGATTAGATTTTTTCTTCAGTCCTTTCCTACTTGAATATTCTATAAGCTTATGGCCTAAGAAGAGCTAGATGTTCATATTTAGGGAATGATACAATTCAAGAAGTTTAGCTGTTAATTCTAAAATTTGAGTGAATCATTCTACTGTTTTGAAAAAATACCCCTTTTGCCAATTACAGGTCTTTCAGTGCTTTAACTAATTCACTCAAACACAGCTCTGGCAGTTTGTGGAGAAATTGCCTGATGCTTTGTTGTTGTTTGAAGGTCTTCAGTAAAGTCATAATAAAAGAATACATTCAAGCAAAATGATGTGGCCCTGTGGTCATTGATAATTAGACATGGAAGGTCAATTTCATTATGTGATTTAATATATAACCTATTTATGCCTTAATATAACCTGGTCTTTGTACTTGTCCTTGGAGGGTCATCAAAACCAGTATAACATGTTTTCTACCTTGAATGTTGTCCTTAAGGAACTTATTGAAGGAATCTGACACTGGTGCTTTAAAAAAGAGAGAAAGAAAACGTTATTTGCTGGCAGCCTAATGCTAATGAGAGCTGGTCCTGAAGCCAGTCCCTGAACCTTGTTAAGGAATGCAAAGAATGTTGAAAAGCATGTAGTTCTAAGGATATTGTACCAAAAAATGAAAAGAGCTACTTGGAAAATATCAATATAATTGAAAATGCAATTGGAGGTCTTCTGGTGGCTTTAAATTAGGATGACCTTCAAACACAGAACGTTAGATTTTTAAAAAGTTTAGTTCAATTCAACAAACAGGTATTAATCACTTATCTTCTGCAGAGAATTGTACTAGGAGCTTGGAGAAATCATAGTCCCTGATCTTATGAAACTTATAGTGTATTAGCATGATACAAGGCATATTTAAGAAACCATGACACAATATTCCCTGTCAGATGCCTCATAGTGATCTGGACTCAACCCTGCATTGTTCAAGGCCAGGCCATCTCAGTGTAAGTCTTGCAGACTTCTACTACAGCAGGTTGGCATGGTTTCCAGGAAGAGCCTGAATCTTCCCTCCAAGGACAAACCTTACTTTTATAGGGATGACTAATAGGTGATGAATTTGTTGGCCAGGGCAACATATGACAGAATAAAAGAATATATGGCAAATGCATTATAGAGGTGCAAAATACAATTTGAGGGGTGGTAAAAAGGAGATCATTACTGATTTGGGAAGGTCATTAGACAAGACTTCCAAGAGGAGTTTGTGTTGGGTTTAAAAACTGGGCTATTCTCAATATGAAGATAGTTGAAGGGAATATATATATACATATATATGTATACATACATATATGCATATAAAGGAGGGTGTATGCATGTATAAATACATATGTAAGCATGTGTATATGTGTGTACATGTATACATAGACAGAGGGCACAGGATCAGATGAATAGGAAGGGATGATATCTAAAAAATAAAATTAAGAGGTGAGAGAGGAATATAATGAGAGGAGAAAAGGAGAGATAGAATAGGGTAAAATATCTCATATAAAAGAGGCAAGAGAAAACTGTTACAATGGAGAGGAAGAACAGGAAGGTGAAAGGGAATGGGTCAGCCTTATTCTCATTGAATTTGGCTTAAGGAGGGAATAACATACACACTCAATTGGGTATCTTATCCTATAGGAAAGTAGGGGGTAAGGGGATATGAGGGAGGATGATAGAAGGGAGGGCAGATTGGGGGAGAGAGTAGTTAGAAGCACACATTTTTGAAAAGGGACAGGATCAAAGTAGAAAACAGAATAAGTGGTGGGGTGGTCTAGGACGGAGGGAAAGAATCTTTCACAATATAGCTACTATGGAAATGTTTTGTATAACTACACATGTACCACCTATATTGAATTGCTTATCTTCCCAGTGGGGATGAGTAAGGAGGGAAGAAGGGAAAGAATCTGGAAATCAAAGTTTTAAAAACAAAAGTTAAAAAATTTTTTTTAACATGCAACTGGGAAATAAGATATATAGGCACTATGGTATAGAAATCCATCTTGCCCTACTAGAAAGTTGGTGGGGGATGATGGGGAAGAATATGAGAGAGAACAGATTGGGGAAAGGGATATTCAGTAGGCTTTCTATTTTGGGGTGGGGATAGGGGAAAGATGGGGAGAAAATTTGTAACTCAAAATCTTGTGGAAATAAATGTTGAAAACTAAAAATAAACAAATAAAAAATTCTATTCACTTAAAAAAATTGGGCTAAATTTAGAGGGGCAGGAATTGAGTAGGTAGCAGCCAGAAGGTATTTCAAACAACAGTTTGATGAAAATTTCATGAATATGTGAACAATCCAGGGTTTCCCCAAGTGCAGAGAACTCCTAAAACATATGCTCAGGGTCATATATCTAATAAGTGTCAGATATTGGATTAGAACACAGGTCTTCTGATTCAAAGTCTGGCATTCTGACCATCATTTTCACATGTGGTTTCTGTTCAAAGTCATGGGCACGTGTAATGCCATGCACAAGCAGATTCTCAAAAGAATGCTACTGTGAACAGCTTATAAGATTAGCTGATAAACTGATTGCTATTACAGCTGGGGTAGAGGGGCAGGAGGGTTTGGGGGGAGAGGAAATTTTGAGTGTACTTTGGGAACAGGAAGTAGTCCAGTGTGTCTGCAGAATAAAATTGGAATAGTGGGGTGGCATCAAATTCTGGGGGATCTTGCATGTTAGGAAGGTTTTATATTCCCTTCTAACCACATATAGCCTTTAATCAATGGTACTAAAAAGTGAAATAAGTAAAAGGCGCTCTCATCAAACTTTGTGCTCATGAACATGCCCAAATAGGAGGAAGGGAGTTAGAGATGCATTAATGTATGTATGGAGACCAGAAATGATGGGAAATGATTCCCTGATGGTCATGAGGTGGAATAGGAAGAGAAACAGCTATGGTTAATTACCCTACACAACAGAAGAGCTTCAAGTGATATATTTGTGGTGGACTAGGCTAGTGAGCCTACTGGGAGACTAGGAGGTTATGGCTGAGTTGTTAGTGTTGAGAGAATGGAACTCTGAGGCTCTGAAGTGTGAGGAGTGAAGAGAAAATTAGGAGGGTGTGTACGGAGGGGAGGATGTGGGGGGAAGGAGTGTGTTGTTCATTGTAGGCCAACCAAGTAGGTGAGAGGGTGTCAGAAGGAAAAGCCTCTTAGGGTGTGGACCCTCAGAATCACTTCCATGTCTGGGTGTAGCCAGACAAGCCCTGAGTGAGTACAGATGTTGGAGATCTATTCTGCACAGTGTGTGGAGAGTAGGCAGGCACCCTTGAATGGCCAGAAGGGTGAGAGCTCTGGGTCCAGTAATGATCCTCACAGAATGATCTCAGTATGTTTGTATTCTCTGGTTGCCCTAAGTCCTAGACAGATTTGCTATATCCGACCTAGATACTGAGTCCTGAGTGTCATGGTCACCAGAAGAAATGGAGAGAAGTCACAGGCATACAGAGAAGTTAAGAAGTTTTTTGTTTTCTGATTGTTAGAGTATTTGGATCCTGAAAAGGCAAAAAAACCCCATTTTACAAATGAGACTAATGAGGTCCAGATAGGGTAACTCATCCAAGGTCATTTATCTAATAGCTGGCAGAGAAGATCTGAAATCTACTGTAGGTCTTTTGCCCTCTAATATGGCATTCATTTTACTCCACCAGTATTTTACAAGGAAAAGTCAATTAATTGACTTTTTTTTTTTTTTTTGCTTTTTGGAGGCCAATTGGGGTTAAGTGACCTGTCCAAAGTCACACGGCTAGTGTGTCAAGTGTCTGAGGTCGGATTTGAACTCAGGTTGTCCTGACTCCAGGGCCGGTGCTCTATTCACCACGCCACCTTGCCGCCCCCTATTAATTGACTTTTAAGGACATTAAATTTAACATTTAAATTAAGGACATTTTTCCTGTCCCCTTACACTTTGATCTCATCCAACCTTTGACATTGTAAAGAATTCTTTTCTTTTTATATGCTCTTTCCCTGCTTCCATTATACACACTCCTTTCTTGTTTTGGTACTTTTTTTTCTCTTAGTTTCCACAATATTTTCCTCTAGTTCTCCTACATTGATGAAAATTCCTTTCATTTTCTTCACTGGCTTCCTATCTTTCTCCTGCCCCTCACACATAATTGTCTGTGAAGGTTTTGTCTTTGCCCCTCTTCTCTTCTGTTATATTCACCTTTGGTGATCTCATCTATTTCTATAGTTAGAACATTCATTTCTATGAAGATGATTTACAATTCTATATATACATGACGAGGCTCTTCAAAGGGCTTCAGTCCTATTTTCCAACTACTTTCTTGATTCTGCCAGTGGGATATCTGGTTAATACTTCAAAATGTTGCACATTGAATTCAACATCTTTTCCCCAAGACCTGCCCTTCCCCTATCTTTCCAGGCACCCAAGCTGACAACCCTGGAATCATTTTTGACTCTTCCACCTTCCTCACCCAAAGGCATGATTGCTAGGCTAAAATGCCAGCACACTTTGGGAGATCATTCCAATTAGCTCTTTCCATGAGAGGAAAAAGAAGAAAAATGGGAATGTTCCCCCAGGGTATGCTGTCACACCTGTTCCAAGCTCCATGCCTACCTGTGACCTCACCCCACATATTCAATGTGTTGCTCTGTCCAATACATTTTGCATCCACTATATCTCTCACAACTTCCTTTCTTCCCACAGGCATAGAGTTGGCTCTTCTCTGGTGAGGGATTGGGGAAAATCCAGGAGAAGGAAAAACAAATGATAGTAATAAAAATTGTTAAAAATTAGATAAACACCAAAAGACCATAGATGCCCACCCTCTAGGCATCTCATAAAGTTCCTTACTTGGAGCTCATTTAAAAAAAATAGCCAAGAAAGCTACCTACAAAAGCCAAGTTGGGGTCAGAGCAGGAATTCTTTCATCTTTAGCAAAAACAATTGAATGGGGGCAAGGGAGCTAATGGGGATGAGAGGGCAGTGACAAAGAGGACAGTTTGATTGCATACAGTTGTTCTAGGAGTGGGGTCCACCTGTCTTTTAGAGAATTCAGCCTTTTCCTTGTGAGTATTGGAGGACATGGGGAAGATGGGCCATGGGACAGAGGAATCATGCTGATGGGTCACTGGGGATGGCATTCCAGGCAACATACAGGGGCAACAACATGCAGGAATGGTAACTGTCATGGGGATGAAATGCATTCCCTTTGATGTCTCCTGGGGAAAAGTCCTGTTTGTTCTAAACTAGCTATAGCTCTGGTAAAACTTCAGTTTTTACTGTTAAGCTTTGATTGTTGCCAATAAGGCATCCCACATGGCCATGTCATTATTTATGAACAACAAAACGACAAAAATGAAAAAAAAAAGGGAACTAAATTATTCTTCAGAACTATGTGTGAAGAGATGGTGAAAGTTATTTAGCAAGAGGACTGTCATTCAATGATATATGTTTTAGTAAATAAAACAACTAATTGCTTAAACACCTGGAAAGCATATTGTCAATACTTATTTCAACAACTTGGGGAAAAAATATTTACTGTGTACTTTTCTTTATCATAATTCATCTCATGTTTTAAGCTTTGTAGTTAAGAGGGTAGGGACCTAGATTGGAAGATATACCACCTTTTTACAAAATACAAGGACTTGAACTTTATGCTTGGAATGATTCACCCTGGGTCTTGATGGTGGTGTGAAAGTTAGACCATTGGTTTACCAATGTCTTGGGAAGCTGGCAAAATTATAGAAGATACAAGCAGGCCTAGAACATTGGCAATTTGATAAAAGCAAATAATTTTTGTGATTCTCTCTCAAAAGATCTTTGCTAAAAGATTTGTTTGATAGAGCACTAATAAAAGCATGGTCAGATTATAGGTTGTCTGTTTTGTCTGGTCTTTTCTATTAGTTAGATTTGTACCAAATCTGTTACTTATTTTAACATAAACTGTAACATCATATCCTTGTTATCCATCTGAGCTCATTGAGTCTTCCTTATGGCAAAAATGAGAGGAATGGTTTATCTAATGAAAAGAGACATGACTTTGATGAGCCCTGCTATAGGCAGATTTATGGTTCAAAAAGTCAAGGCAAAAAAAAAATTGCCAAGGCACTTTTTTCTTGTTTTGTTTATTTATTATTAATGCTAAGCTATTAGAAATGTTCAAATTAAAATTCAACATACATATTGTCTTAGGCATATCAGAGAACACTGGAAACAGTAGTTTTTGCTTCGAATGATATTATTGAAATTTAGTGAATTTATATTCTATGGAAAATTTTGACTTAGATTTTCAGCTTTTGTCAGGTACAAGATGACAGGAATGAAGATTAAAGCACGTTAGATTTCTCAAGAGGTACTCAGTTCTACTGCAGTCTAGGGAAGGCTCTTATTGTAGAATTAAGCTAACTTCCATTTTAATCTGAATTGCATATTGCATTCCTTCTTAAAGATTTTTTATGATCTTTATGCAATTGAGGATTCTTTTTTTTTTAAACTGAAACTCTTGGATTGAAGGAAATGTCAAAATACAAAGGATATAGGTTCATGTTCAACTCAACAAAACTCTCTTTATTTGGCTTTTGATGCGCCTTTATAGAAATGTCACATGACTGTGTGAGAAACAGGCATTTG
>CM053598.1:78984219-79008947 GCA_028646575.1 Pseudocheirus occidentalis
GGGGGGGGGGAATGGGATAGGAAGGAGGGACATATAATCAGTCTCTCACAATATGTCCACTGTGGAGATGTTCTGTGTAATTACACATGTACAGCCTGTATGGAATTGCTTGTCCTTCCAGTAGGGATGGGTGATGAGGGAGGAAGAGAAAGAATCTGGAATTTAAAGTTCTACAATCAAATGTTGAAAATATATATTATCATTATTATTATTATTAACTACATGCAACTGGGAATTAAGATATACAGGCACTGGGGTAGGGAGACCCATCCTGCCCTACCAGAAAGTTAGAGGGGCAATGGAGGAGGACACAGGAGAGAGCAAATTGGGGGAGGGGCTTTACAGTGGGATTGCTGTTTTGGGGTTGTGTGTAGGGGAAGGACAGGGAGAAAATTTGTAACTCAAAATCTTGTGGAAATGAATGATGTAAACAAGAAAATAGATAAAATAATTCATAAAAAAGAATTTAACAGTCAGATTACCTTTTAGAAAGGAATATTTACTTTACAGACATAGCAAGAATATGCAAATGTTGCCCCCTAACACCTGAGGCAACTATAATCCCTCTATACCACTTTGTTTTGGGGAAGGGGATTAGGTTCATAGCTCAATTCAATTCCTATATAGTGTTAGTCCCACTATCTTCTAAGGTCATAGCTCCACAGGACTTGTACCCTGGGGTCCAGGCTTCTCAGGGCTTCCCTAATGGTCTATCTTGTATTAACTTATCTGCATATTTGCAGGACAATCTCTATAGAATAGAGGCTCCGGTTTTATCTTGATATTCTCAGTGCCTTACATGGGCAGTAGTAGTCAGCTTTAATAAATAGTTGCGGAATTGAATGGAAACTAGTCCTCTTTCATAAGACCCCAAGATCGTGCAGAATTAGTGCTCTAGTCTTAATCTTACATGTTTGCTCAATAAAGGCAGGGCTGAAATGAATTTTCCAAAATTATTCTGCCAACTGCCCAGGGCAGAGGGAATTTCAGCAATACCTGATTTGGAATACAGCTTCCAAGGTCTTCATGGCTGGAACTCCCAGTCCAGGATACTATTAGCTGCACTTAGAATAGAAAGTGGTTCAAACAAACCAACCCAAGACTCTTTCTTGGGGACCAGGCAAAAGAGGAGGGGAAAGGTAGCCCTTCCCTGCCCAGCTTACCATGACACCCCTCCTGTGAGTAGAGTCCTTCACCCCTAGACCCACTGGAAAGAGAGCAACTATGATATCTACAGGTAGATTTAAATACAATAGCCTGTTCCTGGCTACTCAACCAATGTGGGAGACCAACATAAGGAATCTCCCAGTAGTAGATGACTGTTGTTTCTCCCAAATCCTTTCATCCTAGGTGGTCTGGCCATTCATCAAAGCCCTTTTATGCTACTGATTTTCTTGTATTCTCCTCCCTTGGAATGCAAATTCCTTCAGGGAAGCACTGAGTCTTGTTTGACAGTGTTCTTAAGAGTCTCACAGTTCCGTAGTGTATAGCATACATCAGATGCCACACCATCATGGTATGGGAAAGGGTCCTTGTTTTCTACCTCATGTCTAAGGGAAAAGAAAACATGACCTAAAGGTCTGAGCACATAATGGGAAGTAGGCCGGAATTTTGAATGCTTTATTCTGATTTAGCCGATTCTATATTATGAGTCTTCCTACAAATCTCCCTAAAATAATTTCTGCTGGAAGAATGACTATTCACTGAGTGGCCAGCTTGACACCACACCTCATCGCCAATATCACTTGCACCATAATAATAGTAGCTAACATTTATATAGTACTTAAGCTTTGCAAAGTATTTAAATATTACAAATATTATCTCATTTGATCCTCACCTGGGAGGCAGGTGCTATTATTATCCCCATTTAACAGATGGGGAAACTGAGGAGACAGAGGTGATGTGACTTACCCAGGGTCACACAACTAGTAAATGTCAGATATTCTTGACACCAGGTACAGTGCTCTATCTGCTTTTCCATTTGGTTGCCTCAGCATTTGAACCCTTCATGTAGGCACAGGAGGAGAATTGGGTCTGAGCATTTTATTTTCTTCCTCACAAAAGGTTAGCCTTGGAGATTTGTTTTTTAGAGGAAAGAAGAAATTCCCTCTGCCCTGGGCAGTTGGCAGAGTAATTTTGGAAAGTTCATTTCAGCCCTGCCTTTATTGAGCAAACATGTAAGATTAAGACTAGAGCACTAATTCTGCATGATCTTGGGGTCTTATGAAAGAGGACTAGTTTCCATTCAATTCCGCAACTATTTATTAAAGCTGACTACTACTGCCCATGTAAGGCACTGAGAATATCAAGATAAAACCGGAGCCTCTATTCTATAGAGATTGTCCTGCAAATATGCAGATAAGTTAACACAAGATAGACCACATCTTGACAGAGTAGGGAAACATTTCACTGTAGGAGGTTGGCACCTCCTTGAAACTGAAAACTACCTTGAAGGTAGTTAGGAGTTAAGAGGCCAAGGTGGTCTTAGAGTTCCCTCCCAACTCAAATCAGATAACATACCTAATATTTCAGTGGATTCTAGCCCTCAGGGATCACAGGATCCTGGATTGAGAGTGAGAAGGGCCCTTATAGTTCATCTAGACCAGTGGTTCTCAACGTTCCTAATGTAGAGACCCTTTAATATTCATATGTGGGCAGATGTCCATGTAGACAGACCCACCTGGAAACGGATAGAGGAGCAATGTTCCTAAGACCATCGGAAATATGCTTTTTCCAGTGATCTTAGGCAACCCCTGTGAAAGGGTCGTTCAACCCCCAAAGGGGTCATGACCCACAGGTTGAGAACCACTGATCTAGACCAACCCTGTCATTTTACAGATGAGGAAACTGAGGCCCAGAGAAATGAGGTCATTTTCCCCATATCATACAATTAGTAAATGTTCTTTCTAAAATGCTACACAAATGTGTGTAAAGTGGTTCACAAACCTTAAAACGCTATCAAAATGCCCACTTTTCATAGCGACATCAGCTCTGCTGGTTCCTTGTTGCTTTTATTTTTATTTTCTGTCCTGGTTTCCTTTGGAGAAGTTTTAGCCAAATTTAATTCAAGTGCTTCCACACTTAATGCCTTCACCATTCAGCTCCTCCGTGACATCAGAAGGAAAGTTCTGAATTTGTGAATTCCAATTAAAAAGCCAATCTGGCAGCTGCTGCCTGAGAGACCAGAAGGCTGTGGGAGACTGTGGAAAGCAGGGTTTTTTCCATTGACCTCATTGTGCCCTTTGTGAAAGCCAGTTTAAGTTGGTTAGAAGCCTTGTGGCTGCTCATCTTCCCCAGCCATTACTTTCCATCCAGAAACAAGTCCTGGGCCACATAAGATGAATGAAAATCTGTGTTGCTCTTCCTTCAAAGCATCTGCCTGCTCTCCAAGTCATGCACTAGCTCTCCTACTAATTAGAGCAGAACAAAATGTGCTAGGGTTTTTTTTCCCTTTTGGTAGAAAATTGAAAACCCAGAAACTATTCTCCCAAAGCCCTCCCCCACCCTTTTGATGTGACCTTAAGAGAGTGTGAGTAGGAAAGAAATTCATCCATATTTCAAGACAAAATAAAGAAAATGCCAGGATGTTAATCAAATTCTCAATCTCCTCCTCCGGCAAACAGTTCCAATGAAAGGAAGGCAGTGGGGATTCTCCATATCAGAATAATCAGTACTTATGATCACTTGCCTCAAGTGAAAATTTTATATACACACATGGAACCACCCACGTTTGAGGACTTCCAACTGCAGTATAGACAAATGTTTCTGAGGTGGTCAGTAATAATAATAATATTATTTTGGCAACTGGATTCATTTTTCTCTCACCTCAGTGCATGTTTTATAAAAACTCCCAATGGCATCTGTAAGGGATGAAATCATCGCTGTTGGCATTTCCACTTTAAAATGCTCAGATATAGGCTTCATATTCATGCTCTCCTTGGAGCCTCCCAACATTCTGGGTGAGAGAGAGGAATGATAGGCATTGTATTCGTGATGGTAGAAGTGAAGAAAATGAGACTCAGAAAAGGCAAAAGACCTTACCAAGAGTCATGTAGCTAGTAAGTGTCAGATTTGAACCAGGTCTTCCTGATTCCAAGAACTACCCACTACTCTCTGCTGGCTCACTATAAAGGCCAAGCCAATAATGGAACTGACTTTATTAGAGGAGGCTAGAAAGTCAATCAGTAAGCATTAATTAAGCAATTATAATGGGCCAGGCAGTATGCCAGGTGCTGGGGATACAAGCACAAATAATGAAACGATCTCTCTTCTCACGGTACTTATGTTCTATTGCAGGAGACAGATAAATATATAAGTATATACAGAGTAAATATAAAGAGAATAAATTGCAAGAGAATTAAATACATGGCAGTCATCAGGGAAGGCACTAATTTTGGAGGTGGGGGTAGGAAACTCCTTTCCACACAACAACTTTGTGAGATAGGTCATGGAAATACTATTATCTCCCATCTTACCGAGGAAGAAACTGAGGCAGAGGTCAACTAACTTCCTCAGGGACATAGAGCTTGTGAATGTCAATGCAGAAATACAAAGCCTACTCCTCTGATCTCAAGTCCAGGCCCTGCTAATTCTGCCCTACCAGAATGCCTCCTTGAAAACAAGTACAATGCCTACTGCTTACTAATTACAGCTCAAGCCAATTAACTTAATTTAGAGGACTACAAGTGAATGGTGAAGACATCTGAATTTGCAATCCTCAATTAATCTTCAAAAGCCACACGCAGACATCTGTCATCTCTCCACCCAAACAAACAAATCCTTCCAGATTTCAATGTCTTTCCTATTTCCTCCTGGAGAGGACGACTATGGGGGTGGGGGTGGAGTGGGGGAAGATTAGGAGAACAACCTAACTGAAGGCAGCAAAGTGATCATCAAGTGCCGATAGTGATAACTGGAGGCAATGAGGAAGGTGGAGTGAATTAGAACAGAAGAGATTAGTAGCAATTATGGATGGGCACTGGAGACCCACTAGAGGAGGAAAGGACAAGCCACTCCAGTATCTTTGCCAAGAAAACCACATGAACAGTATGGTCCACCAGGTTATGAAAAGTCATATACATTTGGACAGCGACATGGAGGAGCAGCCCAGTACCATTAGGGTATTCTACCCCAGTTCCACCCTTCCCTTTTAAATTCATTAATCATTCAATTCTGATTCATGCTTAATTAAGAAACATAGCTCTCCATCTCTCATGTAAATATGCTCAGAGAAGTAGCTATAAAACTAAGTTGAACTGGAAGGGTGTATTTCATTCAATTGTTTAAGTGACTGTAGGCTTTTCCCCCTGGGGTAGATTTCTTCGCTTGAAGGCTAAATCAATGAAGGGCAACTCTGTGAAGAGTGTTCAGAAAATGGAAAATATTTCCAGTCTTTCCAGGGAGGGAGCCCAGGAGGGTATCCCATGGCAGCAGTAAACACTGTAACACCCTGGCAAGTATTTCATGTGTACAATGGGGTTTCCCAGCTGGATACAAGGATGAGCTCAAGATGGATTTGCACTTTCCATACAACAGCTGATGCTCTCACAGCATCACAGATTTTGAGCTGGAAGGGAAGAACCTTAGAGGTCCAGAAAGGAAGTCACTAGCCAAAGGTCACACAAGTAAATAAGTGGCAGCCCTGAGATTTGAACTTAGCTCCTGTGATTCCAAAACCAGCATTCTTTCCACTTATAAAAACCTGGGGCAGCAGAGGGAAATGGGAAGAGCCCCAGATTTAGAGTTACACTTGGGTCTGAACACTAGCCTCTCTGCTGATAAGTGCTTATGTGACCTTGGCTAAGTCATGTCAGTTTTTTGGGCCTCAGGTGACTCTTGCAAAATGGGGTCATTATCAGCTCTATGATCCTATTAATGCCCTCTATTCCTGCCTGGATCAGTGAACTCCTTCAAATAATAATTCAGGGTTCAGAAAAGCAGTAACCCTGAAAAAGTAAGCATTGTTATTTGTGCTGGGCCCAGTAACAGGGTACCATAAATCTTGTAGGATGAATTGGAAACTCTTCCAGATGATCTAAAGGCACCTTTACTTTCCCACTAAAGCAAAAATAGTAAAACACAGTGGGGGCGAAGAACAGTACTAGTTCATTGCATGGGCATCAGGGTGGAATCGGGGTCCAAATTTAAGTTCCATCTGCTTTTTCTTCTTCATAGAATGAGACTGGTCTCGCCTTTCCCACCACCCCCCTTTTAGCATCCTATCCAATGTATGACAGAATCAGTTTGGGTTAAAAACTTTGAAATTATATGTTAATGCACTCAATTGAAAGCACCTGCAAATTCCCAAATTCTTTACAGTAGGAGCTAAGTTTAAGAGGTTAGGGGTGGGGAGAGGGAATTCTGTCAGAAAACTGGGGGAAGGGAACTTGAGTAATAGATTTTATGATTGGACCAGAAATGTTTCTTCTACTTGTGGGGCCATATCCATGTTTCATAATCCCTCTGAACTATAATATCTTAAAATGAAGCTAATAATATTATAGTACCTGAGGCTCAAATGAGATGGTGTTAGTAAAATATTTTGCAAACCTTAAAGGATATATAAATGTCAACCAATCATCTTCCTTAAGATGAGATAAATGCCAGTTTTGAGCTTTCCCCTTCCCCTACCCCCGTTTTAATCCAATGCTTCCTCACCACCTTCTTGCTACCCTTTGGCCAAGATAGAGTATTCATTGTTTCGGACTTGATATCATGAGAATTTAGTACACCAGTTTGGTTATAGCTTCAAAGGGGGAAGGGGAAGGAGTAGGGAAAAAGACTGGCAAAGATGATGACATAGGAAGGAGCAGCACAGCCCAGATCTACTCCACCAAAGATTGGGGAGGAGCATCAGACCTACTATTGATCAGGAAAGCCAAAGAGAAACAGCAGTGGATCATTTTTCCAGCCCAAAGTGATGGGCTGGAAAATATATCTGACAAAATATATCTGATATGTGACGAGAAAGAGTCTAGGTGTGTGCTTCTGACCCCAGCATAGGATCTCAGACTCAAACCAGGGGTAAGTGACCAGGGCATGAGGTTTAGACCAGGAGTAGGTCTACATTTCTGTCCCTCTGAACCTTCTGAATCTTCCAGCTAGCTGTCATCAGCTGATGCCAACAACTATTTTTTGGTGTGCAAGCCAGGGCCAAACCTGCAATTGTTTTGCCCAGACCAAAAGTGGTGGGAGCATGGCTTGAAAAACTCAGACCTACTTACAAAATACTACTCAGGAGAGTAGAAAACACACTGTGGCCTACATCAGACTTCTTACCACTGAAAATCTGCAATTTCTCAGCCCCAATCTCCCCTGAGATCCTTGAAGAACACAGCTTGAATACCCAGAAACCATAGCAGTAGGACCCTAGAAAATATAGATTAGGATCATGGGAGGCCCCAGTGATCCATCCTGAAGTTCTAAAGCCTATTCATCTACCTGGGGTTGACCTGGGGATCTGTTCAACTCTAATTTCTTATTTTTTTTTAACTGAACTTATCTCTTCAGGTTTGCCCCTTCTCTAGCTGTGGGTAAAATCATCTTGCTTCCCCTTTCTCTTTTCACTCTCATACGTCCAAGTCTAGGAACTGTCCCATTAGACACAGGATATGTCATTAGGTCTTAGTCCTTTAGGAAGCCTGACTCTTTGTGGGAATACAATAAATGCCCAGTGATATGTGAGATACAGGCTGTGGCACAGAGGAAATAGAGCTGGCTCCTTGCCCCTAAAAATATACATTTAAAGGAGGCCATTATAATTTTCAAAGTGATTTGAAGTCATCCATGACATAACCTTCAAAGATTACAAGAAATCAGGAAGGGGGGGAAGAAGCCTTTAAGAAAATGACTCCAAAGAGGAATGCTATTCTGACAGCTTTACTTTTACAGGTACATTTAAGATGATTCAAGCTGTCATCTTTTCCAGTAAGGGTTTGCTTTAATTATACAAATATTGAATATTTTTCAAGATAAGAATGTAAGTAGAGAATTTACTTTATAGTCTTTATCCTTCAAACTACCGTGATATAAAATCCTCATTGAGCCAGAGTAGAAATACGTAAACCTCAGTATTAAGTAACAAGGAATTCTAATGCCCTCATCTAACAATGATTTCTTTAAGGGACCAACAAAGATGTTTTATGACTTCAAATATCACAGATCTGGGATTTGTCTGGGAGAAATGAATAATAAATATTAAAGAAATGTCAACGAAGAGAACAAGTGAAAATGGGTAAATCATATGGATGGGTCAATCTTAAAGGCGATGAGTTGTTTTTTTTTTGTCAACTAAACCAGTAAGAAATAGAAGGGTAAATTCAATTCAATTCACTTGAGTACCTATGTCATTTAATTTTTCTGACCTTCAGGTTCCTAATCTGTGAAATGAGGATCCATGAGGTGAACTCTATGATCCTTTGAAGCTCTAAATCTATCATCCTAAGAACCTGTATACAAGACAATATGCTAGGAACTCAAGAAGCAAAAAGCAAAAATTAGACAATTTCTACCTTCAAATGGCTTACATTCTACTATGGAGACACAGTGTGCAAATAGGGGAAGAAGGAATGCATGCCAGATATGGGATAGCAGGGAGAAGAGAGGTGGAGTGCACTGGCTGGGTAACAGTGAGAGGAATGATAACTAGGTAAGATCCAGTATTTATATGGCACTTTAAGGTCTGTGAAGTGCTTTGCATAGGTTAGCTCATTTGTTCCTTGTAAGACTTTGTGAAATTATTATCCCCACTTTACAGATGAGGAAACTGAGGTAGAGGAGGGTTAAATTATTTTTTCTTGGGTCGCACAGCTGGAATATGTGTCAGGCAGGATTTGAAGTTACGTTTTCCTAACCCTATTTGGTGAGACACCAAGCTCTGCCTCCTGGGTAAATGGAGATAGGTAAATAGGGATACAGAGTGATAAAGAGAGAGATGTGTGTGTGTGAGTGTGTGTGTGTGTGAGAGAGAGAGAGAAAAAGAGAGAGACAGAGAGACAGAGAGAGACAGAGAGAGATGTATAGAGACATAGATGGATGGCAGATGTAGATAAATAGATGTATAGATAGAGATAGAGTTAGGCAGCCAGTGGATGGATGGATAGATAGATAAACAGATAGACAGACAGATAGGATAGATAGATAGACAGACAGACAGACATAGATAGATAGACAGATAGATAGATAGATGTGTAAATAGTAACATAGATGGGTAGATAGGTAGAGGCAGATGGACCAAAAAAAAAAAAGATAAAGCAAAAGCATTTAAAGGCTTACTCTGTATCTCTGGGGATAAAACTATGAACAAACAAATCATTCCCTACCCTCAGAGAACTTAATTTGGCTGGAATGTAGGAGGCCTAGAGAATAAACATAAAATGTATGGAAAGGTAAGTTGAAGCCAGATTGCAGAGACTTTGAAACACCAAGCTGAAGAGTTTGTATTTCGCCCTTGATGAGTAGGATTCAAAGTGGAAACAGAAGGGGGGAATAATTTCTGGAGTATACAATGGCATGGAATGGTAAATGAGCCTTGCATGATAGAACAGGATGACATGTTCCTGCTATAAGGTTTATAATTTTTTTTTGAACAGAAGATATTAAAAAAGAGACAGGGTGCTGTATGAGAAAAACCATGGAGCATGGAACCAGATGACTTGGGTTTAGAATCTGGTTCCATTGCCTTTTAGCTCTGTGACCCTACATCTCAATTTCCTCCACCCTAAGATGATGGTCATAAAATTCCCATCACCTTCATCACAGAGTTGTTGTGAGGGACATCTTCCGTAAATTTTAAGGACTATATAAATTTGAGCAACTAAAGCCTGGGGTTGGGGGGGGGGGGGAAGTAGTTTGACATAGTGGATAAAAGACTGAATTTGTAATAAGAAAGACCTGGGTTCAAATCTGACCTAAAATATTCAATGACTGGGCGACCTTGGGCAAGTTGCTTACCCTTTCTCAGCCTCAGTTTTGACATCTGCAAAATGGAGATAATAATCATAATAACATCCAGCTCACAGGGTTGTTATACAGTTCAAAGGAGATAATGTGTATAAAGCACTTTATAAACTTTAATTGTTATATGGATTCAAGTCTTGCACATCCTAACTCTATGATCACAGAAAACTTAACCTCTTAGTGCCTCTAGGCACTAACTTTCTAAGACAATATGCCATAGATGAGTTGTTAATATATATTAATGAAAGGCGTTCCCATTCCTGTAGTTCCCCACGCTGCTTAAATAAAAGATCCAGAACAACAACACCAACAACAAAAACCACAACCCACAAATGTAAAAGAGAGAACAAGACAAGACTATATGTCGACCAACCAATCAATAAGCATTTATTGAGACACACTTTGCGCCTGGCACAGTGCAAAGTACTGGGGACATAAAGCAAAAGCCACAACAATTTCTGTCCTCAAGGAGCTTACATACTTAAACTGTAGGAATAATAGTTAAGATGGCTTATAATTGTAGGGTTCAAACGAGAGGTTCTGTGTGGCCTGTGATTCTGTTGGAATGTTTGTTGTTGTTAAATGGAGGCCCTCAACAGGCTTCATAACAGATGACCTCTTCACAAAGCTGAGAAGGCCAGCCCCCAAACAAACCTGGGGTACGTGAGTAATAGTAAGGCAATGGAAATTGGTCAGCTGCTGGCTGAATACAGAGAGAAATCTGCTCTCTCAACAACAGCTTGTCATCATTTGTCATTTCTGCTTGGAAAAAGCCCAATGAGCTTTACACCTGACTGAGCCACCATTACCTAAGACACACTTTAGATGTTCATTAGCAAAATAAAAGAACAGAAAGTAAGATTGGAGAATTTAGTGAGAATCTCACTGTTCCTCCCCTCCCCCGCCCATCCATGGTCATACCACACTGTGGGTGTCTGAGACCTGTGGGCAACAAAGAGCTTAATTGTTATGATCTCCTTCAACTCTACTCTTGACAGGATATTGTTGTTTATGTTGTTGTTTGTCCTTCATGCTCAAAAAGAACCATGATGTCATGATGCCATGACTTGCAAGTGAATTGGATTTAAGTGAGGAAGGGCTGGGCAAGGTCCCAAGTGTAATGCCATGCACTAGCAGATTCCCAAAAGAATGCTCCTGTGAACAGCTTTAAAGGTTCAAATTACCCATTATAGTAAACACTCCATTTATTCCATTACAAATCAAGACAAACATTCACAACAAATCACAATATAATATCCACAACGTTGAGTCTTATTACATAAAATCACAACAGAGTGTTCACAACAGCTTAACATTAAAATGGCCACACAGTTTTCACTATAGTGGCCACAATATTTAGAACAAGAAACAAAAGAATAATCAGCTGGTTTCCCTAAGCTGGGGGAGGGGGGACATTCTTCTTACTTAATCATTCAGTCATTTGACAAATCACAATAATCAAACTTCCACTCATGGGGCAATTATAGATTAACTTAATCAGCCACTTATCTAGATTCACAATTACTAAGTATCATTAATCACTAAATACAATCATTAGAAAATTACACGAACCCTTGGTATTTAGTACACTTCAATTTTATCATGTGTCCAAGCGGAGGCTTGTTCTTCACCTTGACTAGAGGTGGTCTCTCAGATTCCCTGGATCCCCTTCCATGGTTCCAGCTCCTACCTGAATCCACCAGTCACCTGGATTCAGAGGCAGACAGCTTCCAGGTTCTCATCCAGTGCTCCAGGCAGTTCTTGTTACACACTGAAGCTCACAGGGTCCAGCACATCTCAGACCCTTCACTTCTGTTTCCAGGAACTCAAGGATCCACCAAGCCACAAATAAAACCTTATCCCAGTCATGCTTCTTCAGTCCTCCAGCAGTTCAGCTGGCCTTAGGAAATCTTGGCCTTCCAGGCAGCCTTCCAGGAGGCTCTCTCAACCTTCCAGGTGGCCTTCCAGGCAACTCCAGTCTTCACCAGATTTTTGTCTCAAGAAAACTCCAACTCGGTTCTCAGTCAGCTTCCAGATGCTGGGAGAGAAACTAACTAACTCAGCTGCCTTCAGTCTCCACCATTCTTCCTCCACCAGCCACCACCATGAGGAACATTACTGATTCTGATTCTCTGTCTCTGAAGTTCTTCTTATATACACACACTGGCCTCCTGTCTCAGCCAACCCCCTCCTGCCATCTCAGCAACAGGAGACAGTGTTCACATCCTCTGTTCACACAGGAGATGGAGTTCATAACTTCTGCTTCTTTCACACAGGAGACAGAGTTCACACCCTCTGCCTCTTTCACAGAAGTACTTAGCCCTTAGTTTCTAAGGACCAAGTACCTGCTAAATTAATTACCTTACTACAGCCTCACTTTCTCCTCCTGAATCATCTGGGTCCAGGAGCAAGATAAAGATCAAGATGATTGGAGATGGCCCTAGATGCAGTGGGAGTTGATGGGGATGTATGCTTATCCTGAAGCTACAGCTTCTGACAAAGGTCTGATAGCTAAGATATATAAGGAGATGTGTGTGTGTGTTTGTGTGTGTGTGTGTGTGTATGGGGAGAGGGAGAAAGAGAGAGAGAGAGAGAGAAAGAAAGAGAGAGAGAGAGAGAGAGAGAGAGAGAGAGAGAGAGAGAGAAATACAGTTTATAAGAACAAGAGTCATTCCCCAGTAGATGAATTGTCAAAGGATATGAACTGGAGAAAGAAGAAATGCAAGCTATCAGGAACCAGGTAAAAACATCTCCAAATCACTAGTAATGACAGAACCTATGATATTCCTATGTTTAAGAATACGTGTGTGTGTGTTTGTGTACACTTCCTAGAGTGGATATTCAACAAATATCAACTGATAAATGATTTCAAATACTTGGAGAGGATTGAAAGAGAGCCCTTCTGCTTTGAGTATACCAGAAAACTAATGTGGCAATGATTTCCCATGTGATATATATTTATTGTTTAATGTGGTACAGGAAGTTAGGAGATCTGAATCCAAACCTATCTTTGTCATTCACTAGCTGTGTGATCTCAAGGAAGTCCCTTCTAGGCTTTAGTTTCCTTACGTGTACAATGAGGAAGATGGATTAAATTATCTCTATAGGCTCTTTCAGCATAAAAATTCAGCCATTCAATGATTCTATAAATAGGGAACGTGAGTTAAAGGTGAGAGTCACTGACTAGGAATGAGGAAACTGGGATCATTTCCCAGAACTTCAATTTCTTCCACTTCCACATATGACCTTGGATAAGTCACTAGTGTTCCTTAGGTCCATGTTTCTCCATCGATATAATGAGGTTAATAATACCCTCTACCTATCTCCTAGGGATATTGTCAGAATTAATGAGATAATGTCTCCTGCTGTTAGTTCCTCCAAAGGAAGGCACTATTAAATTTCAAGTAAAACATGACTGCTGTTCACTGCGTCTAGCTTCTCAGATGCTAATTAGCAAGAGATAAAGTAGGTTATCTATTTTACATCCCTGTCTTCTATTCTCTCCTTTCATCTTGTCCTTTATCTTCAGATTTTGTTCTTACTAATTCTAGTTATGAACAAGAAAATGAATAGATCTAAGATTTTTATTTTAAATTATAAAGAAGCACACATCCTTCAGGAGTACAACTTATTATAAGAAAAAGAAATTAATTTTTTTCACTCATTTGATAGACATTTATGGAGCTCATACAAATGGATCCAGAAGAATGTCAGTGCCTTGAGGGCAAGGACTATTTTTTTTTCAGTTTTTATCATTGAATTCCCAGTGCCTAGAACAGATACCTAGGAGGAGACAAAGTTGAATAAAATATGATTCCTACCTTTGATTCCAGTAAACCACTAGATTTTTACCCCATCAGGGGTCTACAAACTGATTGTGTGTGTGTGGTCATATACATCATTTATCCCTTCCACATCACAACTTTTGCCATTTGGGCTTCAATATATTGCAGGCTGGCATAAGAAATTAAATTGGAATTTGGGGGGAGTTTTGTGGAAGTAACAGAATACAGGAATGTCAACAGACAACGAAGAAAAAGTTTAGAAACTCAGAAATGCATAAATATATTTATAGTATTGTATAATATCAACCCAGATTTTATAATAATGTGCTGTAAATACCCTATTTAAAAAAAAAGAAAGAAAAGAAATCAGACTTCTCTGGTATGAAGGGAGGTCCAAAAAAATTTTTTGTGGATTTTCCAGAAGACTGGGGTACCACTACCCAAACCCCTGTGATGTCTAAGGGATATATATATATATATATACATATATACATATATATACACACATACACACACATACACACAATACATATATGTACATACACACACATGTATGTGTGTATATACATACCCATATATACACATACATACATATATGTATATATAATGCACACATGCAGATAATAGTATTTCAATATTATTTGCTTCCATTATAATCTTGTGTATCTTTATATATTTAAAAACATTATTCTGAGAAGAGGTCCATAGGTTTCACCAGACTGTTAACAAAGGGGTCCATGATACAAAGAGAATGAAAAATCCCTGGACTATATGATGAAAGAGTTACACTCCTCAAGGAGCTTCTATGCTCTTAGGGGAAATAAGACAGCTATGCAAATAAATCAGAAGGAAGGGTGTCATAAGTGTCATAAGAGAAATACAAAATACTCTGGAACTAATACCTGGCATTTATGTAGACCTTTACAATTTGCAAAAGGATTTCCACACATCTGCAGTTCTCAAACTCTTTGGTCCCAGGACCCCTTTATAGTCTTAATAAATACTGAAGACCCTTCAAATGACTTTTATTTAAGTCTTATATATCAATATTTGCTCTATTAGAAATTGAAATATCTTAGTATTCTGGTGAAAATAATTTTGATCTCATGAAATAGCATTATTTCATGTATTAGTTTATTGGCTTGTTGGTTTCTAGACTTAAGAAAGTGATAGAGAAAATGTCAATAATGCAGATGAAACTGACATTGCATTTTCAGCAAGTTGGTTGTTCAACATTTCCCAGCAGATTCCTGGATTTAGGCCACATCCATATTATGTGAAGAGTGATAGAAGATAAGGTTAGAAAGGCAAGATTGACTTGGAGTTTGATCAGATGTGAGGGGTTATGAAAAAGAAGATGCTGCCAACTTGTCAAGTTTCCAAGTCATGGGGATATCAAGAATGATGATTTTAATAAGAATTCTGAAAGTTCATGGGGAGGAATGAGTCTGGAGGGAAAATGATGAGTTAGGTTTGGGACATACAAAGTTTCAGGTGCCAGGCAAGGTGTCCAAATAGAGACCATCTAGCACTTAAAAATACAGAAGTGGCTTTTCTGCGCTGCCCGGAAGAGGGTTCCATACAGCATTATTCTCGGTTTCCGTCATAACTTTAAAGGGAAATTTTCACAATGTCCGGAGCCCTAGATGTCTTGAAGATGAAGGAGGAGGATGTCCTCAAATTCCTTGCTGCAGGAACCCATCTGAGTGGCACCAATTTGGACTTCCAGAAAGAACAGTACATCTACAAAAGAAAGAGTGATGGCATCTACATCATTAATTTGAAGAGAACTTGGGAAAAACTTCTGCTGGCAGCTCGTGCCATTGTTGCCATTGAAAACCCAGCTGATGTTAGCGTCATCTCATCCAGGAACACTGGTCAGCGAGCTGTTCTGAAATTTGCAGCTGCCACTGGCGCCACACATATTGCTGGACGTTTCACACTGGGCACCTTCACTAACCAGATTCAGGCAGCTTTCAGGGAGCCTCGTCTCTTGGTGGTCACTGATCCTCGGGCAGATCACCAGCCTCTGACTGAAGCATCCTATGTTAACCTTTCAACTATTGCACTTGGCAACACAGACTCCCCACTTCGCTGTGTGGACATTGCCATTCCATGTAACAACAAGGGAGCTCACTCTGTCGGTCTGATGTGGTGGATACTGGCCCGTGAAGTCCTACAGATGCTTGGTACCATCTCCCAGGAACACCCATGGGAGGTTATGCCTGATCTATACTTCTACAGGGATCCAGAGGAGATTGAAAAGGAAGAGCAGGCTGCAGCTGAGAAGGCAGTGACAAAGGAGGAATTTCAGGGTGAATGGACTGCACCTACCCCAGAATTCACTGCTACTCAACCAGAGGTGGCTGATTGGTCTGAGGGAGTACAGGTCCCATCTGTGCCCATTCAACAGTTCCCTACCGAAGATTGGAGTGCTCAGCCAGCTACTGAGTCTGCTGCTCCTACTGCTCAGGCCACTGAGTGGGTAGGAACTGCCACAGAATGGTCTTAAAACCCACATACTCTAATAGTGTTGGAAGAAGGCTGATGGAAAATAAACATTGGTTTCTTAAAAAAAAAAATAGGGGTGGCTAGGTGGCGCAGTTAATAGAGCACCAGCCCTGGAGTCAGGAGGACCTGAGTTCAAATGCGGCCTCAGACACTTAGCACAAAAACTAGCTGTGTGACCTTGGGCAAGTCACTTAACCCCAACTGCCCTTCAAAAAGCAAAAAAAAAAAAAATACAGAAGTGGAGCTTGAGTCAGAGGTCAAACCTGGAGATTCTCATAAGAATCATCTGTCATTCAGGAGCATTCCAGGGTCCAGCTGAACTGACCTTGTTGCTATTCCTCACACACAAGTCTCCATCCCCCATCTCTGTGCCTTTACACAAGCTGTTTCCCATTCCTACAATTTCCTCCCTCCTCCTCTTCTCTTCCTAACCCAAGTCGTCTTAAACGTTATAATTTTACACGAATGAGGCTTTCCTGACCTCCCGATTTGTCCACCCTTAACAACATTATTTTCTGTAACATTTATTTCCTACATCAATAACCTGTAGTTCTTGGGGGCAGAGACTGGTTCGTTTTTGCATTTTTTAAATCCCCATCACCTAGAGTGGTGCCTGGCACATTAATAAGGATTGGCTCAGTGATCTGCTGATTGTCTGGTCTCTATAGAAGTGATAGTTGAAATGGAAAAATGGATGAAATTTTCAAGGAAGAGAGCATAGAGGAAGGGAATAAAAGGATCAAAAACAGAACCTCAGGGAGTATCTATAGCACCAAGCTATAAGTAGCATTTCTAATAGCTTAAAACTACAAGAAGACTTTTTAAAAATATTCTGTATTTAGGGGACAGTGGTAAGAGAAACTAACCAAAAAGCCAAAGAAGGTAGAACTGGAGAGATGAGAAAAATTACCAAAGTTCAGAATCAAAGAAGGTAGGAGCAGGTAGGTAGTGCAGTGAATAGAGACTGACTCGGGAGACAGGAGGACATAAGTTCAAATCCAGACACTCACTAGCTATGTGACCCTGGGCAAGTCACTTAACCCTGATTGCCTCAAAAAAGAGGGGAAAAACTAGAATAAGAGGAAGTAAGGGGGGAAAAATATTGCTAAAAGAAAGCAATGATCAACAGTATAAAATGCTTCAGGGGGGTCAATGATACCAAAGAATGGGAAAAGACTATTGGATTTGGGGGACCAGGAATGCATTGAGGACTTTTTGGAGAGATAAGTTTCAATAATGTTAGGGGAGACTGCAGGCATTTAAAAAATAAATGGGAATCAAAGAAGAAGAGACAAGTGAATGTAGAATATTCCTTAGGGAAATGTGGTCATGAAAAGGAGAGAACTGGGGGACTAGCTTGAGGGAATTTCAGGGTTCAGAGAAAGTTTCTTTAGAATAGAGGAAACTAGAGAGCATGTTTCAGTACAGGAGAAAGAGTTCATGGAGAGGGAAAAAGCGGGGCCTTTTTTTTTAAGATGACTGTCAAGTTAAATGTTCTCAGTGATTAAAACCATACTTTTTAAAGTTAGAGACATAATTGATGAAAACTGAGTTCCCGGAATGTAAACATAAGGCTCATAATTGGACAATTATCAAGGCCACAATTTAAGATTTATCCTGGAATATGCTTTACCTGGAAAAATGCTAATGCCTAGCCAATTAGTCATCTGGCAGAAGGCTAAGCAGCAGTTTTTCCAGTGGGCACAGAAAACGGAAATGTTTATTACATCAGAATACTGTTATAAGCTGTTGCAATATTAGGGGGAAAAGATTGAAAATATTTATCTACCGTTTTAAAGAAGAGAGGCACTGTGATAGAGTGGATAGGGCACCAATTTCAAATCTATAAAGAGCAGGGTTTAACACACACACCCCCACCTCTGATACATCCTGACTGTATGACCCCCACGGCAGCCACTTAACCTCTAAATACCCTTGGTTACTCTCTAAGAATATCAATTGCAAGGGTACCCATGGAGGGCATTTATATTGTTAGAGGGCATTTCTTCACCTGGGAGTTTCTTATACCTAATATTCCCCTATAGCCTAAGAATATCCCCTATATACTAGGTACATTCCCTGTACCTAATCATGTATATAGATCCTGTCCATTTCAAGGAAACTGCTCAAGTCCCCATGAGCTGCAAAACATGATTTAATATTTAGCCCTCTTCCTAGGGCCTTATCAATCACACCCTAACACCTGAGAATTTTTTTTTTTTGGTACAGAGAAGAAACTACTGACTGGCTATGGAGAAGTTCTTAACTCCTGTGAATTTGTTTTTAAAAATATTTTGATAGCTGCATTTCAACAAAATGGTTTTCTTTGTAATGCTGTGCATCTTATTTTTTGCACCAAAAGCGTTATTCCAAGAAGTGCTCCATCGCTTCTGCAAACTATCAAGTGAGTTCAGGACACACACCCAAAAAAGGTTAAAAACACCTGTTCTAGAGGAGAACCTGAGTTCAAATGTTCTCTCTAGTACTTACTGCCTGTGGGATCTCAGGCCTGACACTTAACCTCTCTGAACCTCAACCTCCTCAACTATATAATGAAGGATTTAGGTGAGATGGTCTCCTTTCCAGCTCTGATCAATGAGCCCATAATCTTTAGCAACAAGAGCACAAATGGGGAGGTCACCTCTGGCTTACCAGATGTGTCCACACACTGGCACATTATGCCAGTGCTGATGTATTCTCTGTCTATTGCTTTGTGTAAAGAATTGATAGCTGCTTTCTTTATTAAGGAATCATAGATCATCAGCATTGCACAAAAAAAAATCAGATTTAAAAGTGGGTTGAAGGATGTGGGGAAATAAATATAAGTTGAATGTATTATTTTGTCAAGGTGCAACCAGCATTATTTCAGTGTGGAAAGAACATAAGTTATTACTTTAAACAGATTTGAGGTTGAAAATGATAACCAAGACATAATCTCTAGCAATCTGCTGATTTCTAGTGAATATTGGGGGAAAGGCAGCTAGGTGGTGCAGTAAATACAGCACCAGCCCTGGAGTCAGAAGGACCTGAGTTCAAATCTGACTTCAGACACTTAATACTTACTAGCCGTGTGACCTTGGGCAAGTCACTTAACTCCAATTGCCCTGCCTTCCCCCCTCCAAAAAGCAAAAAAAAAAAAAAATCTAATGAATATTGGAAGCTCAAAGTCTTCAAAGACTCCAGTTACATCACATACATATGTCACATACATAAGAAATACCAGTCTCCCAACAATGGCTTCACAAGGGTTTACCTTAAGTGAGAACAAAAACACTAGTTCATTAAGTTCCTAAATATGAGCAATTGCTCTATGAACAACCAGGGAACATGGAGACTAAATACAGTATTTGATATGAAGTAATTTCAGAGGCCAAATCCTATATTAATTCTCCCTCTGGGTTGTGTCTTTCTTTTCTTGTATAATTCATGAAAAATAAAATGCTTTTCAAAAAAGCAAAAACGCTTTGGAAAATTGGCCTACTTTTTTGACTGAAATAGTATCATGGATGGCTTCAGCAGGTGTTCTCGAAAGAGGATTTAAATAATTTTAGGAATTTTCCCAGTGAAAACTGCATGAACAATAGTGTATGTTTTCCTGGCACACATAAATCAGACAGTTTTGGGGGGATAATTGCAAATACACAGACTTCAGTACATGAATGGATAAACCTGCCAAATTGAGGATTTAAGTGTCTTGATTTAATCAAAATACCCTCTCTATTTTTAAGGGCGAAAAATGAAACACTTGGAAAATAAAAACCTTTTGCAAAGGAAAAAATCTATGACAATTATCAATTATTGCTTTGAGGCAAATCCAAACGCACTAGGTCCGCACAAGCTCAATAGATTAGCATGTAGTTAATAGGGAGGCATCAGGAATCGTGGAATGCAGAGCTGAAAGGGACCTCAGAGATCATCTGGAGCAGGCACTCAATGTCCGATTAAAAAAAAATTGGGAAATATTTAACAAAATAAAATAAATACAATAGCATGTAGGTAATGCTCATATGTAGTTTTCTAAGCCAATATGCAGCAGGGGAACCCTTATGAATGATTTGTGGCACCATTCCTATTTGAGTTTGACACCATTGATCTAGTCAATCGTTCTCATTTTACAGATAGGAAAACTGAGGCCCAGAGAGGTAAAGTGGCTTGACTGAGCTTAAGTCGCTTTTAAGTGGCAGAAGTGGAGTTTGAACTCAATTTGAACTCAAGTCCTCTGATTAAATTCACCATTCCATGCCACTTCTCAACAGGGCCTGGTAGATAATAAAGAAGCCCAAAGGGGATAATCAAGAATCAGTAAGCCAAAAAACAGCCAAGGTGAGTACACAGAAGAATGCATAGAAAATTCAAAGTGAGATTCAACAGAAGTCACGAGTTATTTGAATAAAATAGACAATATCAATTATATAAAATTTTAAAGCTTTTGCATGAATAAAATGCTTGCTGTTACAATTAAAAGAGAAGCAGTTAATTGAAGAAAACCATTGCAGCAAATATGTCTGATATATTGTATTGTATTTTTTATATTGCATAAGTGTATATAAGTATATAGAAGTGAGAACCATTCCTTAATGAGTAGGTAGACAAAGCACGTATCAATTTTCAAAAGAGAAAATGAAAAATATCAACCACTGAGTAAAAATGCTCCAGATGATTAATAATAAAAGAAATGGAAATTAAGACAACTCAGACCCATCAGAAATGCAAAGATGACAAAAGGCAAAAATGAAAAATGTTAGCGCATCTGTGGGAAGGCAGGCATACTGCTAATACGCTGTGTTGGTGGAGCTGTGACTTGGTCCAACTGTTAAGGAAAACTCTTTGAAATTACTTTAAAAATGTCATTAAATGCACATACGCTTTGATCCAGTGATCTCACTGCTAGGCATATATCCCAAAGAGGTAAAAAAATAATGGGAAAGTTTTCATATATTAAAATTTTTTTTCCTAACAGTGCCTTTTATAATATCAAAGAACTAAAAGGAAAGTGAGTGACAATTGATGGGGAAATGGCTGACAGAAATGTGACATCTAAATATAATGGAATGTTACTACGCCATAAGAATGTGAAAGGAAAGAATCTGAACAACTGAGAGGCAGAGACTTGTATGAAGCAGCATGAAGTGTTCTCCATAACTAGGAGGACAATTTACAAAATGATCGCAATCATGTCAAGGAAAGCAACACCAAATGATTTCATATCTCTGATCAATGCCATGAGCAATCATGACTTCAGAGGACTTCAGACATACTCAGACTGGCAGAGCTGTTACCTCTGTCTGGGTCTGGCTAATAGGCATACATGAGGAACAGAACGGATTGAGCAACAAGAATCCAAAGTTATTTAGGGGAACACGTGAATTTGTGCCCTTTCTTTTCACCCATACAGGCCATACAATATCCCAGAGACCTGCTAGTTTTTGATGACTGAGTATATGACATCAGTTTCAGAAAGTCCAAAAATATGATCAGAGCACTATCTATTAAGACTTATTATTTGTTATTAATTATTATTTATTATTCTATTAAGAACACACACAACAGTGCTTATTAAAAGGGCATACTACCCACATTGATAGGACCTGAAGGTGAAGAAAATCTAGCTATTAAAAGCTCCAGAGTCTAGCCAATTATACCTGGAAAATAAAATAATAATATAATAGTATAACATAGAATACTGATATAGACTAATCAGGGAAAGGAATGAATCCAGAAGCAGAATGACAGGGAAAATGAAAGGACATTTGGTGAAAATTAAAGATGCTGGCATTTTTAAAAATTTCCAAGGAAGAAAAATGAATAAGTTTAGCGATACAACCAATGATCCATATTTAACATGCTTCAAAAAGACCCAGAAAAAAGACCCATTTTTTTCCTGCCATATTTCCATTTTCTACTCCCTTTCCTAACATAGTGAGTGTGAGAAGGGAGAAATAGAAACTTGAAAAATATTTCCAACCCATGTAACACTAATAAAACCTTTCTCAGAGCGGAAGGCCATCCTCAGCTGTGGGGTTGCCATTGTTGTCTCCTACTTCTCCTCACATGTGGCTCCAACAGTCAATATGTTTTTCATTCAGGACTGTGCGCCATCTCCCTATGGCATAATTGAGAAAATTCTTCTAATGAAATTTTACAAGTTCCCATGCTGAAAGAGATTTTTAAAACCAGGAGACAAAAATAAATGGATTAATGAGAGGAAAAAGAAGAAGCTAAAAAAAGCTTTGAATGTATGTGTATAAGCTGCATGCTCTGTAAGATATGTGTTTCTTTTTCCTGGAAATGCATTTCTGTCCTCTTTCCCCCAAAGGACTATACAAGTTGTCTTCACATGTTCTCTAGGAAGCACAAGATGAGCTTTTGCACTTGGGTTTTTTTCTGCCCAACTCTCCAATTTTGGAATGAAAATCCTTCTGCTGTGTACAGAGTACTCAACTTACAATGAAAAGCCTTTTTTATAAAGGGCCCCAAGGCTTACAAAATACTTTACTCATAACAACTCATTGAGGAAGGTCGAAAGAAGTATTATTACCCCATTTTGCAGATGAGGTAACTGCATCTTGGTGAGGCTAAATGAGAATATCACTGTCACTAGCTAGGAAGTTTCTGACACAGAACTCAAACCCATATATACCGACTTCAGTTCAAGGGCATATTCTCTGTGCCGCATTGCCTCATTATTATAATTTAATTTCTAATAATTTCTTGTTGTTCAGTAGTTTCAGTGACTCCATTTGAGGTTTTCTGGGCAAAGATGCTAGAATGACTTGCCATTTTCTTCTCCAGCTCATTTTACAGATGAGGAAATTGAAGTAAAAAAGATTAAGCGATTTACCCCATTTACAAAAGTAGTAAATGTCTGACGCCGGATTTGAACTCAGGAAGATAACATGGTCTTCTTGATTCCAAGCCCAGTTCTCTACCCACAGGCACCACCTAGCTGCCCCTAATTTCTAATAATACAAGCACATGATTATAATTTGCAACAGGTCTCATATCCTCTTTTCCATAGATAATGAGGTGTTGTTCCTGTGCCTCAGGCTAGTGCTGCCCCTAAAACATCTGGAGGTAGGCATACCAAGGAGATGAGATAAATCAAAGGGCTGCAGCAGAAACTACATGGAGTGTGCCCAGCACACAGGAACTCAGGGAAGATAATAGATTTAAAGACGGAAGGGGCTTAGAGATGATTAGACCAACTCCCTTCATTTCACAGATGAGCATACTAAGGCCCAGAGAGGTAAAAGAACTTATCTAGGGTTATATTGTCAGTAAATATTTGAGGTAGGATTTGAACCCAAATTTTCTTGACTCCAAATGCAGTCAAGTGTAGAGAATGCACCAAATAGAACCACCTCTATAACAAAGATGACCCAGTAGCACTACAGAGAGGGACTCTACTTCTAATCAGGGGCAGTGGATAGAGATTTGGACCTGGAGTCAGGAAGACCTGAGCTGAAATCCACTCTTAGACACTAATTAGCAGTGTGACCCTGGGCAAGTCACGAAACTTCTATTTGCTTCAGTTTCCTCAACTGCAAAGCAGGGACAATAATAGCATCTACTTCACAGGACTGTGTGAGGATGAGATAGTATTTGTAAAGCATTTAGCACAGGGCACTATAGAAATGTTTATTCCCTTCCCTTCCTTTCTGATTCAACAACTTTTTTTTTTCCTGAAATGAACTAAGCAGTGAAGCCACAGGAAGAGGAGGTGTGGCCAGAGTAGAAGAGCTAATTTCAGATTGCCAGTGGCTACTCTACAGGAGTCAGAAACCAGCTGAGAACTCTGCAGTCTAAGTCCCACAATTGACCTGGGAACTGACTTTATGTGAGGCCATGAAGGGGGACACTTGCCAACTATAATATTGCAGAAACTCACTAATAAAAGATTCTAATTAAAACCAGCATTAGGGATACTTTTAGCACCAGCATTGGGGTAGGTCCCAATTGGCAGAGGGAGGTCTGATAAACAAATCTGAGTTTGTTATTTTAATTGTCTCTAGGACCTCCTGGGTTTGGTACATGCAGCTAGACAAATTAAGGGTAGCTAGAGTCAAGGGGGAGCCAGCAGTATGAATCCTAGATGGTCAGTCAATCAATCAGCATTCAAGAAGTGCCTACTATCCACTTAATGGTACTGTGCTAAGTACTGGGGTTACAAAGAAAGGCCAAAGACAATCCCTGTCCTAGAGGAGATTACAATATAATTACTTTAATATATTTGGTTTAATTTCTTCATTGCTCACAAATAAAGAAGGGGATACACTCAGGGGGGTGGGATAGGATAGAGGGAAATGTAGTCAGTCTTACACAATATGTCCATTGTGGAGATGTTCTGCATAACTACACATACGTGGCCTGTAATGAATTGCTTGTCTTTCCAGTGAGGGTGGGTGATGAGAGAGGAAGGAAAGAATCTAGAATTTAAAGTTTTAAAACCAAATATTTAAATATATATGTATATAT
>CM053598.1:79009447-79038394 GCA_028646575.1 Pseudocheirus occidentalis
CTGTAGTGAAAACTGTGTGGCCATTCTAATATTAAGCTGTTATGAACACCATATTGTGATTTTCTGTGATAAGATGTAGTGTTGTGAATATTATATTGTGAATATTTGCCTTGATTTGTAATGGAATAAACAGAGTGTTCACTATACTATGTAATCCAAATCTTAAGAGCTGTTCACAGTAGCATTCTTTTGGGAATCTGCTGGTGCATAGTGTTACAGAAGGTAAACAGGGAAAAGAAATCATAAGGAACTTATCAGAGTTGAACTTTTTATATGCCTACATGGAAAAACAATCATTGTAACCTATGAAACTTTTCTCAGTATGAGGATAGTTGAAGGGAATATAAACTATCTTGCTGTCTCTTACATAAATAAAAATTATTTTTAATTTTATATAAATTAGTATTAAACATGGGCAGTTAAAGATACAGTAGACAGAGTGCCAGGCCTGAAGTCAGACATCTTCCTAAGTTCAAATCTGACCTCAGACACTTAGTAGTTGTGTGACTATTAGTTGTGTGATTAGTTTTGGAAAATTTCTACTTTAAGTTTCTTTTTTTATTTATTTTTATTTACAATTGGGTACTTAGGTCAATTATGGGTCAATTACAGCTGGCACATTGCCTCCCAGCCTGACACTGGTTCCCAGACAGCTGTTCTGCTCCTTCTTCCTGAATAGTGAGAGTATAACAAGGAATCCCTTGAATGTCACTGCTGTTGACACTGAGGAGCCACTTGCTGGGTCTTCCTCCCCTCCCTTACATTGGGCCAGAGGATGTGTCCTGCAAACTTCACATTCTATCCTTGATGCTCCCAAACCGAAAGAATTTGTCAACACACCACGCTGCTGTCACTGCCCCTCCCCCCATTCTAACTTTCCTGTTACCTGCTTTCCTAGGAGCAGTAGATCCTTCCAAACTCCACTATAAATCTCTGGCCCTGCCTTCTTCCTTAGGGAAGTTCAGCCATATTGCCTTTAGTCTGCTTTGGATGTCTCCATCATGCCCTCCCTCCAGGAAATTCATGATTGGGAAATCTCATTATCTTGCAAGGTTGAATCTGGATGGCACTCATATCTCATCAGTCCTCTCTGCTCCTTTGGATTGGGCCTTTTGACTGAAGGGAAGGGCCATGGGTTACAGGACCTGCGTTTAAAGAGGAGACTCTCCCCATTTCTCACTAGTTATACTGCCTTTGGAACTCATTATCATTCCCCTATTGGGTACTTTCTCACCTCCCCCCTTTTCAGATTCTTTTTATGTGTCATCTTCCTCCATTCAATTATAAGCACCTTGAAGGGAGGGACGATTTCATTTTCATATGTATTTGTATACCCAACATTTAACACAGTGCCTGGTACACTGAAGGTATTTAATAAATATTTCTTAACTCTGTAAATGCTGTCAACTGTCTTTTTAAGTGCCCCATCCTTGGACGAGTTTCTTGCCTTGTGGCAATATCTCTTTTAAAATCTATCTTTCACTCTTCTCCTTCCTTTGCTCCCTATATCACCTAGTCCTATAAAATATATAGTCTTTTCATTCCATCCTTTTCACCCTGTCACAAAACAAAATGTTATCTCAGCTACTTGAATTCTTCAAGCTTATACCACAAAAAAGCTACTTTTATATCCATATTTCCTCTTGAACTATTCCTAGACCATTCCTTTAGTGAACCTGAAAACTAGCTGTTTGTCTTTGTATTCCCAGTTCCTAACATTATGCCTCATACTTGGTAAACAAATACTTCTTGAGTGAATCAATGAAGGTGTCCCATAGCTTCAAGCACAAAGATTTGTTGAACCTCCTTCTATTAACAATCCCAGATTATCCCCATTTTACAAGAGGCCATAGAAGCTCTCAGGCTACCACCTCAGTTCAAGCTTTTAAAATTACATGCAGGCCATTCCCAGGCCTATCACTGCAAGACTGGGGATATGTTGGAGCTGGGTAAGAGACAAATGCAGGGCCCTTGGCAATGGGAGCAGCTACTCCTGGGACTATCAACCCACAGCTTGGATAAAGCACCTACCTGAACTTCCAGGGACAAGATGGCAGAGTGAACCCTGGCTGCTCTAATCCTCTACCACTACCCTGAAAACACAGAGATTATTGCCCCAGAGAAAAATCTAAATTAGTGAAAGTTTGGGAGTCCTAGAGGAAGGGTGCGGCTGAAGCCCTGCCTCAAAAAAAAAAAACAGATTGCAAAGACAAAGACTCTAGAATCCTGTTATTGCCAGAATGAAGAACCAAATTTGGAAGGAGACAGCATTGACTCTACACGCATACTTGAAGCCTCAGCAGGGAATATGAATTGGTCTCAAGTCCAGACGTTCTTGGAAGAGCTCAAGAAGGACTTTAAAAACCAAATTAGAGAGGTAGAAGATAAATTGATCAGTTCTTTTAAAGTTAAAATTGCCAAAATAGAAAAACATTTCACTGAAGAAAGCAACTCTTTAAAAATAAAAATGTGTGAAATGGAAAAAGAGGTTCAAAATCTAACTGGAGAAAATAAATCCCTAAAAATGAAATCTGAACATGTGGAAAAGGAGCTTCAAAAACTAACTGAAGAAAATAATTCTTTAAAAATTAGAATCAACCAAATCAAAGCTAATGGCTCTATGAGGCACAAAGAATCAGTCAAACAAAACCTCAAGAATGAAAAATTAGAAAAAGAGGTAAAATATCTCAATGGGAAAAAACTGACCTGGAGAACAGATTCAAGAGAGAGAATCTAAGAATTATTGGTCTACTGGAAAATCATGATGAAAAAAAGACCCTGGACAACATCTTCCAGGAACTCATCAAGGAAAACTGCCCTGAGATCCTAGAACCAAAGGGTAAAATAGATATTGAAAGAATCCACTTTCTGAAAGAGATCCTAAATAGAAAACTCCGCAAAATGTTGTAGCCAAATTCCAGAACTATCAGGTAAAGGAGAAAATACTTCAAGCAGCCAGAAAGAAACAATTCAAATATCATGGAACTACAGTGAGGACCACACAAGATCTAGCAACTTCTACACTGAAAGATCAGAGGGACTGGAATATATTTCATAAGGCAAAAGAGCTTGGGCTACAACCAAGGATCAGCTATCCAGCAAAACTGAGTATAATCTTTCAGGCAAGGAGATGGTCATTCAATATAGTAAGGGACTTCAAGACCTTCCTGATGAAAAAAACAGAGTTCAATGGAAAATTCAATCTCCAAATACAAGACTCAAGAGAGACATAGAAAGGTAAATGGGGAAAAAACACACCACACACACACACACACACACACACACACACACACACACACAGAGTGCACACATAACTTTTTATTTAATAAGAGCAAACTGTTTACATCCCTATATGGGAAACTAATACCTGTTAATATTGAGAATTGTATATTTATTGTGACATTTAAAAGGGATATAGATAAATAGAGGGTATGGGAATAAATTAAAATGCTGATTAAAAAATCTTATTAAGGGGTGCAAAGGGACTGCAATGGGAGAAGAGGAAACAATGAAGCAGAAAAGGGTAAATTATGCCACACAAAGAGGCATAAAAATATATTATAATAGAGGGAAAGAAGGAGGGAGATGAAAATTATATGAGCTTTGCCCTTATTGGTTCTGGTATAAGGAGGAAATAACATAATCAGTTAAGTTTAGGACTCTATCATGAAGAGACATAAAACTTATAACTGAGGGAAAGAGGGGAGGGAGAGGAGTGTTGCATGAGATTTATCCTCATCAATCTTGGTTCAAGAAAGAAATAACATACTACATTTAAGTATAAAAATCTATCATACCCTACAGGTAATAGGAGGGGAGAAAGGATAAGAAAAACGGGGGTAGTTACAAGGGAGGGAAGAAGTAGTAAGGATGAAGTATAGGAAAAGGGAGGGGGGCTGATAAAGAGTGAATACTGAGGGAGGCAGCAGTCAAGAGGAAAACATTTTTTTCTTTTTTTTTTTTGGAGGGGGGAAGGTAGGGCAGTTGGGGTTAAGTGACTTACCCAAAGTCACGTGGCTAGTTTTTTATGTTAAGTGTCTGAAGTCAGATCTGAATTCAGGTCCTCCTGACTCCAGGTTCTGTGCTCTATTCATCTAGCTGCCCACAAAAGGAAAACTCTTAAGGAGGGGAAGGGAGAAGGGGAAAATAAAAGTATAAATATGGGAGAGAATAGGATGGAGGGAAAGACACAGATAGTAATCATAATTGTGAATGTGAATGGGATGAATTCTCCCATAAAACAGAGGCAGATAGCAGAATGGATTAAAAACCATAATCCTACAATACGCTGTTGACAAGAAACATTTGAAACAGGAGGACACGCATAGGGTAAAGGTAAAAGGCTGGAGTAAAATATATTATGCCTCAGCTAAGTAAAAAAAATCAGGACGGCAATCCTTATCTCAGACAAAGCAAAAGCAAAAATAGATCTAATTAAAAGAGATAAGGAAGGAAACCATATCCTGCTAAAAGGCACTGTCGAAAATGAAGCAATAACTCTAAATTGGGTATCTTGCCCTACAGGAGAGTAGGGCAGAAGGGGATGAGAGGGGGGGTGATGGAGAGGAGGGCAGGGTGGGTGGAAGGGTTGTGAGAAGCACAAACATTTGTAAAGGGACAGGGACAAAGTAGAGAATAGAAAAAGTGGGGGGGCAAGATAGGATGGAGGAAAATATAGTCAATCTTTCACAATATATCCATTGTGGAGATGTTTTGCATAACTACACATATAAGGCCTGTATTGACTTGTTTATCTTTCTGGTGGGGTTGGGTGACAAGGGAGGAAGGGAAAGAATCTAGAATTTAAAGTTTTACAATCAAATGTTTAAAAAAACATATTATTATTATTATTTACATGCAACTGGGAAATAAGATGTACAGGCACTGGGGTACGGAGCTCCATCTTGCCCTACTGGAAAGTCAGAAGGGTGATCAGGGAGGATATAGGAGAGAGCAGATTGGGGGAAGAGGTATACAGTGAGATCACTGTTTTAGGGTGGTGGGTAGGGGAAAGACAGGGAGAAAATGTACAAAGAATTGAGTCAAATCTATAAGAATACAAGTCATTCCCCAATCAATAAATGGACAAAGGATATGAACAGGCAGTTCTCAGACGATGAAATTTATGATGTCTATAAGAATATGAAAAAATGCTCTAAATCACTATTGACTAGAGAAATGCAAATCAAAACAACTCTGAGGTACCATATCTCACAAGTCAGATTGGCTAAGATGATAAAACAGGCAAATGACAAATGCTGGAGAGGATGTGGAAAAATTGGAACACTAATACGTTATTGGTAGAATTGTGAATTGATCCAACCATTCTGGAGAGCAATCAGGAACTATACCCAAAGGGCTATAAATAAGTGCATACCCTTTGACCCAGCAATACCACTTCAATGGTTATATCCCAAAGAGATCAGAGAAGTAGGACACAAATGTACAAAAATATTTATAGCAGCTCTTTTTGTGGTGGCAAGGAATTGGAAATCAAGGGGATGCCCATCAATTGGGGAATGTCTGAACAAGTTGTGGTGTATGAATGTAATGGAATACTATTGTGCTATAACAGTGGTTTTCAACCTTCCTAATGCTTTGACTCTTTTATACTTGTATTAGGTGTATCTGCATGTGGGCAGATCCACCTGGAGACAGATAGAGGAGCAGTGTCTCAGTTCCTAAGACCATCGGAAATATGTGTTTTCCGATGGTCTTAGGCAACCTCTGTGAAAGGACCATTTGACCCACAAAGGGGTCACAACCCACAGGTTGCTGTGGTATAAGAAATGAGGAGCAGATGGACTTCATAATATCCCAGAGACTTATATAAACTGATGCTGGGTGAGAAGAGCAGAACCAGGAGAAATTTGTACACAATTACAGACACAATGTATGACAACTAACTTTGATAGACTGACCTCCTCTCAGCAACATAAAGTTATAAGATAACTCCGAAAACTCATGATGGAAAGAGATATCCACATCCAGGGAAAGAGCTGCAAAATCTGAATGCAGATTGAAGCAAACTACTTGCTCTGTTTCTTTTATTTGTTTTGTTTTGTTTCCTCTTTCTCACTGATCATTCCATCATTTATAATCCTTCTTTACCACCTAACATTTAATGTGAAGGTATTTGTAGATCCTATATTTTATTGCATGCTGCCATGGAGGAGGGGTAGAAGAGGGAAGAAAAAATTTGAAACTCAAGGACTGTGGAACTGAATGTTGTAAACTAAAATTAAATAAACAAATTAATAGAAAAAAAAGAATCATAAAGGACCGTGGACACCATCTTGCTCATCCCCCTCCTTTTCCAGCTGAGGTTACTGAGGATAGGAGCCGGGGCCAAGGGTTGTCTTGGATCATTGTATTACTGAGAATAGCTAAGTCATTCACAATTCTTCACAGAACCATGTTGCAGTTAGTGTGTACAACATTCTCCTGGTTCTGTTCACTGCATTATGTACTAGCTCATGTAAGTCTTTCCAGGTTTTTCTGAAATCATCCTGCTTGTCATCTCTTATAGCACAATAATATTCCATTACAATCATATATCACAGCTTGTTTAACCATTCCCAATCAATAAGCATTCCTTCAATTTCAGAATCTTAGCCACCATGAAAAAAGCTGCTCTATATTTTGTACAAATAGATACTTTTCCTTTTCTTTTTTTTTTTTGGATGTCTTTGGGATATACACCTAGCAATGATATCGCTGAATCAAAGCATATGCACAGTTTTATAGCCGTTTGGGCATAGTTCCAAATTGTTCTACAGAGTGGTTGAATCTGGTCAGCTAAGTGGCCCAGTGAATAGAGCATCGGTCCTGAAGTCAGGAGAACCTTAGTTGAAATCTGGCTTCAGAAACTTAACATTTACTACTTGTGTGACCTTGGGCAAGTCTCAACCCCAATTGTCCTGCCTTTCCCTCTCACCTCTTCCTATTGTAATTCTGTACTCTTTACTTGAACCTCCTCTATGAACTTCTTTTATTAAACCAGCCAAAAAATAACCTCTCCTTCTCCTGTATTCCTATACTTCATACCTCATGTATAGTTCTTATCTCTTTCTACATTATAGTACAACATAATAGCATAGTATGCCACACAAACACCTCTTTCTACATTAAAGAGTATTGTAGAGACATGTCTTAGCTCTCTTACTATATTCTAAATTCCTCAAAGGAACATACTGTATCTTGTTCATTTTTTTCTTTTTTGAACTCTCTGTAGTGACCTAGACGAATATTGTGCCTTGCAGACAAAAAAAGTTCAGCAAATGTTTGTGAATTGTTGAACCAAATGGAATTTCATAAACCTATAGTGGTCATGTATGAATGACATGACTAAATCTACCATGTCATAGTTAATTCATGGACAATCACCCACTACAGATCAAAATATTGCACGGTCTATCAGATTTTGTCATTGAGAGTGTCAGAATAAACCACCATAGCAGTTATTTTACCTAGTTATTTTTTTAGCTTTATCAGATTGGCCATGTGATGTTCTGATTGATTAGGCACCATTGCTGCAATTATTCATATTAAGGCAAAAGAAACAACCTCAAATTCCCTATAAAATAATAGATTCTCATGTTCATGGATTGAAACAGCCTAGAAGAAAGCACTACTTACCTTGATTTTTAAGTTAGCAGAGATAAATAATTGTTTACAAACAAAATCCTATGATCACTTTCCAAAGGTAAAGATGTTCTTTAAACATTCTTTTTTAGTAACCTGTGTCACCTGCAATGGAAATTTATTACTCATAATAAAAAAGAAAGATTTATAGGAAATAAATGCATATTTACACATATGTACAACTCCCTTCACGCTTTTAATAAAATATAACACTTAAAATTTTAAAGCTACTATCCAAAGCTGCAAAAACAACTTATATTTGTTATTGTGGAATTGGTTGAAAATTGTCTTATTTAACATGGACTATGGTTAGGGGCTAGAAAGCAGATAATTCTCCAACTTATTATTTAATGTCTCTGAATAGCAGAAGGCTTCAACCTTTTCAATGGATCGTCACTTAATTGAATATAGAAAAGACCATCTTTTTTGTAAACTTAACTTTTAACTTGCAGAATTGAGAGTTGCCTGGGGGCAACTTAGATTCTTTTTTCACACTGCTTTGTATTTATTTCTGTTCAGCAATTTAAAAAATATATTAATGTTTAGTTCAGGTTAAGAACTTTTTTTTCCCATTTGAGCTGAAGAATTTTATCTGTGATTTTATTGTTTCTTGTGGCTTTGTCTAATTCTGTAATTGTTGAAGCAAAGTAAATCTTAGGCAAGAAGTGCTAAAAATTATTTTTTTATTATTTTACATTCTGATCACATACCAATTACTATACAGAACCTAGAATTAGAAAGGACTAAGAAATAAGTGCTGGTCTTTCCCCAAAAATATTATTTTTCCTTGTGAAGGGGTGGTAGTCAACCTAGAACAGGGGTTCTTAACCTTTTTTTTTTTTAAGAAACCCAGGCCTTACTTAAAGTAACTTAAAAGAAATAAGCTGATACAATTATCAGGTAAGAACACATTTCATTGGAATCAGTTGGACATGTGAACCATTTCTAAACAAGGTTTGAACAACAATTGGTCATCAGAAGAAATTTCAGCTAAATAGGACAAAAAGTATGTCGAGACTTTGAGACTTGGTCATGTCCTGAGGATTTTTTTTTAAATAGCAGATTGATTCAGAATTCAAGAGATTTGAATGCCTGGCTTTGGGGAGAAAAGAACATTCTATCTAAACCTCAGGGAAGGAATCAAGTGGGAAGGGGACAAGAAGCAGTGTTCCAGAACTTCCTCTCCCCACACTAACCTTGACTGGAGGACTTTGTAAATTTCAGAGCCCTGGACTGTTTGATCTTTTTCATAAATATTTGAGCAGTGTCCCCAGAACATCAACATTTGGTGGCAACATCTATATCTGAAGCTAGGCATATTCAAGCCCCTACAAGAAGCCCAAAAAAAAAAAAAAAAAAAAAAGATGCGAATTCAGCAAAAGGATTTCCAGAAGCTCTGAAGCATTTTTTGACACACAGGCTCTCTAAGAATGAAACCAGTTTCCCTGTGGGGACTGCACTGGGTTTGGGGAAACATTTTATATGAACTATGCTACCATAGTAAATATCCCTTTTGTGTGCCCCAAAACTGTGTGTAACAAAGATCCTCACCCAAATAATACACAGAGGCTTCTCAAGGTAGGAAGCAGAAAAGAATGGTTTCTTACAATCTTGAAAAAGGGCAATGCCCCCTTCTGACAAATAGTCAGGGAGGATAAAGCCCTAACAAAATTCTCCCCCATCTCCCGGCTGACCCTTTTCTTCCATTGGCTGGAAGTCAGGTGCACAATCTAAGCAAGACAATCTACCTTGAGTACCAGAACAAGGGAAAGAGTAGACCACCTAACATACATTTGAGAAAGCACTTCTGTCTGTACATGGCATATCTTGTGCTGAGGTGTCACTGAGGAGAAGGGTGACTCCCTACTGCTCTGAGTTTTGAGATCACGTAATTTCTGGTGAAGGGGAACTCCGGCCTGTTTCCCACAAAAAGCCTTACTAAATTATAGAGTGTAGTTTTCACCTCTCTCACTCACATGCATCATAAGGGGTTAAAGCCTAGATTTAATGAGAAACTCAAACATCCTTGAGACCAATGCCTGTCAATGTTGACATGAGCATTCCCTGCCAGAGACTATATACCATACTTACATGTCAGTAGAGATTATATATCTAAGATACTGCATGCATGAAACCATCAGGGAGCAGATGAAGTAGGAACAGCACCATGACATCATTAGATCTGCAAAGCTGTAGGTGTAAGTTGCTATCTCCATACATGTACACTGGTCTCATATACTCCTTATATGTATGTCTCTCCACATGTATTCCCTAGTTCTATCTTCTCTTCCTGTGAATAGTAAGTATATTTATGAGCTCTTATACCTCACACAGTTTGGGCAGGACAAGGATCAAGAATGAACAGTTTTGCTCCTTTCCTTAATATGCTATTTTATTATGTGCCTTTACTTCAACTAATGATGCCCTTTTCCTGGCCATGAAAAAATAAACATGTTTGTGGTTGCTTATAATCTCTCAGGATTTTTGAGGGAATATGAAGCTATAGAGATCTGTAAAACTGAGGATAGGAAAGAATGACTGTAAATTAGGCCCTTAGACAACTTATAGTCTACTCTATCAAGTTTTATAGATCAGGAATGTGAGAGCCCAAGAGGCAAAATGATTTGTCCAAGATGATATACCCAGTTTGTAGTAAAACTGGGAATAAAATCCACTTCTTTATACCCATGTCCAATATTCTGTTCAGTATACTGTGAGAAATTTATTATTTCTCTCTTACATTTAACAGCTAATTATTAAATAAGGATCAAAGTTTCCCCCCTTTTCTACTTCCTCTTCCAGAAATCAAAAAGTGCAGGAAACTTCTCTTAAAGATTTATTCAGGCCAAGACCTAATTTTAGGTTAATGGGTTCTTGCAGATCTGGGAAGTGTTGATTCTCCCTTTTTGTCAAATGAGAGATATAGAAATTTATGTCTCCTTACATCAAGATGAGGGTGATCCAAGTCACAAACCCCAAGACCCTCCATTTAAACCACAAGATCCTCCCATTATAATATTCCTTCTCTTGTTGATCAGTCAGAGTTGATTTTCACCCTCAGGTGCACCCCTTTTTCAAAAGACTTTATAAATATCAAAGATTCAAGAGACTTAGTCACTTAACTGCTTTCTAGATGTAATCAATAAAACTGATTGCAATTTACCTAGAAACTTGGTCCCTCAGAATTTTTTTTAATTGTCACAATACCATGACCTTTCAAGTCAAAGGTAATATCCATACTCAATAAATGTTCCCTCCCCCCTCCCCAGAATGTATTTGTTTAGAAAGAAAATAAAATCTGACCTTTTTGGACAATTATTGGAAGAATATTTGGTAGCTGATTTCATAAATTAGGTGGGGAAAGTGCTATATTTTACCAGATTTAGGTGATATAGAGAATTCTACCTATGGTATTCATAGTGCTGCTAATCTATAGTTATTCACAAATAAGAGAAGGACTGGATTTGAGCTTTTTAGCCTGGATTTATTTCAGAGTTTATAACCAACTTGTTTTTGAGCATCTTATTTATATAGTATTTACATATTTCCTGAATATAAATTATATTTTCCAGTTATTGTAAAGATGTGCTGAGGTTACTTTCTATCACCTAGCAGGTATAGTTGTCAGATAAGCATTTTTAGACACTATATCATTTTCCTGAAAGATACATTCTTTTCTGATAAATGACTTGTAAAGCAGCTATAAAGTCTTCCCCTTCCCTCCTTTCCTACACAGCACAGTATTAATCATTGCATCTTTGTTACCTGCCTTAAAAGAATTATGATCCACTATGTTGCTTCTCAGTCCATTAATCGTTCTTCTGTGGTAATTTCCTGAAAGAAGATATCCCTAGAGTATGTTTTCCATTCCAGTCATCCTATTAGTTTCTTTGGTCACTCATTTTAAAAAGTTATGGCCTTCACCATCACTACCCCCTCCAGACTCCCTCCATTCTCCAGGCTCCCTTTTGATCCTTGGGGAAAAAGCTAGATAAAGAATGTATCTCAGTATCTTTCATGAAGCTGTGGTTATCACCAATTTATAGAAAATTCACTCTAAAGACTTTTGTTAAGATGTCGCTACAAGGGGATAGTTAGGTGGCACAGTGGATAAAACACCAGTCCTGGAGTCAGGAGGGCCTAAATTCAAATCTGGTCTCAGACAGAGATTTCAAGGTGGGGTTTTCCAGGGACCTGAACTCTTTTGGCATAAGGAACAAAGGTCTTGGTCATATAGAATTCCTAGCCTGCAGTCAGGAAGATTCATCTTCCTAAATCAAATCCAACCTCAGACTCTTAGTTCCTGAGATTTCTGCTTAACCAGTTCTTGTCCACTTCACTAGCTGTGTGACTCTAAGTCACTTAGACCTGTTTGCCTCACTTTCCTCATCTATAAAATGAGCTGGACAAGGAAATGACAAACCACTCCAGTGTCTTTGTCAAGAAAACCCCCAACCAGGTAACAAAGAGTTGGACACGCCTGAATGACTAAACAACAATCACACATATAAGTGAAATCTTAAATGTATTATATTCATTGAGGATTTGGGGGAGTGATGGGGTACAGGCTCTGGGAACCCTCTTGAATCTTCCCATTTGATGAGGCATTTGCTTGAGGCCATAAGCCTTTCATTATCCTAGGCTCAAATCTTTGTTACTCTTAACCTAGCCTACCTAGCCCTCTACTGTTCAACTACTCCCCACCCTTGATCCTGCCAAAATATCTATACCCAAATATGTTACCCTTAAACTAGCCTATCCCTCCATTGTCTGTCATCTCCAGGTACCCTTCAGCTATTTCTCATCTTAAATCCCATTCCTAGAGTCTGACCTTAGTAGTCAAGATCCTCCATAGACTCCTCCTCAAGACCCTCCTCAAACCCGTCCTCTAGACCACCCCTAGATCCTTCCCACAATCTTTCTGTATATAAGATCCATCTTGCCTCCATGAAGGTCCTGAGATTCAATCAAGCTCAGACTCAGTCTGTGACAGATTTTTCTGGTCTCCTTGTCTAATACAAGCCCCTTATGATGAATCTTTAATAAACTTTGTTTTACTTTGGCTGAGAAAAGGCTTGAGTCAAATTCATTTGACAGGACCCTGCATGTTGGTATTTTGGGGTCTCGAGCACCCACCTAAGCTCCCAAATCTCAACAGGAGGACTCTCAAGGAACATTTTCTGGTATTTTATCATGGCTTGCCATGACAAATTCCCTACAGGCTGGTCCCCTTAAGTCATGAATAAGCAATTTCTGATTGCTAAGTACATAAAATGCTCCGGTGCTCCCCTATGAATAACAAATACCACAGTTATTTCTATATTCTTCATATGTAACGGCCCTGAGAAAATCTTTAAAATGTATCACAGAAACATTCCACTATTAAATGCTCCACCAAAATATGATGACTTAGAAAATTTTCAACAAATAGGCTATGTACTGTATCATCAGAACTAACCTGGCAAAGGCCATCAATAACTGTGGTCAAGTTTATGGCAAAGAATGTATTTAAGTCACTGAACTGTTGACGAATATGTTAACTCTAATTCCAGTTTCACCAAGTAATCTATATTGGAAGCCAGAAAGTTGATAAGATATATTTAAACACAAGTACCTTTATTTCTGAAACTCTATGAAGAGTACAACTCACAAGGTCCAATGGGTAACAGTTACCCATTAATGGGTAAACAGGTTTCATCCCAAGATAGGAAAAAGCTTCCCAACAATCAGAGATGGCTTAAAATAGCATGGTCTGCTTTGTAAGGTACTGAATTCTTCATCATTAACATTATCTGCTAACTTCTTAATTAAGGATATTTTGGAAGGGATTCTGGCATTAGAAAGAATTTGAAATAAACTAGACTTTCTACTGTACCCTAACAACTACTGGACTTTTTCTATCTCACTTGCACCTGAAACATTGCATATGTATTATCTTCCCCATTTAAAAGCAAGCTCTTTGAGAGGAAAGGCTGTCTTCCTTTTCTGTCTATATAGCCAATACTTTTAGCATACTGTTTTGCACTTAAGTGCTTAATAAATATTTCATTCAATCATTTATCTCCCTTCTAACTCTGATAGGCTATGATTTTATAAAAGTCATTAGGCATTTATGTTGGGAAAAGATATGATATGAACATGCCCAGTGCATTTCCAACAAATAATGAAAAGGATTTCTAGTCAGTCTTCCTTTTCTCCAAGTAAACCAGAACCCCAAAGTTAAAATATTTGCATGCCCTTCTAACTGTGCCCCTCTAACCTACTAATATTCTTCTTCCCCCACCCTCTTAGATATTCTGCCTCAAAATTTTAAAAATCCTTTCTAGCTATAAAAGTCTGTGATTCTATATCATTGATTATTCACATGGTAGGCTTAGATAGAAAGGAGAAAAAAAAACTTTTTGTGTCTTGTTTCTCCACCCCAACGAGTGATAAATGAAAAATTGTAAATGAAGCTTTATTTGTTAATGGAGCTTCTAAAAATGTGTTCTTAAAATTTGCAGAGCTGAAAAGGGAGAATTGGGATGAACCGGTCATAATAAATTGCTTGGTTAATTGCCAACGAGGGTTCAGAATCAGGTCATTCTCTTTTCCTTAAGATGTTAGAGACCTGCTTATACTGATCTTAGCTGAAATCATTAAGCGATTGATCAACATTTATGCAGCATCTACTATTTCTCCTGCATTGTGTGAGACATTGTGCAAACATAAAGTGACTTTCCCTTTCAGATCAGAACTGCTTTGTTACTTCTTGAACCCTACTCATCCTTAAATGATCTTGAAAAACAGACTTTAGTAAAGCCAGTGGTAGAGTATGCTTAGCTTAATTTATCCTATGAAAAAAGAAACAGAATGTCATTGCTTTGCAGCATGAAGTTGTTTGTTCTTAATAGAGTAGAGCTTACTATGAAGAGAGCAGTGCCAGTATAGGCTAAGTGATGTTATTTATAACCTGCCTCTCTATTCATGATTGCCTGTGGAGATTAGAGAGCTCTATGTCTTTTATAGATGATGTCAGATATTTTACTGTGTGCTGTTGGAACATGGCATTTTCTAAAGCCTGATATGATGGGAAATCATACAGACAGCCTCTGGTTTGTTGCATAGTTAAGAGTAATAAAAATCTAACTGAATATTAGTGTTCAATGATTCATTTTAAGGCTCCAGCCTGTTCTTTTTGTTTTGTATTGCTTTTTTCTTTTGAAGGGAATAGTTACCACCTGAAAAACTGTGTGTTAGGTCCTTGGATGACAAAAGGGCTCCTCTCTGAATGTTTTAAACATTTCCTGGAAGTTTACCCAGGTCATTCTATCTAGATCTATGATTGATTTGATCAGAGGTTACTTCCTCTTTCAAAGACTTAACTCATTATTTCCAGTAAGGGATAGATTTTCCTTTTTACTTTGGGCTGAATTAAAATACCCAATTTTCAATAATAATGGGCTTCTGAGCACTGTTAGGGTACTTAGTATGATAATTATTTCTCTGAATGAGAATTGATAATGGTCTCAATTCTCTAAGGTAATTCTCCTTCATTTGTAGGCCTGAGGTGGGGGTGGGAAGTCGGGGAGAGGGAGAAGCCATGCTTCTGATAGTAGTACATTATGGATAATGTGGAATATGAACCCTCATTTCTAAAAACAAAGTTTAATTTTTATCATGTTGAGTTTAGGATATCCTAATATTTTCTCTTACTCTGATTTCTAAAAAAAATGATAAATGATTCAGCTAGACAAATAATTTTAAGCCAATAATCAAATTAGATACCAGTCAAGCAAAACATTTAATACAGGATATCTTTCCCTTCAAAAGAACTAAATATTAGTAAATGTGGAAATGCAGTATAGATCGATAATTGGCATTGTATAAGATGTAACGGCTTATCTTTCATATCTGCTTAGTTGAGACCATTAAGACAGAAACTAAGCAAAGTCTGACATTAGAAGAATCAGACCACCCAGGGGAAAACAAATGAAATACATTTTACAATCCTTTGATTTCTTCCTAACTAAAATCTCAGTGGGACTTTGATTCCTAGTTTAAATTAGTAAGATTTATTATTATTCTACTTGCTATGAAAATAGGCTTTTTTTCTAAACAGTGATTCCCTAATTATGAAAGGAAGAAAGAATTACAGTATCGCAAAGGAATGTAGAGTTTTAAAGCTTTTTTCTTTTTAAGGAGGCTAATGTAAATAAATAGCCATTAAAGACAGGTGATAGGTCATTTTCTTGTTTGGACAAGTTAAAGGAGAATAAAGAATTCCCTATAGATTTCCTTCCCTGTCTGTAAAAAAGAAAGACAAAGACCAGATTCTATGCTCAGATATACAGGAACACCATTCACAGTGAGGGTTGTTTATGAGAATCTTAGAGCAGGACTTGGTTGCCTGTTGAAAATGGGACAAGCACCAGCTGTGTTCTTTAGATTGCCTTAGGATATAAAGGCCTAGACTTTAAAGAGAGTTTTCCATTTTCATTGGGAGAACATCTAGATTCTACCCAGAAACCCCTCACCCACCTATTTCCTTTTGCTCCAACTTAAGATTTAGAGAAATAAATTTATTTGAAGCATTTTTAAATTGTCACTAAAAGGTGTAAACCATTGTTTATTGATGTTTCTCTCACTTCTTTTGTCTATTCTCACACTCCATTTTTCTGACACTTCTGTCAGTGGCTCACACACTGCTCTCCCATGTTGAATTTGGAAAATATTAAATTTTATTTCTTTTTCCCCACAAAGTAAAAAAAAAAAAAAGGACAATAACAGACTGAAGTTTTCTTCATCCATGTTTGTCTTTAGGATGTAGGTTTGATATTGTAAAGGTTTTGGGGGACCCCTTGAACTCTCCTTGAATCTTCCCACTTAATCCAGCATTCACCTGGGGTCATAAGGTTTTCATTATAGCTATGTCCAAATCTCCCTTACTTTTAACCTACCCAAGCCCTTCCTGGTTGGTTACCTCCAGATTGCCTGCTGGCTACTTCCCACCCTGGATCCTATCAAAATCCTATTCTCTTGACTGATCTTAATTCACCTCGGTCCCAGCAAGATCCTCCCTAGACTCCTCCTCAAGATCTTCCCTGGACCCCTCCTCCAGTCACCCCAGACTACTTGACTAACTAATCTCTCCCACTGTCTTTCTGTAGGTAAGAGCCATCTTGGCCTCCATTAAGTACTCAGATTCATTCTGGCCCACTTTCATTAACCATACAAATGTTCAGATTCCTTAAGAGTCTACCCAGGGGTGGCTAGATGGTGTAGTGAATAGAACACTAGCCCTGGAGTCAGGCAGACCTGAGTTCAAATTCGACTTCAGACACTGAACACAAAAAGTAACACTGTGACCTTGGGCAAGTCGTTTAACCCCAATTGCTCTACTTTCCCCCCTCTAAAATAGAATAACAACAACAACAAAAATGATTTCTCACGTGACATCATCATATCATTAATCCTTGGAGGGCAAAACAAGAAGTTTCTTTCTTTTTTAACCACTTAATAATCAGGTTAGCTTTTACAAAGGAATATTTACTTCAAAGATTTAACAAGAAAAACAAACATAAACATTTTCCCCAATACCTGGGGTATAATCCACTCTATACCACCTCAGTGTTTGAGGAGAAAAGACGACTAGGCTCATAATTTAACTCAGTTCTTACATAGCATTAATTCCACCACATTCAAGTCCCTAGTCCCTGCCTCCTGGGTCAGAATCTTGAGATGGATTCTCAGGGCTTCCTTGCTAACCTGGCTGCAACGTCCACCTGGAATCCTAGACTCTAAGGTTCCCATGAATTCAGATCCAGGTTAGGGATTCCATTGCAGCTAATGGAAAGAGATTGCTCCCAACCATATGGTGGACCAGCAAAGAATGTCCACACATGTGCCGTTTCTCTTGTCTTCCAGCAGCGAGTCCCCACAGGGGCCAATGCCATTTTAGGTGGAATGAGGATGTACTAAATGCTCATTAACCCTTTTCTCTAGAAGGTCTTGCTGCAGAACAGCTATGTAAAGCTACTTGAGATGGGGAATCTCCAACCTGACAGTGAATGTTTTCCTTCTTCCCAAGAGTACCTTACCACCTCACTATTATCTTAACTGCCACATCCAACTTCCTTTACATAATTTTACTAACCTCTTACCTCATCTGATCAACTGGTTTTTAACCAATTTATTTTACTTACCTCCATTTATTTACCTTGTCTTACCATCTTCCTTCTTTCCCTGCTGCTATTTCATCTTTTTTTTTTCCCTTGGACCTTCTCCTTCTGCTTCTCCTAATCCTTCTCTTTAGGTCTTTCTATTTCAGTCATAATGGTATAGTGAGAATAGCACTAACTCTGGGGTCAGATGATCTAAGTATAAATCCTGCCTCTGGTAGTCCATCTTTAGTCTAGCCAAGTCACTTAACTTCTTTCAACTTTAATTTCTTCATTTGTAAAATGAATAGATTAGACTAGATGGCCTTTGAAGTCCTTTCCAGCTCTATACCTATAATCATATGAATCCTCTTCTTATTCTTCTCTTTCAGTTGGTATTCTTCAGTTTCTCCCCAAATCCTCTGATATTTCCCCTCTGCAAATTAAGTCTCTAGCCTTCTTCATAACTACAAAACCCTCTAAATCTCCTTTTCCTTCTTCCACTCCCTCTCACAAACAATTCTCCCACTGAAGCCAGCAGCAGAATCTTTTGATGGAACATGTTCATTTTATGTCAACTCAATTATCCTAATTTCCAGTTTTAAATCACTTTGAAGATCTCTGGGCATTCCAGGTATGAAAAAAAAATCTTTCTAGAGTCTAGACCCATCCTTAAGAGAGACTGTTCATTTACCAACCCACTTGAATTAGTTACAATTAATTGATAGGAAAAATGAGAGAAGCAAAAATAATGATAATTTAAAATAGATTTTTGTAATAACCACATGGCAAATCTTTAATTCACACTTTTATCCTAGAATATTCATAGGCTATGGTTGTCTAATAAAATATACCCTGCCTTAATTTCCCTAAAGATTGCCAACCTTGACAATGTATAAAATGGTGTTATTTAGAATGACACTCTTTCTTTGGGGAATATAAAATAATTTGCAACTATTCTCTAGAGCAGCATGCGCTTACAAAGTAACAAAACCTCTTTCATTACTTAAACCATGATCATTTTCTTTCAAAAGAACAATGAATATTAAATTTGGATCATAAAATTAACCCCCAGACACTAATACACAGTTATAGATTTCCATTACTGGAGTTCTTCAACAAAAATAGAATGAAAGTTATCTACTGATGAGTAATATCAACTATCTTAAGCATAGGTTTTCAGCATTACAGTTTACATTAGCCATAGGGAAGGGAGACAGTTATTTTTTGAAACAGTCCCAAGTCATCTTAAATTAATGTTCATGTATTTCACATAGACAGAAAGCCACTACAAGCCTGAGTCTATCCACTTAAACTAGTATGTGCTCTCCGCAAGGTTTTATATATTCAAAAACTATAATTCATTTGTTCCACAACAAAATGCATTGAGCTCCTGCTTTGTATAAGGCATTGTGCTGAGCACTATGTATAAACACATATATATGAGTGATACAAAGTATAAGAAATGTACACAAATAATTACAAGACAAGACAGTCTGTAACCATTAACAAAGAAATAGTACAAAGTACGTGTTATATAAATAAAGAAGGGTCATTTTTGTTAGAGAGAAGGCAGAATAGAAGAGATGACATTTGATCTATGAGTAGTATTTTCGTATGTGGAAATGAAGAAGGTAGGAAGCTTATGTTAAGAATTATGGTAACAAATGAAGATGCAAATCAAAGTAATAATTATGAGTTATTTTGCCCAACTACACATGAATAAAACTGACAATCTAAATGAAAAGGATAAATATTTACAAAAACATAAAGTGCCTAGGTTAACAGAAAAGGAAATAGAATATTGAAATAAATCTGCCTTAGAAAAAATAAACTGAACAAGTCATAAATGAACACACTAAGGGGAAAAAACACCACCAGAACCAGGTGGATTTACAAACAAATTCTACCAAACATTTAAAGAACAATTCATTTTAATACTATATAAATTTTGAGAACAAAAAAAGGTAAAAGGAGTTCTACCAAACTTCTTCTATGACACAAATTTTGACACCTAAACCAGGGAAAGCAAAAACAGAGAAAGAAAACTATCATTGGTTCCCAAAGTGGGCAATTCTACCCACTGGGGGGTGCTGAAACAGCAGAAGAAGGGCTGGTAGAAGCCTCATTTGGGGGGCATTGAATAAAAATAAGGGGGCAGTGGAAGCACAAAAAAAGAAGAGAGAAGAAAATTTTGAAAAACTATTTGTACATGGTTCATCTCTTGTATAAGAGAAAAAGTTGTAGTGATTACATTATTTTCCAAATAAATACACAAAATGCAAGTTATAACAGATCAGTGGGTCAAGTCCCCTGACAGGTCTCAACAAGCAAGTGTTGGCAGGTGAGTGTGTCATGCGTTGTCAGGAAGTCCATCATTCAATGGCAGGAATATATGCATGTAAGGACTTGTTTATGATAAGATACTATGTGGTTACATGACACAATGTCACATCATAAAAATGTCAATGTGGAAAACTGCAAAAATTTATTGTAAAATTTTTATTAAATGCATCATTTAAAAATATTTTTTTTTAAATTCTGCAAATTTTTTTTTAATGTTAAAGGGTCAAACAAAGCAGATTTCCAAGGGGCTGCCGAATAATTTTTCTGAAAAGGGAACAGCAGGTCAAATAAATTTAGGAACCCCTGCTAGACCAATTTCCCTAAAGAATATTGATGCAAAAAAATTAAATAAAATACTAGCAAGGAGATTACAACATATCACAAACATTATACACTATGACTAGGCTGGATTTATAAAAGGAATGCAGCGCTGATTTGATGTTAGGAAAATTAGAAGCATAACTGACTGTATTAGTAACAAAAAGAACAAAAATTATATGATTAATTCAATAGATACCAGGAAAGCTTTTGGACAAAATATAATATCCATTCCTATGAAAAACACTAGAAAGAACAAAAATAAATGGAGATTTTTCTTTAAATGATAAGTACTATTTATCTAAAACCTGAGGTGCATGGAGCACTAAGTAGGACCAGCACCTCTGTTTAGAAGGTTTTCTGAGCCCTTTCCAGTGCTGCTCATTCACCTTTGGTGTCCACCTGATTCACCCAGCTCTCACCTGTGACTCCACAACAACAGTATAAAACTAAGAGCAAACAGTACCTATAATGGAGATAAACTAGAAGCTTTTCCAATAAGATCAGGGGTGAAATAAGGATGTCCATTATCACAATTATTACTCAAAATTGTACTGGAAAGGCTAGTTGTAGCAATAAAACAAGAAAAACAAATTTGAGAATAAACATAGGCATTGAGGAAGAAATTATAATACAATTTCAAGGGAGTGATGGACCCAACTCGGGCACTCCTGCTTGAGATAGCTGATACTTAAATTATCAGTGTGAGCAAATGACAAATGTTACAATTCAGGACTTGATTTATTGTTTTGTTGATTATCTAGATACACAGAAATGAGAAAATGCTAATAATGCAAATCAAACATAAACATATGTCATGTATACATCCTCCCCCCACTCCTGGAGAGCCGATTGTTAAAACTATACCAGCATACACCTGGTAAATTCAGTAGCTAATATGAACACAGGCTCTGTCAAGTCACATAAGCAAGTCACATAAACCTGCCATTGCCAGCCATTCATGCCCAGGCTCTGGATTCTGTAAGGCACATAGTGTAATGGGAAAAGCACTAATTATGGCATCAGAGGACGTGTGTTTAAGGTCTGGTTATTCTATGGTGACCTTGGACAAAACTTCTAGCCACTCTAGGCATAATAAATTTTTAAGCTATAAAATGAAAAGATTGTACTACATAATTATTCTGTTTTAGCTCCTTTGAAGTTCCTTGTGTCCATAAAATGTAAAATGTCCATTAATGTAAATGTAAGACAAGAAAATTATTTTTATCTTAAATTTCCATTTTTAATCTATTAAATTAATTGTCTGACTACTTAATTTTATAATGTGTAGACAGTTAAACATTGTTATTTGTAGGTTTCAAATATCTCTTTTTGCTGCAAGTCCTTGTGTTTACTGGAAGGTCACTAAGTTACTTTGCTTTTGAAGTCCATTTATTACTTCTAAATCTAGTGCAGTCTATTTAGTCTTTCTAAATGCTGTCTAGTGAAACATTAATGAGAAACTCACGCATAGTCATAGAATTTGTCTGATTATTCCATTAATTTTTAATCAGCTTGCTGCTTACACTTCTGGGTAACAACAGAAAATTGGATAATGTAATACATTCCTAGTGGAGTGCCCCTAAATTTGGTTTTAAATTATTAATTCTGCAGACTGAGGGCAATTGAGATCCTATTGAACCTAAGTTGTCTAAATCTTTCATTGCTTAATTTCTACCAATTTTTTTTGCTTCTCTGAATTTTCTTTTTGTCATTCTTCCATTCAGTTGCAATATGTTCAATTTTTATCTGCCCAGAAGAATATTGTAGTCCGTTGAATTTAAATCCCAGGAACCAAAACTTCAGTACAAGATTCAAATCTGAGCCTGCTTTTAAGAATTACGGGCATATCAATTTCTTACCAAAAAAAAGTCATTATTTCAAATAGTCTGGCTTTTAAGACACTGGTAATATCTTTAATGTAATCTGACTATACACAAGTGTACCTAGATCTCCCAAGCTAATTACATTTTGAGTTACCATTTTATTGATTTTTACTAGGAAAAAACTCCAACTTATATACCCATAGTTTAAATCACCTACATCCAATAAGAACAATAATTATAGGATTGCTAAGATATTAAGCATCTTTTTAAAAAGAAATACATTGATTATTTTTCCCATGTTGCGAAAGAAAACACAGACCAAAAACAAACAAATAAAAAATAAAGAAATAAAAAAGTATGCTTCTATCCACACTCAGACTCCATCATTTCTTTCTCTGGAGGTGGATAGTATTTTTCATTGTAAGTCCTTTGGGATTGTCTTGAATCATTGTATTGCTGAGAATAGCTAAGTCATTCACAATGAGACAACATAAAATACTGCTGTTACTGTGTACAATGGTCTCTTGGTTCTGCTCACTTCACTTTGCTTCAGTTCATGCAAATCTTCCCAGGTTTTTCTGAAAGCATCTTACTCATCATTTCTTAAAGCACAGTAGTATTCCATCCCAATTATAAACCACAACTTGTTCAACCATTCCCCAATTAGTGGACATTCCCTCAATTTCCAATTCTTTGCCACTACAAAAAGATCCAATACAATTATTTTTGTACATGTAGGGCTTCCCTCCCTACCCCCTTTTTTGGATCTCTTTAGAATACAGACCCACTAGTGCTATTGTTGGGTCAAAGGGTATGCAAAGTTTTATAGCCCTTTGGTCATAGTTTCAAATTTTTCTCCAGAATGGTTCAATCCATTCATAACTCCACCAACAATGCACTGGTGTCCCAGTTTTCCACATCCCCTCCAACATTTGTTATTTTCTTTTTCTGTTATATTAATCAATCTAAGAGGTATGAGGTGGTATCTTAGAGTTGTTTTGATTTGCATTTCTATAATCAATAGTGATTGGGAACATTTTTCATATGACTATAGAATTTTGATTTCTTCTTATGAAAACTGCCTGTCCATAGATCTGACAGGTAAAATATTCCATGCTCACTTGATTTGCTTATGACATTATCTGTTTTGTCTAAATTGTGTACTTATTTTGAACTTCTCTTGGTATGCAGTGTGAGATGTTGTTCAATGCCTAGTTTCTGCCAAATTGCTTTTCAATTTTCCCAGCAATTTTTGTCAAATAGTGAGTTCTTTTCTCAAAAGCTTGGATCCATTAATCATTTTTTTATGTTGGGAATGCATAATGCAGAAACATTAAGTGACTATTTGAGATAATATACTAAACATAGAACTTCCATTTTCTAACTCCCTCCCCACCTGCAAGAATGCTAGTAACAATCTCTTTACAAAGCGAGTGCAAGAATAATAGTGAAAATCAGATTGAAAAGTTATATTAAAAACTCCTGTTAAAGTTTTACTAGTAGATTATACCTTCCACACGCCAAGTTTTGTATTCTATCTATTATACCATGGTCCTTCTAAGGGTCTAGTGTCATGATTTGGAAGAGGCCAACACAGAAATTAGAATTTATTAGTCATTTCACAATAGTCTCCTTCCAGCCTTTAATAGTAATAAAAGGTTATATTTTTATACCATTTTAGAGTTTTCAAAGAGATTTTATATATTTTGCCTCATTTGATCCTTGTAACATTCCTATAATAGATTCCCATTTTGCAGATGAAGAAAAAAAGTGGAGAGCATTCTGGGAAGATGATGGAGTAGGTTAGAAAATTCCAAACTCTCCAGATTTCCCCCACAAACAAGACAAAAGAGTGCCTCAGGGCAAAAGTAGAGGAAAAAATTGGGGCAGAAAAGTGGTCCTTCTGGGACAACCCTTTAAGACCCCTGGACTGAGGTTTGGTCCCTGTGAAGAGTAAACACCTCCAGGATAGTTCCACTGAAACAGCATGCAGCAAATCCCGAGGCTAGCTGGGTTGGGAGGTAGCCTTTGCTTCAGTCACAGAGAATTAAAATAAATGACTTTTAAACAGCTCAAAGCATTATATAAACATAAGGTTTTATTATCTGGTAGGAAAAGAGAATCCAAGTATTAATTCAGTTAATTGGGATGAATTCTACCTACCATGCCATCTAGAAATTAAGAATGACAGAATATTTTCCAAACATATTTTGTGTTTTTATGTTTGTGTATCATTAACAATTCAGTGATTCAATATTATCTAACACTTCCTACAAAACCTTTATTCTTAAGCCATCTCCTGACCAATGCAATGGACAGTTTCCATCATTTGCCACTTGCCAGTATTCCTTATTGAATAGAATTACACATTCTATGTGCAGGTTTCAAATGGCTTTAGAACTAAAACAAAATGTTATTATTGAGGATACAATTTGACTTTCTATAATGGAACATTTCCAAAACCCACACAAAAACCTTGACCTGTTGCTTACTTTGATACTTTGCTCTATCAGTATAGCTATAGATTGTAATCCATCCATGTTTTCTCATACTGAGTAACACTGATCCATATCCTCCCTGCATATACTCTTGGACCAGGTGGTACCATCCCTACCCAAGGTATCAGTCAATGTACTAAGGGAGTTTCTCTAGATCTCTTGAGATTGCCTGGATAACAATGGAACATGTGGATGATCTGTTTGTTTTCCCTAATTCTTGTTACATTATCAGTTTGCCATTTCCACTCATGTATCTCTTTGACATTATTTTATCTATAGTATATGTGTGTGTGCATAAACACACACATATATTTCTGTATATATACATATTTGTGTGTGTGTGTGTGTGTGTGTGTGTACTGATGGGACAAGTCTACATGTTGCCTATCCAGCTGCCCATAATAGATTAGACAATGGGTTCCACTTGGATTTTTACTGTCTAAGTAGTTAATCCAAAGTTTCTTGAGTGATTCTAGACTTTGGATTATAGAAAATCAAACACTGCAAATGCCAAATAACCTCACAAAGCTTAATGCATATATATGTATATATATACATACATATACACACATATATACACACACATATGAATGTATATATGCATGTATATATACATATACATACATTTGTGTGCATGTATAAACTATTTACTGCTTTGAGAGTAATTTCTAAACCAGTAGTCTGTGCCCAAATTAGATCATCAGCTTCTTAGAACAAAGATCAAGGTCATTACCAAATGATATGGAGTGTTATTTAAGCAATTCTAATCTGACTCAATTAAGCAGAAATTGTTGCTGAAAAATGGAAAATGGACAAAAGGACATACAGACATAGATTATTACTATTTCATATGAAGTTCACCAATTTAAACAGTTGTCACTAGGAGAATGCCAAATATCAGAGAAACTATTTCAAACAGCAAACACTTTATTACCCTGCCAAGCAGAGATATGACAGCCAAGGGTAACAAGTGTTTAGAATATAAACTCATTTTTTAAAATATGCTTTTTGTCTCATTAAATATTTCCAAATTACATATAAAATTTTAATAGTCATTTTTAAAATTTTGAATTCCAAATTTTCTCCCTTTTTTTGCCCCTCTCCCGTCCTTGAAAAGGTCAGTAATTTGATATGAGTTATACATGTGAAGTCAATGCAAAACACATTTCTATATTAACCATGTTGCAAAAGAAATTATAAACAAAAACCCCAAGGGAAGAAAAAAACTTTGGGAAAAAAAAGTATTTTTCAATCTGTCTTCAGAGTTCATCACTTGGATAACATCACAATGGATAATATTTTTTCATCATGAATAATTTGGAATTATCTCAAATAAGCGTATGGATCAGAATAGCCAAGTCTTTCACAGTTCATCATAATTAAAACATTGCTACTGCGCACAATGATCTCCCAGTTCTCCTCACTTCACTTTATATCAGTTCATGTAGATCTTGCCACGTTTTTTCTGAAACCATCTACCCTTGACATTTCTTACAGCATAACAATTGTTGGTTAGTTGTTTTCAGTCATATTCAACTCTTTATGACCCCATTTGGTGTTTTCCTGATGAAGATACTGGATTGGTTTGCCATTTCCTTCTCTAGCCCTTTTCATAGATAAGGAAACTGAGGCAAACAGGGCTAAGTGATTTGCTCACGGTGATACAGCTAGGAAATGTCTCCAGCAAGATATGAATTCAGGAAGATGAGTCTTCCTGACTCCAGGCACAATTTCTAATCTATTCCTCTACCCACTTTCATTTTATGGGTGAGCTCATTGCATTCATATTCATACTTACTGTGTATTTCCTTCCATTCTATTTTTTTTCTTTATCCTTCTCTCTTTTTATCCTGTCTCTCCTCAAAAGTCTGTCTTGCTTCTGACTAGACTGCTGCCTCTCTTAATCTACCTACCCCTTTATCATCTTCTGCTTAACTCCTTCCATCCCTCCCACTGCCATCTCTTATCCATTGGGTATGATAGATTTCTATACCCAACTGAGTATATAACACACACACATACACACATGTATGTAAGTATACGTATATATTTTCTCTTTGAACCAGTTCCAGTAAGAGCTTCAAGCATTGCCTGCCCCAACCATTGATTTTCCCCACTATAAAAGATCTCCTTGGCAATCTTCTTTTATATGAGAAAATTTTCCCATTCTACCTTTCCCTTTCTCCTTCTCCCAGTGCATTCCACTTTTTTGCCACTTCATTTGGGAGTTGAGAGCAGGAAAGATCATTCAAATATCATTGACTCAGTAGACTCCTTTTAACTGCTTAGTTCACTTACTATGTTCCAACCAGTGTGCTATTCACTGAAAGTACAAACAAAAATAGCCCCTTCCCTCAAGAAGCTCACATTCTAATGGAAGAGTCAAGATGTCAATAACTAGGTATATGGAAGACATACAGAGTAGAAAAGAGGTAATTTCATAGCAAAAAGCATTAACAGCTAGGCAGACTGGGAAAGGTTTCTTGTGAAGATGGAATGCTAGTGGAGACTTGAAGGAAGCCAGGAAAACTAAGAGGTAAAGGTGAGGAGGGAGTGCATTCTAGGCACAGGAGATAATCAGTATAAAATCAGTATGGAGAAGGGACATGTAAGTGTTGAGGTTTAGGGGTGCTGGGACCCCAAATAGTGACACACAGATGCTGCCCAAATGAATTCAACAATGACAATTAATAACAAAGCTCTTGGGAGTTACACACAGCATCTTCCCATATAGGAATATAAATGGTTTAACTTTATTGAGTTTCTTATTTTAACTCTTTCATGTTTATGCTTTTCTTAAATCTTGTGTTTGAATGTCAAATTTTCTATTTAGCTCTGATCTTTCATTAGGAATGTTTAAAAGTGGGTGGGTGTTTTCTCCACATGGACTTTAGATCTGCCTCAACCCCTGCATCAAATCTCTCTCTCTCTCTTTTTGATCGTCTAAGTTGTCTTGGACTAGAAGAACGTCCCACTTTTGTCCTGTGTCAGCTCTGTCGCTCCAAAATTTAATTTGAGGTGTTATTTTAAAGTTGTTTGGAGGGTAATATTGGGAGAGCTCAGCTGAGTTCTTTTGTTACTCTGCCATCTTGGGTCTACCCCTTGAATCCCAATTTTTAAAAATCTTACAGATGAAGTTGGCGAAAAATGATTAGAAATATCACCTAATAAAACAGTGAGATTAAGTGGAAGAGGAAAAATTTACAGAAAATTTGGCAAGAGACTTAATTATGGTAGATCATTTAAGGTTAACTGGAAGAAAACACACCAATGAAAAATTTTTATTGACATTTCTACAACAAACTGTTTTGTTTGCCACTATCACAATACTATCCCAGGTCCCAATGTGCTATATGGGGAAGTAGAAGTGATACTTAAAAAAGATGGAAAAAGTAGCTGGTCTAAATCAAATATACCTATAGGAGGTCACTACTGGAGGAGAGACCATTTTTAAGTCATTAAGGGAACAATTCTCAAGATATTTGAAAGAAAGAACATATAAAACCCTCGGACAAAATCATGGACATTATTTTTTTTTCTTTATGGAAGACAGGGAAATTGAGATTAAGTGATTTGTTCAAGGTCACACAGCTAGTAAGTGTTAAGTGTATGAGGCCAGATTTGAACTCAGGTCCTCCTGACTTCAGGGCTGGTGCTCTATTCACTGTGCCACCTAGCTGCCTGACATTATTATTTTTAATAAAAAAAAATGGGAAAAGAGAATACCAGTAACTACTAATACATATGTTTATATTCTCATTTTAACAAGATAATAATAATATCTTGAGATTATAGAAAAGTTTAGAAAAATAATCTACATATGTATCAAGGGCATCCTTGATACAAATATGAGAAAGGAATAGGCAGGATTTCACAAAATAATATTGTATAGCTGACCACATATTTATAGTCACACAATATACTGAAGTGAACAGAGAAATCAAGACCCAACCAAGCTGATCCTTTGTTAACTATAAAAAACATTTCATCCAGTAGAAAAAAAAAATTTTCCAAAATACCTCTCCAAGAAGTCGCTATTTATGTATATATCAAAATCATACAAGGGTCCTATGTAAGATATAACAACAGAGATAATTCTATTCAACTACCCGCTTATTCATCATTTTTTTTAGCATTCATTTTTTTAAATTTTAATTTATTTTCTTGGTTACATCA
>CM053598.1:79038894-79059476 GCA_028646575.1 Pseudocheirus occidentalis
TCTGTCCCAAATTGCTGGGGCCCTCACAGCTGCCGGAGCTCTTAGTGGGATGCTGTAGCCCCACCTCCCAGCCTTGGATCACTGAAAGCGCACCCCAGGACCACCACTCAAGATCACGATCCAGATCCAGGCCACTCAACGCAAGAGCCCTTGGCCTCGATGGATCGCGTCAGCCCCCCTGCTATCTGCAGGCCGAGGGCTCTAAAGCAGCTCAGTGGGGGCCGCTGCGGCTCTCAGCCGTTCCTGCTGCTACAGCCACCTCCCACTGCTTCCTTGCCCTGGGAGCAGTTTGGCTGGACCTGCTCTTCTCCTCCCCAGTTAGCAAAATCCACCAACCTTTCTCTTAGCCTTTTTTTCTTCTGGCCTGATAGATGTGGCAATTGTGCCTCCAGAGTAGCCGATCTACTCTCCTATAGACGCAGCTCCCTGCCCAATGCCCCAGGGCTTGGTTTCGGCTGCGGGTCCCAGACTGCGGCAAAGAGCCTCGCCTGCTGAGCTGCCTGTTGCAACAGATGTGCTTTCTGTCTTTTGGAGAGTTTTGGCGCTTGAAAATCTGTTTAGCATCCCATTTTATGAGTTTTTTAGCGTGTTTGTGTGGGAGCTGTGGTGCTTTGCTGCTTCTGTGCTGCCATCTTGGCTCCGCTCCCCTTTTATTCATTATTAAAATGAAGTGAAATGTGAAACAAGGAGACATATGCTCACCAGTTTGCCACTGTTGTGGGAGATGTCAATGTAGAGTTCCAATGGAAGAGAGATTCCCTATAGATGGTGGGGTCCATCAAATGTTCTTGTTTTTTGATGACATTATGTTGATCGCAGTCTTGAAATGTTGTAGAACTATGCAACAAGGATTACAACCTCAAAAAGAATTTGTCCTTTTGTTTATATCACAGATAAGTATCATATATCAATCAACTTAAAAAAAATTTTAATCGCTTACTATGTTCCAATCAGTGTGCTATTCGCTGAGAGTACAAATAAAAATAGCCTCTTCCCTCAAGAAGCTCACATTCTAATGGAAGAGTCAAGATGTCAATAACTAGGTAAGACATACAGAGTAGAAGAGAGGTAATTTCATTGCAGAAAGCATTAGCAGCTAGGCAGACTGGGAAAGGTTTCTTGTGAAGATGGAATGCTAGTGGAGATTTGAAGGAAGCCAGGAAAACTAAGAGGTAAAGGTGAGGAGGGAGTGCATTCTAGGCACAGGAGATAATCAGTATAAAGGCATATAGAGAAAGGACATGTAAGTCTTGAGGTTTACGGGTGCTAGGACGCCAAAATAGTGACTCACAGATCCTGCCCAAATGAATTCAATTCAAACCTTCTTTTAGCCAAAGAAAAAACAGATTTATTAAAGATCTGCCATATTGGCTAGACTCTTAAGGAATCTGTATATCTGTAATGCTAGGGTAAGCAGGCTAGATTGAATCTGAGCACCTTCAAGGAAGCCAAGATGGATCTTATAACACAAAAAGACTGTAGGCATGATCTAGGGTTGGCCAAAAAGTCTGGGGTGACTCTGGGAGGGATCTCAGAAGATCTTGAGGGACAGGGAACCAAAAGGGTATCCAGAGAAATTAAAATTTCCCCATTCCCCCTTCCCCCTTTCCCCCCCTTTTTTTAGGGGTTTTGATAGGATCAAGGATAGAAAGTAATTGGAGGAGATCCAGAGATAATAGCAAATGGAGGGCTAGGCTAGTTTAAGAATAACAGAGAATTGGGCAATAAAGAAAGGTCAGGTGAGGGGATTATAGCCTCAGGTGAAGGTCAGATCATGTGGGAAAATTCAAGGAGAGTTCAAGGGGGTTTCTAGACCCTGTACCCCATCACTTCAAGGTGGAGGCTTCCAGAGTCTATACCCCATAAGGTCTTGTGTATGGAAATACAATTAGGACAGTGTTGTTGGACAGTAGCATGTGTGAAGTAAATTATAAAGCTGGTCAAGTAGGAAGGGGCCAGATTATTAAGATATTTAAATGTTTAACAAAGGAATTTATATTTTATTGTGGAGGCAATGTGCAGCAATTGGAGTTTATTGAGTAGGGGAGTGACATGATCAGACTTTAGGAAACACTTAAGGAAAATCACCTTGGAAACAGAATGAATGATAGATTGGAGCAAGGAGATAATTGAGGCTGTGAGACCAATTAGAAAACCATAGAAATAATCCAAGGGAGAGGTAATGTACTAGGATGGTGGCTGTGTGAAAGGACAGAAGATACATTGGAGTGATGCTAAGATAGAAATTATAAGACTTGGCAACAGATTGGATATACAGGTGATGATGTGTAGGCTCTGGGAACCCTCCCCCCCTTTTGAGGTTTCCTTGAATCTTTGAGGTACATACTCTGGGAAACCTCTTCGAGTCTGATTGTCATTACCTCTACCTGAAGTCCCTTCCCAAACTTATTACTGGAGTCAGACCTCATTGGCTCCTCCTCTGAACCACCCCTAGACTCCTCTGTTTATAAGACCCCATCTTCCTTCCATCTGTGTGAGAGCACTGTGGAATGGCTTGGTAGAGACTTCCCATGTGAGAGAGCCACAGAATGCCCTGGCAGAGACTTGGTCTAGGTGAGAGCGCCTTAGGATAGCTTAGCAGAGACTTGCTCTGTAAGAGTCTATCCCATAGCTTTCAATAAACTTTACTTTTTCTTTGGCTAAGAAGACTTGAGTGGAATTCTTTCAGCAGGACCCAGTGTGTTGGTATTTTGGGATCTCAGGCAGCCCTAACCTTCTTTGGGCACCTCTTCATTTTTATGGTTTCCTGATACCAGGAAACACTGTTAATCTCAAGCTCTTCTCAGCCAAGACTGGAAGGTACTTGAGCCTCTTTCCTTCCCTATTGTTTTCTTGAACTCCAAGTAGCTTGGAGGTGTGGGGGTTTTTTGCCCAGTTTGTTTGTTTGCGTGTGTGTGTGTGTGTGTGTGTGTGTGTGTGTGTGTGTGTGTCTTGTTTTGTGGGCCTGACCTCTCAGGTCCCATTAGGTCAGACAGCTAGGTACTCAGCCTGACTTCAGGTTCTCACTCCTGTTTGGTTATGTTGGAGAACATGGACATGTGCACAGCTTCTGAAGAATGGAGGACAAGGACAGACGCCTCATCTGGAAATGTGAGCCAAATTCTTTAAATTCTATCAGCGCTAGGGAACTGGGAAAACTCAAGGTATTTTTTGTAGTTTTTTTGTCCTATTTTGTTTTGTTTTTTTGAGGCTTACTCTTAAACCTTCTTTTATGATGGAAGGGACTTAAAGACCCTATGCCCGTGGCTCCCAAAAGTTTGCCTTTGGGTTGTCTTCTACAATATTGGGAAAAATTTAATTTCTCTGGATACCTTAGAAAGGAAAAGCTAGGTTTTTTTTTTGCAATACTGTTTGGCCTAGCTATTGCCTAGAAAACCATGAATCGTGGCCTGTTTGGGGGACTTTAAAAGACAATACTCTCTTCCTGTTAGAATCATACTGTTGTAGAGAAGAAAAATGGGTAGAAGCTGCCTATTTGTTGGCCTTTATTAAACTATCTCAGAACACAGTTCTGAAGAAAGAGTGTGAGATGTTTGAAGCTAGTGCCTCTCCACAAAGGGACAATGGGGACCAATTAAATGACCCCCTTCCTATGACTTTGGCTCCAGCCCCTCCTGCTGGACCTCAACCCTTTTCCCCCTGGATTCCCTTCCACTTTCCTCTAGCCTAACACCCTTCATTTCTTGCCCCCTACACCATCCTTATCACCTACCCTGCATCTCCCAGCATGGCTCCTCCCCCATCAGGGACCCCTGCTCAGGTCCCAGCCATTGGCCTTGCTGAAGTGCCTCCCTCTGTAGCCCTTCCCCCTGAGGCAACACCTACTCATGCCTCAGGTCCTACCCCCACAGCAACATCAGGGGTATCTTCTCTTCTGACCCCTTCCCCTCCTCAGATGCCAGCTGACCTTTTCCCTTGCTAGTCAGATCCCCCAGTCCTGCAGTCTGATCCAGTTCTCACAGGAAGTGGGACTTCCAGTCTCCTTTCCCAAGCCCCTATTCCCACAGCACCTTCAGGACTTTTTCCCTTAAGGGAAGCTGCTGGGTGGTGGGACAACTAGAGTGCATGTCCCATTCTCCATTTCTGATCTCAATCAAATTAAAGAAAAGCCAGGTAAATTCTCCAAAAACCCCACAAATTTTACTGAAGGCTTTTGGGGCTTAACCCTACAATTTGAGCTTTCTTGGGGTGATTTGCATATCCTCTTCTCTACCTGTTGTTCCACTGAAGAGAGGAGGAGAATTTGGGAACAAGCCCAAAAGTTTGATGATCATTTGGCTAGCAATGACCCAGAAGATACTCCCCAGGAACAGCTGCTGTTCCCACTGGTGACCCAAAATGGGATTATCATATCTGAGATGATAGAGAGAAGAGAGACCATATGGTATTTTGTCTATTGGAAAGACTCAAAACTGCCTTTCAGAAGCAGGTAAATTATCAGAGGATTAAAGAAATATCCCACACAAATGAAGAAAACCCTGTCCTTTTCCTAGATAGACTGGTAGAAGCTCTAAAAAGGTATACAAATATAGACCCTGAATCTACAGAAGGGGCAGCAATTCTTAACATGTATTTCATCAGTCAGTCTGCCCCAGATATTAGGAGAAAACTGCAGAAATTGGCAATGGGACCCCAAACACCTCAGGTCCAATTACTGGAGACAGCCTTTGGAGTCTTTAATAACAGAGACCTGGCTGCAGCAGAGGAGAAAGAATGCAGGGAACAAACCAGAAACAGAGAGCATGCTCAATTCTTGGCTGCTGCATGGCCAGGAAAAGCCCCTCCAGGGGACCTCCTTGGAGGAAGCGCAGTCACTGGGGCAGACGGAAAACCTACTTTTGATGCCACAAGGAGGGTCACTGGTCCAAGGAGTGCCCCTCCAGGGCACCCCCCCCCCAGAGAGAGCCCCAGGAACCAATGCCTCTAACACCACACCCATCTGACCAGGAGGGATATTGGAGGAATGATGGTTACTGAAGTAAAAGTGGTAGAGCCACCTCCCAGTACCCTGTCCTCCAGTCTTCTCAGGACCTGAAATGATGGGGAAGCCTGGGGCTTGGCAGTGCTCCCACCTTCTCAATTTCCCTGCTGAGCCCTGGGCAAGCATCAAGATTGAAGGTAAGATTACCTGATTTCTGACTGATACAGGAGCTACATTCTCTGTTTTGGTTAGTTACTCTGGCCCTACTCGGCTCTCAACCCATCGGGTCATGGACACTGAAGGGAAAACTAAGGGATGTCGTGAGACATACCCCCTCCCCTGGGTATTTGAGGAGCTATTGTTTGAACGCTCCTTCCTTATTATTTCCTCTTTCCCTGCCCCCTTGTTGGGAAGGGACCTGATGGTGAAATTGGGGAGTCAATTTTCTCTAGTTAAACCTCCCATCTCCCTTTACCCTCTGTTATCCAGACCACCCCACGTTCCCCCAGAAGTATGGGAGATAGCTGAGCCAATTTTATGGGATCAGGGAATTCCTGGGAGAGCTACTCATGCCACCCCAGTTACTATGCACCTCCAGGATCCTAATGTATTCCCCCATCACTGTCCATATCCAATAAAGCCCGAGGCATGGGAAGGACTAGAACCATTAATTGAAAAATTCCTAAAATATAAAATTTTTGTCCCTTGTCAAGTGGAGAAGGGTCTCAGGACTGTTAACAAAGCTGTCATCCCTATACACCCCATAGTCCCCAATCCATATACAATTCTTACTCAGATCCCTGGGGGCACCCAGTGGTTTTCCACCCTAGATCTCAAAGACGCCTTTTTCTGCGTACCTCTGCACACAGACTCACAATTTATTTTTGCATTTGAATGGATACTTCCTGGGGGAAAAAGTCCATGTCAGCTAACGTGGACAGTCCTGCCCCAAGGACTTCAGGATAGCCCACATTTATATGGCCAAGCTTTGGGAAGGGATTTAAGAGATCTGAAACTAACTGATAGTAGCTTAATCCAGTATGTGGATGATGTCTTTATTTGTAGCCCCACCCAGGAGGCATCTTTGGCTGCTGCTGCAGAAGCCCTTAATTTCTTGGGTAGTCAAGGCTATAGAGTCTCTTTGGAAAAAGTCCAGATAGCACAGCAGTGTATAAAGTATCTGAAGCATGAACTAACTCCTACCTCTCACTCTTTAACCTCTGAGAGAAAAAGGACAATCTTGTCAAAACCTATTCCAACCACAAAAAAACAACTTCAAACCTTTCTGGGTATGGCTGGGTTTTGTAGGCTCTGGATCCCAAATTTTGGCCTTATTGCTAAGCCTCTCTGTGACTTTACTCAGGGCCCTAATTCACTCCCTCTAGAGTGGGGTCCAGATCAGACCAAAGCTTTTGAGACTCTGAAAGTGAAATTGGCCACCACGCCAGCATTAGCCCTACCTGATCTAGGTAAACCTTTCACTCTGTATGTAGATGAAAGGAGAGGACAGGCTCTAGGAGTCCTAACTCAGGTCTTAGGACCTTATCCCAGGCCAGTTGCCTATTTTTCAAAACAATTGGACTATGTGGCTGCAGGATGGCCTGCATGCCTCCGGGCACTAGCTGCTACAGTCATTCTAATTGAGGAAGCCTCTAAACTTACATTTGGTCACTCCACTTCTCTTATTTGTTTTTCAAAGTCCTTTTTTTCAGTTGATCTATAGCTTCTAGGCATTCTTCAAGCGTCTTGGAAGCATTTGGTGTGGGAGTTCTGACTGTGTTTTCTTCCTCCCGTTCCATGCTTTGATCCTTTTTGTCCCCCAAAAAAGAATTATAGAGTTTTATTGCTGTTCTTATTTTGCTTCCTTTTCCTCATGTTGGCCAGTCAATTAATTGGTTGGTTTTTTTTTTTTTTTTAGCTTTGTGAAACTCTGCTTCCAGGGGGGAAAGTTCTGTCCCAAATCTCTAGGGTTTTCCCAGCTGCCAGACCTATTAGGGGGGTGTTGCAGCCCCCACCAGCTTTGGCTTGCTGAAAGTGCACCCCAGCAGGGGCGGCTAGGTGGTGCAGTGAATAGAGCACCGGCCCTGGAGTCAGGAGTCCCTGAGTTCAAATTCGGCCTCAGACACTTAACACACACACACACAAAAGCCTAGCTGTGTGACCTTGGGCAAGTTACTTAACTCCAATTGTCCTCCAAAAAAAAAAAAAAAAAAGAAAGTGCACCCCAGGACCATGATCCGGATCCAGGCTGTTCAACACAAGAGCACTTGGCCCTGATCAATTGACTTAGCCCCCCTGTGGGGTCCGCAGGCCAGGGACTCTGAAGCAGCCCAGTGGGGGTTACAGCATTTCCTGCCCTTCCCCCACTGCTTCCTTGCCCAGGGGGAAATTTAGCTTGAAAGCTTTGCTCACTTTCACTGACCTTCTCTAATCCTGGCTTGATAGATGTGAAGATTGTTCGAGGTGCTGTAGATCTTCTCTGAAGTAGACTCACACTGCAGCTTGGGAGGCTTGGCTCCTCCCGACTGCCCTGGGGCCTGGCCGTGGTTTCGGTTTCAGGCTGGGCTGGCCTCGGCTCCCGGTCCACCAGGATGAGCCTCTGCTGCCAAGCTGCCTTCAGTGAGAGATGTGTTCTCTGTATTTTTGTGAGTTTGAGAGCCCTAGAATTTGTTTAGAGTCATATTTTATTAGTATTCAGGGTGGCTGTGTGGGAGCTGTGGAACTTGGCTGCTTCTACTCCGCCATCTTGGCTCTGCCCCCCTGGTAATGTACTTCTGACACACCTTTAAGTTTAGTCCACACCATTATAATTTTTCCCATCACTTTCTTTGGTATGGATAAATGTTGTAACAAGAAATGAGCCAGTGAGACCATTATTCATTTTAAGTGGAGTTTAATAAGCCAGCAACTACAAGGGATTAATCTTATCCAAGTCAGGTAGCCCTAAGATGCATTTCCTCAGGGCTTGTATAGATGAGTCATAACATAACTGTTAGCAGGGGAAAACCACAACTTAGTCAGTTGCTACACAAGTGAGGAAAATACAGAAGTCAAAAGTTAGCAATCAGTTCATTGCCTAATGATTGTTGTCCAGTGATCAGTTTGTTACCAAACAGGAAAGTTCCCAAGTCTATTCCAAGAGCTAATCAAAAGGGGGGCAGGTTTACTTGGCAGGTTTGTTGCCTCAGCAGGCTTTGTTGGGTTTGGGCAGATCTCCTAGGTGAACTTACCCAGGATGGGGGGAGATGGGGGATGTTAGGTTACAACATAATCAGCAAAACAATAAAGTCCAGAGATTTATAGCATTTGCTAATTTCTTATGTGTAAATGCTCACACTGAAAATTTAAAAATCAACTCTGGAGCTTCCATGAGCCAGCTCTATCATAGTGCTCTTGACAATGTGAAAAATTATTATTAATAACCAGTATCTTGGAGATTCAGAGCTTCCCTCAGCCCCTTCTTCCAAAATTCTTATTTTAAGTTCAGTTTTTTTTCAGAAGGACATTACTGATAAAGAGACTGCATTGACTCTCCTTATCCTGCTCAGGGCCCACCCAAGCATGCAAGTAATTTAATCTAAGGTAGAGAAACCCATTGTGTTCTACTCTAGTTTAGGTGGAGACATTCTTTTGTCTAGATAGCCCAAGGCTAGGAGTGGTCCCCTATGACTGGAAGTAGTTTGATCAAAAAAAAAAAAGTATTTCCTCTATCCAGAGGTGAAATGAAGATGGGATGACATCAGCCCCAGTTGAAAGGGCATATAAACTGTGCACTCTCACCCCAAAATGAGCACAGTTCTAGATGGTCTCTTATGTATGCATACCTCCCACTTTGAGAGGAAATAAACATGGGGGCAGCTAGGTGGCCAAAGTGAAAGGAGCACTGGACCTGGAGTCAGAAGCACCTGAATTCAAATCAGGCCTCAGACACTTGGCATTTAACTAGCTTTGTGACCTTGGGCAAGTCACTTAACTCCAATTGCCTTTCCTTCCCACCTTAAAAAAAAAGAGAGAGAGAAATAAACATGGATACAATTTAATCCTGTTTGTCTTAGATCAAACTAAAGATTGACAATAATAATAGTAATGTTTGGAAGGGAGGAAAGTGTGGGAGAAAAATAATTTTTTCTGTTTTAGACATGATCAGTTTGAGATGCTTACAAGACAAGGGGCGGCTAGGTGGCGCAGCGAATAAAGCACTGACCCTGAAGTCAGGAGGACGTGAGTTCAGATCGGCCTCAGCCACTTGACACAAAAACTAGCTGTGTGACTTTGGGCAAGTCACTTAACCCCAATTGCCCTCCAAAAAATAAAAATAAAATAAAAAAAGAGATACAGGACATATAGATATCTAGATGTCTGAAAAGCAGTTGGTGATGCTCAGAAGAGAGACTAGGGCTGGATGTACAGATGTGAGGATTATCTGCACAAAACTAGCTTGACCCAACTCCAAAGAATTGTTGAGATCATCAAGTGTGATCACATTTCTCTTGTATTTAATAACTTATTATTGAATTGGTACCAAGGTTTTTTCCTCTTTTCTACTTCCTCATCCAGAAATAAATCAGTAAGGGAAATATTGGGGAAAACTCACCCAACCAAGCTGAGAGAAATGGTGAATTCCTGTTCATTGTGTTTGGTCAGACAAGTATGAGTTAGAAGTGAATTCCCTCTTTGATATGTATATTGATTAGTATCTTTTGACCCTGATTTGGGTGAGCCAAATCTCATATCTTAAGACCCTAATTAGAATGAGCCCACATCTCATTATAATATTCATTTTGTCATTGTTAACTAAATTAGAGTTGATTGTCTCCCTCAGGGGAACATCTACTTTTCCAAGGACATCTAAGTTGTGAGCCTACCATTACAAGGGGTCTTCAACATTTGACAGTGCTTTTATGCAAGCATTATTAATAAAATGACAAATCACCCAGAAACTGTCTCTCAAACTTTTCTTTTTTTTGCTATTTTGGAGGGAGTAAGGTAGAGCAACTGGGGTTAAGTGATCCGCCCAAGGTCACAGAGCTAGTGTTAAGTGTCTGAGGCCACATTTGAACTCAGGTCCTCTGGATTGCAGGGCTGGTGTTCTATTCACTGTGCCACCTAGTCACCCCTCTCGAACTTTTAAAATGTCACAAGTGGCATAATTTAGAAGGAAACTTTCTTTTGTTTTCAAAGCTGCATTCAGTGAGTGTCATTGTTTAAAAAGAAAAATACTCCATTTCCTTTTGTAGTTCTTGTGAATGGGACTGAAGAGGTACCCCAAGAGGGTTAAGGCTGCCTGAGACCCCAAAATACCAACATGCTGGGTCCTGCGGGAAAGAATTCCACTCAAATCTTCTCAGCCAAAGAAAAAGTAAAGTTTATTGAAAGATATGGGGTAGACTCTTAATGAGCCATTCTATATTAGGTCATTCGATGGAGCTCTCACAGAGCAAGTCTCTGCTAAGCTATTCTAAGAGCAAGTCTGAAAAAATAAAATACCATCTATGAAAATAAGACTTTGTGTTTTGTGATAACATATTTAGTCTCTCTTCTGAGCATCACTAACTGCTTTTTCAGACATCTAGATATCTGTATGTCCTTTAAGCAGCTCAAACTGACCATGTCTAAGAGCAAGTCTGAGCCAAGCCATTCCATAGGCACTCTCACTAAGATGGAGGGAAGATGGGGTCTTATATACAGAGAAATCTAGGAGTGTTTCAGAGGAGGAGCCTGGGGAGGATCTTCAGGAGGAGCCACTGAGGTCTGACTCCAGTAATGAGTTTGGGGAGGGACTTCAGGTGGAGTTAATGAGGTCAAACTCCAGTAATGAATTTGGGGAGGGGGACTGATATTTTGATAGGCTCCAGGGTGGGAAGCAGATGGACAGTGGAGGGCCAGGCTAGTAACAGGTTTTGGCCCAGTCAACAATGAAATGCTTATGGCCTCTGCAAATGCCTCCTGAACATTCAATCAGACTTTAAGAGGTTTCCCAGAGTATGTACCTCAAAGATTCAAGGAGAACTCAAAAGCGGGGCGAGGGGTAGTGTCCCAGAGCCTATACCTCATCAGGACTAAAACTTTGTGTTTCCTGGAAAGTTTTACATGAATGGGTGCTGTGCGAAGTGAGCAGAACAAGAACATTGTAGACAGTAACAGCAGCATTATGCAATGATTAACTATGATAGACCAAAATATTCATGATGGAATAACCTTTGGAGTTTTTTTCTTTCTTATGGTTTTTCTCTTTTGTGCGGATTTTTCTTTCACAACATAATTAATGTGGAAATATGTTTAATATGATTACACATGTGTAATCTATATCAGATTTCTTGCCATCTTGGGGAGAGGGTAGGGGAAAGAGGGAGAAAAATTTGGAACTCAAAACCTTATAAAAAATAAATGTTAGGGGCAGCTAGGTGGTGCAGTGGATAGAGTACCAGCCCTTGGAGTCAGGAGGACCTGAGTTCAAATTTGGCTTCAGACATTTGACACTTACTGGTTGTGACCCATTGCCTCACCAAAAAAAAAAAATGCTGAAAATGATCTTAAGATATAATTGGGGGGCGGCTAGGTGGCGCAGTGGATAGAGCACAGGCCCTGGAGTCAGGAGGACCTGAGTTCAAATCGGGCCTCAGACATTTAACACAAAAACTAGCCATGTGACCTTGGGCAAGTCACTTAACCCCAACTGCCCTCCAAAAAGCAAAAAACAAAAAACAAAGATATAATTGGAAAAAATAAAATACCATCTATGAAAATAAGACTTTGTGTTTTGTGATAACATATTATTCTGCTTTTTCAGACATCTAGATATCTGTATGTCCTTTAAGCAGCTCAAACTGACCATGTCTAAATAACATCCAGTTACTCCGGGATTGATATTTAAAGTCAGATCTACTAAAAGAAGAATCATCATTGATGAGCTGTAGGCTCTGGGACCACCCCGCCTTGAGCTCTCCTTGAATCTTTGAGGTACATACTCTGGGAAACCCCTTGCCTATCAAAATATCAAATCACCCTTGCATTGACCTCATTAACTCCACCTGAAGTCCCTCCCCAGACTCATTACTGGAGTCAGACCTCATTGGCTCCTCCTGAAGACCTCCCCAGTCTCCTCTTCTAGACCACCCCTAGATTCCTCTGTATATAAGACCCCATCTTCCCTCCATCTGGGTGAGAGTGCCATGGAATAGCTTAGCACAGACTTGTTCTGTGTGAAAGCTCCATAAAACAACCTACTATAGACTGGCTCCTTAATAGTCTACCCCATATCTTTCAATAAACTTTACTTTTTCTTTGGCTGAGAAGACTTGAGTGGAATTCTTTTGGCAGGACCCGGCATGTTAGTATTTTGGGGTCTCAGGCAGCCCTAACCCTCTTTGGGTACCTCTTCAATCATCATTTTTTTTATAGCTCTTTAAAGTTTATGAAGTTACTTTACAACTGAGGTGTCAAATGTGTGTGGGTGTGGGAGGGGAAAAGCATACAAACAACAGACAACACTCCCAAGTGTTGCCCAAACGAGATTAAAATGTAATTGGAAAATGTTTAGCAAAATAAATAAAAATATAACACAATATAATATCTCATTTAAGTCTGACACTAGCCCTATAAAGCGGCATTACAGCTATTCTTGAAGAGGTTACCCAAAGAGGGTTAGGGTTGCCTGAGACCCCAAAATACCAACATGCCGGGTCCTGCCAAAAGAATACCACTCAAGTCTTCTCAGCCAAAGAAAAGTAAAGTTTATTGAAAGTTTATTAAAAGTTCACCGTATGGGATAGACTCTTAAGGAGCCAGTCTATGCTAGGTCATTCTATGGAGCTTTCACACAGAGCAAGTCTGTGCTAAGCTGTTCTATGGTGCTCTCACACCACATGGAGGGAAGATGGGATTCTTATAGACAGAGGAATCTAGGGGTGGTCTAGAGGAGGAATTAATGAAGTCAGTGCGAGAGTGGATTGATATTTTGATAGGCTCAAGGGTGGGAAGCAGATGGATAATGGAAGGCCAGGTTGGTAACAGAGGTTTGGGCTCAGCCACAGTGAATTATTTATGGCCTCTGCAAATGCCTCATCAAGTGAGAATATTTAATCAGACTTCAAGGGGTTTCACAGGGCATGTACCTCAAAGATTCAAGGAGAGCTCAAGGGGGTCCCAGAACCTACACCTCATCACTCTCTCTTTCTGTCTCTCTGTCTCTGTCTCTGTCCTTCTCCTAACTGGGTGTCAGAGGTAGGCTTTGAACTCAGGTCTACTACCTTGACTCCAAGTTCAGCATCGATTATACTATGCTGCTTTGGCCCATATGAGGAGATTTCAGGGATGCCACAAGGTCCCAACTCTTAAAAAACCCAAATCTATCATGGTAGCTAAATTCCTAACATTGAGTATACTATTTGATCATTTAACCACACTTTCATTGAGTACCTACATTGAGTACCTATTATGTACCAGGTATTATGTACAGCAAGACCGAATTCATCTATTCTTTCCAAAGCCCTGCCCTCCCCGCTGAGGATGGACATATTGCCAACAACACATTGATTCCCATTAGCACACCATAGATTATTATTAATTAGATTAACTATTTGTAAATTATTAAAACCAGAGTCCCAAGGGGAGAGAGTCCAGGGCAGATATGTTTTGATGAGGGGAGAAGAAGGAATTGTTTCAAGTTTCAGTTGCTATTGTCACCAGGTTCAGGTGAGCCCCTGGCAGGTAACTGTCAGATCCTTGGGGACAGAAGAATGGATAAACTTGGGAGAAGAGGATAGAGATGACAGAGTGAAAACAGACTTCTACTTCAAAAGTTTACCTAGAGCTAGCTCTAATATTACTATCATTCTCATAGGAAGAATCATAGATCTAGAGTTGGAAGTAGGGGTGTGTGGGAACCCACTGAAGCCAGGCAGAACCAGTTTATGAGAGCCAATTGTCAAATCTCAACATGAGCACTTACACTTCAGAAATTCACAAAGGTTACAAATAAGGGCTAGATTTATCATTTTGCTTACTGTCTAGCGACTTAAGAAAATGATAAAGAAAATGTTAATCACAAAGATTAAATTTAAAAGTATGTCAAATGTACACTTCTTTTCTTTAAAAAGAGAGCCAGTTATAAAACATTGATAAGCACATCCCTAACTGGAAGTTACCTCCGAGGTCATCTAGTCCAAATCTCTCATTTTACATTAGAAGCAATTGAGACTTGGGGAGATGAAGAGATTCACAATGTTCCACAATTAAAAAGTATCATGTGAGATGGAGTAAAACTGAAATGACAACAATGTTTAGTCCTCACAAATCTGGGCTGGATTTGAACCAGCACATTAACGGAAAAATGCTCAATACTTCATTACCAACCTCCTGGGCCTTTTAGTCACCATAATGTATAAATATTTTAGTAGATGACAATACCATTTTATAGTTTGCAGACAGCAATCCACTTGCATTCTTAGTGAGGTTTTTGATGCTGTTGTTCTTGTGTTAGACAAGGGAAGGTAGTGTGAAACCTTTATTTGTGACAATCATATTAAAAATATATTGTGCTAAGGATTTGTAGACCATTAGGCACATAGACCTTTTAAAAAGTGAAATTTCCTGATTAATTTTCCCAGGACATATATATTGTCTAGATTCTTTCCCTTTTCCTATTTATTAACAAAAGGTTGAGGTTTACCCAAGATCCCTCAGAATTTCTCTAATTCTTGTTGGAAGGTGAGATAAAGGTGATCTCAAAGTTCCTGAGGTATTTTGAACACTGGCTTTTTTTTTTAGTGTATTTATTTATTTTTAGTTTTTAATATTCACTTCCCTAAGTTTAAAATTTTCTCTCCCTCCTTCCCCAAGATAGCAGGCAATCTGACATAAATTCTACATATACATTCCCATTAAACATATTTTCACATTAGTCATGCTGTATGGAAGAATTAGAATGAATGGGAGGAACCATGAGGAAGAAAAAGCAAACAAACAAAAGAAAAGTCTGCTTCACTCTGCATTCAGACTCCATAGTTCTTTCTCTGGATGTGGATAGTATTTTCCATTATGAATCCTTTGGAATTGTTTTAGGTCTTTGCATTGCTGAGAAGGGATAAGTCAAACAAAGTCAGTCATCATACATTGTGGCTGTTACTGTGTACAATGTTCTCCTGGCTCTGCTCCCCTCACTTAGCATGAGTTCATATAAGTCTCTCCAAGTTTTTCTGAAGTTTGCCTGTTCATCATTTCTTACAGCACAATAGTATTCCATTACATTCATATACCACAACTTGTTCAGTCATTCCCCAATTGACGGGCATCCCCCGAACTTCCAGTTCTTGGCCACCACAGAAATAGCTGCTATAAATATTCTTGTAAATGTGGGTCCTTCTCTCATTTCCATGATCTCTTTGGGATACAGCCCTATAAGTGGCATTGTGGGGTCAAAGGCCATTTTGCACCCCCTTAATAGACATTAGAACCAAATCTTACTTTTGCCCTGTTTCAGAGTTCTTTGCAAATATGGCTTTGTGAAATTCTGTATATGGGGAATGTCTAGTTATTTTCCTGCTTTAAAACATGATTTCTTCACAGCAAAGGAGTTCAGTTGGAAGTGAACAGACCTGTAAAAAGCCTGGAGGCACTGAGTTTGCAAAAAACACAAGGATCTTTTCTTCTTTCATCCCTCTGAATCATTTCCAGGGATTAATATTACCTTCTTTTAAGTACTCCCTGGAACTATATCTCCCAAAGACTTTATTGATATATACACAGAGACCCTATTCCCTGAAGAGCCATCAGTCGATTTATGCTGATGCATGCACTTTCACTTTTACAGGTTTGATTTAAATGACAGCTCTTAGAAAATGATTCCTTCTTACACAGGCTTTCTAGACAACAGATTACAGATGCTTTTGAAAAGTCACGCAATAGGGGCACTTTGGAATCAAGTGCTTTTTGATTAGGTAGTGGGTTCTTTTTTGTTGTTGTTGTTCAGATGTAAAGATACCTTTTGTTATCTAGTGGTTTAGAAGTGATGGAAACAATAAAGAAATATATCCACCTGGCATACATGTGGATGAAATGACCTCAAATACAAATGTACACAAAATACAATGTTTGTCTGCTCAGGAGCAGGGGTTGGAGAAAGCAAAAATTTCAGTTTCACCAACTTCTCCCAGCTATTTTTACCATACCACCCTCCCTGTTAAGTCAACTTCACTGGTTCCCTATCACCTCCAGGATCTAATATAAAATCACCATTTAATCTTTTAAATACCTTTGACCCCTTGGCCCCTTCCTAACTTACTTTAACCCCATTTACTCTTTGATCCAATGGCACTGGACTCCTTGCTATTTCTGGCACAAGACACTCCACGTCCTAACTTGATGCATTTTTTATGACTATCCTTCGTGCCTGGAATTCTCTCTTTTCTCATTTTAGCCTGGGTTCTAGATTCCCTGATTTCTCTCAAGACTTGACTATAGTTCCACTTTCTATAAAAAGACTTCCAAAGCCTCCCTGATCTTAGTGACTTTCCTCTATTATCTCAAACTTTTTTTGTATAAATCTTGTTTGTACATAGTTGTTTGCATGTGGTCTTCCCCATCAGATCGTGAGTTCCTTGAGAATAGGAACTATTTTTTTTTCTACTTTATATCTTCAATGTTTAGCATATAGTGCCTGGCACATAGTTGATATTTAATAAATACTTATATAAATGCTTCATATGTGGATTTTCTTTGTCAGTGATCATTTGTGACTAGCAGCCTTGAGAGAGGCAGGACTTCTAAAAGAAGAAAGGGGGAGTCATACTGAGGAGAGTAAGGGAGTGAAACTAAGGAAACACAAACAAACTGGATTAAAGGAAGCCTTTTATACTTCAGATGGCTAATAGCATACTAAAAGATGTTAGAACATGCAGACTCCAAAGAAAAGTGGATGGGTCATAAAATCAGCTTTGATTTGAAGTTGGGACCTATGAGAAAAATACAAGAGTGCCTTTATTAACTGTTAGGAGTTTGTGGAAGTTTTGTACCAAATTTCTTGATGAGGTTCAGGCTCTGGGAACTCTCAGAGCCTGTACCTCAAAGATTCAAGGAGAGCTCAAGGGGATTCCCAGAGCCTACACCAAAAATTAAGAGGGTAACCATAAAATGTTGAGGTATATTTGGGTCTTGCCAAACGAATTCGAGTTTTCTTTCTCTCAGCCAAAGAAAAGCAAAGCTTATTAAAAGTTTGCCTGTATTGGACGCAGAGCAAGTCTGTGCTAAAACAATTCTGTGGCGCTCTCACATACATGGAGGCAAGAAGGGGGGTGTTAGGGGTGGCTAGGTGGCACAGTGAATAGAGCACCAGCGCTGGAGTCAGGAGTACCCGAGTTCAAATCCGGCCTCTGGCCATGTGACCTTGGGCAAGTCACTTAACCCCAACTGCCCTCCAAAAAGCAAAAACAAAACAAAACAAAAAAGAAGGGGGGGGTCTTACATACAGAAAGGGAGGAATCTAGGGGTGGTCTGGAGGAAGAGTTTGGGGAGGGTCTTCAAGAGGAGTCAATGAGATCAGACTCTAGTAATGAGTTTGGAGAGGGTCTTCAGGAGGAGTTAATGAGGTCAGTGAGTGATTAAGGGTGGGAAGTTGCTGGAGGCTACCTGGAGCCAACAGACAAAGGTGGGCTAGGCCAGTTCTAGGGTAGATTGGTATTTTGATAGGCTCAAGAGTGGGAAGTAGAAGGACAATGGAGGGCTAGCCTAGTAACAGATGTCTAGGGGAGCCACAATGAAAAGCTTATGGCCTTATGCAAATGCCTCATCAAGTGGGAAGATTCAATCAGAGTTCAAGGGGTTTCCCAGAGCCTGTACCTCAAAGATTCAAGGAGAGCTCAAGAGGGTTCCCAGAGCCTGCACTTCATCACTCTGAAGAAGGAAATAGAACTAAATTCACTTTCTTTATTATTTGCTAAGGTTGTAGATACAAGTTCTTTCTCTGTTGTTTACTATCAAGTAAACCCGTTCTGTGTTTAGTGTTCTTGGTAACTGGATGCTTGCAAGGGAGTTGAGGACCTTTTATGACAGAATCCTAATTCTGCTCTTCATGGCAGACATCATAGGTGGGAGCAAAGATCAAAAAGATTTCTACCATCACTCTGCCCAAATTGAACCTGGTCTACCTTTGAGTTTAGAGTTTAATATTCAGATTGCATTAATAATATTGATAGCTCCTCATTTGTATAAAGCACTTTCCCTACAACAATCTTAACATATTTTGTTTTGCAATTTTCTTTTTTTTTTCTTTTCTTGATTTTTGGAGGGCAATTGGGGTTAAGTGACTTGCCCAAAGTCAGACAGCTAGTATGTCAAGTGTCTGAGCTTGAATTTGAACTCAGGTCCACCTGACTCCAGGGCCAGTGCTCTACTCACTGCGCCACCTAGCCTCCCCATCGCAATTTTCTGACAACCAAAATACACCAGAGTATATGATAAGTGTATTTGTTCATATCTGATCCATTACTAGCTTGTAAACTCCATGAAGGCATGAACCATGTCTGATCCAAATTTTATGTTTCTGGAAACAAAATTGAACATAGAATTAAATAAGCAGAACCAGAATAAAATTTATGACTGCAACAGTGTAAATGCAAAGAACAATAAAGTGAAATGTAATGGCCCTGGAGCTTTGCCTTGGAGAAGAGTTCATAGAGTACACTTCTGTCTTCTTATTGGAGAAATGGGGGATTATAGGAATGGATGTTGCATATGCTGCCAGACAGGGTCCATGTGTCAGTTCATTTTCTGCACATAAGGAGCACACTTAATCTTCATCTCAGTCTCATTGAATTCCTTTCTTCCTGCATTTTTTCCTTTCAAGAACTTCTGATTCTGGTGGCAGAGTCACTATATGGGGGGAGGATACCCTGTTTTTAACTATATCTTAGGTCCATTATGAAGGAGGCATTGTCATGAAGTTGAAAACAGTTGTGGGAAAATCCTTACCCAGTGTTTGATCATGAAAAGCATTTCTAACAAGCTCAAGACAAACACATTAAACTCCTGCTGTCTGTTCACACAAGATTAACTGTGGTGACTCTTGTACCATACTTAATCATCTTTTCTTAGATGTTTAAGGGAAGCTTGCATGAATTTGGAAACAGGAAAACAGAAATTAATTCACTTCTTTTCACATCTCCTTCGCTAAAAATAAGGCTTAACAAAATGCAATTAGAATATTGGTGCAATTCACTTTTGTAAAAAGTGAAACTGTCCACTAGGTTAAAATTGTCTCTGTATTTTTCAATCTCCAATATACAAACTTGCCGCTTTTTCCCCCCAGTTTAGATAGAAAAAAAAGTGATGGCCTTATGTGGGCATAATCAGAGAAATAAGACATATATAGATGTAGAAAACGCAGCAAATGTTTCTAATAACCCTTTCTAGGCCACTAGCCTCTCTCTCATACTCTAAGTGCTCAGGGAACCATAGCCTTTGGGGTAATGTTTGTTTCTGTACAGTTGTAGAAATGTTTGTTTAGGAAACAGAAGGGAAGACAGAGGTCTGAAGAGGACAGAGAAAAGAAAGATGAAGAGAGAAAGGGAGAATAAGGGGAAGGAAAAGCTCAGATTCCTTGTCCTTGTCCTAAGTGGTTTCTCCTTCATTTCTGTTTAGTATTTATATCCTTTTCAGAGAAGTGTTGTATTCTCTATTGCACCATGCCAAATGCCTACTAAGGCATGTTAGGCAACGATGTCTTTGTGTAAAAAGATTAGCAACAACTTCTTCCTTAACATCATCTGAATCCTTCCTTCTTCTTTTGGATGTTCTTGTGTCATCAGTTACTGAATCCTGGCAATCAGAAGTCAAGAGACATTGACAACTGGGAATCCTGGGATCTGGATGTGAGTCTGAGTAGATAATTATCTGCCAAATTACTATGTAGTCGTCATTTAACTTCACATTTCATATCTGGCAAATTGGGACAATACTATTTGTAATTCCTACATCACAAGGTAAAGTAAAAGTGTTTTGTACATTATAAGGTATAAAATGAATATCAATTTTTATCATCATGCCAGACTGTAGTTCTGGTCATTCAAAGTCTAATAAAGTTATATTTATTCCTTGTTTCCCTGATAACAAATTATAGAAAGGGTGACACATAAACTACGGACATAGATCATCTATGTTGATATCTTTTGTTCCATTTACCATTTTGGCATCAACCACTTGTTTGAATAGGTTAAGTTGGAGCTTTTGTGATTATAATTGTAATTGCTTTCTTATCTACATCTTTAGGCTTTCTCCTAATTTGATGTTGATTTTTATCTTTGCTCTAACAAGTCAATGGCCTTGCATCCCACAGAAAACCAATTTAGAAATGACTTGCACATTGTTGATAATACAGTCAATTTCATTTCTATGATGTTATTCAGTGTCTGCCATGTCCAGGACCTGCCACATCTATTCCTGAAGAACGTATTTATGAGGTATGTAGGCTTGAACTTTCTGGGTAACCTATAAACCTTTGGCCTCTTCTGTTTGTTTGTTTTTTTTAAACCAAGCCATATTTTTCACTGTTCTCCCTTACTCCCACCTTTGCGTTGAAATCACTGAGATTTAATACAAATTTTGATTTGATTTAGATTAGAAGACCTTATTGAGTTCTTAATTGGAT
>CM053598.1:79059976-79088095 GCA_028646575.1 Pseudocheirus occidentalis
ATCCTCACAGTAGTTACAATGCTCATTGGAGCGTAAGGGGTGTTCAGGAAGACTAGCATCTCTGGGGTAAGAGCTTGCAGAGCCCTTTGTAAGGCTGCTTGTTCACCTTTGGTGTCCACCTGTCACCTAATTCTCACCTGTGGTTCCAAGAAGCTGTGGCATGCACAGTGGCCACATCCTGGTTAAACTGTCTTGTTTTTGTTTTTGTTTTTTGCTTTTTGGAGGGCAATTGGGGGTAAGTGACTTGCCCAAGGTCATACGGCTAGTAAGTGTTAAGTGTCTGAGGCCAAATTTGAACTCAGGTCCTCCTGACTCCAGAGTCAGCGCTCTACTCACTGTGCCACCTAGCCACCCCATTGGTTAAACCGTCTAAGCAGATGGGTTAAACCAGTTTGAGGCTAACTGACAGGCCTGTGAAGACTTTCTCTGGTAGAAGGGGCAGATGAGAAAAATTTGTTTCAACAGCCATGAAAGTGGCCAAAGCAGGTTCTGTGGAATACTTGGAACTTGGTCAGGCATTCAAGACACCAAGGTCATCTACAGTATCCTGGACTATAACCAGTCATCTTGACTTTTGTCCTGTCACTGGACTTGAATGACTTGGGAAGAGAAGGTGAAGTTGATGACTTTGTGCAACTTTGGTTCACTTAAATCCAATTTACAGGTAAGTCAAGATATAAACCTTGATGTCATTGTCCTTTCAAAAATGAAGGAAAAACAACAACATTTGTTTAGGCTCTTTATGAGCACTGAAAAGTGGGATGACCAAAGTTCCAGGAAATTATTTTTCTTTTTGTCTTGGGGGATATGTGTCTTCTACCTTTACAATGTGAGTCCCTTGAGAACAAGGAGAGTCTTGCTTTTCTGTTCACATCACCAGCACTTAGTATAGTATTTTGCACATAGTAAGTCTTTAATGAATGCTTTTTCATTCATATATTAACTCAATGAACTCAACTCTGCCAATTTTTGCATTTGCCTCCACACACAGAACCTGTGAATCACCCTTCCATTTAGCTGCAATTGACTTATATTTGGGGGATTCCTTTATAGTGGGGGTGCCAATATTGCTATGGTTCAATTCCCTCTACTAAAGGAAACACAAATATGTGGACTTCTTGGTTCATGTGGAAATCCATATCAATATCACATGTAGAATATCAATAATTAAATTAGTTTTTTGAAGACAATCTAAACACTGTGTGACTTTTCACTCTTTGTCCTAATTTTTTAAAATTAAAAAAAAGAAGAAAAGCAAAACCCTTATAACACATATACATGGTCAAGTAAAACAAATTCCTAGATTGGCCATGTTTAAAAAGATGTATACCTCAATCTGCATCTTGAATCCATCACCACTCTGTCAGGAGGTTTGCTTTCCATCCTTCTATCATTCTATTTCAATCATTGTAAAATGTAAAAGCTGAAGATGACCACAAAAGACTGGGGGCCATTTTGCCATTTTCTTTGTTTCATGAGTTGCCATGAATGGTGATGAGATTCTCCATGGTTAGCTAGGCTGGTCCTCAGACCAAAGACAGTCTTTTGCTGGGACTGTCCTTAAAGATTTTTCAAGATACCAGAATTTGTAAAGAGCTGATGCTTTGCTGGCTTAGCTTTCTAGGACCCAGGATCATTTTCAAGCCACAATGAAATGGTAGAATAGGATTTTTGTGAAGAAGATTACACAGTACCTATGTAATATTCTGACGAAAGTGACATATGCATATATATATATTTTTCTAAAAATATAAAAAAATCTTTTTTCATACATGTTTTAGGCAAGAAAAAATTCATTGCACATTAAAAATAAAAGGAAGTCAAGGTTAAACCCATAAATTCCTCAGCAACAAATATTTGCAAAGTGTGTGTTGCTCATGTAGGTTATGTGTGTACATGTGTGTACATGAGTTTGTTTAAATGCAGCTTAAGGGTAAATATGAATCTCTGGAATATCACCCACCTCTCCCTGTAGAGGTTTTGATTCTTGCTTTGATGGGAATAGACTAGTGTCAAGAGACTGACCCTGCTCTGCTCTCCTCAGAGATAAGATACCAGACTAGAACTACATATGTATTTGTACTGCAAAATATTTCTAGCCTAAGGGAAATGATTTTTAGGTTCAAAATACTCTACTGACTGTTATTCCTTGATAGTGCTCCAAGCTATATCCAATGTCTTGACTCCCTTCCCACCAAATGTCAGTTACACAAAGATCATCATAAAAGTGAATAGCAAATAAAATATAATCAAACTGCCAGAAAATAGAAATCAGACAAAATCATACAGACTAGACTACCCCAGACCATGCATAGAGTGAATGAGCTCTACTATTGGAGTCAAATATCCTGTTTCAACTGAGAAAGTCCCCATTGTCATCCAAGGTGAAATTCCTCAAAATTCTAGTTTGTTTAGGTAGAAGACATGCCAGTTCCTCAACATACTGGCTTCTTCCCAAAGTCTTTCCCTTCAAAGAACCCTCTCTGAAGAAAACCTGAAATCACTGGTATTCACTCTTAAAGCTAGAAGCCTGAAAAAAAAAAAAAAAAAAGGTTATTCCTGTCCTAAGCTACCAACCCAATTTTGCTCCTCATGAAGGTATGGAATGGTAAAGAATTATTTTTTCCTCAAAAAGGAGAATTTTATGCAAATGCCCAGGGTTGAACTCCAGATTACATTTTTGTAGAGGGTTTGCCTTATACATTGCACTGAGAGATATAGAAAGATATTTAAAACCCAACCCTTGTCCTCAAGAATCCTACAATCTGGTCAAGGAAATAAGACACATACACACAAACTAACAATACAAGGTAGTACAGGAGAATTCATATGGCATAGTAATAATATTCTAGTCTGGTATCAGGGAGAACTAGGTTTTCATTTTGCCTTTCACACTTACTAGCTGTGTGACCACGGGCAAACCCTTTTAATTTAACCTCTCTGAGCCTCAGTTTCCTTACTTGGTGAAAATGGAGATAAGGACTCATATCTAATCTCAAGATTGTTGTGAGGTTCTGAGAGATAATGTGCACAAAGTGCTACAAAATATCAATTATTATTGTGGTAAGTGGCAAATTCATGGTTTGGTATATAGGACTAAATTTAGAGATGACAATTAAGTATTATTTGAAAAAAATTGCTAATTACTGGTTTGCAAAACATCAAATTCAAATAAGGATCTGTCATTTGACATGCCCCACTTTGTTCAGAGCCTTCTTTCCAACTCACAAGTAGTCTATCTGCTTTCTTAATAATTTCAAAAACCTAATTATAGCCAAAGGAGGCATATATTTGACTTGGGAAAGATTTACTGTCTACTACCCAGCCTCTCCATTTCTTCTTTCCTGGCTTCAAAAGGTTTACTGATACAACTCATATAACCATAATAGGAAAAGCTGGCTAATTAAATTGGATAATATATACTTTCATTTGATAAACAGTTAAGATCTCTCCAGGCGTAGCTATAGTCAAGTTTATTATTATGAGTCAGCTTTATAACTCTAATAATGCTGGCATAGAGGAAACAGTCTTCAAAGCTACAGTCATCTCTGATGGAGATGAATGAATGGAAAAAAGATAGAGGCTAGTCATGTAGCAAGGATGAGGGACAACTCATGAACAATGTACATGCTGCATTGATACAATATCAAGATGTGGCTTAGCAGATATTGCACTAACTTGGAACCAGGACAACCTGTGTTCAAATCTTGCTTCAAACACTTATTAACTGTGTGATCCTAGGCAAATAACTCACCCTCTGTGTTTCAGTTTCTCATCTTTAAAATGAAAGGGGGTTGGATTTGATGCCCTCTAAGGTCCTTTCTCGCTCTAAACCTATGATCCTAGAGGAAGGCATCCGGTTGGATGGTTAGACCTTTTTCTGAGGACTTGTTTCTGGGGAAGGAGACAAGAATTACAAATTATAAAAATGAGTGAACATGTTTCAGTCTCTACTATTGAAATGTGTACAGTGCTGGCAACAGTAATCTCACAGATCTGCCAAAGCAACATGTATAGTATCAATGAGCCAAAGAACCACCATCTTCATTTTCAGTGAATACTGACTCTGTTCCCAAAGTCTGTTGGAAACTTCAGAATAGTCACAATCACTAACATGCAAAAGTATGGCAGGACCCACAGATTTGTAACTTCTACAATGTTTTCCATAATGTCAGGTCTCTATAGTTCTATATAGTATGTGTATAAAGATTTGTTTCTGAGTGACATCAGTATTCCTTCAAGAATATGAAAAAGAAAAACTCTAAAGAATAAGACCTTCCTTGAATACTCTGTGTCACACCATTAGAAAAAGAAGAGGAACACTAATACATTGTTGGTGAAGCTATGAGATGCAATTTAGAATCATGTAAATAAAATGACTAAAATGTCCATACCCTTTGAACTAGAGACTCCATTACTGATTTCTGAAGTCATATTACAAGGAAGTAATCAATATGAAGAAAATCTCCTTATATACCAAAATATTTATAGCAGCACTTTTTGTGATAGTAAAAAATGGGAGACAAAGTGATGCTCATTAATTGAGGAATGGCTAAATAAATCATGGTACATGCATGTAATGGAATATTACTGTGCTATAAGAAATTATGTGTGTAATGAATACAGAGAACCATGGAAAGATCTACATTAACTGATACAGAATGAAATAAATCAAGCCAAACAATATCATAGCAACCACAACTAAGTAAATGGAAAGAATGACACACCAAGAATCAAAAGTAAATAACAAAATTATAAAGATTAAGTAGAACTTGAATGAAAAGATATGAGAGAACACCCTAAACCCACACATTTGTGGAGGTAAGAGGTTCATAGGTGTTACACACTGCATGCTTTTGGACTTTTTTCCAGTAATGTAATGATTGTTATGATCAGTTATACTGATTTTTTCTCTGTAAAAAGATGTTATTTGTTATATTGAATAGTTTTCTGGGGGAGGGAAGAGGAGGGACACTGGGGACGAATATGATGAAGTAAGAAACAGAAGACATCAATAAAAACTTATTTTTTAAAAAAGAAGAGGAAAAGGTACCTCTTATAGATCTAGTTGGCAAAACTTCTCAATCTCTAAGCAAGATGGCCCTGTGGCCATTAAGTCATGGACCATAAAGATCTTTATACAACTTTATCGTCATTAGGCTGTTTTCTGTTCATTGTATTATACATAAACATAAAGGAGCTAGCTAGTGTTCCTTAACATTAATAACTACATTATTGCTGTATTCATATGCTCATCCATGTATAAAAGAGATACTGATTTCCATTTTATGAGGCTCCCCAGCTGCTCTCAAATTATATAGCAGTATTCCATGACGCAGTAAGGTACCAGTGCCAGACACTGATGGAATTTAAAGCACCCTATCTAGCATCTGAGGAAACAAAGTCCTGCCACCATTTCTATTTATTTGAAAAAATGAGAAGGGTTCTAAAAACAAGCTCTTGGAAACATTTTAAAATCAGACCAAGTCAATACCCTGTCATAAAGGAGGAAATAAATTTAACTGAGCTGTTTCCAGTTTGGTTTGGCTCTTAGCATTTAAAATTATGCACCTAGCATGACACAATTTCATGCCTATCACGTTATTTTGCTACTGATATATTGACAGACAGTGACTTAATTCCCATGTTTTTCCAATGCTCTATATGAATGGGCAGTTAGGTGGCATAGTAAATGAAGACCCAGGCCTGAATTCAAGAAGACCTGAGGTCAAATTCAGTTTCAGACACTTTCTAGCTGTGTAACCTTTGGTAAGCTACTTGGTTCTATTTGCCTCTGTTTCCTCACCTGTAAAATAAACTGGAAAAGAAAATACCAAGTCATTCTAAGATCTTTGCCAAGAAAATCCCAAATAGGGTCATAAAGACTTGGATACAACTGAAACAACTGAACAACAACAAGTAGACAAACAACTCCCTTTTGTCTCCCTTTCACATTCCCAGGGCTCTGTTGCTATCTCAGGAACTAGGGATGTTATTGTTGCTGCTCTTGAAAAGCAATGGCTAGGAGAACCTTCCTCTACCCCTCACCTTATCTCAGTTACACATTTACCTAAAAGGTGTACAAAACTCAAACTTTGGTCTTTTCCTTACCCACCCCCGTATTTATATGGTGCTTATTTTTTTAAGTATTCAATTTGGTAGTGAAAAATATAGCCTTAAACCTCTCTCCTACAAGGTGTTCCCCATGCATGTGCTATTTTTATTAAGTTGTTATTTTAGTTTTATCCAGGAGTCAGTGGGGTATGATAGAAAGAGCACCGACTCTTCAAATTCCATGATACAGTAGGCAAGAGGACCTGAGTTCAAATCCTATCTCTGATACCACCTGGATGATCTTGGGCAAATGATTTCAACTCTCTGGGCCTCAGTGTTTTCATCTTTATGTAAGGGTGGAGCTAAAACATACTTGTGGGAAGCAATACGACACAGTGGACAGCGAGTGGCACTTGAAGCTATAAAGATCTAAGCTCAAGTCCTACCTTTCATATTAGTGTGTCACCCAGGAAAAGTCCCTTAACCTTCCTTAAGAGTCTAAGTTGCCGAAAGGTGCTAATTGGTAGAGGGAGTTTCCTATACTAATAAAATCATACATTTGGTCCTTATCCCTATTTTCCATACTTAAGGTCTACTTTGGTCTAGATGAAAATGCTGTGAGTTCTCAGAGAGAAAAGACTATCTATCTTATAGTACATATATGCATATATGTATATATCACTCTTTGTTTGATAGTGAGGTCAAAATATGGTTGTGAGAGGCAGTGTGGCCTAATGTATAGTGAGCTGACCTTGAAGCCAGGAAGACTGCAGTTCTACCCCGGACACTAACTATGTGACCTGAAGTAAGTCCCTTGGTGCTCTAGGTAATTCTCTCTATGTTACAGAAATGGTGCCAACCTGCATTGGTAGAGAGGTTTTCCTCACCAGGGAGTTCCCTGTGTCAGCAAAGTCGTAGTTCCAGTCCCTATCCCTGCTTCTCATACTTAAAAATCCCTTTCCAGCCCTGAAATGCTTCGAACTCTTTGAGAATATTTTTTTTAAACTCTGTATCCCTATAGTACTTAGCATTTGGCCTCATAAATAATCATTAAATAAATGATTACACTATAATTTAAATACCCATAATCCATAATTACTCTTATTCTTCCACATTTTTATCGACAGCCAAACATGGGGAGGGCATTTTAGAATCATAGATGGTCAGAATTAGAAGATACTTCAAATGTCATTTGTCCAATTGCCTGATTTGACAGTGGAAAAAAATGGAAGGACAGAGAAGGGTCACTCTGTGGCCAAAGTGGATCTAGATCCTTGGTATTCAGAGCCCCATTTCTTTTCTGTTCCCTCTATATCACGTTGACTCCATAGACACTCCTTAAGCCCAACCTCCACATCTAAATTCTGGCAATGCTTCTCTAAAATATTTGTGCCTGACTTTTTTTCCAGCTTCATTTGCCTAGGAGGGACTTGGGTTACTCTCGTGCTACTTCCCTCATTAGGTAGCTTCTAAACACAAAAATGAGAACTGAAGGAAGCATGACTGGTCACTGGGAAAACATGATGTCTTGAGCTACACAGGACGCTAGGACAGATGAGTCCTTCAGGTAGGCAAATAACATGCATTCATGACGTTTTCCACCAGGAAAGTGCTTTCTGCTGTGCCTTATTATTGTTTATTTTCCATAGGAAAGCCTTAAAAGACTATGAATAATGTCAACTACTTTGGTTAATTGTTTCCCAAGATCTATGTTAATTTGATACTCAAAAATTCTTCCTGTTCCCAGTAAGGAAGACATCATTTCCATAAGCTACTTGAGATATCCTGGCAACAGAGAAGAAAAAAGCAAACAGCATTCTGGTGTTTGAGAAGTGAATGGCTTATGGATGAGAGCTGTAAACAAAGCACCATTTTGTCTAGTCCCTGAAAACAAGCCAGGCCATCAATTGAATTCAACAAGTACTAGCCCAGTACAAGGCACTGAGGGATGCTGCATACACAAAAGCCAAAAACATAAATAGTCCCTCTCCTCTAGAAGTTTGCATGCAATTAGGTCTCTGATCTTAGTTCTACCCATAGCCTCCCAGAAATGGAAGGGTCCTCAAAGATCTAAACCTAATATTTTATAGAGGAGGAAGCTAGGGCCTAGAAAAATGAAGTGACTGACCCAAGATGAAACACCTAAGAAATGTTTTATTAACACCATGCTGCTGTCTTAACAATTTTGAGAGGATTCTGTGATGCTGGCAAACAAGTTTTGTTTTGTGTTTTTTGTATTTTCTAAGAAGATTATTCTCTCAAATTTCTCATTCTTTTGTCTATTATCTGTAATGAGATGGCTAACATTTATCTAGTATTCTGAGATTTGCAAAGCACTTTACTTTTCATTTGATCCCTGTAACAACTCTGTGAGGTAGGCACTATAATCAGCATTCCTAGGGAAACTGAGTCTGAATGAAGCAGAATGACTTGTCCAGGACTCAACAGTTAATTAGAGTTTGAGGCATATTTTGATTCAGTACTTCCTGATTCAAAGTTCATATCCTTTCCTGTAGGCCACCTAGCTGTCCAGATGCTCTTCCAGGGGACTAGAAAAACAATGGGATCAGAGCCATTTGATGGAAGTCTCCTCCTTTAGGTTTCAGCCATGTGCCAAGAAAAACTCAATTAGGATAAAAATGTAATTGATTTAAAAGTGGAAGGAACCTTAGATTTGTCCAAGCCAACCCTCACATTGTGCAGATAAGAAAATAGGCAGTCCAAAAAAATTATGTGATTTGTCAAAGGTCACACAAAGTATCAGAGCTGGAATTTGAACTCCAAGTCTTACTCCAAATCTAGCATTCTTCTCACTGCACCACAATTGTTCGTTTTCATGTTTTATTTGTCAGGGAAAGCTCAAGATGACCCCTTTTTTTTTTTTTTTTGGGTGAGGGCCCTCCATCTAGCAGTGTTCTCTCCCTCTTTAAAAATCCTGGCACTCTTGGGAAACACAGTAGGTACAATAACAGTACTGCTGATGAGACTTCTACTTATGGAAAAAATGAGCAGGTCTTAAAGTCTAGCAGCTAAAGTGTACATGAGGTGGCAGAGCCCACTCATTCAAGACCCAAAAGTTCCTTGTTCTAAAATTAAAATTGTACCACTGGTAGACCTTGAGACAATGTACGCATATTCTTAGATATTTACTATCCTATAGCATTCCCTAAAGCAGGCATTTAATATACAATAATCTGTTAGAGTAATTTTACATTTAAGCAGTTTCATCTGGTCTGTTCCTCAGAATGGTTGGGACTACAATGGCCTAATCAATACTTCATGAAGATAGCTTTTAAACAAATAAATACCAACATCTCACATTGTATACAAACAAAGTTAAAATGGGTACATGATTTAGATATAAAGGGTGATACCATAAGAAAAGTAGAGAATTATTAGAATAGTTTGCCTACCAGATCTATGGAAAAGGTTGGAGTTTAGGACCAAGTGAGAAACAGAGGATTATGCAATGTAAAATGGATAATTTTGATTACATTAAATGAAAAGATTTTGTACAAACAAAACCAGTGCAACCAATACTGGAAGGAAAGTAGAAAGCTGGAGGAAAAAAATTACAGCAAATATCTTTGATAAAGACCTCATTTCTCAAATATATGGAGAACTAAGTCAAATTTATAAGAATACAAGTCATCCCCCAATTGCTAAATGGCAAAAGGATATGAACAGGCAGTTTTCAGACAAAGAAATCAAAGCTATCTGGAAAAATGTTCTAAATCACTGTGGATTAGAGAAATGCAAGTTAAAAACAATTCTTACTGTTTTCACATCTATCAGATTGGTTGACAGAAAAGGAAAATAATATAAAGTTGGAGGAGTGTGAGAAAACTGGAACACCAATACACTGTTGGTAGAGTTATAAACTGATCCAACCATCTTGGAGAGTAATTTGGAATTATGCCCAAAGGGCTATAAAACTCTGCATTCCCTTTGATCCAGCAATACCACTACTACATCTGTATCCCAAAGAGATTTTTCTTTTAAAGGGAAAAAGACCTATTTGTACAAAAATATTTATAACTGTTCTTTTTGTGGTGACCCAGAACTGGAAACTGAGGGGATGTCCATCAATTAGGGAATGGGTTAATAAGTTGTAGTATATGATTGTAATGGCAAATTATTGTGCTGTAAGAAATGCTGAGCAGAATGATTTCAGAAAAACCTGTAAAGATTTACATGAAGTGATGCAGAGTGAAGTGAGCAGAAGCAGAACATTGTATACAGTAACAGTAATATTGTAAGGATGATAAACTGTGAAAGACTTAGCTATTCTTAGCAAAAACAATGATCCAAAGCAAAACCAAAGGACTAATGATGAAAAATGCTATCTGCCTCCAGAGAAAGAAATGATGAACTCTGAATAGAGATTGAACCACACAATTTTTCACTTTTCTTTTTTCATTTTTTTGTTAGTCTTCTACAAAACGACTAATATATGTTTTTATATGATGGCACCTATATAACCTATATCAAATTGTTTACCATCTCAGGGAGAGGGGTAAAGGAGAGGGGAAAGGTCAGAATTTAGAACTTAAAACTTAGTGTTTCTATGCCTCTGTCTTGACTCTGCCCCTAGAATTCAAAACTTAAAAAAAAAAAAAGCCCGAATGTTATTGTTTTTGTATGTAATTGGGGGAAAATTATTTCTATATGTAATTGGAGGAAAATATTAAACAACCAAATGAACAAGTAAATTAAATAAATATCACACTGGTAGATTAAATTATAACACGAGGCTTGCTTCTTTGACATACCTGTATAACATTGACAAGTCACTTATTTGCTTGTGCCTCATTTTATTCGTTGTAAAATGAGGGGGTTAGACTAGATGACCTCAAAAGCCTCTCCTAGCTATAAATCTGTGATGTACAAAATGATGTAGGAGTCTATTTCAGGTGGGATATAGCATGTTTCAAGGCATGAAGGCAGGAGCAGGCAGGATGCAGTCAGGGAACAGGAAATACTCTGCTGTGGTTGGAGTATAAAAAGCATGACAGGGCATAATGTAAAGTAAATCTGGAAAGTTAAGTGGTACCAGATCGTAGACAACCTTAAACAGTTATGGCTCAGGAATTTGCAGGTGTGTTTATACTTTGTAAATTGTGCATTAGAAAGATTGTTTATGGCAGTATGGAGGATCGATTGAAAAGAGGAGAGACGAGATCTGTTAGGCAGCTATTAAAATAGGGTGAGGCATGATGCAGGTCTGCAATGAGGTCGGAGCAATATGAGTGAAGAAATGAGGAAGCTGAGGGAAATACATAGAAGGAAGAATGAACAAGGCTTGGCAAGCAATTAGACACAAATGAAGTAATGGAAGAGATCAAAATGAGAAAGAAACTTTTGGGCTTGGCTGACTTGTGATTACGCTTCCATCAATGGAAATGGGAAGATAAGAGAAAGGATAGGTTGGGGGGTGGGGGCGGGAAAGAATAACCATTATTGCCATTTATGTAACATTTATGTTAAGGTATATATCTACTCCAGTCCTTTCAATTTACAGAGGATGAAACCAATAGATTTAAAACTTCTTGCCACTATTGTAAGGAAAATTATATAGAAAGTTATCAGAATACATGAATTTGGTGATCAAGTTTTAATCCAGAAGACTTCTGGTGAGGCATTCCTTTCTATGGCAGATATGTAGTAGACTGTATCTGTGAAATGAGAGATAGGTGATCAAGGTATGACCAGTGAATAATTGTTTTCCTAGCTAACTTGTTGTTGCTGTTCAAAAGGTTCTATTGGAGGTAGTAAGGTGTCATTTGAAAAGATTTTTTTTTTGTTTTTTGCTTTTTGGAGGGGAAGGCAAGGCAATTGGGGTTAAGCGACTTGCCCAAGATCACACAGCTAATGTTAAGTGTCTGAGGCTGAATTTGAATTCAGGACCTCCTGACTCCAGGGCCGTTTCTCTATTCACTGAGTCACCTAGCTGCCCTGAAAAGATTTTTTTTTAAATAAAAGTGACTTGCAGAAGGTCATGTTGGTCATAAATAACAGACACATGTAAGTTAAAACTAATGAGTCTTCTTGCTACAAATCTAGTTCTCTTTCTACTGCACCATGACTCTCTCTCTGAATCTATTTCCTTATCTGAAAACAATGGAAGAAATAATGCTTATCCTATCTATCTCACAAGGTTCTGGTAAAGAATTCACTTTTTAAACTCTAAAGGTTTGTATAAATGAGTTGTGTTTTCTTACTCTGCTAATTCTTTTCTCTTGCTCTATATGTGCTACCCTTTAACCTATATCCCTTCTTTAGAATAACTATCTTTTCTTCATCTCCTTTTCATTATTCTCTTTGATCCTTTTTTAAAAACCTGTTTCCTCTATTCCAGTTCAGAGATCCATGCTTGAATATTCCTTTGAATCTACTGGGAAATCCTTGGGAGATCTCTTGGGAGAGATTGACAAATACTCAAAAGGAAAAAAAAGTAAAAACTCATCCCTATAGGTCATCAAGGGCCATGAAGTTTTCCACAGTACAACATTGTCTCTCCTTGGCCAAAACTATTCCTGAGTCATGCTTTCTTTTTCAGCAGAGCTGAGATAATATTGTACTCATGGCAATTTCACAAGACAATATCTCAGATCAATTTCTGGCATTTTATACAAGTAAGTAACCGCCTCAAATAGGAAAGCTATATTTGGAAAATTTGTGCAAGTAAACCATTGCTTTTATTTGGCAAAAACGACTCCCATTTTATAAAAACTTTTTATTCCAGATTTAGATAAACTAATACTAATCAGAAGAAAATAAAAACTTCCTTGTGTCTGTAAAACTTTTTTACTTCCATTAGTAACTACTAGTTTGATCATTTGTAAAAATATTACTCTATTGAATCAATGATTTAGTACTATCAAGTGCTTAATAAGTGTTTATTGATCGACCTCATCACTTCAGGAGTTCCCTTCAGTAATGCAGGTGGTGATCCATGCATGCCTGTCCGTGTCTATCCTATGCCACTCTTTTCCATGTCCTCCCAATCAGTTCATTACAGGGGTCCACCTAATGCGCTAGAAATATTCCTCATTTTTTTTTTCTGACATGGTAATGGTATCAGTGATACTTGGGCTGTCTGTCATCCCTCATCCTCACCATTTGACTAGCTAGCTCCTCTTTTTTTTTCCTTGATATATCATTTGCTCCTGTTTGGAGTTCCTGATTGATTTGGTGTTGCAGCCTTCTCATACCTTCTGTGTTCCTCTCCATTGCCCTCTGGGGAAAAGCCCAGAACTTGCAAAGTTCATTCTATCCCAACAATATAATTTCATGATTACAACTGATAACATGTTCTAAAGTTACCAATATTAATAGAAAAGTTTACTCTTTCAAGCATTCTCTGATAAAGTAGGAGGACTGGCCTGTCCCTTGGCTTCTGTTAGCATAGCCCAACTTCCCAAGGAAGCCTCTTTGCACAGGCTGTCCCCTCTACTTGCAATGTATTTCCTCCTCACTTTCATCTCTTGGAAGGGAGCTTACTTCAAGGTTCATCTCAGATACCACCTCTTACAGGTAGCCTTTTCTTTTCCCCTTAGTTGTTAGTGTTTCTTCTCTCTTCAAATTAGTTTGTCATTACCTATCCCTGAATGTTAAAATTTACAACAGAATGAAAATTCTTTAATGATATGGACTATTTCCCATTTTTCTTTGCCTTTTTATCCTCAACACTTGCCTCGACCAAAATAGGCCTAAAATTTGTCACTTAATACATATTTATTGAGTAGAACTTATAGGAAGGGGATACTCACCAGCAAAGCATGAAACGACTAGAAGAATGGGGAAGAGAAGAATATTTGGAGATTGCCTAAGAAAGGACCTGATCTTTAGAGGCCCATTTCCTGTTCCTCTTGGGTCATTAGCATTTGATGAACAGCATTTTGATATAAGTCTGAGTTTCCAAAAGAAATCTGAAGAGTTCTTTAAACAGTAGGTTTGGTTCAACTTCCCCAGAAGTTGAAAATCTGAATCTGAAAATCAGATCAGCGCTGGAGTGCTGGATTTGGAGACAAAGGAACTGTATTTGATTCTTAGTTTTTCTACTTACTACCTGGGTAACCTTGGGCAAATTCTTTAAAATCTTTGGGCCTGTTTCCTCAGCCCTAAAATGAGACTGGAATGATACCAAATCCATGAGAAATGTGCCTTTAAGCTTTCTTATCTTCTTTAACCAAATTAAACTGGAAGCAAGAATTTCACCTTTAAAGGGTTAAAACCCTTAATTTAAGTGATTACACAAAGCTAACTAGAAAGACGAAGTTTAATGGGTTCATATCAGACAGCATAGCAATGATATGCTGTATAATGAGGACAAAGTACATTTAACAATTTGCTTTAACATTGTATAGCCCATGAAATACTCAGCCTAGAATTATCTGAATCAAATTAATTACACTTCCCAAGGAGCCTTTTTTATTGTATTGAAAATCATAACAACTGAACCACAAGGCTTCACAAGATTCATATCCATTCTCTTCCTGCTCAGAACCCAATGAATATCAATTCTATGGTACCACACAGCTCTGCCTTGAACAGGCTCCCACCAGTGGAGAATTCTATGAAAACACTTTGATTTCCATGGTTCATTCTAATAGGTAACAAACACCCAGGGAGCACTATTTCCAATCTGTAGTTATAGTTTTATTAGTCATCGCTTTTAATTTAACTTTCTAATGAGCTTTCTGGTTACCTCTGCTCTTGCCAACAGCATTGCTGAGGAGATGCCTGGTTAAAACTACCTTGGATTGGGGCCTTGTAAAGAAAATGCTTTCCTGCAGAATTCATGGAGTTAAAAAAAAAAAAGACCTCTTTTATGCACATGTTCTATTTTGTATCAGTTTCTTACAACTGTGTTTAGTTTAGCATCTTAATGTTAAGTCCTATGAAGGCAGAGTTTGTGTGTATTGGATCTTTCTATTCCTCCTACATTCTTCTCATCTTGACACTGAGAGGCAGTGCAGCACTAGTTAGTAGATGAAGAGTTGGCCTTGAGTAAGGTAGTCTTGAGTTTAGTTCTTGGACAAATACTGGCTGTGAGGCCCAGGGCAAGTCTTTTACTGTCCTGGGGCCTTAGGGAACTCTCTCAGAATATAAATTACAGCACAGGTGTATTTGGGTAGAGGGTGTTTCTTTATTAAGAGTTCCCTATATCAATGAAATCACATGTCCAGTTCTTCCCTGCCTCTTATTCTCACTCTGTACTTTATCTCAAATTCCTTTCAGTGGCTGCCAAAATGATCACCAAAAAGTAGATGTTTAATACTGAACCTAAAAAGACTGAAATGCCAATGAGATGAAGCAGCTATGGTACCAGAATGCAATTGTGATACAATAGTTAGAGGATGGGATTTGGCATCACAGGACCTGGCTTCAAAATCTGGCTCTTTTAATTAATCTGTATGACTTTGGGGAAATTTGCAAAAACTCTGTGAGCCTCAGTTTCCTCACCTCTAAAATTAGCTCTCTAATAAAATTAGAGTGTTAAGGTAGAAGATCAAGTATCTTCTGTGTGCAGGGCCTTGTGTCAGGACAAAAATTAAGGTCTAAGCTCTCAAGCTTATGTTGTCTCTCATAGGGTGGTTGTGAGAAATACTTTGTAACTTGCAAAGCGCTACAGGAATGTAACTACAAGGGGTAGAAGGGTCTTACATATCTGTGATTCTCAACCTAGAGGTCTCTTGAATTTTTCACTTCTGTTCCAATCTAGTACGGGTGTTGTTTTAAGTAAAAAAAATTACTCGAACCAACCATTTCACAATCCTCCTTACTCTTGAAAAGCCTTATGGAGAGGAAGGCATGGGAATATAGAACAAAAGACAATCTGGGATCTAAACATACACAGAAATCTCAAGAGTTATAGTCACAGGATCTGAGCACTAGAAGTGACCTCAGAGGCCATAGTCTAGCCTCCATCTGGACAAGAATTTCTTTTATTCAAAGGAAGGTTTCTAACCTCTATATGTTCTGACTTGTTACACAATTGATAAGAACAAAAGGGTGAAGACAAGTACAAAAGTATATTTTTTTCAACATAAAAGAATGTTTATGGAGTTGGCTAATTTGTTTTCTTCAGCAAATGGTTCTCCAGGGAAAGGAAATCAATTAAAATGCTGTATGCTACTATACTTGTGAAATGGAATGGGGAATACATTTTTCATATAATTACATAAATGAATCTCCATTCCAAGGCTTTAAAAATACGACTTTATCAAGGATACAGTGAATTTGTGAGTCATTGTATCCTTTTACATTACAGTAAAATTGATTTTGTTATTGCTAACCCATAAATTAAAGGTTCTAGGCAATACTAGTCTTGCTTTGTCTTGTCACAGGGATTTTGTGGGTGAGAAAATCATAGCTAGGGAGAAGATCTATGGTACCACACAGCTCTGCCTTGAGCAGGCTCCCATCAGTGGAGAATTTTGTGAAAACACTTTTGATTTCCATGGTTCGTTCTAACAGGTAACAAACACCCAGGGAGCACTATTTCTAATCTGTATTTATAGTTTTATTAGTCATTGCTTTTAATTTAACTTTCTAATGAGATTTCTAGTCACATCTGCTCTTGCCAAAAGCATTTTTGCCCCTTAGATTTACACTTTCATTTAAATTTCATTTTCATGCATATATTTTGTTTTTCTATCATTTTCTTTTTTTGGGGGGGGGGAAGGGCAGGGCATTGGACTTTCCCAAGGTCACATGGCTAGTGTTAAGTGTCTGAGGCCAAATTTGAACTGAGGTTCTCCTGACTCCAGGGCCAATGTGTTATTCACTGCACATCTACCTGCCCCTTTTCTATCATTTTCAGTTTTCCATCTATGTTTCCTTTTCTATCTAGAAAGCCATCTTTTGTTACAAAGAATAAGTGGGAGGGGGAAGAACTATTCAGCAAAACTAACTCATGCAATTTTGTATACCCATAGGGCCCTCAACTCCCACCTCTGCAAAGAAGAGAATGTACTTTTCTTTCCTACAATTTTAGAACTAAAATAAGTCTGAGGTATCTTTTCATCTACTTCTTTCATTTTCCAGTAATGAAAAGTCAACCATAGCACATAAAGTGACTCAATGAAAGAAATCAAGCTGGTAACAAAGGTGGGGTAAGGGTAAGACTTTCAGTTTGTAGTTCTTGACATAACACTATGCTTTAAGAACTGGGGTTCTTAAATAAAATAAATTAAATAAAACTGGGGTTTATATTTTGATGATCTTAACCCAACTTGAAGATTTTTATTAGTGCCCTAGAAACCATGGTAATAATTTATTAATAAGAAACTGAGATAGTTACCATAAAAATCTATTAACAGGAGAGGCACAGTGGCATAATAGAGTGGAGTTTCCAGATTTACAACCAGGAAAATCTGGGATCAGGTCCTGTCTTTGACACATACTAGCTAATGTAACCATGGGCAAGTCATGTGACCTCTTAGTGCCCATTCAGTTTTCTATATTTAAGGCTTCGATTTAATTATTCAAATTATTTATTAAACACTTGCTGTGTGCTGGTGACTATACTAAGGGCCAGGAATAAAAATACAAGCAAAAAGAATGTCACTGCCTTCAAGAGCTTACATTCTAATAGAGGTAGCCCATACATTTCACAAGAACTTGAAAAGGGGCAGGACTGGAGGAGACACAGGTGGCAAATTTGAAAAGTCTGGAGTGTTAGGAAACTAAGTCCGATTGGAAGAAAATATAACTGCTATGGGTGATTCCACAAATTGAAGTTCCAGGAAGGAATTCATTAGAGGGCAAAGGCATAGAAGCATCTCTAGCATTAGGAGGCAGCTGAGGCAGAGCTGAATCAGGTTAAAAGGTTATCAAATTTAAAGACAAATTTCTTAGTTAAGTTGGCCTGTTTCCACATTAGGAATTCCTTACACTGATGAAACTGCAGGTCTGGACCAAAATTTTTAAAAAGCAACATTATCATTATCATGAAAACATTGAAGACAAAATGCTATTCCTCTCTGCCTCTTCTTTCACCACTACAATCACCTTGCCAAGTCAGAAAGGTATGCCTGCAGTACAGTATAAATTAAGCTAAACCTCCAGTGTTCAGTGAACATTTATTAAGTACCTATGATGTGTTAAGGACTGGGGATACAAAGAAAGGAAAAAGACATTTCCTGATGTCTAGGAGCAGTCTCAATGAGGGAGACTAAATGCAAACAATTACATACAAACTTAACTTATGTGTGGAATAAATTGGAAATCAACAGAATGAAAGCACTTAGAATAAAGAGGGATTGGGAAAGGCTTCTTCTGGAAGGTGGACCTTTTGCTGGGACTTGAAGGAAATCAAGGAAAAGAGATGAGAGCATTCTAAGTAGGGGAGAGCCAGTGAAAAGGCCGAGTCCAGATATGGAGCAGGGTTCAAAAACAGCAAGGAAGCTAGTGCCAGTAGATTGCTGAATACAGGTGTGCAGAGGTGGGGTGCATGCAGATTATAAAGGGCTTTAAAAGCCAGAGGATATTATATTAGAACCTTAGGGCTATAGGGAGCCACTGGAGTTTATTGAGGGGATGACACTCACTCCCCATAGATTGACTTAAAGATTGAGAAAAGATTCAGGTAACATGCCCATTTCTGGGGTTCATGCAAGTAGTATTCCCAAACTCAGGACGGGTATACCTCATTTTACTGAGCTTCTCTTAAGTGCGCTTCAGGAACACTATCGTTATCATCCTTTCAACAGCATGTACTCAGTTGTCTGTCACATTTTGGTAATTCTTACACAATCTAAAATTTTTTTGCATTGTTATTATATCTTTTATGGTAATCTGTGATCTTAATTAGTATTAGCATTGTAATTGTTCTGGGGCATTTTGAACCATGCCCAGGGCAAACTTAATTGCTAGATACTTTGTGTTCTAAGTGCTCTACTGATTAGCCATCTCCTATGGCTTTCTCCCTCACCTAAGGCCTCCCTATTCCCTGAGACTCAATATTTAAATTAGGCCAATTTATAACCCTGCAATGGCCTCTAAGTGTTCAAGGGAAAGGAAGGTTCAACAGATGAGACAAACATCATTGCCTCCGGTCAGTAAGCCATCAACATTGAGGAAATATCTTCCTCCACCAGCAAAATGACTACTATGACTTGCTACAGGTTCAGATGATGGTTAGATTTTATAGCAAAAAAAGTGTTTCAAAACTAAGGTTATGTATATTTTTGAAGACATACTACTGCACACTTAAATAGATGACAGTATGGTATAAACTTAACTTTTCCCATTGGGAGACCAAAATATTTGTGTGACTCACTTCATTGAGGTGGTCTAGAACCAAATCTACACTATCTCTGAAGCATGTCTGTAGTAATACCCGGCACATTCAACTATGTGGGAAGTCATTAACTTAGATTTAGTCTTTCTGATCCATGCTCAGTAATTTTTAAATGCAGCTGTACTGATTCCAACCCACATAATTGTTTCTGATGCTTCCTTCATGGACTGTTACAACTAAGTGGACCTCATTTTACCAATAAGGAGACTGAAGGCCACAAGCAAAAGGCTGTTCAAGGTTACATTGAAAGATGCACAAATGGGGCTTAAAACCAGGTCCCTTAACCCTTAAGTCTAGTGTTCTTTTCATGAAATCATGTTGCCTCTTCGAAGTTTCCCCCCTGAAGCCTGGACAATCCAAACCCATATTTAGGAGCTAGAGTTCTGAGTTATAGTAATGAGCAAAAGGACCACCACTGAGACCTAGCCATCCCAGGGAAGAGAGTGGCTTTTAAGCCAGATTACTTCCCTGGCATCCAGAAAGGTCTAAGCCATAAAAAACCCACTGCAGCTTTTTGGGCTTACTTTTCTTCTCAGATCCATTAGTATTTTAATTCACTATTTTTACATGTGCTTCCTACATCCTAGGAAGAAAAAATCTTTTAAACCATAATATTTAACTACTATTGAGCCATAATGGGGGAAAAGCACAGAGAAAACAAACAATTTGAGGTAGTGTTTTGCACTAGTGCCAAAAAATGTAGCTTTAATCAATCAACAAGCATTTCCTAAAAGCCTAATAGGTGCCAGCCACTGTGCAATGTACTGAGATGGAGTGAATACAGATACAAAAGGCAGACAGGCCTTACCTTGTGAAGGAGCTTCCATCCTACTGAGGAGATACCCCTTATGCAGAGATCTGTATATGCAAGCTATGCAGAAAACAGTAATTTTGTTACCTAATGGAAATCATAGGATCAAAGAATTAGAGCTGGAAGGAATAGCAAAGGTCATCTAGTAAACCCTAATTTAACAGAAAACTGTGGCTCAGGAAAGTTAAGTGACTTGCCCAAGGTCACACAGTAATAAGCACTAGAAGTGAATCTAGGTCCTGACTCTACAGCCAGGATAGGTCATTTTAAGGTGATATGCAGGAGGAACTGATTCCTGCTGGGAAACATGACTTGCAGGAGGAATTCCAGGTATGGGGGACAGCCTGAACAAAGGCACTGAGGTGAGAGATGGAAAGCTGCATCCCAGAAGCAGCAAACAGACCAGTATGGTTGGAACATAAAACTAAATAAGGGGTGAAAGTCATTAGCCCTGGAAGAGGCAGGAACCAGACTGGGAATGGTTTTGTGAGCATGAATGTGACATAGAATTTCAACGGAGGAGGTATTGGAGATTTGAGAGAAATAGGCTTTTGAAATAATTTGTGAGAGAGGTAATGAATGACAGTGGTCATGCTGTGAGTGGACAGAAAAGGATGTATGCAAGAGATTTTGGAGACAGAATTGGTAGGACTTGGCCACTGATTGGATAAGGGAGTAAATGTGAATTAAGATTTCAGAATGATTCTCCAGTTGTGAACCTGGATGACTGGTGGTGACCTTAGCAGAAACAGGTGAGTTAGAAAGAAGAGGAAAGTATGAGTTTAGTACTCAGCATGTTGAGTTTGAGATACCTATGGGACATCCAGGCAGAGAAAGGCAATTGGAAATGCAAGACTCAGGAACAGAAGAAATGAGAGCTACATATGTGATGTAAATTTGCCAGAGAAATAAGATTTCTTCATTGTGTAGAGATCCTGATGTGGGAGCTCCCTCCACTGATGCATATGTAGATTCTAATACATGGAGTGGTCACATTAAAAAAAAAAACCCATAGGAAAATACACCTGGTAGCTGGTATGTTGTTCCTGTAGTAGTTTGCCACTAAGTTGCTTGGCATGAACCATGCTACAACAATGACTCAGTTCTTGTTCTGTTGTTACTGATAAGTGGCAGAATTTCCATAGCACCTATAGTGTGTTTGTATAAAACAAAAAGACACACTCATTCTCTATGTCTCTCTCTTTTTCTCTGAAGCAGGTCTTGAATTTTCCCAGTTCTTCTTGGGATTATGACACTGTTTTGATGGATGAAATACTGGTAAATTCTTTACTCATAAAAATTATGTATATACTTGACACACACAGACACAAACTTCATCCTGCAACTTTCTGTATAAACAACTGGCAGAAAGAGGAGAAGCAATGGTTAAGGGCTTCCACTCACTAATACAGTGGTTCTCAACCTTCCTAATGTGGCGACCCTTTCCTCATGATGTGGTGACTCCCAACCATAAAATTATTTTCATTGCTGCTTCATAACTGCAATTTTGCTACTGCTATGAATCATAATGTAAATATCTGATATGCAGGTTGTATTTTCATTGTTACAAATTGAACATAACCCACAGGTTGAGAACTGCTGCACTAATAGATAAATCTCTTTTGCTGGTGCATTCTTATTCCATTTTCTTTTCTACTTTCTAAACCTTTAGGTTGAAAGACATGGATGAAAAGATGCTAGGCAGTTTGAGTAAATGGCTTTGTTTCTTTCAGACTATGCTGTGCACTATACTTGTTCTATTCAGCTACCAGTTCAGAGAACTTAACTTAATGGTTAATACTTAACTAAATGGTTAATCATCAGGCAAAATAGTAATAAATTTTAAAAATAAAATAGTATTTAGAACAAAGTGACATTATTGTTACAATGTTGTCATATAAACCAGCCTTCCCTTAAATACATGCAACAAATGAAATTATACAATTCAAATTCCAAAAATAAAAATACACATGTAGCTTAAATTAAATTAATTTATTTTTCAAATATCCCTCTTAGTCCTGCATGCATTGGTTAGCACAAAGTTGAACTTTATCACAATCTTCTTTGTAAAAGTTTAAGTATGTACTCTGATCACTGCTTGGGATAGTTTCTTCACTGGATAGCCCCATGACTGCGAATGGTAACACTGTTGAGTCAGCAATTTATACAAAGTTCAATAGAAAAAATTTACTGAATATCCTCTGTTTAATGTAAACAAGGCAGGAGGCAAACAAAGAATTTATAGTAACACTATTTTACAGGGCTTGAAATGATTATCAATTGTGTGTTAAAGCACTGGATTATTACCATGGCATAGGTATCTGGATTTATCATATAACCCAAAATACAAACACCATGTAATTTGTGAGTTAGCATTTTATGGTTTCTATCAATGCCTATAAACTTCATGGTTAAATGGTAATTTTATATTTGTACAATAATTTATGGAAATAACCTACCAACTTATGAAGTAATTCCATAATTTGTGCCCTGTAAAATTAGGTGTAACAATTTTTACACTAGCAATAGTGTAAGCAAGCTAAGGATTTTGGTCCTTATATATACATAAAGTAATGTACAACCAGACTGAAAAGCTGTGTATTAACTCACAGCTCCCATATTGCACAGATACATTATGAGAACTATACATAATCACAATGTGAGCATTGCAATGGTAATAGGCTAAGACTGATGCTCATTATGAAAACTTCAATAGGGTTTGAAAACAGTAACTACACTGATGGAGAAAAAAAAATTTTTTAATGTGCACCCCTATTTACACAAATATGCAGCAAAGCTAAAATTCAATTTGGGATCTGCTTAAGGTAATCATCTCAGTGGTGTTTTTCAGTCCAATCCTAGCATTAATCTTTTATTTAAATGTTCACTGATAGGAAATAAAGAGCCCTATACACAGAACAATAAAAACTAGCTATTTAGTGCAACATTCCACTGACAAATACAGAACCAATATTTTTCTTATCTTCCTAAAAATGAAAAGTGCATGTGAAAATTAGAAAAAAATTAAAAATAAAAGCAAAGTGTATCTTAATTATTAACTTATTTGGAAGAGTCACTGTATTACTATAACTATGGTTTTATAAGCAGCACTCATTCCAAAAACAAGTCCTAAAGCTCTTAGGCTTGATTTCATGGATGAGCTAGAACACCCATTTCTGAGAATGAGAACTGAATAGTATTTGGCTTGAGAGGTAATAGCATCACAGTGACATCTTAAGCATTAAACAATTACATATCAAACAAAACAAAATATTAATAAGCAAAATTTACCTTAATGCATCAAATTTTAAATAATCCAAATTAAGTAAACAATTTCTACAACAGAGTAGAATGCAGTACTCTTTGAATGAACTAACTGATAACAATAGACTGAAGGAGAACTCATTACAAAAATCTTTTAAAGAAAACTACACATGATGTTAATACCTGCATTTTAGGAATTTTATATTTTTTTGTTATTTTACTTTGAAAATTAGGAATGTCATTACAAATTTGGATTAAATTACTTAGAAACACATTCTCTTAAAAGGTGGCAAATCTACTATTGTTAAGAATACTCATAATTGTTTGATATTCTGTTCTTACGTAATAATGAAAAGAAGCTTTATGAAACAACAAAAGAACAGAAAAATAAAATAAAATCAAAAGCCACACTAAGGTTTATAATTTGGTCCTATATAGAGGCAGTGCAGTGTTCATATATGCAAATATGTGCTAAGTAAATATGCCTTCTCAAAGAGGCAGTGACAGATTCCCTTTAAATGACTACAGAGTTAACTTCTTTCCTCCAAATATCTTTAAGTGAACCGGTAACGAAGAAAAAGAAAGTGCAGCTGCTTAACTTTAAAAAAATGTTAACAACAACAACCAAAAAACCTCCTAAACAGACAGACTTACAAGAACTGATGTCAGTACTAAAAATCAATTAGGTTAAAAGGACAAGGGGCAGCAGCAAACACTACTCTGTCCACAAAGCACTCATGACCAGGGCCGTCTGGAGAAGCTACCCAAGAATCCAAGAGATCCCTTCAGCACCTGCTTTCTACACACACATACACACAGCAATTTACCAAAATCCTTCAACATATAAGCAGGACATTGAAAGACTATGATTTTTTTTTCTTTTATAATTCTATACAACAAAGACTTCAATAAAGAAAAATGTAAACATTGAGGATGTTGGCATTCTGATTACTGCTTACTAAAGTGGTATCAAGTCAGTTCCTTGCCTAGAAACTACCATGAAATTCAACAGGATAATAAAAATCACAAAACACACTGCCAAGGCACAAAATGTTCTTAACCCAATTTGTGTTAAATAAGCTTCTTTTAAAAAAATACAGTTTTAGCAAACACAGTGGCAAATATGATAGTTTAAATAAACTGGGACCAATATATGAATTCAATTCTTAACATTGCTAAATGAGACTAAAACAATATTTTGAAAAATATGTAATTGATTAAATATCTGGTACATGAATTAAGAATTTCTTCACTGTACTAAATTATTATTTTTCTTATAAAAGACTGAAGGAAGGTAATTTGTTCTAAAAATTCTTATCTTCGGTTATCACATTCTACTTTTCCCTAACTCTTTTCTGTATTGAATGAATTTTTCTTTTTATGCATGTTTAGCATCTTCTGATTCCCACTTTGCTTTCATGTTTTGTTTGATAAGAATTCTGACATCAAAAAGTTACAAAAAACAGTGATTTTCTTTGCTATGTATCAATCCAAAAGGACATGTGCACTGAGCTTCAGAGTGTCAAAAAGCCTCACTACCTAAAATGATATTAATAAGACAAGATCAAAGTTATGACAGAAATTTTTACAGCTTTTGAAACAGTCATTAGAAATGTTTGTTTCCTGAAGTTGCTTTGATTGCATCCTGGGTTCAATGACGTGCAATTATATACAGAACCATCACAATAAAGACAATGTCAAAAACTATACACCTGTTACCAATAACGTCCATTCACTTGTGTCCTCCATGTTGCTGGCCAGTTTAAGGCTTCATCCTTTCTTGCCTGGGTGGCATGGAGACTATCATAAACAAGTTCTTCATGGTGTTGATGAAGTATGATATTTCACAAATGCAATTGCTGCTAGTTCCTTACAGAACTCTTCTAGAACAATCACTCCCTCTAGTAATGTCATGTGGTCGATCCTGGTAAAGAGAAAACATCTGGAGTAATTAAAAGGGAACTATAACAAAATAGTAATATGTTTATAAGCTTTTATATGACAGTACAAGTAATTATGACTTACACTGGGCCTTCGGGCTCCAAACCAAGTAGTCGTTTTCGGACCAGCAGAAGTTTGGGGGTGAAATCTGGAATCCGCTGAATTCGGACCATAAGGTCTCCAACAACCTGTAACACAAAGAAACAAAAGATACTATGTCCTTCAAATCCCATGCATGGGAACCTCCTGGAAAATAAGAGCAGTTCATGGTCGTGTGAAATAGGGGGAATGGTAAGGCTGGTTTCAGGAAAATCTGGTTTAAATTTAGGCAATGACCTTAAAAACTTGATTCTTTCTGGATAATGGTAAACTTGAGTGAAAAAGAAGATATATGCTCAATATACTTGAAAGAGAATTATAATGCAGGTGTTCCACGAACTTTAAAGCAATGTACAATGGAGTTGCTATTATTATAAAGCTTCTATACAACCCACTTTACTTAAGATATAGGAGAGGAAAATTTCAGTTTTTACCATTTGATAATATATTCACATGTACCTGCTTAATGGAAAAACTTAACACAAAGGTTTTTAAAGGTTTACTTTTCTTTTTTTTTTTTTTTTGGAGGGCAGTTGGGGTTAAGTGACTTGCCCAAGGTCACATGGCTAGTTTTTGTGTTAAGTGTCTGAGGCCGCATTTGAACTCAGGTACTCCTGACTCCAGGGCCGGTGCTCTATTCACTGCGCCACCTAGCCGCCCCAAGGTTTACTTTTCAATATTAACATGATCACAAATACAGAGTTGGAAATGACCTGAATCCAATCCCTTCATTTCAAAGATAAGAAACTCAAGTCCAAAAGTTAAGTGACCTGCCCAAAGTTATAGACATCATAAGGACCAGTCAAGATTCAAATCCAGGATATTTAGTGCCACATTACAGTTTCTTTATCTACAGCTAAAACAGAGTTTCACAGATCAGCATGGTACAATGGAAACATGGAAAGAACACTGTATTCTATGTAAGAGGACCTGAGTCCAACTCATACTTCTGCTACTCTTTGGATGACCTTGGGTAAGTCTATTAACCTCTTTAGCCTTTGTTTCTTCATTTGTAAAATGATAGGACTGGACTAGGTAAGTTCCAAGGTCCCTTCCAGCTCTATAGCTATGATTCTATGATTGTTAGAGCAGGAAGGACCTTAGAGTTTATCTAATCCAACACCTTCATTTTAGAGTTAAAGAAACTAAGTCAAAAAGAGGGAAGTAAATTGCACATACTCATATAGTTATTTAATAAGCAGGACTCAAATATGACTCCAAGTCCAGTATCCAGTATATATTATAGCATAACACCCATATGTGCTTGCCTTTTTCTCATGGTGGATATATGTCTAATCTAACTGTTTTATTATATTAAACTATTGCTTTATGTATGTAAGCCATAGAATACTGGGGTTGGAAAAGATTTTGGAGTAGTGACTATAAACTTATTTCGGGGATTATGTATAAAATATTTCTTTTTGCATATACTTGATTAAATCTGGTTTATAATGTTACGTTTCCTTAATAATTTTAACAATAAGTTAGCCACTTTTATAGACCCCATATAATGTACAATATTAATCACTCACCCTGACAATAACAGAAAAAAGTGATCTACAGCCAGAAGCCAGATTCACATATGGATCCAAAAGGTACTCATGTATATGAGGATGAGGGAAAAGAGAAAGTCTGGATAACACTGATGTTACTTGTAAATTTACATCATATGGCTGTGGAAAGGAAAAAAACAAAAAGATAAACATAAGTGATTTTCCTTATATATTTAATACCATTCTATTTAATTTATGGCTCAATCTAAATTCATCAGAAAACACAATCCACTATCTTACTTTTCCATTATGATATTCTGCAACTGAAAGAAAACAAATCTATCACCATTAGCCCTAACAACCTTAGCCAAAAACTCTAACCCAAAAAACCTTAGATTTTTTTTCATACATAGACACAGACACAGAATTAAAATACTTATTTTGTATTTTTCACTGTCAAATGTAGAAATCCTAATGTTTTGACTTGGGGAAAATCATTTCTGGGGGTCTTTATTTCCTTCTCTGTAAAATGAAGGGCCACTGCTTCTCAACATTTTGGCTAAGATCAAGTATAGGACCGGACTATAGAAGTGAAGTCTCTTCTAGGTTCCTAAAATGTTTGCTTAGCTCTAAAATGAAGGTGTTGGATTAGATAATAGATAGTAGGATCCATGTCACATTAAGCCATTTCCCCAACAGATAAGTAAAAAAAAAAAACAAACAGTTTTCAAGAGAAGCAAATGATTACCCATTTATATAATGTATATGAAAAAATGCAATATTATTTCTTCTCTCCCTGAATGGAAGGGATAGCGTGGGCAGAGAAAGGAGCCATGAATACAGCAGGGATGTAGGCAAAGGGGGAGGAATAATGATTTATGATAATATTGAATGTAATTTTTAATATTATTAAAGATTATTCATTAATGAGTCAAATCAAATAGCTTTTTAAAAAACAGAATAAAAGAAAAACACACCTAGCCATGCCAGGTATAAATCTGGCAAACACAGGTAGTTCATAATAACAAGATATGTTTTATCAAGTGCTAAAAGAAACAAAGCTCATACTCATTTAAGTAAATGGAAGATTTCAGTTCCATGGTCTCAATCAAATCGAGTTTTATCACTGAATTAATGAATTATCTTTT
>CM053598.1:79088195-79112534 GCA_028646575.1 Pseudocheirus occidentalis
TAGAGCACCGGCCCCGGAGTCAGGAGTACCTGAGTTCAAATCCGGTCTCAGACACTTAACACAAAAAACTAGCCGTGTGACCTTGGGCAAGTCACTTAACCCCAACTGCCCTCAAAAACAAAAAAAAACAAACAAAAAAACATGATAGAGTTGTTACCTGACAAGACACAACTAAGGCAGCAAGAGCAACAAGTGGTCTATAAACTTTAATTGTTCTTTCTTTAATTGTTTCAAGCTGAAATGAAATGTTAAAATAAAAAAAAAACACCAAGAATTGTACTTGGGGGTTATACTCTTGGTATCAAAGAATATGAAAAACATAACTCAAACTAGGAAGAATTATATCCTAATTTTTGTATAAGATGGTATTGAATTTTTAAAGCTTACTTTAGTTCTGCTATTCAGCACCTAAGAAAACTACAATTAAAATGATAAATAGAAAATAGTATGGATCCAAGTCCAAAAATTATTTATTTTGGACTACTAGAACCCTTTGAGTACTAAGTATATGGTGTTACATTAATGATGGATTAGAATAAATTAAAACTCTTATTTTAAAACCATAATCATTTTATCTTATGATACCTGTCTTCAATATAGCCTTTTTAAAGGCACTACAGATACCACATAAAGAAACCCAGAGGGAAAAAATTTTTAAATTGAAGTGGGCTTAATTTGAATTCTGAAATTCTTGCTTCCCAACTTTTAGATTTTTAATTAGCACATTTTTTAGAGTATTTAATGAACAATCCATCAGTTAATAAAATTTATTAAATGCCTGCTATGTGCGAGGAACTGTGCTAAGCACTGGAATGAAGACAAATAACAGGTTGTTTACATATACTAACTGATATCCTAACTAGGCAGCCAAGTAAATCTGTTAAGTTAGAATTAAGAGCAGGATTTATTGAATCTACAATGCTCAGACAGTTTGCCCACCACATCATAACTGAATGACCAACTAGCTCTGGTGCCTAGAAGAGATTTTCAACAAGGTAAATAAGGTAGTAAGAATAGTATAACTGTTCTATATACTAGACACCAAAACATTATCTAAGACCTACAGAAACTTTAATCTCCAAAAGCTTAAAACACTCATATACTACAGAAATTTTTGTAATAAACTTTTCAAAAGCTATTCACTATTAAGGAGCAATAGAAAATACAGAAAACCAGAGCTGCTAGGTGGTGCAGTGAATAGAGCACCGGCCCTGGAGTCAGAAGGACCTGAGTTCAAATCCAGCCTCAGACACTTAACACACTTACTAGCTGTATGACTTTGGGCAAGTCACTTAACCCCAGTTGTCCTTCAAAATGCAAAAAACAAAAACACAAACAAACAAACAAAAAACCAGAAAACCTACATCATATTGTTTGCTGGGGTTTTTTTTTTGTTTAATTTTCTGGAGGGGGGAAAGCAGCGCAATTGGGTTTAAGTGACTTGCCTAAGGTCACACACATAGTAAGTATCAAGTTTCTGATGCTGCATTTGAACTCACATCCTCCTGACTCCATGGCAGGTGCTTTATTCACTGCACCACCTAACTGACTCTGCTTGCTTTTTTTAAAAACATGGTCTGACCCAATTTATGACACTTCTTTATTTTCTTAATTTTGTTTCTGTTACCTTATTTTCCTCAGTACTTAATACTGTCTTTTTTTTTTTTTTTGCTTTTTGGAGGGCAGTTGGGGTTAAGTGACTTGCCCAAGGTCACACGGCTAGTTTTTGTGTTAAGTATCTGAGGCCGGATTTGAACTCAGGTACTCCTGACTCCAGCTGGGGCCAGTGCTCTATTCACTGCGCCACCTAGCCGCCCCTTAATACTGTCTTCTTAAAGTTAAGGGATGGAATTTTTGTAATATTCCGGATTTTGTTTAAAAATCATTGGCATTATCTGGAAGATCTGAGAGAGAGACAATTTGAAAACATATAAAATTTTATTCCATATCGGATAAATTAAGTATTTTCCTCCCATTTCCCCCAAACTGCACAGTCAATACAAAGTCATGTTTGAAAACTAACTACCCTGATGATTTGTTAGTGGGTGAGGGAGAGAATAAGATCTAAACCCCCATTACTCACTGGAAACAGAGTAAGTAGTTCAAATGCATAACATCACTGAAGTCTTGAGAAAGACTTCTAGCATGCCTGTTGATAGTGATAATTTTTATTCACTTTTGAAGAAACAAGATAATTTTGTCATTTTTCATCCCTCACCTGAAAAAATAACCAGAACCCTTTACGAGTTCTTTGCATAAAGAAGATGTTTATGTGATGATTTATTCTCTTGCAGTTCCAAAGCGAAACAACAGGGCTCCTACATATCAAAATTATGAAGGCTTGACTATAACTTTACTTGTAGTCTAGACCAAGTGTCAGCAAACTAGGGCCTGGGGGCCAAACAGCCATAAAAAAATGCAAAAACTATTAGCTCATGGGCTATACAAAAACAGGCGACGAGGTCAATTTGCTGACCCGTGGGCTAGATCAGCTAGCTTAGTTTTCTAATATGTTGGATAAGCTTATAGATTAGTTAAGTGCTATAACAGCAAACACAAAATATTATAAGACCTGGAGGAAGGGTTCGAACTGCATTGGGTAGACTCTTATTAGTGGATTTGTAAGAGGAATGTAGACAAGAAGCACATAGGATGAGAGGTGTGCATTCGCTGAGAACTGCCACAATAGAAGTAGTAGTAGTATAGGCATCAAAAAGATATCATGGACCAATGAAAAAAATAAATACTGAACTTAAGCAATTTTACAAGGGAAAAAAAAGCTAATGAATACTAATCTGTATATACTATCACCTCTAATTCTCTTTAAATGTCCATATAAATGCAAGTTTACCTTTCTAAACTGATCATTGAGGGAAATTACTTAGGTCATCAGAGGGAGTAAGGTTACTAAACTGAGAAAGACTCCATCAAGTAAGATAATCAAAGAATATATAATTGCTATGTTGAAGCTAAATTAAAATAAACCCAATTTATAGAGAACAGCAATTCTAAAGAACAGAAAACAAAACATTTATAAGTATTTAATTTCCAATTACCTGGTCAAGAATCCTTCCCATTCTGTCAAACAAAACTTTCAAGAAATGACCCTCAAAGAAAGCTGCTTCTAAATTGCACTTTTCCAATGCTTTTGGAGATCCAGGCCACTCCCATCTTAAGCAGATAGAACAATAGTCCCGGAACTAGGAAAAAGGAATTTTTATAGTTGGGCTAACAAATTTTAAGCAAAAATGATTTTCAGAAATACATTACTGTGTATTTATTCAACAAAATTGGTGCCATGCTAGATACACAACAAGAGACTACAGTGGGACACAGTGAAAGGAGTAAAGAGTGATTTGAACTCATAAGCCTTGGGTTTGACTCGACTACCTGTGATTATTACCTCAAGCAAATCTCCTCAATCCCTTAGGGCTTTGGTTTCTATTATCTATAAAAAGAAGGTTTAGAGTGTCAACCAGCCAAACATCTGTTATTCTCTGATCTTAATTGGGCTTTTCTTGGTGCACGGCTTATATGGGCCCAAAGGAGGGACAGCTAACTGAAATGGTACTGAAGTGACAAGGTGACAGAGTGGTGAGCAGTGGTTCTCAACCTTCCTAATGCCGTGACCCTTTAATACTCGTATGCAGGCGGACCTGCCTGGAGATGGATAGAGGAGCAGTGTCTCGATTCCTAAGACCATCATAAATATGTGTTTTTGTCAAACGACCCTGTGAAAGGGTCATTCGATCCCCAAAAGGGTTGTGGCCCACAGGTTGAGAACCACTGGTATAGAGTATAATGACAAAGCACCACTGTCACAAAAAGTTTTCTCACTTCTTTCCTTTAATATTTCCAACTGGAATGATTTTAGAAGTAACATAAATTCTGACCAAAACACGAAATTTATTATCAAATGGCATGAAAATCAATAGATCGATAAGTATCAGCAAAAAAGCAATGGTATAGCGTGTGTCCATAGGGTCTATAACTGCTATTTCAAGAAAGGTATTCTCAAATTTAAGTGAGAATTTTTCTTTCATCTCTGATTATAAAACCTGAAGAATCAATAATAAAAAGGACAATATCTTCTTAAATAGGTAACTTGCAAAATTTACACGAAAAAATACTCCCTATATTATGTCTTCCTAAATGTACATTAGTCTAGATAAAAGACATTTATGACAAAATGTAAAACTCCTTATTAGCGTTAACTGTAGTCTTTAAAAAAACAAGATTTCATTTTAAAACTGACAATTAAAATGCTTAAAACGCTAAATTCCACAAGTTACTATGAATTTCAAAGCACATATAACACTGGTATAAGATTCAAATGTGTTCCTTAAAGAAATAAACAACTTAAATAGCCTGAGGAATATTCATAGATAAGAAATGTCAAAGTGATAAAATGACAATACCAAAGTTAATTTACCATTTTAATGTTACACCAATCAAATTACCAAAGAAATATCTTATGGGATACAATAAAATAAAAACAAAACATTTTGAAAAATACAATACCTAGAATATAAAGGGAAATAATGAAAAGAGGTAGGGATGAAAAAGGAACACTTCTGGACTTCAGACTATATTACAAAGCAGCAGTCATCAAAACAATTTAATATTGGTTAAAATAGGAATATTATGTCTTACATGATACAGGCTATTTGTTGAAACATTAATAATGTGTTTAGTAATATGAAACAATGGAACAGACTAGACAAGGGAAAATCAGAAACAATGGAACTCATGTTAACTATCAATTCCAAATGATTTTGGCCCTTAGGCTTTAACATTTTATTTGTGTAACTCAAATAAAGCATTTTTACCAGTTCTTTGAAATTCTGATCCAGAAGTAGTTTTGAAAATTACTTTGATATTTACCAATTGTCCAGAGTCCTTTAACACCTATTTTATATTATTTCATCATAGCTTATGAATTTTAGACCTTTTATTCAGTTATAAAGTAATATGGTTTTAAAACCAATTTTAAAGAATTAGTTTAAATATGTTGTTTTAAACCATTAATCATCTACAGGTACATTTAGGTAATTCACAATTTAGGAGGCTGAAAGATTACATTAAAGTATTTAGCTGTTTAAAAGAATGATTACATGAGAAAATACATTTTAATTTCAAATTAATGACTCTAGGAACACCTTTCCTTCCACTGTTTGTTTAGCAGCTGGAATGATTCTGTGAGAAAACATTTTAAGTTACAAATTCAGATACAAGAAAAACCTCTCACCCTGCTCTTGGCTGGGGAACGCGGTACAGGGCAAACAGCAATGGATTTGGAACAAGAGTTTTGAGTCCTAGCTCTGTCACTTATCCCTCATGCGACTGTAAATCACTCAACCTTGGTGGGCCCTCTTTTCTTATTTGTAAAATGAGAGAGAGATCAGACTGCTCCTTTCCAAGTCTAAAACTATGACTTTAAGTTCTTGGTACTAGCTCTTGGGGCCTAGAGCCTGGTTTTGAGAAAAGCAGGGAATGAGAATTGGGCACAGAGTAGTCAGGAAAGAGATATTAGAAAACAGGGAATGACTGCTGGGGGAATGAAACAGTGGTTTATTTTGTCTGGGAGCCTGCTCACAATCCACCTCCTGCTTGACCTGTCTTCAGTCTTTGACACTGTAGACCATCCCTTCCCCCTGATACTCTTCTATCTAGGTTTCCGTGACACTATTCTGTGCTAGTTCTCCTACTATTTGACCACTCCTTCTACATCTCCTTTGCTGATCTTCTTCCAGGTCACAACCACTAATATAGGTGTCTACCAGGGCTCTGACCTGGACTCTTTTCTGCTCTATACTATTATACTACTTCCTTTGGTGACCACAAGAGCTCCAATGGATTCAACTGTCAGCTCTATGCTGATGATACTCAGTCTACTTATTCAACTTTAATCTCTCTTGATTTCCAATTTCACACCTCCAACTATTTAGTGGACATCTCAAACAGGATGCTCTGTATTCATCTTTAACATAATATATCCAAAACTGAATTCACACCCCATCCCCAACCCCTTTCCTTCTTCCTAACTTCCCTATCACTGTCAAGGGCACTACTGTTCTGATACCTAGGGTCACAACCTGGATATCATTCTCAATCTCTGGCTCTTACCCCCAACATACAATCAGTTACCAAGTCCTATCAATTTTACCTTGGTAACATCTCTTGTACATGCTTCCTACACTCCTCTAACACTGCCACTATCCTATGGTAAAGGCCCTCAAAATCTTACATCTTAGACAACTGCAAAAATGTGCCAGGTGGTGGTCTCTTCCCTACTCCAGCCCGTCTTCCACTCAGCTATGAAACTGATATTCTCAAACTGCAAGTCTGACCAGGTCATCCTCCAATTCAATGAACTACAGTGAACCCCTATCATCTCCAGGATCAAATATAAAATCCTCTGGCATTCATTACTCTCCATAAGCTAGTCCCTTCCTACTTTTCCTGTCCTATTTCTTCTATAACTTACTCCCTCCATGCATTCTGCAATCAGGTAATACTGGCTTCCTTGTTAGAATGTTCACTCCATCTCCAGACTCTGCATTTTCACTGCTGCTCCTCACACCTGGAATTCTCTTCCATCCTTAACTCTGCCTCCAGGCTTCCTTCAAATCATAGCTAAAATCCCACCTTCTACTAGAATCCTTTCTTGAATTCCCTTAATGCTAGAGTCTTACTTCTACTAATTATCTCCATTTATTCTTTTTTTAAAAAAACTTAAAAAAAATTTTTTTCTTTTTTTTTTTACCTTTTATTTTAGTTTACATCATTCATTTCCACAAGATTTTGAGTTATAAATTTTCTCCCCATCTTTCCCCCACCCCAAAACAGTGATCCCACTGTATACCTCCTCCCCCAATCTGTTCTCTCCTTTGTCCTCTCCCATCATCCCTCTGGCTTTCCAGTAGGGCAAGATGGATCTCCCTACCCCAGTGCCTGTATATCTTAATTCCTAGTTGCATGTAATTAATAATAATAATAATATATACATACATACATTTTCAGTTTATTCTTTATATATTTTGTTAGTACATTGTAATTTGCATGTTTTCCCCCTATAAGACTGTAAACTCCTTAAGACTGAGATTGTTTTACATGCTTTTTTGCATTCCCAGCATTTAGCAATGCCTGGCTGGCCTCAATGAGGAAGAAAGGTTTTCCCTTCTCAGTTTTTTTCCAGATTGGCTGCTGGAGAAATGAAGATGCAGAAAGAGTTTCTTTGTTTTTTGGGGAGGGAGAGAGGGGAGAAGTAAGGAATAGGTGGGCAGGTTTTCCTTCCTCACTTCTTCCTGTCAGTCTATAGTGGCTTCCTCTACTGAAGGAAGGGAGACTTAAGTGGGGTAGGGAAGAGAGAGAAGTGGTAGCTGGAGATTGGCAACAAGATTATATTTTCTCATTTTTTCTATCTCCCAATCTTTTCTCTCTGTAATAGCACTGAGTTGAAGAAACTTTTTCTGGTGGGGGACAGGGAAAGGAATGATTAGGAATGGCTATGGGAGTCAAGTCCACCACAGGAAGAAAGAAAGGGAAGGAAATAATCTGGTTACCAGGAAAAGTAAAAAGGGGAATAGGAAAGTCAAATCCATGCACACAAAGAGATAGAAAATAAATTTTATACTGTTATTGTTTCATTAAAACATTTAATGAAAAAATTAGTTGCTTTACTTACCTGCCTATGAGCATCTCTGAGGTAGGTGTCATAACCTGTGCCCTCTACCTGGTAGGATGATTTTGCTTCATCAGGTACTAGACAGAGAAAACTTAAACAAAAAAGACATCCTAAGTACTACTGTCTCTATATTTATAGTATATTTAAAAGCAACTGCCTTTGCCTAATGATGCCTTTTGAACAGGAATAAGTCACTTCAAGGAGACTTCTTCGAAAAATTATAATGATAATAATACATTACTTGCCTAACTTTATAGTAAATATATTATTAGCAAAATATTTTTCCCTTAATTTATTTAAAACGTCATACTTATAGGTATTTTTATCAAATAATTTGGGTTTTTTTGTTTTGTTTTACCTTAATGCTCACGAACAAGGAGGCATAACATCACTGGAAACAGATTTTCACTTCCCAAGTAAATTTAAGACATTGTTGATCTTAAGTGACAAGCAAATCATAAAGACATCATTCCTATACTTGCATGAGACCTCAAATGAGTGTTTAAGCAAAGGGAGAAGAGAAAGGTTTTTGGTCATTTGGAAACAGAGGCAGGTAAGTGTCTATATTTGGTTGGCCTCATTCAGTAAAACCTAAACAGAAATAAGAAAATTGAGAGAAACATGTGTGGCCAAGAAAATTTATTCAAATCAAAAGACCACGTGTTATTGTTTAATGTTTCCCAATTAGAATATTATTTAATTTTAAGAATCTCTAAGGACAACTGCCATTTTGATCCTACTAAAAAACCATATATATACACACACACACACACACACACACACACACACACACACACACACATATTTGCATATTTAGACTCCAGTCAAGTATGTTTTCTCTTGGATTTGACTACTGCCCTCAGCTTTAATCTTTAAGAATGGCAAATAGTTGTCAGTTTCCTTGTATTGCATTAAATAAGTAAAAGCTGTGAAAGTGAAGGTTTCTACTGGCTTCACAATATGTTTTTGGAAAAATTCAACTGAATAGCTATGCAAATAGCAATCATATAAATTATACATAAAAATTAAAGATATGTAAATCTACTTAAACAGAAGCTTACCTATTTACAATTTTATGGACTTCAGTTTTTCCATCATTTTTGGGATGTTCTGGAGTAGTAGGTGGTGAAGAACTAAGCCACTCTTGATTTGACAAAGTGTTTTCTGGTGAAAGATCAGTAAATAATGGATCTTCTTCCAAATCCCTAAGTTAAATTTTAGAAATGAGGAAATTATTTTGTTACATTTCTAAACTGGGGCATGAACCCTAAGAATGCAAAGAAGATTATGCTGGAGAACAAAGATTTGGGTCTCTTACTTTTCTCTCTTCTTTTTTAAAATATGGATCTCTTAATAAAGACTTCATATATAAGAACTATAGATTCTTAGTCAGATGAAGTAATCTAACAAGAAGCGATAATATATATTTGTTTAATGAGCTACAGATACACAAGTTGATTTTAGACAGGAAAATGGAGAGTAAGGAGAAAAAAGCAAAACAAAAAAACCAAACCTATCCATACATCCACTAAGTCAAATAACAGAGGGAATAGGTAATATACGACAAGAAAAGAAAATTAAGCTAAACACCCAGCAATTAATTCTCAGATCACATCCAAAAAAGAAAGCCAATAATATAATACGTCAGGCCTCAAATTAGAGCAAATGGTAGGTAATAAATGAATGATAGATTTTAACTCAAGAATAGGATGCATTTATAATAAAGCAAAAGATAGGTACATTTTATCCAAAAGAAAAAGAAAAAGAAGGGCAATGGAGTAGCAATGTATACTAAGAAGATTTACTCATGTGAGAAGAACCACAAACCAGAGAGGGGAGGCATAAAAGAGAACATTTGGGTTAGGAATAACAAAAGTATAAAGTAATACAGTAGTAAGCATGCACCTGCCAGAAAAAAATGGACAAAGAGTTTTAGAAACAGAAAAAATATCTGCCACATAAGCATGATAGAGTAATGAGGAGGGAAATCAGGTATTTGGATAACTGCTAGAGCATTCTCTAATGCTAAATGCAGTCCTAGGACTAAAATTTTGAGAGGCTGGGCTGAAAAAGTTGAGCTGAAGAACAAAATTTCCTTGATAAACACTACTGCTTCAAATAAGGAAGAAAAAAGACTGATGTTGATGCACTGACCAACTATGATTTTAGAAAGAAATGTACAGAAAAAACGATGAAAAAACCTAAGTGGCACAGCTCATAACAGTGTCAGGAAATGAGGTTGTAAATGAATGCTAATGTAAAAAATGTGGTAGGTTTTTTCTGTTTGTTTTACAATGTTGGAGGCAAGAAAAAAAAAATCAGAAGGATAGTACTGCTACCAGTAGTGAAAAAGAATACTAATGGAGAGAATGGGATGATGGAAAGATGGCAGAACTACTCAACTCCTACTCTGCTACTGACTTCTCTTATAAAGAAACATCTTCAGTTGGGGAGACAGGTGAGATCCAAGCTAAGTGAGCATAAGATAAAACAAAGCTTAATTAATTCAAGTCATTAAGTTTAGGCAATCTACATCCTGGGGCAATAAAAAATTCTTTGAAATGCAAGTGCTGAATGCCTGTTCTGTATTTTTGGGGAAAATAAGCTATAGAGAATGGTAGTGGTCCTACAGTTAAGAATAGCAAATGTGGTCCCAATTTCCAAAAAATGGAAATGTAGACATTCTTAAAACGCAGACATAAAGGTTGATGAACCTGACTTTAATTCCTGGCAAAATTCTAGAATATTGGATTAAAAGCATGATTTATAAGTACTTAGAAAGGGATGTGTTAATTATTAAGAGTCAGCATAAATTCATCAAGAGCAAGTCATGCCAAACCAATATATATATTTGGACAGGGTTACTAGAATGGCAGGCCAGGGGAAGATGATAAATACAGTATATCTGTATGCTGATAAAGTATTTCACAAAGTCTCTAATAAAATGTTTGTAGAAAAGACAATGAATGTGGGCTGGATGACTGTAAAGTTAGATAGATTCAGAACTAGTTTAATGGTTAAAACCAAAGAAAAATGAAAGTCTGATTGAAATTTCTAGTGAAGCAACCTGGGAATCTGCCTTTGACTTTGTTTTGTTCACTATTCCTATCATTTACTTGCTGAAGGCATAAACATTATGCTTATCAAATTTATAGATAGAACAATTTGGTAGCTGAAAGGGGAAGAAACAGAACTTACGTTTATTAAAAAAAAAAAACCCTAAAATCCATATTTAAATGAATAGTTTTCAGGTGGGATGTGAGAAGGTGGTCAAAAAAAGGGAGGGAAATAAACTTCATAGAATAATAAGGCCTAAAACACCTTGTAAATATACAGTGACACTTCTTTCATAGGTGAAGAGGTTGGTGGATTGAAGGGAAAGAAACTTATTTACTAAAAACTTGTGTAATGAATGGATCATGAAAGTTCAGAGTCAGAGACTGTTAGTTAAGAAAACTAGATTGTAGCCTGAGGAATGGCTGGGGCTACAGAGTATTATGGTCCTAGAGCATATATATATATATGTAACTGTTTTAGGCTTAAAAGGTTGAAACCAAAACGATAAATCAAATGGCTATTTAGAGATTATAGGAGATTTAGATAAAGAAGGATGATTTAGTAATTAACAGCAAATGAGAGTTTGAGAGTTTTTACCCAGAAGGAGAAAAGCAAGTTCCACACCTGAGATCTGAGCCCCAGAAGAGAGTGACCATATAGGATGAGGTGGTGAGGGAGGAAGAGAAATCAGGATATCGTGAGGTCAGCTCTGAGCTGTGTGAAGCTAGCAACAGGAGAGTGAATTGCTTATTCCAAATCAGTTGGAGAAAAGCTGATTCCATTAGTAGACCACTATTGCCCAATAGTGTAACATACAGAATGACAGTTGTGAAGCCTCTCGGAAGTGTGTATTGCTCTCTGCTGCCTTCTCTGGTTTGAAAGGGAAAAGCAGGCAGGGGAAATAAAGGCTTTGATGCTTTGCCCAGAGAACCAGCAGGATAATCTTTGTGGCCATTAGGTTGCAGAGAATTAGTAGCCAATAAAATAGACTAATACTTCTTCAACACCATTTCAAGTACAACTGAGTTAAAAGAGCAATGCTTCATCAGAGAGTAAAAGAATTAAATTAGGCCAAAAGAGGAGTAGTTAGAAATAGGAAACTATTTAGTAGAATAATGGTTTCCCCCATGATATAGATGTTCCTGAATAGATCAATGCTATCAAGACATGCAATTCAGAGTTGTGAATGACCCCAAGCACATAGTTTTGCTCACTCAAGTCAAGTCTGTGTGAGTGTGTTGATGGAAGACTGTGAACCAGGTTTATGCAATAGAATGTCTATTCCTGTATTTGCTTATAATGGGCCCCTATAATGCCAAGTTATTGTTCCTTTTTACCATACTGTTAAATAAATGGTTCTGTGTAAGATCTATTATTATCATGATTTTGGGTGACTGGATTTGTTTCAAACTGGGTTTATTGAAGCAAACTGGTGGAGGCTCTCTCTTGCTGTGCTAAGTAAGGGGAGTATACCTTTGCACAGAATGGTTACCCCTCACAACTAAAAAAGTTTAAGCATAGTCACTTGGTGGTGGCCTTTCCCTAGGAATTCAGACTTGAAAGTGTAAGGGGGAAGAGAAGATGACCTAACCAGGGCAGGGAGAGAGTGAGTGACACTCCATGAAAGAGATTACAATATGGAGAGGTCCACATCAGAGATGTCTCACACATGGATCATAGAGATTTACAAGGAATTTTAGAGAGCATCTAATCTAATACTCTGATTTTACAGGTAAGGAAATTGAGGCCCAGAGACCTATAATAAGTGGCAGAATCAAGATTCAACTTCAATTCCTACAACTATAAATTTATTACTCTTTCTAAGGTACCAAGCTGCCTCCCGTGAAGATAAAACATATCTTGATGGGATAGAACTAAGGGACAAATCTAATAAGATATGATTTAGTAGGAATAAACGTAAAGGCCTACACTTGGGTAAAAAAAAATCAATGACTTAAGTACAAGATGGTGGAGGAATGTCCATACATCAATTCAAGTGAAAAATATAGGAACACTTTAGTGGATTCTAAACAGTATAACTCAATATTGTGTCATAGGAGCCAAAAAAAACCCTACTTTGATCTTAGACTGCTAAAGAGAAATAAAATGTAGAGTACAAGGGACATTACAGTCCCACTGTATCCCTGCACCCTGGTAGATGACATCTGGAATATTTTGTTCATATCTGAGTACCACATTAAGGAAAAAAAAATATTGCTATCTTTTGTTTTTATATCGCATTAAAAAATATACTTCCCACCCTCTGTCCCTTCACTAGCAGGGTAGGCAAATTAGTGTTATCATTTGTTTTATATCACCTTTTTGCCTTCTTTTAAAAAATCTCTGCCCCCGCTTTCGATACCCAGTCAGCCATACCTCATAACAAAGAATAAATGGGGGTTGGAGGAGGGAACTTCCAATTTAGCATAACCAGACAACCGTAACAATGTCTGAAAATATATGTAATGTTCCACACCCACCTCCGCAAAAAAGGGAGGGAAGATTTTTTCTTTTTTCTTTTCCATTTCTACTTCAAGGTCAAGCATGATGATTATAATTTTGGGAAACCACATTTTAAGAATGACAAGCTTGAGTCTGTCAAAACTCTAGCAAACAGGGGTGTCTTTCAAGAGGGCCCCCTGAACAGGAGGTAAACTGCTTAGCTCCCATATACCTAGCATTGCAGTAAAACCCTAAAGTTCACACCAGACTGAATCATTTCATCTACCTTTGATCTGCATAAAGTTAGCTAGTCTTGAGTAAAGCTCATGGTAGTACAGTATTCTTGCACAACTAGGGTGACATGTAGCCAGTAAAACTCTGTGGCCAAAAGGAATGAGTAGAATGTTCCCCTAAGAAAAAAGATTGTTTAAAAAAAAAAACCATGGAGGAGAAAGTAGAGGGGAGAGGAAAGGGAAATCTTAGAAGCCCCATGGAACAGTAACAGGAAGTAATTAGCAGTGAGCCATTACACTGTTCAGACTAGATCAGGCTCAGGAGCCATGTGGCCCCAAATACCTTGCCCTGAGATACTAGGAACTGTTCTGAAGATTCAGTGTTCTAAACATAGGGAGGTGAAATCAGGGCAAGAACCTAGGGATCTAGGTTGAGAACAAGCAGGGCAGACCACTCAAAACTGCAATAGGGGGCCTTGGCACTGGGACAAAGCCCTAATTGATGAATTTAAGCTGGAAAACTGAGTAAATCAAAGAAAACACCATGTAGTAAAAAACAACAACAACAAAAACAACTATTTGAAATCTAACTCTGTAACAACTTTAAGCAGAGGAAAAAACAAAATTTCCACAAAGACTACTCAAAAATCTACCAAAAAAAAAAAATGAAGGATCAAAAATGAAACACCTTCTTAAGGAAAGAAAAAGAACAAGAATAAACAGCAAAATCTCAACCAAGAAATGGAATCTCTGAAACCAGAAAAGACAAAACAGAAATCAGTAACTCCATGAGACAGCTAGAAATATTAGAACAAAATCAAAAGACTGCAAAAACAGAAAATGTAAGATACCTGGTATTGGAAAGAGAAATCATGTAAGAATTTTCAAACTTTATGAAAACCATGATTAAAAAAACACCTGGCCGATATATTCTTTAAAATCATTAAAAAAAAAAAAAAACCTCAACCCAGAACTACTAGAATTAAGAAGTAAAATAAAAATTTGGGGCAGCTAGGTGGCGCAGTGCACCGTCCCTGGAATCAGGAGGACCTGAGTTCAAATCCGGCCTCAGACACTTAACACAAAAACTAGCCATGTGACCTTGGGCAAGTCACTTAACCCCAACTGCCCTCCAAAAAGCAAAAAAAAAAAAAATTTAAAAAGAAGTAAAATAAAAATTTAAAGATTTCGCCAATCCCCTCCTGAAAGGAATCCCAAAAGGAAAAGTCTCACATCTTGGAATATAATATTCAAAAGGCAAGAATACTGGTTTGTAACCAATAATTTACCCGGCAAAACTGAATATAATCCCATAGGGGGAAAAAATGTTAGACTTTCATTTGAAAATTGATGAAATTTTCATCATTCATGATGAAAAGACTGGAGCTAAGTAGGAACTTTGAAATAGAGAACTCCAAGAGTTGAGAGAAACCAACAAATATAATGGTAACTGGAGAGAGCTGTATGATGATAAAGTGCTAACATTCCAATGGAGGAGAATAAGAGATGAGGCAAGTATACTGAACAGAGCACTGGGCTTAGAATCAGGAAGACAGATCAGATTCAGCCTTAGACACTCACTACTTGACTCTGGGCAAGTCATTTAACCTGTTTGTCTCAGTTCTCTCAAATGTAAAATGGGGGTAACAACAGCACCTACCTCTCTCAGGGCTGTTGTGAGGATCAAATGAGATAATATTTATAAACTGCTTATTAGCACAGTGCCTAGTACATATGAGTCATTATATAATGCTTATCCTCCCCATTCTTGCTTTCAGAACCTTAATTTATTTTAAAAGGAAATGAGGTAAGAAAATCAGAGGACCAGGGAGTGTACTGGTTCTATGCTGAGAGTCCTTGAGAGAGAAACAGAAGGAAGAGTAAAAATAAGAAAACATTAATGTAGAAAGAAATCATAATCATAATCATAGTAGTAACATTGATAATAATAATAGCAGTTAATACTGACAGAGCAGTAACTGTGCCTGGCACTGTGCTAAGCACTCTACAAATATCATTACACTTGATCATCACAACAGTCCTAGAAGGTATGCTGTTGTTATCCCCATCTTACAACTAAAGCACAGGTTAAGGGACTTGCCCGGGGTAGAAAAAGGGAATGGAACTTGGTATTTTTCATAATTTAGGTACATGGAGGGAATATACAAACATGAAATAATGGGTGAGGAGAGTGGGCATCAGATGAACTTCTCTCTTATCTGAAATGGAAAAAGGAAAGTTGAACAACAAAGAAACAGTGTAGGGTAAAAATGCTTTAAAATTAAGAAGAAACAAGAAGGATTAGGAAGGTAGCAGGGTTCAAAGAGAAAAATATCAAGGATAAAAAAGTCACAAGGAAAACTTTCCTGATCCTGAAATAGGGCAAGAAGGAGTACTTTAGATTGCCTCTTAGACAATTAAGGAACAGGTGAACAAATTGTAATAAATAATCATATTGAATTGATAGAGTGAAGTTAGCAGAACCAGGAGAACAATTCATACAAAGGACAATGCTATAAAGAAAAATAACGAAAGGTCTTAATAACTTAATAAGCAATGATCTGCTATGCCTTTTGAGATATGTTACCCAGTTCCTGAAAAAGAGTGGATTGTCACAAAGTCCAGACATACATTTTTGGATATAGCCACTATTTAGATTTGTTTGCCTAACTCTTACTTTATTTGTAGCAATTTTACTTTTTTCTCTATTTAAGCTAATGGCAGAGGAGAAAAGAGGTCAGGAGGAGGGCAGCAATAGCAAAACTCCACCCTTCAAAGAGGCCAAAATAATCATTTTAAATGCACAGAAAAGGATAAAAGGAAGTTTAGAAAGAAGTAAAGACAAGTAGGACAATTTTTAAAAGCAACATGTTGGATTTATGTACTTTTTTAAAAAGCCAGAATTTCTTCTGCTTGTTGAGAAATGCCCCGTTTTTGTATTTAATAATTTTAAAAATTAAATTAAAAAAAAATATAGTACTCAAGATGAAGTGTGACTGGAAATCGTGCCATAAACATGGTTGAAGAAATGGAAGAATTTAGCTTGCAAAGAAGACAATTATAAGCCATGACAGCTGCCTTTGTGTACAAGAAGGTCTATCCTGTGGAAGTAAGGTTAAATTTGTTTTATCTGGACCTGAAGGACTTAATAGAAGAAATGGGTAGAAGGAGCAAAGGGTCAAAGTCAGCTGGGTGGCAATGTGCAAGGAGCACTTGGCCTGAAGTCTGGAATATTCATCTTGCTGCGATCAAATCTGGCCTCAGACTCTTATTTGCCAAGAAAACCTCAAATGGGGTCACAAAGAGTTGGACATAACTGAAAAATGACTGAACAACAACAAAGCAGAGGATCAGATTTCAACTCAATGTAAGCAAAACTCCTTAATGATTAAAGGCGTTTAGAAATAGAATGGCCTGCTTTAGAAACATGAAGACAGTTAGATAATAAAATATTAGCTATCTTGTAGTCCAACATGAGTTAGACTAGCTATCTCCAACTCTATCCATTAAAATTTGTAAAATATCCCCAAAATTCTATTTCTACTATTTAGATAGTATGTAATCATTTAGCTGACAAAAAAAAAAGGAATATTGCACTAATATATAACTGACAAGTTAGCTTTTGTTAATCCAAATCAATTTTGTCTTAAGCTTAAAGCAGACAGAACAATTTTTTTGAGTGACTAAAAATATGGTAGGATTAAAACACCCATGTCAATATGTCTAGAATCTGTGATTTCATTACTGTGGGCATTACTGTTGTGGGAACTTCCTCCACTGATACTGATCACAAGCCACCTATAACAAGAGTCCTACAGAGCTGCCTGAGGCCAAGAAAAATGAAGTAGTCTTTTCATGATCACATAGCTGGTTAAGTGGCAAAAATGGAGTTTAAACCAACACCTTCCTGATTTTAAGTCTGGTAATCTAGTAGTAATATACTATGCTGTCGTAGCAACTAAGCTTATTCAACTAAACTTTTAAACTGCTAGAATGTTTTGGATTTGGGTTTTTCATCTCCTAAATAAAAATGAGACACGAGGAAAAGACAAAGCAAAAAGTGAAACAGTCATGAGGACATGGGGACATGAAACCATGTCATAAGATGATCAGAGAACAGGAATGTTTAGTTCACAGAGTATTATACAGAAAACAGAGTAGTCTTTATATTTTTAAGGGTTTCATTATATGAAGAAAACAATTTGTTATTTTTTTTTTATGAACAGGAAAGAATTATAACCAATAATTACTTTTTATGGGATGAGGGCTGGGGAGGATCAGTGAAAAGGAAGATTTCAGCTTAAAGATTTTTTGAGAATTAAAGCTGTCCCTAAAATATAACCAGTTCCCTTTTCAAATAGTGATTTCCTGTCACTGGAGCTGTTCATTTATCCTTTAGGAACACTATGGAAAGCAATCATGCATTAGGTATGAAGTTGGACCAGGTAGCGCTCAGATCCTTTCAATTCTAAGATTCCATGTTTAAGAAACTGTCTACTTAGGATGCTCAGTTGACACATTAAAAACTTACACTGCTCCTGCTATTAATCCATTCTCCACCACATCTTTATCTTCTGGGCATAAAGGTTTATATTCTGTGTAGTTTCTTTCTTCAAGATTTCTCAGAACCAAGTTATAAAGAATGTGCTCATTGGGTTTTTGTAATAGATGTTCAAACATCCTTAAAGTCATAATGCTAATCTGTAACCAAAAGTATAAGAATGAATTTTAAAATATCTTTTAAAATTATTATTCTTGCCTTTGTGCATATAGTTTTTGTTTCCAAATTTTAGTAACTAAATACATGGAAAAATGTATGTAATATATACATACCTATATATATATGTATACACACACATACACACACACAAGTAGGTATTAGTATCTTAAACATTCTAAAGTTAAATTCAAAACTGTTCTTTTTTTTCTCACCTCATCAGATATATGATCACAGTGCTCAATTAATCTATGCCGAAGTGGATGTCTGTTAATTTCTGCTAGTGTTTCTGGTTCCCTCTGCTCTCCAAGAATAAAAGAAACCATTTCTTGAAGTAGAACATCAGAGGTTACTTGCCGAACAATGCGATGGAGCAAAGCGGTAGATGTCAGTATACCCATCTCTGAACTGGACAAAGTAAACAGATACTTAGTGTTGGCTGAAAAGACTAACTTGACAAAAAAAACACTGATTCACTGATTTTATTGTTATTTATTTTCAATGGAAAGAGGCTACTCACGTTTGCATTAACTGTGGTTCCATAACACCAATGAAAAACCTTTCCCGAACAGCTCTGGCCAGAGCAACAGCAGCAGACTAAAATACAGTATAAGAGTAACATTTTACAAATTGAAAAAAAAAAACAAAAAACCCTATATTTTAAGCAATATTTAGGAAATTTGAAAACTAATTTCCTCATTTAATTATGTGGGGAAAATAATCTTCTTCCCTAGTAATTGATCATATGGACCCAAACTGAGAAGCATACAAGTATAAAGCAAATAGTGTGTTGGATTTGGGGTCAGGAAGATATAGGTTCAAATACTGCTTTGGACACTGAGTGGTATGACTATAAAGAATTTAACCTTAGTCTAAGACTATAATGGAGGCTGTTTCTCCTTTGTTCTATAACATGAGGAAGGTGATGTCATGACTTGCAAGTAAGTTGGATTTAAGTGAGAGGGCTGTGCAAAGTTACAAGCCTCACTCTCTCATCTGGAGCCATCTGGGTCTAGTGGCAAGATATAGATCAAGATGACTAGAAATGATGGATGACAATTACACTGTCAGGAGAGAGTTCCAGTACCAACAAAGCATTCAGAACTGGTCGGCACTCTCCCAAAAGACTATATCAGCCCTGGAACTCATACTTCTTCACTACCCTCTACTACTGATTAGAGAATAGAGAGCCAAGAGCTCCTCCCAGAACCTTAAGGTGGGCACCTAGGTGAATCATCTTTTTATTTCCCATCCAGCTGCACTCCTCTGAACTTCTCCATCATGCCTTGTCAGGTATCTCTCCCTTGGTTTTAATTTTCTTTGTATGTAACCTTCCTCCAGCAGACTTGAAGGCAAGGGTTGTCTTTTCACTTTCTTTACATCCCTAATGTTTAGTAGAGTGCCTGGCATATAATAGGTGCTTAACAAATGTTTACTTACTGACTGACCAACAAGGTCTCTGCTGTACTGACACAATGCACCCAAATTATACATTATTTCTGGGACCTATCCACACACATCAAAGAAAATGTCCAGAAAAAGGCACAAATGGTATCTAGGTAGCTTGTCAGAGCTTATGAGCTAATTTGATTGCTGGAAAGCTCATTTATCTTATAACTGTTTCAGAAAACTAGTAAACAGTAGTATAGTATGCTGGACTTGGGAGTTAGAAGATTTGCATTTGACTTCCACCTCAGACACTCTTATGTGACCCTAGACAAGTCATTGATCCCTTCTGAGCTTCAGTTCCCTCCCCCTTGTAAAATAGCAATAATAACAGCACCTTCTTCACAAGGCTGCTAGACTGGGCCAATTAAAGAAAGCATGGAACGTATTTGGAAGAGCTGAAAGCACCATAGGCTATCTACTATGATTATCATAAATCAAGACAGTTAAAGCATTCTAGGCAAATGGCAGAGAAGTAACTTGAAGTCAGTCTACTAAGAAGTGAAAATGAGTTTCCTTTTCAGGGGTGGTAGGAGCTCGTGGAATTATTTACTGATCGCTACAGTAGCTCCTACTTATAGCAAGTTTTCTAAGTTTCTCAAAGAAATACATTATTTTTCATTATACATTGTAATATTTCTGAAAATTATAAAAGCAAATGTTATGCCCATTCTACACACTAGAAATGAGGTAACAGTAACTTGTTCAAGGTAAAAAAAATATCCAGAATTTGAACCTCAGGCTGTTTACATCTTCCCAGGAAAAATTATTTGTTTTTTAAACTAGACTATGCAAACCTTATTAAAATCCTTAAAATCTATCTTGGGTTTCATGCAAGAAGTTCAAATTTCACATAGCAGATACAAATATGTATTTTTTTAATCATCTGTGAGTCAAAGATTTCAGACCTTTTGTGCTTCTTTAATTAGCTGATCACAGTAATCAAACCATGAAAGAAAGGAAATTAAGGCTCGTTTTCCTGGAAAAGCTGATGCATCTTCTTTGTGACTATATGAATCCAAGCTGTAATATACAGAAAAATACTTAGTACAAGATAATCAAAAAAAGTTTATAGCTTTCAAGATGCACACATTTCATCCTCTCACCTGGGTTCATTTCTTGTTCATATGACAATGAGGAAGTTAATAACAATTTTCAAAAATATAGAGCGTTTACACAAAGCAGTGAAATGGAAACAAAGAATGATTAGAAAAACAAATCATTTCAGTTGTCTTTTTTAATGTGCAGAAATAGAAACACTAAACCAAAAAAAAAAAAATATGACTGATTACTTCTTCTGATCTTCCCCATAATCTTTGGAAACTAACAATAGAAAAAAGCTAGGTTGCCTAACTGTTGGCATGAAAGAGAAGTGAAGGAAGATAAGAGAATCTTCAAATAAATGATAAATAGGTAGGTAAGTCTTCTTTCTCATTTCTGCTGTGCAGAGTGCTAACTGGATTATCAGTTGTACAGCTAAATAAAAGGTCCTTTTTTCAAGAGACTAAAAACAGTACCACAATTCTGGTTCTAAAAATGTGAGCGAAGGGCAGAATTTAAAGGTAGATATCCCACTCCTATAGGCAACCAAATATATGAAAGGTTTATCTCCAGAACTAGGGAACTTGACTCCTGAGTAAGGGAACTAGAACTATCTATTTATAAAGATTACCTTCTTAAACAAAGACAAAAGTGGTTTAAATGTATAACTTCTTGTATTTTCAAATACTCATTCCATTATAATATTCATTTAAAATTAGGTACTTCTACAAATCTGAAACAAATCAGTGAAATACAAACATCTCTAGAAGAGAAATTACATATAATTTTGAAAAGTATAAGTTGCTATAAAACAGAAATTACTGAAGAATTTACAATTTTTTTCTTTACAGAGAAATACAAATGAAGTTTCTTACCCCCAGTTAATTGCTTCCACTGTTTCAATATCTAAGGGATCCACTGACTGAGGTAGGGCCTTATAGAGGGAAGCAAGTCTGTCCGTCAGAAGTTCACATAAACAAGTGCTCTGGGTAAGGCATTTGGCAGCTGCAGGTTCTGGCAAACTAACTAACAACATCAGACCCTCACATGCCTTCACAGCTATTCGACCATCCTATAAGAAAAAAAACAGTAGCTCTTCAAATCACAATCCTAGTCACTTCTAGCAAGTAGTTTTAGGGGAAAAAAACCTTTTAAAACATATTAATACATCTTCCCCTAAATTAAGAACCGATTTTTAAGATTCCAAAAGTTTTCATTCGAATTTTTGTTACCACAACCATGCAGGAGGAAAATTATAAGATTCGTAAATAACAAAAGAACTTACTGGGCTTCTAGTAAGATTTAGCAAAGAGTTTACTAAATTGTAATCCTGAGGTGGACGAGCAACAGAAGCCTCAGGCAGCGAAGTAACATTTAGGTGATCCAATCTTGTGGAAAGATCATCTGGCTGATGAGGAATATCATTTTCTCTCTCTGTTAGCTCCATTCCAATACTACCAGAGAGGTCCTCAGGCAGACAGGCCTGTCCTGTATCTGTTGTCAAGGAATCCTGTCCTTTAATTGTATCCTCTGTAACTACATCTGATTCTCCTTTGGATGCCAATGATTTTAACTTGTTCTGAAAAGAGTAACAACATTTTCAAAGTTATACCAACAGTCCCAAAAACTATAATGCATAGGAAAAAAGTAGATTTTTCTACAACCAGTATTTTATAAGTACAGGTACCATAGCAAAGAATAAGGTTATTAATTATCTCCAGAAATACTGCAGCTTAACATAATTCTATGTATCAAATAGATTTAATATATCCCTTAACTGTTTTTACAACAGTCTTAATTCTAGTTAGAAAATCTCAGCAGACAAGCGATTACTAGTTTGGGTATTATTTGCTTTAACTCTCTTTATTGATACTGTATGTTAGATATAACTAACAGAACAGAAAAAAAAAATTTTGGAGACTAGATCTAAAGTTCATATAGTCATGTCATCATGAAGGCAATATCAATATGATTCCAATAAGACCATGAGAATAACATGCTTCCAAATAAAGATATGAAATGTAAAATCTTAAATGACTTAAGATCACACTCAAGATTTTTTTCCCATAAATCTGGAGGATGGATAATATATGGTATATAAATGTCAAGGAATACCACTGTATTTTTAGAAATAATGGAGAAGGGATGGCTAGGTGGCTAGGTGGTGCACTGGCCCTGGTGTCAGAAGGACCTAAGTTCAAATGTGACTCAAGATATAATACTTGCTAGACGTGTGACCTTCGGCAAGTCACTTAACCCCAACTGCCTTACCTTCCCACCTCAAAAAAAAAAAAAAAAAAAAAGGAAATTATCAAGGAAAACTGCCCTGATATTCTAGAACCAGAGAGTAAAATAGAAATTGAAAGAAACCACTGATTACTTCCTGAAAGAGATCCCAAAATAAAAACTCCCAGGAATATTATAATCAAACTCCAGAGTTCTCAGGTCAAGGAGAAAATACTAGAAACAGCCAGAAGGAAATAATTCAACCATCATGGAGCCACAGTCAGAAAAACACAAGATTTAGCAGTTTCAACATTAAAGCACTGAAGGGCTTGGAATATGATTCCAGAGAGCAAAGGAGCTAGAATTACAACCAAGAATCACCTATCCAGCAAAACTGAGTATAATCCTTCAGGGGAAAAAAATGACATTCAACGAGATTCAGGACTTTTAAACATTCCTGATGAAAAGACCAGAAATGAATAGGAAATTTGACTTTCAAATACAAGACTCAAGAGAAGCATAAAAAGGTAAACAGGAAAGGGAAATCAAAAGGGACTTTAATAAGTTTAAACTTTTTACATTCCTACATGGGAAGATGATATTTATAACTCATAAGACCTTTTACATTAAGACAGTTAGAAGGAGTATATATAGACAGAGGGCATAGGGTGTGAGTTGAATATAAAGGGATAACATCTAAAAAATAAAATTAAGGGGTGAGTAAGGAATGTACTGGAAGAAAGGGAAAGGGAGAGGCAGAATGTGGTACATTATCTCACATAAAAGAGGCAAGAAAGAGCTTCTGCCGTGGAAGGGAAGAGGGGGGTAGATAAGGAGGAGTGAGTGAACCTTACTCTCATTAGAACTGGCTCAAATACAGAATAATATACACAATCAACGGGATACAGAAATCTACAGGAAAATTTTTTCCCTACAGGAAAGTAGGAGGGGAAGGTGACAGGAGAAGGAGAGGGCAGATTACAGGAGGCGGTAATCACAAGCAAAACACTTTTAAGGACAGACAGGATAAGAGAGAAAACAGAATACACCGGTGGGGGGTGGGAGTGGGGTTAGCTACCAATAGTACGTGAAAAATAATTTTGAAGCAAGTTTCTCTAATAAATGCCTCATTTCTCAAACATAGAGAACTGAGTTAAATTTATAAAAATAAAAGTCATTCCTCAATTGATAAATGATAAAAAGATATAATAATTTTTCAGATTAAAGTAATGAAAGCTAGCTACAGACATATTAAAAAATGCTAATTTACTACCGACTGGGAAATGCAAATTAAAACAATTCTGAGATATTATTTCACACCTATTAAATTGGTTAATAGCATAGAAAAGGTAAATGACAAATGTTGGCTGGAACACAGGGCAAAAATTAAGACTTGAATGCACTGGGGGGCGGAGCCAAGATGGCGGCGTAGAAGCAGCAAAGCACCACAGCTCCCACACAAACACACTAAAAAACTCATAAAATGGGAC
>CM053598.1:79113034-79145741 GCA_028646575.1 Pseudocheirus occidentalis
AAAAAAAAAAAAGACTTGAATGCACTGCTAGTGGAGCTGTGAACTGATTCAACCATTCTGTAGAGCAATTTGGAACTATGGCCAAAGGGCTATAAAACCACATATAATCGGGGGCGGCTAGGTGGCGCAGTGAATAGAGCACCAGCCCTGCAATCAGGAGGACCTGAGTTCAAATCCAGCCTCAGACAATTAACACAAAAACTAGCCGTGTGACCTTGGGCAAGTCACTTAACCTCAACTGCCCTCCAAAAAAAAAAAGCAAAAAACAAACAAACAAAAAAAGAACCATGTATAATCTTTGACCTAGCAATGCCACTATTAGGTCTGTATCCCCAAAGAGTTAAAAAACAAAAAGGAAAAAGACCTATATGTACAAAAATATTTACAGAAGCTCTGTTCTGGGGGTAAAGAATTAGAAGTTGAAAGGATGCCCATCAATTAGGGAATGACTAAATAAGTTGTGGTATGTGATTATAATGGAATATTATACTATAAGAAATGATGAGCCGAATCCTTTCAGAAAAACCTGGAAAAACTTGCATGCACTGATGAAAAGAGACATGGACCATGCACAAAGTAACAGCAATATTGTAAAATGATCAGCAGTGAATGACTTAGCTATTCTCAGCAATAAAATGATCTGAGACAACTCTGAAGGTCTTATGATGAAAAATGCTATCCATCCTCAGAGAAAGAATATGGTATGTGAATCCAGACTGAAGCATATATTTTTACTTTATTTTTCTTGAGTTGTTTTTTTTCTTGTCTATGTCTTCTTTCACAACACAACTATTATGGATATGTTCTGCTGGACTATACATGTACAATCTATCTCGAACTGCTTGTCTTCTCAATGCAGGGGATGGGAGAAGGAGGAATGGAGAGAATTTGGAACTCAAGTTTTAAAAATTGTTTTTACAGTTTTTAAAAAAAAAAATGGAGTTTCAGAGAAACCTGGGAAAACTTGTATGAGTTGATGCAAAGTAAAGTGAATAAATTAGAACAATTTATACCATTACAACAATATGGTAAAAGGAAACAACTCTGAAAGAATTAGGAACTCTTATCAGCATAATGACCAAACACAATTCCAGAAGGCTAATGGCAAAACATGGTACCTCCTGACAGAGAAGTGAAAGACTCACAGTACAGAATGAGACAAAAAAAAATTTTGGCCAATATGGAAATCTGTTTTGACTGACTTTATAAATATCATTTTTTAAAAGAGGGTTTTAGAGTATTTAGAATGTACTTTATTTATGTTACGAAATTCCTTTCATTTCCCACTTGCATCACACAATCATATTACCTAAACTTTACCTAGCCCTGGTGGTAAAAGTTTACTAGTAAAAGAATGAAATACAATAAAGTCTCATTAATTCAGATTCAATTAATTAAAATTTGTAACAATTTGGGCATGCTGAGCTGAAACTTGCCTTTTCACTATGTATGAGATAAGGTTTGCTAAACTAGAAGAGCAGATATTTCAGGTAAAATATCTAGACTGTCAAGGGCTAACAATTTTCAAGTACCTTAGAAGCATCATTTTTAACTAACATGCTAATTAACAATCATTATTCTCTTTCATTATAGCAAATTAAATAAAGAACTTTAGTAGGCAGTATGGTTAGTTTTGATTATAATTTTAAGCTTGAAAAATTCATGCTATAGTTGGAAAACTTCAGTAGATACCTGAGAGATTATAAACAAACACACACATTAATAATATTTAAGATGTTATGTTTTCTTCACAGTCACTCTATGAGGCAGCTAGTACATCTCCATTGAGATTGAGAAAATTACTTGCTCAAATTCACAAAACTAGTATGTGCTAGGTGAAAGATTTTTAAATTGGAGTCCATGGACAAGGTGTCTATGGATAGATTTCAGGTGATCCATTAACTTGCATGGGGAAAAAAATTACATCTTTATTTTCACTAACCTCTAATTTATCGCTTCCTTCTATTAGAAATGTAGGCAACAAAAACTATTCTCAAAAATGTTTATAGGCCTCATTAGACTGCCAAAGGTGCCCATGACACATGAAAAAAGAAATATGAAACACAGCTAATATTACTAACCATTATATTTTTAAAATTTCCTGTTCTATGGTTAGGACTTCAATACACGTCTCCTAATTCCCAGTCTACCATTCTTTCCACTATAAGAGAAGATACTTCTAATTTCAGAAATTTTCTTTTAAGTGAAATTATACTATGCATTTTCCTATCATTGATAAATAGGAAACATAGGTAATATACTAACTGTAACAAAAAAATTTTCAGAATATATTAATGCCTTTCTTGCATCAAATTCATGCAATTTGGAAGCCTACCTGAACTGTCTAATAGGTAAAATTAAATAAACCATGAATTTAATAATAATTTAAAATTCCCATCCTCAGTGAATTCAGTTTCAGGAAACATATGCCTATACTTGAAGCTAACACTGTTTATTATGAAGCTAATAAAAAAAATGTACTTTTCCCACTCAATATAAAAGCAAAATTTTTAAATGGTAGTTTTAATAAAATATATTTTTTACAAAAAGAAAACGCAAAATAACTGATAAAATAATGTAAAATTGGTCATATTGCCTAACATACTGAATCTAAGAAAAACCCCACCTATTCTTTACACCTGGCATGAAATAAGATATCTACACTTATCTCTATCCCATATTAGATTTATCAGACAACAGTTACAGCAAACCTGGCTGGAGATTTTTATCTACAGGGGCTTTTTAGTCTACTACTCCACCACTCTTTGTGTCCTTCTTTCCAGTTGAGCCTTAGTGCTGGTCTGCTACATCTTAATTCTGAAACTGTATTTCACAATGAAAATTCCATCAATGTGATTCAAGTGCATTCTTTTTAGCATCATTAAGTTGGAAATAAAATAGCATGTGCTAAATAAAAAGTTAAGTCTTAGCAACTGACAAAATATAAGTAGTTTAAGTCTTTAATATTTCCAAAAGCAAAGTTCTTATAAAATTATAAACAGAAACCAGTACTGTGTATCATTACCCATAAAGCATACTTCTACATACCTCAAGAAAAAAATTGACCAAGTAGGGATCTTGTTTCAATTTTGCACATACTATACAGAGAAACTGAATTTCTTCATTTTCAGTTGGAGTTGCAAGAACTTCACCACAAAGTCTGATTAATTTCTGTTTCAACAACAACAAAAAAAGAATGTTTACATAATTCATATAAATACTAAGTAAATTAAGGTAAGGACTTCTGATCTTTCAAATCTACAGAAGATGTATATATATCACATGTTATGTAGATAGGAAAAATATTCTCTTTTTTCTAATGTATTTCTTAGTATCTTCAATATTTCAAATTAAAAAGTGATAGCTGTATCAATGAATCTTTACATAGTATATTATAAATAGCTGGTACTCAAATATTTGATTAGCTCTAACCATTCCCTTTTAAAGACAAGTTTTTGTGTTATTAGAACCTTTAGGAAAAGATTTAAAATAATTTATATATCAAAGCAAATAAAAGAAATATTTTTATGTTAAGGGGGAAAAAATACCTGCACTGGTCTGTGCACATTAATGTGTGGGAGTAGTGGCTGTCGAATTCTTCCTAAAAGTTTGGTATAGAAAGCCAGTACTTGCTGCTTCATTCCTGGAGGACACTACAGACATAAGAAAAAGAGAAACAGACAATAAAAACATATTCAACCCCAAAGTGAAGAGATGGGGAAAAGAATTTTTTAATTTATTGCCTTCTCAAAAATCACAATGTGAAATTACATAATTAAAATATAAGAATGAAAATTTCAAATATTATAATTTACATTCTGGAAATAAAAATTCTGTATCAGACCATATAGTTATGAAGTTAAAGACTTGTAATTACTGAAACTTTGTTGATAAGATAATGCTGAGATCTAAATTTAGTACTAGCAAAGTCAGACTATGTGTATTCTACGTGTTGGTTTTATATTTCACAACTAAAAAGGTAACTATTTAATAATGGCTGGAAACTTCCTAATGTGCAAACAGATATAAACAGATGGTATTCTATGGCACAAATTGCATATTAATGAACTGACAACTGTAATTATTTGTAAAATAATATGCACTGCATTTTATAGCTAGTAAAGGCTTTCTTTCTTTTTTTTTTTGGAGGGCAGTTGGGGTTAAGTGACTTGCCCAAGGTCACAACGGCTAGTTAGTGTTAAGTGTCTGAGGTTGGATTTGAACTCAGGTCCTCCTGACTCCAGGACTGGTGCTCTATTCACTGTGCCACCTAGCCGCCCCCTAGTGAAGGTTTTAATAAAGTTTCTGAAATAAAAATCCAAATATTTTGTATTAAACATTAAATTGTGGCTAAAAATTAAAGGACTGACATTGTGAGATTAAATGGGTAAGGAATTAATAATAAAGTTACATTAGTCATATCTCCTATAATCAATACTAATTATAATACCTTTCCTTTTCTAAGCATCAAAAAAATGTGCATCAGGAGAGAATATGAACTGTAACTTTAGTTACAAAAACATTTGTTCAGTAATTCCCATGATGCTCTCACTTCACAGTTATATATGTGTAATCATTAGCAACAAATATACTGGTGCAGCCCTTATTATTTTGCTCAAGAATCATTAGCTTTATCTAGTACTTTTATAAAAAAGAAAAAGTGAATTGCAGAGCATCTGGTATACTAGGAAGAAATAAAAATTGAATGAATTGAGAACTGAACAAGACAATATAAGATACTCAGTAATGTCTACTCACACACACATACACAAATCAATAATAATTTTAGCCAATTTAAATTCATAATGCTTAGGAAGACATGTTTAAAGAAAATTTGCTTCTACATCTGCTTATCTGAACATGATTCATAGATAAGAGCAGATTACAAATTTTTTTATCGCTGGAAGAGAAAGGAGAAACCACCTAGCACCCAGACCATTATTTGAAAGGGGAGGAAACTAAAAGCTAGATTATCCTAATTAGTGCAGGTGCCAGTGCAAAAGAACACAAATCAATACATATAGCCAGATCCCAGACCATGTTTCCCATCCCATTGCTCTCCTATCCTGGACATCTCCTCTGTTTGCAGATCATCCCCTCTAGGCCATAGGACTTCCTGAGATCATGAAGTGAGAAATTTAACCCCTTTGGTTCTATAGCTCAATTTATCCTGACCAGTGTGTCACATGGTCCACTATAATTAGCTGCTCCTAAATTATGTTTCACATTCTACTGTTCATCTTCTGACCATCTATCTGTCCAGCTATCCAATCTACTTGACTGTTTTTGTTAGAATTTTAGATATATTTAGTTTATTATTTGTTACTCAGTCTTGAAATGATTTCTGCTCACTAGGGAAAACAGTCTACAGAAATAAATGACTTAATTTTAAGAAGCCTAGTCACTCCATATTCTGATTTCAAAGTATTCATAAAGTTTCATTAAACGCATCTGAACAGAACGAGTTAAGAACTTACATCAGCTTTCCCTAATGTGTACAATGTTTCCAAGATCTTGTGATGAAGTAAATATTCCATACAAGGCCCAGTCTCTCCAAAGTCTAGTTCATTTTCTTCTTGTATCAAAATATCTAACATCTGTTCCAGATGAGATGGAATGTTTGTATCTGTCACTGGAGCTTTATCATCTAAAGAGTAAAAACAACATCCACCAAACGTATGCGTAAAATGCTACTTTTAATCACATAGACTGTGAAATACATTTTCTTACTACTATTCAGACTCTATAAAATTAAAGTATAGGCAAGTCCACATAGCTTGCTTTCTCATTAAAAATAATACTTTTTGCCATAATCCTGATCAAAGAATCTATTCAATATTCTAGATTAAATCTTCTTCATATAAAATAACAAGGAACTTTTTTTGCACTCACCATATTCTAATTTGTATATTTCTCTATGTCTGCTTTATCTCCCCCAAATTATAAGGTCAACAAGGACAAGGATATCTTTTTTATATCTGTATATCCACTAGTACAATGTGCCACAGCAGGTACTTAATAAATTGTTCTTGAATTAAATTGCAGCATATTCTCCATAAGAGAACATGATTATAAAAGGAAATTGCAACATCAACTCAACACTTCCAAAAATAAATAATGTTTAATGTGAAAATTAATTTCCAAATAATAATTCGGAAAACTTTACTTTTAAGATGAATTATGAAGAAAATTGGCTACCTGAGAGTACCCTTGGGGTGAGTGTTGGGGAGAAGATGGGAGGAAAGTTGAGGAGGAAAGGAACAGAGAAGAAAGTGAGTACCATTGGGTTCTTTCCTGATTTTGTCATTGGTTTATCTTGTGATATTGGGAAAGTCAATTTATCCTACCTATCTCTTCATGTGTAGGTTTTTGTTTTTGTTTTTTAATAAAGGAGGAAACAAAAGAAAATCCTTTTAAGTTACGAAAATCTTTTGATTAGACTTTTCAAATTTGCTATTAAAGCACAGTAAACATTACAGATTTTTTCCCAGCATCTGCATATACACATGCACGCATGCACTTTCAAGTCATATCATTGAATTTGGTCAGGAAAAAAGTGTTTTCCCCTTTTTGATCCAGCCGATTTTTGTATTGTAACAATGGATTAAAAAATGAGCAAGGCCCAGAATTTAGTAAGAGGAAGAAAGTGGCCTAGATGACGTCTGGGAAATTTTGCAACAATTTCAATGATCTTAAGTTTTTAACACCAATACTCTTGCAGTAATGTTACAGGGCTGAAAAATACGAAATGCCAAACATTTCCATTATGGTATAGAGACTGCAAGTGCAGTGGTACAAATGCTAGATTTATAGTTCAAGGACCTGGTTTCAAAAGAGGGATCTTTTACTTATTACCTATAGATGCACTCTTTTTGCAACAGCAAAGAACCTGAATGTAAGGGGGTGTCCATTAATTGGGGAATGGTTAAACAAATCATGATGTATGAATATAATAAATATTGTAAATGTAATAAATATAATCAATAAAATATTATAGCAAATAACTTTAAAAAATTACAAGAGATGGCTTGAGAGAAGTCTGCAAGGCTTGTAATGAATAGGTGCAAAATAAGAATATGTAGAACAATTTATACAACAACAATATTGTAAAAACACACAACTTTGAAAGAGACAAGAATTATGACCAACATAATGACCAATCATGAAAAATGAGACATATTTTTGGCCATGGCTGAAACAAGAATTTTTTTGCTTGACTATTTACTTGAGGTCCTTGTTTTTCTTATTCCATTTTGAGAAGAGGAAATAAATTTTTATTGGAAAAATTATATTTTAAAAATGCATACTATTGATATGACAGTAGTTTCACCTCTTGAGGCTTAAACAAGAAGGAGGTCATAGGATCATAGAATTAAGAGCTGGGAGAGACCTGACCTTAACAGGTCATCCTCATTTTAAAAATGAGGAAACTAAGGCCCAGAGAAGTAACTTATCCATGGTCATGCAGATATCACAGAATAGAAATATGAACCCAGGTCCTGTGACTACAAACCACTATTCTTTCAAATACACTATATGGGTTCTAATATAGAACTGGAAGAAAACTCAGAAGTCATTAAGTCTAATGCTCATCTATATAAAGAAATAGGCCCAGAAAGATTAAATAATCCATTTACAATTAGTAAACAGAAGAACTTTTTGGTGTTTGATATCCTTTCTAGTTCTAAAGCTATGATTCTGTGATCCTCAAAATTGTGGGTGAGCCAAAGGGCCATGGATAAAACATGGATAAAACAGGCTGCATAAAACATTACCAACATTAACTTGAACCCAAAAAGATAAAAATGATGTTACTCAAGATGTATCTGAACAGAGAAGAAGAATAACAAACCATGCAGTAAGAATAAAGGATAGCAATCATTGTTGCACTGCTACCAATAAAATGTTAGAAGATACAGAGGAAAGAGTCTGGGACACACTGGGTATCTCCCACGTGAAAGACTGATGGGAAAACATGGATAAGAATCTCAGGGAATAAGAAGTCATGGACAAGTTTCAGTTTACACTGTTAAAAGAAGGAATGCCAGTAGAGATGAAATAATGAATTCAATAAAGTTTAAAAGAATTTTTTAAAAGTCCATGTTACTATCATATTTTCTTTGTACAACTTTAAAGCATGTCTGAATATAAAAGATAACAAAAGACACCAAATTCTTGGTTAATTCCTCTACTTGGGTCTTCTCTGAAGTTCTAAATTTACTTATGTACTACACTACTATGCTATAACTCAATATGACAAATAATCATTAAGCATTTCCTATATATACACCTATAAGGTACAGTGCTAGCAGGTATTTGATTTGCGTAATTGTGAGAGACTCTGATTTGCATAAAATGTGAGTTTATTTGTTTCATTCTTCTTACTGTCAGTTGTTTGGCACAATGTCTTACACAAAGCATAGGTGCGTAATGAATATTTGTGGATAGGTTGAGTTGCACTGTATGTGTGTATGATACATGTATTTAACTTCATTTATTAAGCTCCTATTCCTTACCTAGAACTAGGGAATTTATGGAAATTTGAAAAGAAATAGAAGGTTGGTCTTTGTTCAGCTTATAAGTAAATTTTCATGTGTGAATGTATCATCTACCAAATGATACTGGAAACTTCTCAAGATTAGAGATACCATTTCTTTTTTATTCCCTGGTAACAGGTACTAAAAAGATGGTTACTGCCTATTTGTCTTTGCATTAGCTGCTTCACTCTTGCCTGAAATGCACTTCTTCCTCATGTCCATCTCTTAGAATGTTAGAACTCCCTTGAAAACTCAGTTTAAGTGACACCTCCTAAACACACTAATCCACTCAGTTACTACTGCCATAACATTCCTCTCCCATACATTTCGTTTTCTTACAACAGAATATAATCTCCCTGGAGGCAAGGGCTGTTTCATTTGTCTCTTTGTGTATCCAGTGCATAGCACAGTTCTTGGTACTAAATAAATGCTTACTGATCAACTGATAGAATTTTTAAATCTTGATTTGAAAATTAATGAATTTTCCAGAAATTCACCAGACCATAATGACTATTCAAAATGGACTATTTGCTATTTATCATTAAGAAAAAAAAATCACTACTAGAAAGACTCCTTAATGTTGAAAAATTAATGAAAAATTAACTCAAAGTTTGTCTTGGTAAATGTGTCTTCCTAAGCGGTACTCAGAGGTGGAGATTCAAGAGCTAAGAACAGTCATCAGGAAAGGTAGCACCCTTCAATAAACAATTCTGCAAATTTCTACTGTTCAGACTGAACAGAAAAGAAGGAAGTAAAAAATTAGGTCTGACACTAAAGGAAACATTTCCAGTTACAGAAAATAAAAAATGAACGATTGCCTTTGCTATCTTAGGATGCTTTCTAAAATGTTAATCAAAGCAGAATAAATTGTTTTTTAAAAAACATGCTTAGGGATGATCTCACATAATGAAAAGAGACCCCAGCATTCCATTCTAGCTTTTCTTCTTATACAATTTCTGTACCTAATTAAAAAATTACCTGAAGTCTCTATGTAGTAATGGGTAATTGCCTTCCAGTGATAAACAAAATCTTCTTGTAAAGGAAGAGAAGGTGCAAGCTACAAAGAAAGAAAAAAACCTCATAATTTAGAAAATAACATCATTTTATTTTCCACAGAATGAAAAAGAATTCTAGCCTATTTACATATAACATCATATAAAATACCCACTTTCAAATGCCTTTTGCTCCAGGTCAGGTATATTAAGGTGAACCACAAAAAACTCAAAACCAAGAAAGTAGAAATAGAATTTATACAGAAGATGGAAAATATAAATGATCAACATGAGGACCATAATTTAGCATTACTGTTAAGACTCTATCTTTTCTTGGTACGATTTAAAAAACGTTTTTATTAATTAATCTCCTGCTAAGGAGGTACCATGTTTTTATCAAAGAAAATTGTTAATCCATCCTCATTTTGACAATATTTATTTTTACACTAAAACTCATATCAATATTTAGTATCAGCTAATTGAACTATATCAAGAGAACTTTCTACTTTGGACTTTAAAATATAAAACAGTACTAGTTCCACATCATCATAAAAGAATATATAAAGCCAACTAAGTAATCAGACTAAAAGTAACATTTTCAGAAACATTTAAAACTAAGTCTTTCCTATTTTATGCTATACTAGATATTAAATATCACTTAGCAAATTGTCATTTTAGAAATATACCTGTTATTTTATGTCACAATTTTATATTTCAAAAGGACAGTTTCTATTTCTACTGTGAAATTCATTTCAGGGCATTTTAAGGATCAATATTGCATATTTTCAAGCTTCAAACATGGCAGCTACAGAATCTCAGATTTCTACTAACAAAAAACAAGAAAAAAGTTTGAACTCAAGAACTGATCCAGGTATTTTAGCAATATAGTTTGTATTATGTAATTATAACATGATATATTTTGTGATGCTGGGAAATAATTTATCATATTTTATAAAAATTTTATTATTTTATTAAAGGCAGGAAGGCAAAGAGCCTGTCAGGCTCGACTTAGAACGAAGAGACTTGATAGCTAGAAATTTAAGACTGATTATGCTATGTCATCCTGAACACAGGACCCAAAATGTCATACTATTTGTTATTTTTATTTTTTTATTTTTTGAAGGACAATTGGGGTTAAGTGACTTGCCCAAGGTCACACGGCTAGTTTTTGTGTTTAGTGTCTGAGGCCGGATTTGAACTCACTCAGGTCCTCCTGACTCCAGAGCCGGTGCTCTATTCACTGTGCCAGCTAACTGCCCCTCTGTTATTTTTAAGTATAAAAATTGCCAGATGGAATTTGAAGTTGGAAATACCAAAGCCTAAACAAATGCTAGACTTAAGAGGATGCAAACATCCAATTATTTCCCACGTTTCCAAGTAAAAGAAGAAAACATGATATTATCCTTAGTAACTGGGAACTAAAGCTCAAAAGAGTTAAATGACTTGCCTAGCATCCTACAGCTAGTAAATTTCTGAATCAGGATTTGAACGCAGGATCATCCAAGGAAACCCTTCAAGTAAGCCTTACAGATAATTCTAACAAAAAGCAGAACTTGCAAATGAAATGGATTTGGAGAAGGGAGGGCTGTGCAAAGTCACCATCCTCACTTTCTCCTCCAGAGTCATCTGGGTCCATATGTTGCTAGCTGAAACCTACTAGTTATCTTAGGCAGGGGTGGGGAACCAGCAGCCTTGAGGCTACTTGTGGCTTTCTAGGTCCTTGGGTGTGGCATTTAGACTGAATCCAAGTTTTATGGAACAAAATACATTTATTAAGGGGATTTATTTGTTCTGTGAAGTTTGGATTTGTATTTTGTTCTTTTTAAGGCCGCAGGTTCCCCACCCAGGTTTTAGGGTATTACTGGCTGGATTTTTCTTAAAGATCATGCCTTAAGAAAAAAAAAAAAAGATGGTGCCTTAAATATTGTTTCTCTTTTTGCTAGCAAATTGAAGGTCTTCCCCTCCCGGTTTGATTTTTTTCCCCCACTAAAGGCATCATCCTTTGTCTCTCTTTTTTATTTTTTTTTTTTTTTTTGGCTTTTTGGAGGGGGGAAGGCAGGGCAATCTGGGTTAAGTGATTTGCCTAAAGTCACACAGCTAGTAAGGGTTAAGTGTCTGAGGCCAGATTTGAATTCAGGTACTCCTGACTCCAGGGGCCATATTCTATTCACTTAGCTACCTGGCCATCCCAGCTCACTTCTTAAAAAGGCCTATTCACTGATTAGGCCTTGTCTCACTCAAAGTGAGACCTTGGAAAGACCTTAGCTTAAAAGGTCCAAAGTCTTTGCATCCCGGGCCATCTGTGGTCACCCTGATCTACATATGCCCATTGAACCCAGATGACTCTGGAGGAGAAAGTATGGCCAATGACTTTGCAGAGCCCTCCCTCACTCAAATACAACTCATTTGCAAGTGACATCATTATCTTCCTGATGTCATGGTCCTCTTCCAGAACTAAAGACCATCCACAACAAAAAGTAGGTCTTAAAAATATTTACCCACAATCCGCAACTTCTCTAATCCTGTCTTTTCTTTTTTCTCCCCCTTCCTACTTCCTCTCCTAACATTAGTGATCTAAAAAAGAATAAATCTATTCAATAGGAAGATGCTGATTTCTACAAAATCTTTTTAAAGTCATTAAAAGCCTTTCTTAAAGAAGAAAAAAAAACAAGCACATGGTAATGGTGCAAATAAATAAACTGTAAGGAAGACTGAAGATAATGAGGAACATTAAGTGTGAGAAAAGAGAAAGACAGTAAAAGAAAAGAGCAGTTAATAGGAAAAATTAATGAGAGGGGCCCTTCTAAAATCTTTAGTCTGATACCGACTATAAAAATTTTTTTCTCCAAAATATGCATATTTCCCTAAATAATTTCAGTTTTATCAGTTGTGTGACATTTCAAAATTTAGTAGTTATTATGAAAGACATACCTAATTATTCTTTAAAATTTAGTGCTTTTGTTTCATTTTTAAATCTTCGGAGAGAATTAGGAAGAATGATAGCTGAATCAAAGGAATCAGTTGTCAGCAATGCAACTCTCAATCTTTTTTTACAGAAAGGGTCACTGAGAAATAAAGAGTTGTGTTTCTGCTACAAAGCTAATCAATATGGACCCTGTGTCTGCTTTGTAAATACCTCTCTCCTCAGGATGAGATTTGAAATAAGAAATTTTACACAGAAAGTAAAATAGGTTTAAGTAATAGTTTAAGTTTTCAAATTTCAAATAAGGGGTTAGTAAGACAACTCCCTAGTAAAACTACCTATTCCATTACTAATCCCCTTTGGACTAAGCATAGTACATTTTGTTTTGCAACCCAGACTAGACTGATCATATATCATAGTTATCTGCAAGGTACGGCTAATGTGATCTTCCCCCCTCAGAACAGTTCATCTGAATGCAAGGATAGTAAATTAGAAATGTGGAATAAGTCACTGCAGAGAAACTTTAATTCTTCCACTAAAAAAAAATAATAGTGTCATTAAGCCAAACATGGGGGCTAATGGTAAGGAATCTTTTATAACCTTTCCTTAAAAAACAAAAAAACAAAAAAACAAAAAACTGAGTTTCCCTCAGAGTAATAAACACATTCTTGGCTTTGATAACAAGTACACATATATAATACCAAAGTTTTATACATATATTTCTCCCTCCTCCACTAATATAAAGAGTGGTGGCATATTTTCTATTGTTGAAAGAAATTAAAGGACCTATCCTGACCAAACAGCTCTTAAAGAACAAAATCAGTCCTACCTTTCTTTTCCTTAGTGCTATCTCTTTTCTCACTAGCCCCTTAATGTTCCTGCTCTCCTTAAAATACTGTCAATCCTCTAAGTCCTGTATCAAGTCTACTGTCTGTAAAAGGTCCTTACCAACTACTCCAGTCAATGATTTCTCTCCTGCTCTAATATGTGTTGTTCTGTAGTAATCATATGACACTTAATCATATGCTTCCTTTTAACTGAATTGTGTTTATATGTGAACCCCCAAGAAGATAATAAAAATCTTAAAGGCAAGGGCCATGGATTATGCTATTTAACCTGCATAGCACAATGTTATATGCATATGTCATGAAACGGTTCTGGAATGGGATTACAGACAAAATATTGTATTACAAATTTGACTTTTTAAATCCTGGTTGATGTTCAGACATTTTAGTTGTAACCAACTTTACATGACCTTATTTGGGATTTGCTTGTAAAAGATGCTGGAGTGGCTTGCCATTTCCTTCTTCAGCCCATTTTATGGATGAGGAAACTGAAGCAAACAAGTCACACAGCTTTTAAGTATCTGAGGCTGCATTTGAATTCAGGTCTTCCAGACTCTGGAACCCAGGACCCATGCTCCAAACACTGTACCACCTACCTGCCCCTTTAAATCCTAAACAATAATTCTGGAGATTATTCATCTCAAAAATTCCTTCTTACTTACTTGGAGGGAAATAAGACTACAGAAAAATTGAAAGTAAACATGATTATCCCCCTTCACAATGTCTTGGGGATATCACCCTATCTATGGAGAAACATGCTCCTTAAAACTGCAATTAGACAAGCAAGGAATTTAAAGCAAAGGAAGGCATTTTATTTCCCCTTTAGTTGCTTCAAATGATCTAAATCTAAATCAAATCATCTAAAAACATCTCAGATGTGTGGCATGTAACACTGATCTGTTTACTGGCAATAAACAGAGGATTACAGTTGTGTTGTATAATAGTTCTTAATGGCACATAGAAGCTAGTCAAAACTGAAGGGGGTTAGCTGGAATTTTGCTGAAAGAATTTTTCTTGGTCAATATATTATTTTTTTCAAGATGCGCATTTCCCACCTAAATCCAAAATAGGCTACCTTATTAAAATTTTAAAATAGTGAAAATATCTTTGCAAATATCTTAGTTGCAACTAAGATAAAATTAAATAAGAAACCTTTATTGAACAAGCAAAATTTTCATTTGCACACTGTTTTAATACATGTTCACGAACTGCTTGATAACTCTAATGGATTCAGCAAACAGAAGAAAAATAAGTTGCAAGAGATGGCATATACTGAAGAAGCCTGGAAAGCAATTAATATCTAATATCAAGAGGGCTAAAAATGATTTTTAAATTATTCAGCACAGGCACTGGAAGAAAAACAATACCACTTTCCAGTAGTCTTCATAAAACCCCTATAATTATATACTTGGAAAGCTATATTCAGACTGAATCACGTATCAGATGGAAACCATATTAAATCAACAGAATGAGCTAAGAATAAAGACTTTTATGAGGGAAAAATATTCTAAGAGTTAAATCAATACAGTTGGGATTAAAAATATGACTTTGGAATAAAGTTCTTTGAATACTGAAAGGGAAGACACAACAAAATAGTGAAGTCACAGAATACTCAAGATTTAATACAATATTTCATGAGACGCTGGGTAGAAAGAGAATTGGGCTCAAAGCCAGGAAGACCTAATTTCAATCTGTCTTCTGACACATACTAGCTGGCTATGTGACCCTGGGCAAGTCACTTTACTTTCTTAGGGGTCTTAGAGAACTTTCAAGACTATGAGTAGCAGAGAAGATGCTGAAATACAGTAATAAGAGTTTCCTCATTTAGGAATTCCCTATATTACTGAAATAACAATTCCAGCTCCTATTCCTTGTCTGATAAATAATAGGGTAAAATTTTAAAAGTGCACAGTTGCTCAGTCTACAAAGAAGAAAATTCTAATAAAATCTAGCAACACAGGAAAGTAAAGAGAGGAGACAACACTGGCTTAAAACATTAATACTAAACTAACAGAAGTTCTACAAAACGTTTAAATTCATAGGGCCACATTATTTCCTAAGATTACAGGAAAAAAGGATTATTGATTTCCATCAACAACTTGAAGGAAACCAAATAATTCAACATCGTAGAGATAGTCTATGGCTGCTAACAACACTTCTGATTACAGTAGTTAAGATAAATAAAAGCAGAAAACTTGGCCCTTAGGATAGACTCAAATTTTACTGGGAAAAGGGGGAAAGAAAGGTTGTCTTCTGCTCTTTTCAAATACAACTGCTATATATATCATCCTTAAAAGACAAATGATCAAAACAATGACAGATCTTTTATTTGCAATAACCTAGAATAATTTACTATAATGAAAAGATTTTAAAATAATTCTTGCTATTCTAAATTGAAGGAATTTTAATCGTTTGGAATATAACACTAAGGATGATACTAATTAACAGCGTAAGTGAGGTGAACATATAAAACTAATAAATGTACACTATACCTGAGTTTTAAAATCTATCCTATCTTCTTCCCTAGCTTCAATACTATTCTTAAATGTTGAAAATTTCACTTCTTCTTGATCTCATAGTGTACAAGTTTTCCCACAGTGCTTCCAATAGATAAAATCAACATCTCTCAATTTAAACTTTCACTTGACGAAAGTTGTATGTTGTGTTTTGTTAAATTTTATTTTATTAACAAGTCCAATAAAGGAATTATAACTATTGGAAGGATTACATTGCTAATTAAATAGCTTGTCAAATGATAAACTCAAGAATTAAAAACACTCTTTTTTTTTTTTGTTTCTTGAAGGGGGGAAAGGCAGGGCAATTGGGGTTAAGTGACTTGCCCAAGGTCACACGGCTAGTTTTGTGTTAAGTGTCTGAGGCTGAATTTGAACTCAGGTCCTCCTGACTCCAGGGCCGATGCTATATTCCCTGTACCACCTAGCCACCCTAAAAACACTATTTTTAAAAACTGAACATGTAATTAGACTATTAAAAGCTATTTCAAGTTGGGGATAATTAATCTAAACATTATCAGCTTTAAAATAAGGCAAGAATTATCTTTTTTAAAATAACAAGTCAATGTTACATTTTCTGTTTGCTCATTTACCTACTTCTCTCTTCTTCCCTTATTTATTAGAGAGCATCTTTATGTATATGTATCTGAAATTCTGAAGAAGTAAACAGAATTGCTGGATAAAAAAAAAAGATCCATGAAAGGCAGAAGACAAGAAAGGAAACAGATGGCTTGGGTGAAAGCTATTGAAAGGTATTGTTTAAATCCATACTTCATTAATACCCCCCCCTCCCTCCCAAGCCCCATTTCAGAAAAGCAAAAATCAATCAAGTGCACCTAAAGGCCTGGAAAAAAAAAGAAGAAAAGAGTCAGTAGGGGCTTATGAAAGGAGCCGTGTTCAACTGGGCCTAGAAAGGTCGGGGAGCACAGCGAGGAAACACCTCTTTCTTCCTTTCAAGAAAACCAAAACAAGCCCTGGGGGTCCAGTTCTTCCCTTTGTTTGGACTCGGCCCGGAAGGCTTTTTCCAGGGGAGGGCTAACGGTCCAGGAAGCCGAGGGGTGGAGGGAGCCTTACCAGGGCCCAGGTGTCAGGAGGCCCACCTCCGCTTCGATGGAGTGGGAATGGAATGGGGGAAGCTCTGGCTGCGCCACCCCCCGCCCCCCGCCGTGCAGGACGCAGAGGCCCCAGACCCGCAGCGCCGGGCTCGGGGCAACTAGCCCCGGTCACCCTCTTCTCCTTCCTCCTCCCCTCCCCCGCCATGACTGGACCAGAGGCACCAGCCCCGGGGAGGTAGGGATGAACCTCGAGCCTTCCAGGGTCTCCTCTCCGCCTCCAGGAGGCTTCCCTGGAGAGCCCGCGACCCTCGATAGGTGCCCGGGCCATTCCCCTGATTCCCAGGCCCGCCAGGTAGGCCCTGCAGGGATCCTCGGCCTGCCATGCTGCCCGCAACCCCGCGGCCTTACCGCCTCCACTGCATGCTGCAGGATGGACGTGAACTTGGAGAACATCCTGTCCCGGGACTGCAGCAGCTTCTCCCGGGACGACCTGGAGAGCTCTTCGATCCGCCGCCGCCGCCCCTGCTGCGGCTGCCGAGGCCGCTCCAGAGTGAAGGCCGGTGCGGCGCGGGGCGGGACGAACGGAACGAGGGAGGGAGGGAGGGAGAAGGCACGGGCGGCGGAGGCCCAGCGGGGCGGCCTGGGAACTGCGGGAATGGGGGGGACTCGGGACGGCTGCCGGGGACCCCAGAGGCTACAATTCGGCAGACACCGTGGCACTGTGCTGACACCGCGCTCCTTCCGCCACCGCAGCCGCCGCCGCTCCGCCCTCCCAGGCCGCCAGGGGGCGCGGCCGAAGCTTCCTGGCCCCGCCCCTCCGTCCCCGAGAGGAAAGAGAAGGCGGGGAGGGGGGGAGGGGAAAGAGGAACCCTGCCGGAGAGGGGTGGGGATGGAGGGCCTGGAAGAGGGGAGAGAGGAGACTGGGGGAGGTGGGGAGGAGGGACAGGGCTGACCCAGGATGCTCGGTGCCAACCTTGGAAAGAAGGCATGGAAGAGAACCGACCCTATGGGTTTGCCAGGACCCAACTTCGTAGGAGGTGCACGTAGATCTAGTGAATTCATTATTCGTTTATTTTTACTTAAAAGAAATTGGACTGGTGGGAACACTGAGATCTGTCTGGGATGGTGAAAGACCACACAAGTTCTTGTCGCGTGGTCTCCCCTATGAGAATATAAGCCCCATAGATACTGTCTTCTGACTTCCTGTCCCCAGCGCTTGGCACAGAGCCTGGCATATAGTAGACGCTTAATAAATGCTTGTGGACTAACTACTAAGTGCTTGACATGGGCCAAGCACTGTGTTAGTGTTAAAACCAGAGAATACCAAAAAAGGCTAAAACGGGATCCCTGGCTTTAAAGTACTTACATTCTAATGGAAGATGGGTAGGTTTGGAGACAGCTGATGAATATGTATGTAGGAAACATGAGCTAAGTATGTGGAAGGCCGCATTTTTATTCATTTATTTTTCCTTTTTTTTTTTTTTTAACCAGGGTAGTGAGAAGCTGGGGATCCAGAATTGTGTGAAGGGCCTGTGTTCAGGTCAGTTATATCAGTCAACAAACATTTATTAAGCACCAGACTCAGCACTAAGTCTGTGGATACAAAGAAAGACCAAACTGCCCTCCCCCAAAATAAAACGAACAGGATCCTTGCTCCCCAAGAACTTTTCTATTAAAGGAGGAAATACTGTGTCAATATGTATGCATGAGATATCTATATACCAAGATGGAAGATCAAAGTATAATAATATAACAGGCAGAGGGATCCTAGCTGAAGAGGTCATCATAAAATGATGAGGTATAGGGCTAGAGGTGCACTAGACCCCAGAATACCAGGGGGATCCTACCTAATGAATTTGACTCAAGTCTTCTTTCCCTCAGCCAAAGAAAAGTTTATTAGAAGTTTGCCATATTGGGTAGACTCTTAAGGAGTCTCAGCATCTATAAACGCTTGTATTGGACACAGAGCAAGTCTGCTGGAAAATTCTATGGCACTTTCATACCACATGGAGGCAAGATGTGGTCTTATATACAGAAAGGCTGTGGGAGGAATCTAGGGGTGGTCTAGAAGAGTAGTTTGGGGAGGGTCTTCAGGAGGAGTCAGATGAGGTCAGACTCCTGTGAATGAGTGAAGTTCCTGGAGGCTACCTGAAGACAACAGACAATGGTGGGTTGCCAGTTCAAGGGTATAACAGTTGATTTGGGTATAGATATTTGGGGAGGATCAAGGGTGGGGACTAGCTGGATGATGGAGGGCTAGGCTAGTAACAGAGGTTTGAGCTGAACAGCAGTGAAAGTCTTATGACCTCATGCAAGTGCCTCATGGAATGTGAAGATTCAATCTGAGTTCAAGGGGGTTCCTAGAGCCTATACCTCATCCTAGCTTTTGAAAGAATTTTAGAATGTTGGTCATTTAAATCATGCCTTGGGAAAAGACGGCTCACTGAGAGTAAGGCAGATTGAAATAGGTCAGTTTTGTTGACAAACAGCTGAGCAGGGTTAGTACAATATAACAGGGTCTTGAGTATAGTGAATGTAATTAGTTAAATAGAATGGAATGCAGAAAATGGTTACTCTGTTTCCCACTCAGGGTGTGAGAAGTTTAAATGTAGTGTGAAGGTCTAGGGAAGAAGCAGAGGAAACATTGTAAGGGGGAGAGGCTGTAGGCTGACTTCTGACTAAATAAAACATGCATATCTTTAAGGGAAGTATCAAATATGCTATTCAGAGAATCCTTAAAATAGATATAAAAGTCAGGTCTAATGGAATTTATCTATTGAGCTAGTAAACAGAAATTTTCACTTCATAGAGTTCTGTGGGAAGTTTGTTTTTATTTTATTATTTATTGGTATTTTAAAATTTAAAGCATTTTAAAACTCACGTGAAATTCACGATGGGATGAGAATCCTAGAATTCTAAAATCATAGGATTTAGCAGTGAAAAGGACCTTAAAATCATCTCTTTCAATCTTTCCATTTTACAGATGAGAAAAGGCCTGTAGAGGCCTTTAGAGATTAAATGACTTTCCCAAAACCTTGTGCTCTGTACTGCAAGGTCATGACTAGTGAGTGCTGGGTGAAAATTTGAAATGCTTTGTAATTGAAAAAAAATGAAGGTGAAATGGAAGAAAAGGTCAGAAATGAAACAAAAGGGTCTAAAAGTCAAGATTTGGGGGAAGAGAAAAGGCAAATAGGCCCTATTTCTCCCTTTCTCCATTTTTGTTCCCTCCATTCCTAATTGTGCTCATTTGCAGGCACATTTGTCTTTAGCTTTTTGTATCCTAAGTTCATAGAGTGAAGTCAGGCTGTCTCTGATGTTATTGCTACTGTTGACAGTACAGTTGTGTTTAAACACAACCTTTCATCCAGATAATTGTGTCAGGCTTGACAAAGCCCCCATCCCTTTTTTTTTTTTAAATCATACTACTTGACTTGGCTAGTTACAAGTACTAACTGTAATTAATTTCCTACCCTAATTGTTATGCATTTATATGGCATTTTATATTTACAATGTGGCTTGCAACCACTAATTGTATGGAGTGGTCTATTTAAAAACAGACCTCATTTTGAGTTGTTTGCATTAGACAGTATCTGTCCTGATTGTCAATCTGTGTATACCAACCATACACAATAAAATATATTTCTTTGCTTTACAATGACTCTTTCTCCATCTAATTTCTAGATATAAAAACAGAGAAATTGGGCTCAAATTGTGACTTAGGAGGTAGAAAAATATTCTTTTTCTCATTCTAGAGACAATGATATATCGATACTAATTATGTATGTATCTTGCTCATATGCTATGATTTGAGGAACAGTGGGGAGATTTCCTAAACCCTCAGGATATTTGAGGTTAATGTTCAAAATTCCACAACTTGGATTTTTACTTCTTTGGCTGAAGTATATTGTCATCAAAAAACCCCTGCATATTTTAATCCGAGAAAACATTCAATAAGCCTTATCAGCCATGAGTTTTCCAGTTCTTTTTCTAAATGTGTTTTGACAGAGAACAGAGGGGGAGAAAACATGAGGGCCCTCTCCCTCCCTAGGTGAGAGATCCTTTAAAGGGATGGGGGAAACTAAGGGAACAGAAGACAAACTTTATTTTCTGTTTTGTCTTGGTCTGATCCTTTGCGCTGGAAGATCTTGTTACCAAACACATTCCCCTCTACCTGTACTCTTTTTTGTCTAACTGTACCCTATTCTTAGAAAGTTCTTCCTCCTCTCTATCACCTGACTTCCTTTAAGTCCCAGCTAAAAATGCACCATCTACAGGTAACTTTTCCTAATCCGTCTTATTTTAGGGCCTTCCTTCTGTTGCTTACCTCCCATTTATTCTGTGTATAGCTTATTTGTACATAGTTATTAGTATGTTGCCTCCTTCATTAAATTGTGGGCTCTTCCAGGACAGGGAGAGGCTTGTGCCTTTCCTGTCTTTATATCTCAGGTGCTTGGCACAAAGCCTGGCAGGCAATCTGCCCCCAAACCTGAACCTCCATTACCTACATATAATTTTTAAAAATGCTTATTGTAAGATCTCTTTTCATTTGTCTCATTATTCAGTGACTTTTCCTTCCTTTAGGTTCCCCTCATTCATATTTATCTCCCAATCCAGACCACTGTGGCAATTATCTGGTTATTCTCCTTCCTTTTTCAAGAAGTTTAATACCAGGTTCACAACCTTACTTTTTACCCCAACTCCTGCCTTTATACTCATGAAATTTGACATATATATTAATGCCCCCACTTGGTCATCAGCCTCCTTAATTCACATGACCCACACTTTCAGTCCATCTCAGCTATACATAGAAACAGTCATACCTTTGATATCATCATCACTCATGTGTTACTTTTCCATGAACAATTCTCTGATCATCATCTACTATCCTTTCAAGTCTCTCTGTGGTCCCTTCTTTCTAAGTCTATTCTTAGTCATTCAACCAGTCTACAGTGAAATTCTCTCCTAGACTGTCGCCTCAACTCAGGCTTCATTTTCCTCTCATTCAGTTCTTGACCCTATAGCTAACCAGCTCAGCATTACACTACTGTGATCTCTAAAATCTCCTATCCCCGTTTTCTATTGCTTGCCAAACTTCAACAATGGAAAGTCTCCCACCATTCACCTTTTCTTTTCATACTCCTGAATGGCACTGAAGGTAGTCATATAATTAGTGAACCATGCAGATTGGGTCCCCTGCAGATTTATATTAATGAATCCCAACTAGGCCTTCACTTATATAGCATTTAATTTAATTTTTCTTTATGGATTGAATCACAGTGGTTGTTCAAAATCTTTTCCTTTTTCCTGAATTCTTTTGCAATTCACATTCCCCACCCCCCAGTGAAATACCTCACCAAGTACTTGACTAAGAAAATAGAGGCTCTGCCATAAACTATCTCTTCTATATCCCCATTGACATCATTTCCCATTCTCTCCGTCTTTGCCTCTGTGTATAATAAGGAGGTGACCTTTGTCACCAAGGCCAATCACCTCTACTTGTGCCCTTGATCCTATTCCCTCCCAGTTTCCCAAAAGCTTAAAGTCCCTCCCCCTTTCTCTAGTTTTCCATCTCTCTATAACTGCTTCCTAATCACCTACAAATATGCCCATCTCTTTTTCATTCTTAAAATTTCACGTAACCCTCTCATCTCCTCAGGCTATCATGTTCTATCTCTTTCCTTTTCACAGCCAAACTTTTAGGGGAAAAAAGCTTTCTTCTCATATCTTTTCTCAAGGGACATGCTTTTTTTTTCTGCAACACTCATTTTCAATTGTTTTATGGTTGTTCTTTCCATTTACATTGTTGTAGTCATTAACTCGGATTCCTTTCAATCTGCATCATTTCATGTTTTTCTTTCTGTATACATCATATTAATTATTTCTAATAGCACAGTAATATTCAATTGCATACACTACAGTTTGTTTAGTCATTCCCCCACCCATGAACATCTACTTTGTTTCTAGTTCTTTGCTACTGTAAAAAGTACCCCTATAAACAAAAATATTTATGGCACTGTAATGATATAATGTATCTGATCAGTGTTAGTCAGCCTTTTGACTAGAGGTAATGCCAACCTCCTAGGACTGTCTATTCCATTTTTGGATAGTTCTGATTGTTAGGATGTTTTTTTCCCCAAGTCTAAATTTGTCTCTTGGAACTTTGACTCATTTTTCCTGTGATTTTTCTATTTGGGGCCAAATAGAACAAATTTAATCCTTCTCATACATGACAATCCTTCAAAATTTTTAGTAGAACTATCACCCCCCTCGAGTCTTCCCAAGTGAAAAATACAGAGGTCCTTCAATGAAAAGACTCAAGGCCCTTCAAGCTCCTAGTTGCTTTATGGAAGCTTATTCATCTTTCTACTAAACTGGGATACCTAGAACTGAGCACAATATTCCAAATATAGTCTGACCGGGACAGAGTACTATGGGCTTACCACCTTTCTGTTTTTGAAAACTATGCACTTCTTCATGAGGCCAAAGATCATATTGGATTTTTTCTGCTACATCACATTGTTGTCATATATTGAGTGTACATTTTCCTAAACTCCAAGATATTCATCCTGCTGTATAATCAACAACCCTTCTCCCATCTTGTAATTGTGAAGTTATTTTTTTTAAAAAAGGTATATAAGACTTTGAATTTCATTTTATTAGATTCAGTCCATTATTCTGGGCTGTCAAGATTTTTTTGGATCCCAATTCAGTCAGCCATTGTGTTAACTATTTCTCTAAGCCACGTGTCATCTCCAAATTTGTTAAGCATCCATCTGTAAAAAGGACATGGTTAGCACACATTCCCTAGAGAGCATTATACAGAAAACTTTCCTCAAGGAGACATCAAATCATTCATGACTATTCTTTGAGTTCAGTTATTGAACCAGTTTGAAATCCAGTGTCATCTAGGCAGCATCTCTCTGCCTTTTCCATTAAGAACAGCCTGTGCTATTTTGTCAAACACTTTGCTAAAATCTAGGTAAATTACAACTACAATATTCCCATTTTTGTTAATGATACTCCATAATTATGGACTGCAATAGAGATATCTACTGAGCAAACATTTATTGAAATGTTCCATAGGCATCTCAAGCTCTACATATCTAAAATAGAACTACTTTTCCCCACATACAAAAATTCACCTCTCTTACTCATTTATTTCCATCAAGGGTATTACTATCCTTTAAGTTACACGGGTTGGCAAACTCACAGTCACCCTCAACACTTTACTTTTACTTCGTCCCCTCCCCACTTAATTAGTTCCCAAGTCTTGTCAATTCTATCTCACTCCAAACACATAACATCTCTCACATCCAAACTTTTCTCTCTATACACAACCATTACCCTAGTTCAGGTCCTTATTATGTCTTGCCCAGAACATTTCATTTACTTAGTAACCAGTCTCCCTGCTTTCACTCTCTCACAGCTATCAAAGTGATAATCATAAAGTACAGTTCTATCCATGTTGCTATCCTGCTCAAGAAGTTTCAGTAGCTCCCAACTACCTTGGGGACAACATACAAATTCCTGTCCTTGGCCTTTGAAGTCTTTCACGATCTGTGTTCAAAATATATCTTTCCATAATAGTTTCACATGTCTTTCCCTCATATACTTTCTGTCTTAGCTAAACTGGCTACTTTATATAACATTCCACTTTTTACCTCCATGCCTTTGCAAGGGCTGAGTCCTATGCCAGGAATATCTTTCTTTGCTTCTCCTTCTTAGAATTTCTAGCTTCTTTCAAAGTTCAATTCAAGTGTCATTTCCACTAGGCCTTTCCTGGTTCTCCCAGTTGGAAGTGCTCCCCCTACCAAAATTACTATGTATTTATTTTTTGTGTTGATTTGTCTTAGTATGTGTTTCACCTTGGTATGATGTGAGCTTTTAGTCTTTGTCTCCCCAGCACTTACATACTGTCCCATAGGTATAGTAATAAATAAATGCTTATTGAAAGAATGACAACTCACTTACCTTTCCCATGCTTGGAATGTACTTCCTCCTTAGATCTGACTCTTTTTTTTTTCCCCATTGACTTGTGTATTTACTTTTAGTTTACAAGACTCAGTTCCACAATCTCTAGTTTCAAATTTTCTCCCCTCCCATGCCATGGCAGCATGCAATCAAGTACAGGATCTGCAAATACTTTCATATTGTACAATAGTTTGGTTGTATAGAAGGGTTGTAACCAATGGAGTGAACAATGAGAAAAAAGAAAGAAAACCAAACATGAAAAAGAACAATAGTATATAGATTGCTTCAGTCTCCATTTAAACTCTTATTTTTCTAGATCTTTCTCTGAATGTAGAGCTCTCCTTCCATCCTGAGACTTGTAGAGCTGTCTTATACCTATGCATTGCTGAGAAGAGTCCAGTTTATCAAAGTTGGTCATCACACATACAATGTGTCTGTGATTGTGTACAAATTTTTCCTGGTTCTGCTCTTCTTACTTAGCTTCAATTTGTATAGGCCTTTCCAGGTGAATATGAAGACCGTCTCCTCCCCATTTCTTATAGCACAATAGTATTCATTATATTCATATACCACAACTTGTTTAGCCATTTAACTGATGGGCATCCCCTTAATTTCCAGTTTTTTTGCCACCACAAAGAGAGCTGCAATAAGTATTTTTGTACTTATGGGTCTTCCTCCCACTTCTATGATCTCTTTGGGATGCAACTCCAGAATAGTATTACTGGGTCAAAGGGTATGCAATTTAGATATGACTTTTAACTCAAGTCCTTTCTCCTAAACGAAGCCTTTCCTGATTCTCCCAGCTGCTAATGCTTCAACCTTCAAATTATCTTCTATCTACTTTTTATACGTTTTGTGTGTGTTTTTCAGTAAGTGTGAATATACTTGCTTATTTCCCCTAACAGACTACAAGTTTTTTGAGAAGAGGAACTCCTTTATTTTTGTATTTGTAATTCTAAAAGGGGATTGGCCTGTGTAGGCCCAGTATTTCTTGACCAGTTCCCTATTACATATATCAGACATGTAGCATAATGTCTGACACATTAGTAATTTTTTTTTGTTATTGATTCTTGACAGTTGAGAAAAGGGCACTAAAAAATAGAAATTTTAATAGGAAGTGGTGGGTGGGATAATGTTGGAGCATAAAGGAAGCCAAGGACTGGGAGACCAAATAGATGAAAGGTAAAGGGACTCAGAAATGGAAGGTGAGAGAGATTGTATTTACTCTGTTTTCTGCCACCATCACCAGGGTACAATGTGCCCAGTATCATAATGAAAAAGAATGTAAAGAAATAGCTATAAATAGTATCAGAGCCACATAATTTTTTTAATCCCACTAAAATTCCATTTCAGAGCACTTAAAAGTTATATTCTTTGGTTTTATATTGATTCTTTGAATTGGATGTGAATATTAGATAGTTGAAAAGGCACTTATGAATTAAATAGGAATCATATCATTGTTGTTGTCATCCTTAAAACACAAATATTCTATATGCTTTCTGTTTTCTTGACAGATATCAGGGTAGCAGGAGACTACTTTCCCCTGTTGTAGTCTAGACATAATACTTATATACCTTACAGGACATGAATAGGAAACACAGCTCAGGATGGGTTAGGAGCACTGCTCGCAGAGTAGAAGCAGGAAATGGTCTATTCCCTCCTATTGTTTTATTGTATTTCTAATAGAATAATCTCTCTTGAATCTGCTTGTCATCCTCTAACATGGTTCTCATCTTCTAGTGTTTATTGAAGCTTAGTTTTCTCATGAAGACACTTTATCTCTTCACACCATCTCCAAAGCTTTCTGTTCCTTTTACACTGCCTGACAGAATCACTTGAAAAAATATGACATATTCCATGGTTGATTTTAGACTTTTCTTTCCCACCATCACTAGACTCATTCCCCCTCTAAAGTTCACTGCATCTTGTTGAGATGATTGTTGCTCTCATGTGTGGAATTTTAGTCACTCCTATTCCTTCCTGAAAAATCCAGGACTCAAGTGATTCTGCATATGAACTCCCTCCCCTTTTTGAATGTACTGGTCTCCACAAAGAAAGATAAGAAGATGGAACATTATAGGATATGAGCTTTGGGGTAATAAGGTCAAATAGGTCTGGAAATATTGGTGCAACCAAATTATGGAGGCTTTTTAAAAGCTGACTGAGCTATTTCTGTTTTATCCTAAAGTCTTTGAGCAGGAAAGTGATATACCTTTGGTCTTTCTTTCTATTACCAAGTATTAGCACAGTGCCTCATGCTTAATGAATGATTACTTATAGACCTGTGCATTATGAAGATAATTTTAGCACCTGGATGAATTAGAGAAGAGAGAGACTAGAGAAACAAAGATCAATTAGGAAACTATTACAATAGGACAGGCAAAAGATGACAAAAACCTGAAGTAGATAATGGCCTTGAGAATGGAGAGGGAAGAGCTGCATGTCATGCTGTACCTATGTAGTCCTTGCTTTGAAAGTCAATATAACAAAGACTACAGATAATGTAACTACCTTTAAAGGGAAAATATAGACCAAAATAAAGTCAAAATGGGTACATGATTTAGAAATAAAGGCTGATACTGTAAGCAAACTGGGAAAGCAAAGAATAGTTTACCTGTCAGATTTATGGAGAATGGAAGAATTTATGACCAAATAAGAGATAGCGAACATTATGTAATACAAAATGGATAATTTTGATTACATGAAATTGAAAAGGTTTTACACAAACAAAGTCAATGCAACCAAGATTAGGAGGGAAGCAGAAAATTGGGAAATAGTTTTTTTTTACAACCACTGTCTTTGGTAAAGGCCTCATTTCTAAAATATATAGAGAACTAAGTCAAATTTATAAGGATATAAGTCATTCCCCAACTGATAAATGGTCAAAGGATATGAACAGGCAGTATTTAGAGGAAGAAATTAAAGCTATCTATAATTATATTTTAAAATGCTCCAAATCTCTATTGATTAGAGAAATGCAAATCAAAACAGCTCTTACATATGATTTCACTCCTATCAGATTGGCTAACATGACAAAACGGAAAAATGATAAATGCTGGAGAAGATGTGGGAAAATCGGAACACTAAGGTATTGTTGGTAGAGTTATGAACTGATCCAACCATTCTGGAGAGCAATTTGGGACTATGCCTAAAGGGCTATAAATATGTTCATACCCCTTGACATAGCAAGACCACTTCTAGGACTATATCCCAAAGAGATCATAGAAGTGGGAAAATGATCCATATGTACAAAAATATTTATAGCAATTCTTTTTGTGGTGGCAAAGAATTGGAAATCAAGGGGATGCCCATCAGTTGGGCAATGGTTTAACAAGTTGTGGTGTATGAACTTAATGGAATACTGTTGTGCTATAAGAAATGATGAGCAGGCAGACTTCAGAAAAGTCTGGAAAGACTTATATGAATTGATGCTGAGTGAAATGAGCAGAAACAAGAGAACATTGTATACAGTAACAGCCACACTGCATGAAGACTAACTTTGATAGACTTAGTTCTTCTCAGCAATGTAAAGACCTCAGACAACTCCAAAAGACTCACAGTGGAAAATACTATCCACATCCAGAGAAAGAACTATAGAGTCTGGATACAGATCAAAGCATACTATTTATTCTTTTTTTTTTGTTTTACTTTTTCTTTCTTGTGGTTTCTCTCATTCATTCTAATTCTTTACAGCATGACTAATGTGAAAAATATGTTTAATAGGGATGTATGTGTAGAGTCTTTATCAGATTGCACTGTCTTGAGGAAGGAGGGGAGATGTAGAAAATTTAAAACTCAAAAGCTTATGGTAGTGAATGTTGAAAACTAAAATTAAATAAATTAATTTAAAGGAAAAAAGAGAAAAAGAATGTTGGGGAAAGTAGTTGATGTTGGTAGAAACCAGTTTAAAAAAATGGCTTCATGAAAGGAAGAAAGGAATATTTATCTCTGTACCATGAGGTTCTATGAAGAATGTGTGCTATGTGGGTCTTTTCCTTTAGATTCAAGAAGAGAATGGGTGATTTTTATCTATGAGGATATATTTGATAAACTGTGGAAAGACAGTAATCAAAGTGTTAGCTTGAGAGAAATTAAAAGAAATATTTCCTCTAAGAGAAACTAAAGAAACTAAGAGAAACTGAAGAAGAGACAGAGGGGAAAGTGCTTGAAGGATCTTTTCTGAGAAAACTGTTTTCAAATTTATTTTGTAATAAAGTTTAATTTAATTGACTTTAGGTATTCTTAACCTTGTTTACAGTAGGCTAGGTGGTGCAATGGATAGAGCACTGGGCTTGGAATCAGGAAGTCTCATCTCTATGAATTCAAATTTGACCTCAGATACCTACTAGCTGTGTGACCCTGGGCAAGTCATTTAACCCTCTTTAACTCAGTCTCCTTAATAGATAAACTTACCAAATGAATGGGAGAAGGAAATGGCAACTACTTTAGTATCTTTGTCAAGAAAACCCCAGATTGGAAAATAAAACAAACCCAAGATGGGATCATGACTGAAACAACTGAAAACAGGAACCTTGTTTGGGTCTTAGACACCCTTTGTCAGACTGGTAAAGCTTTTGGGATCTCTTCTCAGAATAATGTTTTTAAATGCATAAAATAAAATATATAGCATTACAAAGGAAATAAGTTATATTGAAATACATCTATCAAAACATTAAAAAAAATAGTTCATGAATTCCACATGAAAAGTCACTGCTCTAGGTAATATCTTGAGTTGTTATTACCTTCATTGTCAAACAGGACCATGACATCAGGAAGGCAATGCCATGACATGTAAGTGAATTAAATTTATCCTCACTTTCTCATCCAGAGCCATCTGGGTCAGTCTTCCTGAATATCTTGAGAGATACTAAATGAAGTGATAGTTTGCAGACAAATGAAAGAGATTTAACAAAAAATATTTAAGGATTTGAAGTGACTGTGGTCATAACCAAAATATTACAAATGTATTATTAAATATCATTTATTCAATAAATTGGAAAATAGGCAGCTAGTGGGGCAGCTAGGTGGTGCAGTGAATAGAGCACTGGCCCTGGAGTCAGGAGGACCTGAGTTCAAATCTGACCTCAGACACTTGACACAAAATACTAGCTATGTAACTTTGGGCAAGTCATTTAACCCCAATTGCCCTCCAAAAAGCAAAAAAAAAAAAAAAAAAAGGTGGCTCAGTGTCCTGAATTGGACCTGGAGTCAGGAAGATCTGAATTCGAATCCAACCTCAGACATTACTAGCTATGTGACCCTAGACAAATCATATAACTTTCCATTCCTTTGGGGAAACCCAACCTAAAAGTGGATTGAGTTGGGGAGAAAGAAGTCAGAGAGTTTCTAAGTCTTGGAAAACTATTGAACATGGAGGTAGGGGGAAGGATGAGGGAAAAGTCAAGAATGACTATGAGGTTATAATCCCAGATGACTGAAAGGATGTTGGTGATATCAACCATTTAGGCATAAAGATCATTGAGTAATTTGTAATACATGGGGCATTTAGGTGGAAAGTTTTGGGAGATGGTCATATGAAATTGAAGTTCAGGAGAAAAAATAAGGTTGAATTTGAGAGTCATTTATGTAGATTTAATTCGACTTTTGGGAATATAAAAATCACCAAAGGAGAGAGTATGGAAGGGGGAAAAAGAGATGAGGGCACAGAATGGAACCTTGGGGTGATATCCTTAAGAAAGAAGGGTGATGATCCAGCAAGGAAAACTGAGAAGAAATCATCAGACAAATCAGAAAAACCAGCAGAGTAGTATATGGAGGCTCTTGAATCTGGAATTACAAGATTTAATTACACCATTAAAAGATTGGAGGCCTTGGGAATATGATATTCCAGAGGGCAAAGGAGTTAAGATTACAACCAAGTAGCACCTACCCAGAAAAACTGAGTACAAGTCTTAAAGAGAGGAAAATAGATATTCAGTGAGATAGAGGACTTTTAAGCATTCTTAATGAAAAGACCAGAGCTGAATAGAAAATTTGACTTTCAATTACAAGATTCAAGAGAAACATAAAAAGGCAAACAGGAAAGGGAAATCATAGGGGACTCAGGTTAAATTGTTTACATTCCTACATGGGAAGTGGGTTCTTGTAAATCATAAGAACTTTCTCATTATTAGGGCAGTTAAAAGGAATATATCTAGATAGAGGGCACAGGTGTGAATTGAATATGACAGGATGGTATTTAAAAAATATAATTAAGGGGTGAGAAGGGAATGTACTAGGAGAAATGAAAAGGGAAAAGTAGAATGGGGGTAAGTTATCTCACATAAAAGAGGCAAGAAAAAAACTTTTCTGGTAGAGGGGAAGAGGAAGGAGGTGAGGGAGAATAAGTGAACCTTATTCTCAAAAAATAGCGAATTAGGTATAGAATTCTATCTTACCCTACAGGAAAGTAGGAGGGGAAGGGGATAAGAGAAGGGGTGCATGTGATAGAAGGGAGAGCAGATTCAGGGAGGTGATAGTCAGAAGCAAAACACTTTTTAGGAGGGACAGGGTGAAAGGAGAGAGAGAACAGGATAAACAGAGGGTGGAAAATAGGATGAAGAGAAATACAGTTAGCAATATTAATTGTTAAAGTAATTCTGAAGCAAGTTTTAATGACAAAAGCCTCTTTTCTCAAACATATAGAGAACTGAGTTAAATTTATAAAAATAAGAGCCATTCCCCAACTGATAAATGATAAAAAAAATATATGAATAGTTTTGAAAGTAATCAAATAAAAAAAAGAGATAGGAATAGTTTTCAGACAAAGTAATCAGAACTATCTATAGCCATATTTTTAAAAATACTTTAACTCACTATTGATTGGAGAAATGCAAATCAAAACAATTCTGAGGTACTACCGCATACCTATTAGACTGGCTAATGGTACAGAACAGGGAAAATGACAAATAATGGAGGGAATGTGGGAAAAAAGAGACATTAACACATTGTTGATAGAGTTGTGAATTGATCCAAACATTCTGTAGAGTAATTTGCGACTATGCCCAAAGGACAGTAAAACCATGCATACCCTATTACCTGGCAATAGCACAACCAGGTCTGTATCCCAAAAAAAGGAAAAGGAAAAGGACCTATTTCTACAAAGATATTTATGGCAGCTCTTTTCTGGGGACAAGGAAGTGGAAATTGAAGGGATGCCCATCAATTGGTAAATGGCTAGACAAATTGTAGTATGTGATTATGATGGAATACTATTGTACTATAAGAAATGACGAGCAAGATGTTCTCAGGAAAACCTGGAAAGACTTACACAAGTTGATGCAAAGTGAAATATACTATGTAAAAAATAACAGCAATATTGTAAGATTAGCAGCTGTGAATGACTTAGCTATTCTCAGCAATACAATGATCTGAGACAACTCTCGAGGACTTACAATGAAAAATGATATCCATCCCCAGAGAAATAACTGATGGTGTCAGAATACATATTGAAGCATACTTTTTAAACTTTATTTTTTTGAGGTTTGTTTGTTTTTTGATTTATGTTTTCTTTCACAGCATGACTTACGGAAATGTTTTGCATGCCTACACATGTATATAGAATTGCTTGCCTTTTCAATGAGAGGGAGTGAATTGGTAGGGAGGGAGGGAGAGAATTTGGAACTCAAAGTTTTAAAAACAAATGTTAAAAATTGTTTTTGCATGTAACTACGGAAAAATAAAGTACTAAATATTTTTTTAAGAGGCAATGGTTTCCTGGAGTTAGAGCTTAATTGTCATTCTATGAAGAGTGTGAGTGGAAAGCTTTCAACTGTCTGTGATTGTGTACAAATTTTTCCTGGTTCTGCTCTTCTCATTTAGCATCAGTTTGTATAAGCCTTTCCAGGTGAATATGAAGACTGTCTCCTCCC
>CM053598.1:79146241-79156241 GCA_028646575.1 Pseudocheirus occidentalis
AGAAACCAAAAACCGAACATAGAAAAGAATGATAGCGTGCATTGCTTCAGTCTCCATTTAAACTCTGGTCTTTCTGGATCTTTCTCTGAATGTAGATACCTCCTTCCATCCTGAGACTTGTAGAGCTGTCTTTTAACTGTGCATTGCTGAGAAGAGTCCAGTTTTTCAAAGTTGGTCATCACACATATGATGTATCTGTGACTGTGTACAAATTTTTCCTGGTTCTGCTCTTCTCACTTAGCATCAATTCATATAAGCCTCTTCAGGTAATTATGAAGTCCATCTCCTTCCCATTTCTTATAGCACAATAGTATTCAATCACATTCATATACTATAACTTGTTCAGCCATTCCCCACTTGATGGGCATCCCTTAAATTTCCAGTTTTTTACCACCACCAAGAGAGCTACAATAAATATTTTTGTACATATGGGACCTTTTCCCACTTCTATGATCTCTTTGGGATACAACCCCAAAAGTGGTATTACTGGGTCAAAGGGTATATAATTATTTATAGCCCTTTGGGCATAGTTCCAGATTGCCTTCCGTATCAGTTCACAGCTCCACCAACAATGCATTAGAGTTCCAATTTTTCCACATCCTCTCCAGCATTTGTCATTTTCCTGTTTTGTCATCTTAGCCAATCTGACTGGTGATATGTGGTACCTCAAAGTTGTTTTGATTTGCATTTCTTGAATCACTAGTGATTTAGAGCATTTTGAAAACATCTTTTTAATGTGGTTGTCTGGTTTTCTGGAAGTCTCTACTTTTACACATTCTGGAATGGACCCATTCTGAGGGCAACTTCCGCTATCAGTTCTGCTTCATTTGTTGAGGTCACTTATAGAAATCTACAATTTTTTTTTTTTACAAAACATCTCAATGAAATTTAATACAATCACTTTAATTTTGCTTTGCCAGCAACTAGATCCTGAAAACTAGCTTGAATCTTGTGGCTCTCATCTTATTAAACTATAGTTTATTTGAAAATTTGGAGCATTTAAGTTTTTATTACATATAGTTGTCCTGTGATGTAGGTAAGCAAATTGTTATGTTGATATATTTAGGAAATTCAAACAACAACTAAGAAATCAGAACCCAACTAATCCTCTCAAACTTCCTCATTTGTGCAAAGGGTAGACAATAGAATTGCATATATAAAATTCTGAACCCAATTTTAGAACTTACTAGAACATACTCAAGGTCTCTGCATCTTATTAGAATAATTCTTATTTGACACATATATTCATTCAGTATTGTTACTTTCTCAAAAAATGTCCCAGCTATTCATTTCAGGTATTAAATTTTTACTCTAGCAATTCACTCCAGTTATTCACTTCAGCTCCTCATTCTCCCCTTAAAAGGATGAGATACTGTTAAGGATCTACTCTTATGCATAGACACATAGGTAACATCACTCTTTGTAAGTAGAGAAGACTTCTACACTTAAGTTTAATGGTCACACAAATTAATTTACTTAAGAGATGTTTATTTTACCTGTAAATTGTAAAATTACCTGGGATGGGATGGGATATGTAAATAGCCTAAGTAATCATGTTCAAATGGAATAGATATTACATTCACATAGTCTACTGCATTTAAACACTCTTTAAACATGGGGACATATTTAAGGCAACTCTTGAATAATTTACTTTCATTTCAAAGCATGCTCTATATACAGGTTTATTTCAAGACCTCATCATATACATGAATATATAACTGATAATAGGCAGATGACAAACCTAAGTACTTCTTAGTTGTTTGGGACATGGAAAGGACTATAACTTCAGATGGAATAACTTTAAATCTTACATATTTGCATCTTACTATAGTAACTTAGGTGTGTTCCAGCATCTGTCTTTTAGATAAAGATTTAATATTGTGTTCATATCTTCTACTGACCACCTGCCATGATTATAGAAATTTGCCATAAAAGCAAAAAGAGGAATATAACTATAGTAAGGAGAAAATGTTCCCCTAGCTTGATGTCAATTCCTGGTAAAAGTCATACAGGCAGCCAATTGTATTGTCAAAATGTCACAGCCAGGCTCAGAATTAGCCAGGTGGAAATTTTTTCTGTTCAAGAGGAAATATTACACTGGGGAAATCAACTCAGGAGAGTCCTACCTAAGTCCATACCAAAAGTTGCCATCTCAACTCTTCCCTGAGACAGAAATCCAGCTGTAGCAGTTAATAGATGTCACTCCCATAGAGCTATTGGCATTATGGATCATTGGCTCAATGATATTTCCATACCTGGAATCAGACTCAGGATAATGTTAATTATAGACTCATAAGATTTAACTTTAAATAACAATCACTAATCATAACTTAGGACCAGATTTAGTTATCATTACTTTTATATTGTTGAGAATAAGGTGACCTCTTAAGTTCCTAAAACTGAATCTAAGACTACGTTGACTCAAGATGTAACTTCAATACCATTCCAGGAATAACTTCATAAATTCAGTAATCACATATCATCCCATATGTTGCTACTATAATATAAACTTTGAAAAAGATGTTAGTAATATGGGAGGATCTCATCTTCTCATATTCTGGAGTTTCACAAGATATGGGGGAGCCTTGCAGTAGCAGAGTCATTCCAGGCAGAGCAGTAAGGAAGGGAATGGGTGGAAGAACTAAAGAACTGGGTCAAAGCACCTGAGGCTGCCCTTCTCCTCTGTTCTTAAAATGCAAGACTTACTAATGCCAGTAGGGCAGAGCATTGGTGCCATTCATGTGATAGTTATACCTCAAATTTCCAGATGTTGAGAGATTTTGCTGTCAAGTTAAGATGTGGTTTTAAAGAGCTAAATTTAGGTGGAACTTACTTTCTTAATGTGAGCTGACTTGTAAGCTTTCCCATTCTAGCTGTATATGAAGCTAATTTTTTTTTTTAGGGAAGTCTTTCTGTCTTAAAAAAATTTTTTTTGCAGGGGGGAGGTCAGGGTAATTGGGGTGAAGTCATTTGCTCAAGGTCACACAGCTAGTAAGTGTTAAGTGTCTGAGGTCAAATTTGAACTCAGGTCCTCCTGACTCCAGGGCTGGTCCTCTATTCACTATGCCACCTAGCTTCCCCAAAGCTAATAGATGTCTGAATCTTGCTGCTCTTAGGTTTAAGAATTATGGAATCGCCATATTGCCAGCAGAACTGATAGAAAATTATAACTGTGCCCAAACAGTAAGTCTCAAATATCTTATCAGATAAATCAACAAAGGAATTTTAAGCCATTATTATAATCCTCAACTTTTAAACAACCTTATAACAATTGATTATTTTTAACCTAACAGTATCCAAATTATAAGTCATTTTTTCTAACAGTGTTTGTGTTATCAAGTTTCACAGTATAAGCATGCAAATAATTTTACATTAACAGTATTAGGAAATGTCTATAAGGCTCTACCAGTTTAGATTTACAACTATTATGATTAGGTTAGCTCAGAGTATGCAGAGGTAAATATTATTAGCCATTGTTATTAAATTTTCTCACTCTAATATTCTAGATATAGAATGGTAGGGTAAAGAGTTTAGCTTTCCTCAGAACAAAATCCTTGAGAATTTTACAGAATACAAAGAGAATTAATACAATGATTCTCAATTAGCAGGACGTAAGGAAACATGGTATTATATGTCCCATACAAGATAGAATGGTGCACTTAAGAATCAAAATAGCCAACATTTATACAGTGCTTAATGGGCAAGGCCTGATGCTAAGTACTCTACAAATGAGTTTCTTACACTCAAAAAAGTGGGTGGGTACAACTTCCAGTAGTTTATTTAACTTTATTTATAGTAGGCGAGAAATTTAAGGCTTCAAAAATTCTTAGGATAATATGGAATAATGGGTAGGGAAGCTGATTAAATCTCTTCTCTTTGTAATTTCTAATTCTCTAATAATAAAAGTAAATTACCATACTAATTTATGCTACTTGCAAGACTGGTAAGATCTTAGGACTCTTTTATTCACAGATGAAGATATTTTAAGAGATCTTTGCTATATCAACTGCACAGAAAACCATTATCACTATCTTATATACTTCCTAATAGTTTTCTAATATTTAGATTAATCTTTTAGTCTATAACCCAAGAAAATAAAAACAAGTTTACTTTTCTTTTTTTTTTTTTTGCTTTTTGGAGGGCAGTTGGGGTTAAGTGACTTGCCCAAGGTCACACAGCTAGTTTTTTGTGTTAAATGTCTGAGGCCAGAATTGAACTCAGGTACTCCTGACTCCAGGGCCGGTGCTCTATTCACTGCGCCACCTAGCCGCCCCAAGTTTACTTTTCTAATGATGTTTATAATACAATTAGTTATAAAATTTATGTTAGGCACTACCTTTATCCATATACATATTAGTAAACTGAGGTAATACTGTTGAGGTTTGGGGCTTAGGGGCACTCTAGACCCCAAAATACCAACATGCCAGGTCCTGCAGAATGAATTTGACTCAAGCTTTCTCTCAGTCAAAGTAAAATAAAGCTTATTAAAGATTCACCTTAATGGGTAAACTCTTAAGGAGCCTAAGTATTAGTGATGCTTATATTGAAAGTGGGCCAGAACAATCAGACACAGACTGAGTCTGAGCTAGACTGAATCTCAGCACCTTCATGGAGGCAAGATGGATCTTATATACAGGAAGATTGTGGGAGGGATCTAGGGGTGGTCTAGACCTAGGGGTTTGGGGAGGGTCTTGAGGAGGAGTCTAAAGAGGATCTTGATGGGACTGAGGTCAGACTCCAGGAATGGGATTAAAGATGGGAAATAGATGACAGACAACGGAGGGCTAGGCTAGTATAAGGGTAACAGATTTGGGTATAGATATTTTGATAGGATCAAAGGTGGGAAGTAGCTGGACAATGGAGGGCTAGGCTAAGTTAACAGTAACAAAGATTTGGTGCTAGTGACAATGAAAGGCTTATGGCCTCAGGCAAATGCCTCATTAAGTGATTTAAGTAGAGTTCAAGGGGGTTCCCAGAGCCTATACCCCATCAATACAACTTGTTTTTAGATCAAAGTTATTAAATTTCATGAGATCTGAGTGTAACTCTGGTTTTTCTGGCCCATGTATTTGCCCAATATTTTTCTTACTGTCAAATAATACAGTAAAAAGGCATGGCTTACTAAAATTATCCTGAGAGAAGACATCCTCCTTAAAAATGAAACCAGAGTGAAGTCACCTGGATCTGTTCTTACAAATGGTATCATACTAAGTCTTAATTTTATTTATTTTTACATTTTTGTTTACCAGCTAATCTATTGCAAGGATTTAAAAGTGGCAGCCTGGTTTTGATTTTTGATCTACCACTGTAGGGATCAGCGTGAGTCTAAAAGCACCTGTGGTGTTGAGTGTCACTGCCCAGTTGCTAAGCTCACAGGAAGTTTTTCACCAGAGACCTGGCCTGATGAGCAGTGGCTGAGACAGCTGGCTCTGCCTGTCCTCCATTGGTCATTCCTCCAGTGTAGGAGAGAATCATGCTCTAATCATGTTACCTCTAGGGTATTTAAGGAGCATGCTACAATACAATAAAAGACAGCTGCTATATGCTTCTCTCTCACCTCTGGTCTCTTCAGTCCCTCCTGAGAATATAGCCTAAGACTGGCCCTTAGGCTACTGAGTTAAGTGGCACACCACAATTATCCTAATACAATATAACACTTAGACCACATTCTGAGTTATTTTCAGAATATATTTTGATTAGTGATATTGATGAGGTGCGAGCTTTGGGAGACCCCTCAGACTCTCCTTGAATCTTTGAGGTACAGGCTCTGGGACCCTCCTTGAGCTCTCCTTGAATCTACCCACTGAAGGTGTTTGCTTGAGGTCATGGTGATGAGGTGTAGGCTCTGGGACCCCCCTTCCCTTTTTGAGCTCTACTTGAATCTTTGAGGTACAGGCTCTGGGAAACCTCTTGAAGTCTGATTGAATCTTCAGGAGGCAATTGCAGAGGCCATAAGTATTTCATTGTGGCTGGGCCCAAACCTGTTACTAGCCTGGCCCTCCATTGTCCATCTGCTTCCCACCCTTGAGCCTATCAAAATTATCAATCTACTCTTGCATTGATCTCATTAACTCCATCTGAAGACCCTCCCCAAACTCATTACTGGACTCTGAACATTGACCTCATACTGGAATCTGAACTCATTGGCTCCTCCTGAAGACCCTCCCCAGGCTCCTCCTCTGAACCACCTCTAGATTCCTCTGTATATAAGACCCCATCTTCCCTCCACATGGAGTGAGAGTGCCATAGAATAGCTTAGCAGAGACTTACTCTGTAAGAGTCTACCCCATATCTTTCAATAAACTTTACTTTTTCTTTGTCTGAGAAGACTTGAGTGGAATTCATTCCACAGGACCTAGCATATTGATATTTTGGGGTCTCAGGCAACCCTAACCCTCTTTGGGCATCCTCTTCAATGGCCCTTAAATTGTGGCTCTGCCTGAGTCTTTAGCCCTCTATTGTCCATCTACTTCCCACCCTTGAGCCTACCAAAGTATCAGTCCAGACCTCATTGACTCCTCCTGAAGACCCTCCCCAAACGCCTCTTCTAGGCCACCCCTAGATTCCTCTGTACATAAGACCCCATCTTCCCTCCATGTGGTGTGAGAGTGCCACAGAATGACCTGGTATATAAGTATAGACTTACTCTGTTCTGCTTGCCCAATACAAGCATCACAAAAACCTAGGCACGTTAAGAGTCTAAACCATATGACAAACTTTCAATAAACTTTACTTTTCTTTGGCTGAGAAGACTTGAGTCAATTCTTTTGGCAGGACCTGGCGTGTGGGTATTTTGGGGTCTCCAACAACCCTAACCCTCTTTATGGGTAACCTCTTCCATATTTTAAGGAATAGGATTTCAGAATTTCAGATCTTTTACACTTACAGCTTACTACAGTAATTCAGATGCCTTCATAATAGTCTAACTAATGTATTTTAGGACTGGAATTCACCTAGATTAGATTATCTTTATACTTTAATCAGAAATAAGCCCTCCTAGTTGGATGGGGTCCCACCCAAGACTGAGGAAGTCAATCTCACAGTTAGTCCTGTCTTTCAGAGACTGGCTAAATGACTTACAAGGACTTGGCTGGTTTTTGAACTTAGAAGTAAAAAAAAAGGGGGGAAACCTCATTAATTGGTTATTAATAGAAAAATAATACTATTCTCTCATTATTCTCTTTTTAAGCCAATTCCAATGAGAATAAGGTTCAAGTGTTGCCCACCACCACCACATTGAGGCACACCTTTCCTGCCAACCTCCTAACTTTTCTTAGGCTGGAAATTTTTTTTACCTCACCTTTTGTTGGTACTGCCCCTTCAAAATTCAATTTTAGGTGTTAATTTAGAGTTGCTTGGAAAGGAATTTGGAAGAGCTTAGATGAGCACTTCCCTATTCTGACATCTTGGCTCTGCTTCCCTCTAAATGCATTTTTCAAAATACTTTTTAAAAGTTAAAGAGTAGAGGTGGTACCAGCCCTGGAGTCAGGAGGACCTGAGTTCAAATGTAACCTCAGACACTTAACACAAAACTAACTGTGTGACTTTAGGCAAATCACTTAATCCCAATTGCCCTACCTTACCTCCTCCAAAAAGACAAAAATCAAGAGTGAGAAGATTGTGGTGTGAGGTAATGGAGGGTTGTACTAGGATGAAGAGGATCCCAAGTTCCTCCCCCCCCCCCCCCCCCACAAATCCATACCCTAGATGTTTAGGGCAATACTCTACTAAGTAATTTTTAAAAATCAGACATAGATTTCCCTTCCCCTAATCTAGGAATCCACAGGTGCACCCCTAGAGTCCTGCAGTCATTCTGAAATAGACAAATTTCCTGGGGCAGATCCTATACAAATTTCCTGGGGCAGATTGAGAGTGAAATGCAAAGGGTTGTTACATGGGTAGTGGTTTTGAAACCCTGGTACAGTTCCAGAACTCCCTGATGAACACTTAGGTCAAGTCCAGCCTGAATTTTCACGGAGGAAGGAGCTAAAGGAGAATGACTTTGGGATGATCTGAAGCAGCATTCAGTGTGCAAGCCAGGCAGCATGAAGCCCAGCCTTAACCTTCTTCAAACTAAATAATTATTTGCCTGAGCATGAGAGAACTGCCTCAGGGTATTTTCTTTTTTTTTATCGACTTGTTTGTTTACTTTTAGTTTACAAGATTCAGTTCCAGAATCACTTGAGTTTCAGATTTTCTCCCTCTCTTTCTCCCCCCCCCCCCTTTGCTGGCATACAAACATGTATAGGATCTGCAAACTCTTTCACATTGTACAATAGTCTGGTTGTATAGCAGCATTGTAACCAATGGAGTGAACAATGGGAAAAAAGAAACAAAACCAAACACAGAAAAGAATGATAGCACATATTGCTTCTGTCTCCATTTAAACTCCGGTCTTTCTAGATCTTTCTCTTAATGTAGATGCATCCTTCCAAGCCTCAGGATCTTTTCCTTGGATCTAGTGCTGTAGTGCTGCAAATAGAGCCTAAAGCTAGCCTAGTTCCAACAGCAACATCCCTTGACTAGAAAAGAGAGGTGTCTTAAGCCATTCTATAGAGGATATAGAGGCATTAGTGGCCCATGTCGAATCTTGGAGATAGGCCCTAGTTAAAATCCAGACTGAACTGTCACTCAAACCTGTGAGAGCACAGAGTGAGAATAATTTCTGAGCCTAGCAGTAGGATGAGTGACCCCAAGTAGAGACTGCAGCAACTAGTGGTCATAGAGAGAAACTCCAGCCAGCTCTAAACACCTGAATAGCCATTGAGTCCCTTGAAGGAAGTGCCTAGTCTGGTTCACTGTACTCAAGGGCTTGGAAGGTCCTGCCCACACCATTCAGTTGTGGAATCTGAACCAATCGCTACCCCTCCCTTTTCCCCCATTGAGCAAAACAAGAAAAAGACTGAACACCATAAGAAAATATTTTATTTCAGCAATTTCCTGGGGATGAACCCTGAAGAGGATAGTGATCCTAAAGCAAATCAAAGTAATTCTTCAGATTAGAAAAGATACCTGGACATAGGGACTGCAGGAGGATCTGAAGAAAATTAAACAAGAAATAAAGAATGAAAATGTGAGATATGAAAGAATTTTTGGTGAGGAAAATTTATACCTTAAAATAGAAAGTAAAAAACATAACTCAAGAAGTAAATGCCCTAAAAATTAGAATGGGTTAGACAAAAAAAAAAACAATAACAACAATACAACAAGAAATATCAAAACAAACAAAAAAATTGGAGGAAAAAATGAAAATTTGAGAATCAGAGGGCAAAGTGAAAAGATTCTACTAATTACCTCCAGAAAGAAACCCTAAAATAAAATTTGCAGAGATATCATAGATAAAACCCAGAGCTCTCAGGTTGAAGAAAAATATGTTACAAAGAGTCAAAAAGAAGGAATTCAAATACCAGTAGGAGCCACAAGACTTGGCAACTGCCACAATGGAAGACAGAGAGAGGTAAGAGTGTTAAATACCAAAGGGCAAGAAATAAAGGCTTACAAACAAAAACAACCTATCCTTTACAACTAAGTATAATCCTAAATGGGAAAAAAGTTATTTTTAACAAAACAGAAATTTTTCAATCATACTTCATGAAAATAATAAAAACAACAGAATCAACCCTGGATTCTTTGCTGTTCTCTGAACAAGACAAGACATTCCACCTCTCAACTCTGGGAATTTTTACTAGACTATCCTCCATGTCTTGAATTCTCTCACTCCTCAAATTATGCCCCTGGCTTCCTTCAAGTCTCAGCTAAAGTCTCACCTTCTCCAAGAAGCCTTTCCCAACAGGCTTGGTATAACCAGTACAACCCAAGAGCTAATTATAATGAACAACTTACAAGACCATGTCCCAACATCACTGGGGATTAGAGCCAGGCTTGAATGGGCCAGAATGCTGGCATAAGGTTTTTCCTGTTGCTCATGGAAAATAATAGCCTCCTGTGGAACCTGACTTCTGTAAAATGCAGTATGACAGTACTCTGAAACCTTCGTAGT
>CM053598.1:79161241-79165717 GCA_028646575.1 Pseudocheirus occidentalis
AATATAGCTTAAGGTCTGGTACTGCTGAATCTTCTTCCTTTACATTTTTTCACCTTGGTTTCTTTGAAACTGTTCTTGCAAAAGAATTTTATTATTTCTTCTAATATGGTAAAATAATTTTTTAGTAATTTAATTGGGATGGCATTGAATAAATAGATTAGTTAAATAGAATTATATTTCTTTTTTAAAATTTGAATTCATTTATTTACTTTTAATTTACAATATTCAGTTCCCCAATCCCTTGAGTTCCAAATTTTCTCCCCCTTCCTCTCCTATCACCCCCTCTACCACCCCCCCTCCCCTGCCCCACCATGGTGGAATGCAAACAAATGTAGGTTCTACAAATACCTTCACATTAAACTTTAGTCAAGTTGTAAAGAAGAGTTATAACCATTGGCTGAACAATGAGAAAGAAAGAATGAAACAAAATAAAACACAAAAGAGAGAAAAGCAAGTAGCTTGCTTCAGTCTGCATTCAGACTCTGTAGTTCTTTCTCTGAATGTGGATATCCTTTTCCATCGTGAGTCTTTTGGAGTTGTCTTCTAACCTCTCATTGCTGAGAGGAGCCCAATCTAGCAAAGTTAGTTGCCACAGATATGATGTGTCTGTAATTGTGTACAAAGTTCTCCTGGTTGTGCTGTCCTCACTCAGCATCAGTTTATATAAGTCTCTCTCCAGGTTATTATGAAGCCCATTTGCTCCTCATTTCTTAAAGAATAATGGTAGAATTATCATTTCTTATTATATTGGCTTATGTACCCATGAACAATGAATATTTCTCCAGCTATTTGAATGACTTTATTTGTATAGAGTGCTTTATGTTTATGTTCATGTAGTTCCTGTATCTGTTTTGGCAGGTATACTATCAGGTATTTTATAGTATCTAGTTATTTTAAATGGTCTAAATCAATATGGAATAATATTGGTGATACATAGTATAGTTTCCCTATTTTTCTCTTTTAATTAAATCTTTATTTTAAGTTTAACTTTGAGATCATGATTACTACCTCTGCTTTTCAAACATAATAAATTTTATTGCAGTCCTTTATTTTATCTCTCTGTGTATCTCTTTTTTATTGTGTTTTCTGAAAGCAACATATTGTTGCATTCAGTTTTTTAATCTATTCTGCTATTTGCTTCCATTTTATGGGTAAATTCATCCTGTTTACATTCTAAGTTATAATTGCTTGTTATGTATTTCTCTCCATCCTATTTCTCCTCACTATCCTTCTGGCTCTATTTACCTTATCCTTCCTTACTTGTCTATTTTACTTCTATCCATTACCTTGCAGTCCTATTCCCTAATCTACCCACCCCTCTAAAAGAATCTCCCTTATCCTCCCCCTACCTTTAATCTACCTATCTTTCTACTAGTTTCTCCCTTATCCCCTCCCTCTTCTAATTCTTAATCTACACACCTATCTAAAAGTCCTTTCTTTATCCTATCCTTTCACTCTCTTATTTTTTTTTAACTAAGTTTAGGAGACTTTTATACCTTTCTAGATGTATATGTTGTTACCTTTTTAATCCATTTCCCAGGAGGGTAGGTTTCCAGAGCACCAGCTCTCCGCCACACCTACTTCTTCCATATCAGTTCTTCCTTTCATCCCTCATTTTTTGGAGATAATCACTTCTTTTTATCCTTTCCTTTTTTTTTTTCTTTTTGGAGGGCAGTTGGGGTTAAGTGACTTGCCCAAGGTCACATGGCTAGTTTGGATGTTAAGTGTCTGAATCCGGATTTGAACTCAGGTCCACCTGACTCCAGGGCCGGTGCTCCATTCACAGTGCCATCTAGCTGCCCCCTTTTTATCCTTTCCTATGCAGTTATATTTTTTAGATTAGCCCCATCATACACAGCTTAGCCCAAGCCCTTCTTTCAAAACCCAAATAATGCTGATAGTCAAAAGAGTATTGATAACATTTTCACATATGAGAAGTAAACAGTTTGACCTTATTGAACCCCTAATTTGTCTTTAATGTTTATCTTATCTGTCTCCTACATCTTATATGTCAAATTTTCCATAAAGTTTTGCTCTTTTTGTCACAAATGCCTGAAAATCTTTCAGTTTGTCAGATGTTCTTTTTTTTTTTCATTCAGGTTTATGTTTAACTTTGCTGAGTAAATTACCCTTGGGTGGAATCCTAGCTCTTTTGATCTGTGAAATATACTATTCTAAGGTCTATTGTCCTTCAATGTAGTAGCTGCTAAGTCTTGTGGAATCCTGATTCTAGCTCTGCACTATTTAATTTTTTTTTGTGGGTAGGCAGTATTTTCTCCTTAGCCTGGGAGTTTTGAAACTTGGCTATAATATTCCTCTAAGTTTTCCTCCTGGAATCTCTTTCAGGTGGTTATCAGTGAATTTTTTTTCTTTTTCTGCTTTATCTTTTTTTTCTAGAACTTCAGAGCAATTTTCCTTAATAATTTCTTGTAATATGGTATTAAGGTTCTTTTTTTTTATCTTAACTTTCAGATAACCAGATTATTTGTATATTGTCTTTCCTTGATCTATTCTCCAGATGAGTTCTTTTTCTGATGTTACACATTCTCTTCTATTTTTTCATTCTTTTGATTTTGGTTTTTTATTTCTTGGTGTCTTATAACATCATTAAGCTTCCCCTTGCCCAATTCTAGTTTTCAAGGAATTATTTTCTTCTTTAAGTTTTTGATTTTCTATTTTCATTTGGTTGACTTTTTTTTTTTTTTGCTTTTTGGAGGGGGAAGGCAGGGCAATTGGGGTTAAGTGACTTGCCCAAGGTCACATGGCTAGTAAGTGTTAAATGCCTGAGGTCAGATTTGAACTCAGATCATCCTGACTCCAGGGCCAGTGCTCTATTCACTGGGCCACTTAGCTACCCCAATTGACTTTCTTTTCATTCTTTTCTTAATTTTCTTGAATTGCTCTAATTCTTTTGTAATCTTTTCTCAATCTTTGTAGGTATATGTTCATTTGTCTTTCAATTAAAATTTGTTTAATGGTGTAAGGTAGTAGAAGCAATAGGCAAAAATACTTGCGACCTGAAAAATAAAAATAATAAACTAAAAAAATTCATGCACCCCAGGTTAAAAACCCACAAATTAAATAAAAAATATTTATTCACTAAAGACTTAATGAGATAAAGTTTGCTAAAATACCAGTTGCAGTGCAATTTTATAACAATCTTTTGTTTAAATATTTCATATCTCCTGTAATTATATCTGCCATGATAGACTGAAAGAATTAATTAAATTTATAAAATAGAAGAAAACTACATGATTTAGCTAAAATTAACATTAAAAACAAACTATATTGTTAACAGTTAAGTAATCCAAAACACCAAAGAAATGTTTCAGTTAATGTTATTATTTCATTCGTTTCAGGTTGTTAATACTGCAGTGACTTTTACTGACCTGGTATAATTAGTGGTTGCTCTGAAATCAGATGACTTCATTTACTTTGTTTAGGTATGTTTCAGAAAGCTTTTAAAAGACACTCCAGGGACCAGAGTGATTTAATTATATGCATAATCATACTCTACTAAAGTCTTTTTCTGAAGCCATATTGTGGTATTGAGTTGTCATTGGATTCTTGAAGTCATGACAGTACAATGCAAACTGGTGGTAACTCTTAGCCAGCCAGAAAGGCTTTCAGAACCACCTCAGCAATGGACTGAACCCATTATCCAAAGACCAGCTAATTTCAGAGAGATCCATGATTAGAAAGCTAGCTAGAGATCATGACTTTTCAGCCACAGTCAACTCATTCAATGTCAATCAACTCTACAAGCATTTATAAAGAATCTAATAAGTACCAGGCCCTATTCAAAGAGGTAGAGATATTGACAAAAATGTACCATTCCCTGCCCCGGAGGAGACACTAATTGTGTCAGTAGAAGGAACACCTACATTAATTCAATTACAGCTATTTTGCAGTGTGAAAATAAAATAAAATAATACTTATTTAATGACAGAAAAATAGCTTGAAAAGAAATGAAAAAGATATATATTCATGAAAAGGAAAATAGAAAGTTCATGCTTTACATTCTGTAAGGGTTAGAGGAAAGAGAGAATGTACTTTATAGATAATAGAAAGTATCAATCAATCTAGAAGCTTTAAGGAATATTAACCTTGCACTCTTCCTCTGGAACCACCCTGGACTCTAATACATGAGCTTTCATGTTATCTTCTCCAGAATAAGACCTCTATCTCCTCAACATAATTTCCAAACTATGCCAATGAGGGCAGAGTCCCTGTGTTTCACCCTTGGCCCTGATCAAGCCTCCTTTTATTTTCCATCTTCCCCCATTTTAATATAAGTAATTTGAGGGCAAGGTCTTTCTTGCTTTCTTGTGCATGGATCCCCAGTGCCCAATATAGTAAACTAATAAGTACTTTGATAATTCATTCTTTCATTCTTTCATAAAAAGTGTCCCATAGTAAAGAAACATATTTTGTCCATCATGTGACAAATATACGGAGGGTCAACTTAGAATTAGT
>CM053598.1:79166217-79198572 GCA_028646575.1 Pseudocheirus occidentalis
GTTCTGGGCTGGGGGGTAGGGGCAAAAAGGGGAGAAAATTTGTAACTCAAAATCTTGTGGAAATGAATGATGTAACCAAGAAAATAAGATTAAAAAAAAAGATCTGATTAGTTCAAATTGTTTTGAAATAAACATTACTAAAATATGGGGACTATTCCATTTAGAAAATAACTATTTAAAAAATTTCAGCTTAGAATTGGATCTAATGGGAGTGACTTCTTAATATTTTTGGACTTAATCCAATGGGAAGCATGTAGGTCTTTGCATTCTCTTCTTCTGATGGAACCATGTCCACACTTCTATCTCTATATGCTGAAATATCTCTGTACGCTGAAATACTTATATTTGTATCAATAATTAAGTTCACATTTTAAAAAAATCAAATTTTTAACAAAAAAGAATCAATGATTTTATTGACACAGGTTCTCTTTTTAAAGATGCAGCACAAAATGCTTCACCCACAATCCTCTATACTTCAGAAGACCTTGTTATAGGCAAAAATAATATCCAGCTTCATTGGTGATGAGTTTTTCTACTTTTTGGTTTATTGATTTAGACCTGGAAGTGATTTTAGACATCATTTAATCTGCCTAACAGCACCACTTAATTTTGACAGATGTTGAAACTGGCGCTGCAGAAGTCAGTGGCAAAGTCTCTGACTGAACCTAGGTGCTTTTGACTATAGATCCAGGGCACTATGTACTGTACCACACTGTTTCCCTTTATCTAGGAAGTCTTCAAATGACAGACTATTCTGTTAGTATTCAAAGCTTTCACAATTTAGTAAGACTTTCCAAGGCTTATTCTCCATAGAACCAAGCAAGCATTGGGGTCTGGTGGGTTTAGGTTTTATATTGCCCTCTAGCGACAGGTGCTCTGAAATGCCGGGCCCCGGGGCTGTCAAAAGAAAATCGAAAAGTTAAGTTTATGGATAATCGTCTCTTTTTACAAAAGAAAAAGGTACCTACTAACTTTGCTAACTTAGACCTATGAATTATATCAAATCATATGATCACATGTAGTGTCTGCTCTGTAAAACACAGTCGTACTCTGGGATATATGAAGAATCATGAAACCTGTACTCAATGAGCTTGCTAGAAAGAAATGTAGAGTGCACAGGCCTACGATGGCCTTTCCTGCTATTAAGAGATGCTTCTTCTAATACTGAGGATCCTGACTCAGCTGTCCCTAGTTTGTCTCTTTCCAACCTAGAAGCAAGTATCCTAGACCACCAGCCTCACTCTGTCTCTTTCTAAAGGTCGTCTCTGAAGGGAAAGAATAATAACTACTTTTGCTTTCTCTGGGATTAAGGTTGGAAACCTAGGAGACGGCTTGATTTCCTCCGTTAGACTGAAAATCCAGGCCCGGGAGAGGACTACCCTGTAGATTCTCTAGTGTAGACGCTAGTAAAGATCCGAGTTAAGAGGTCCCAGGCCCCTCCGCCCTTTTAGGACATATTGGCTTGGGGTTTAAGGAAGCTGCGGCCCACGCTGCACCAAAGTCCGTGGGTGGGGGTGGGAGGAGTAAACCCAGCCAACTCTCCTCTCCCATCCGACCCCTCCCCCACCCCAGGGTCCTCAGAGGCAGGCGCAACTGTCAGTGAGTCCCGGGTCAGAGGTGGGGGGGGAGCTGGTGGGCTAACGCAGGTGTCCAGGCCAGGACGAGCCAGAGAAGGATAAGAGAATGGGAGATACAGACACACACACACACAGACAGAGAGTGGGGGAAGCACGGACCCGCCCAGCTCCGGGCGCTCCTTGTTAGCATTGGCTACGGCCGCCGCCTCCCGCCCGCCCGGAGCCTGTTGTTGCACGATGTGTACATGGAGCTGCTTCCTCTACCCCTGACTGTTGCTTTGCTCGGGGACCCGCTGCGCCCAGGTATTCCAGCTCCTGCGGCTCACCCTGATCCCGGCATTCTGCCCGGTGGTCCACGTCAGGCGCGCTCCAGTCTGGCTAGCACCAGCCCCACTGTCGCAGGGGTTGCCCAGGGTGCCTACTACTGGAAGACTTGGTCGCCTGAGGGGGTGTGGTGGAGGTGGCGGCGGTGGTAGTGAGTGTGTGTGTGTGTGTGTATGTGTGCGCGCGCGCGAGTGCGCGTGTGTGTGCATTTCGGGTGTTTGCCCCCCACCCCCTCACTCCACCACACACTCTCCTTTGCTTCTTCTGCCTTTCCGCCTCGGGCTCCTGCCTAGTGAACCATGTCTGCGAGAGGTGAGTCTGTGTAAGGGGAAAGAGACCACTGCACCCTGGCCAGTGAGGGTATGGAGCAGAGGAGCTGTGCGGAGCGGGGGAGGGGAGAGGAGGGGAGGGCCAGCAGGGCAGGTGCGGTAAGGTTTACTTACAGCCAGACGTACCTTGAAGGCCCCTTGCTCTACCCGAAACTTTGGCAGCAGAATTCAGGGCTCTGGACAGAGAGGGAAACCGTCCCCCTTGACCTTGAGTCCAGTACGTCTGGGCTAAGCCTCCAGGCCAAGGTCGGTACACGGTTCACCTGTGTAACCTGTCGACTGGGGCGGAGGTGGGGGATGGGGGATGGGTTTACGGCTATTTGTGATCGGTCTGGAGATGCCCGAAGGTTGACCGGCAGGGGGGAAGAGATTTTTTTCCCTCTCTTCTTGTTACCATTTTGCTGGGTGATGGAAAGAATCCAGGGCTTGATGCAGCAAGATTTAAAGCTGCAGTGTGTGTGTGTGTGTGTGTATCTCCCCATCCCATTCCCCCTTTCCTCTTTTTCCTAGTAAATTTCCCGTTAGGATTCATCTTTCCATTTTTCCCCCTTCATTCACTCACTTCATTCTGGAATGAAGGTAGTCTCTGCGGGTGGAATCGGATACAAGGGAAAGAAATCAGCATTAGCATTCCTCTGCTTTTCAGCAAGGGCAAAATGACTACTTCTTGCCATCTGGAGCCAGAGATGATGCTGGGTAGAGTGGGTTAGTCATAGCTCAGTGGCTGTTACTATGAGTGAAATATTAAAGAGATCAAGTAATTCTGCAGCTTGTGAGCAATTGAAATGAAGTGGTTTTGTTGTTTTATCATAATCATTTAAGGAAAATATTGATTATTTTTAGAAAGTGGATTTGAAAAATGCTTCTATAAGTGTGTCTTCTATGGACACTATGGAAGGAACTCAGATAAGGAATTACAGTGTGATTTCTAAAGAACCTAAACTTCCTACTTTGGGGGAAAATAGCTTGACAGTGACCACTTTAGTGCTATGTTTCAGGGTTTGTCCCAGGTAATGTAGGAGATTAAGAGATCCCTATTCTAATCTAAGGGTAGAAGATTTTGCCTCCCATTTCTATATGGTAATTGATTTTTGAGTCACTTCAGTTTTGTGTTAATTCGTTATAATATATTTGAGTTGAAGGAGGTGCAGAATTTACACACTAGGGAAAATGACCAGGATTTAGTTGCTTTGTAGACTGTATGGTGGGTGTGGATGATAATGGGGATCTTCAGGAACTTTTGAGTTCCTTTAGGAAATTAGTGCCAGTGTTCTTATGTGTATAGAAAGAAAATGTAAATAGTGCAGTAAAGATCTGAATATAGTGATATTGACACACACATGGAGACTTCTAATGAGGGAGGGTACAAAATGGTCTATTGTCCACATTTACTTTTTCCAAGATCAGAATTACTTGTGATGCTTTGCCTTCCTCTCAATCCTCTGTACATGGTGAGAGAGTTGTATTAGGGAAACTGTGGGAGTACAAGTATGGGCTCAAGAAGCTTTAAGTAGCTTGAATTAGATTCACACCACCACTAATATGAGAGTGTGAAGATCTAAGGATTTTTCCAAAATGTAGGAGGTGGAATTGAAATCCTGTTATCAACTCAGTGGAGCTGTGCCCTGCCTGGGTTGGGGCTGGGAACTTACACCCAGATTCTGTAGGATTTAGACCTGGTAAGGACCTTAGAGATCATCTAATCCTAGCACAGGTGAGGCTTGGAGAATCTCAAGACTTAAGTTTGCCCAAGATCACCTGGGAAATAGAGAAAGTAGATTTACCATGGTCACTTATTAAAGTTTATTACATTTAGAAACATCTTAGTGATCATTTAGTAACATCATGTAATTGAGGTTGGGAAGTGGGAAGCACCTCTAACCCTGTTATTAAATTCGTCCTCTCCTGCTGCCTTTTCTTTTTCTGTTTCATTACTGAGTATTAGAAATATCTTAACTCCACACACAATTTCATTTAATATAATTTACCAAGTAGATTAGCTTACAGACCTGATGAAATTAAGCCAGGGCCATGGGTGTGGCAGATTTTCATCTCTGGGAGAGAGTAGCATTAGTCAAGTAGTTTTGCACAGAGAGCCCTTCAGTGTATCTACAATAAGCTTTGAAAAAAAACAAGCCTTTTGTTTTTGGAGGGGGAGAGCACCAGGTGAGCAAGTATGTGGAAAAGTGCAAATGCATTGTTATTAATGAAAAACTTCAAAGAACACTATGTTGACTCAGAGGAGCTATCTTTGTATTGAACAATAGCAATCCCTAACCCTCATAAAAAAAAAAGTCATGGTTAAGATCTGGTATTTGCTTCTTGTTCACACATTTAATAGTATTGAGTTCAGGAAGATAGATCTCTTAATTCTCCTTTCAGCTTTGAAATTCTTAAATTCCAAATTCTCAAATAAAGCTTCCCTTTACATTTCTGTTTTAGATGCATTTGGCATGTATTGTTTCCTTTGATCTTCACAGCAATCATAAGTAATATAATGACTTATTATTGCCCTCGTTTTACAGAGAAAACAGGATCAGAGAGATTGATTGATTTGCCAGGATCATACAAATAGGAAGTGGTAGAGCTAGCTGTACCCTCAACCCAGACCAGACTCTAAATCTTGTGCTCTTTCCACTATGCTACACTATCCCTCTGATGGGTTTGAGGGTAAAAAGGCTGGGGTTCATACAAGTTCACCTCAGATGCATGAAAGCATGGCAGAGACATTTGGATTTCTTTCCCATGTAATGTCCAATATGCATGTTGTTCAGTCATTTCAGTTGTGTCTGATTGTGAGCCCCTTTGAGAATTTCTTTTTTTTTTCTTTTTGGAGTGGGGAAGGCAGGGCAATTGGGGTTAAGTGACTTGCCTAAGGTCACATGGCTAGTGTTAAGTGTCTGAATCTGAATTTGCACTCAGGTCCTCTTGACTCCAGGGTGAGTGCTCTATTCAGTGCACCACCTAGCCTCGCCCTGCCCCTCCCCTTTGAGATTTTCTTGGCTTGCCATTTCCTTCTCCTACTCATTTTACAGATGAGAAAACTGAGGTAAACAGAGTTAAGTGACTTGCCCAGGGTCACACAGTTAGTAAGTGTCTCAGGTCAGATTCCAGCTCTGGTGTTCCTGACTCCAGACTTGGAACTCTATTTACTATACCACCTAGTTGTGCACATATTACACATAGCAGATACTTAAAAAGTAATGGTTGATTGGTTGGCTGGTCAAGAGATTTCCTTTCCATCATTCTTCTCCTACTTTGTACTCAGCATAGTATAATGGAACTAAGATGGACTCCACCTCTAGCTGTGTGACTATAAATTACTTGGCCTCTCTTTAAGTCTTAATTGAAGCAATTGAACACTAGTCATAATAGTAACAATTGACACTTGTTTGGTGGTTTGCAGAGCACTCTGCATTCATGATCTCATTTGATCTTTACAACATCTTTGTGATATAGGTTGTATGATTCCAGTTAATATTTATTAACCACCTGTTTTGTGTTTGGCATTGTGCTAGGTACTGGAGATACAGAGGCAAAAGTGAAAAACTACCTATTCCTAAAGAGCTTCTATTCTACTGTTGATGCAACATGTAAATGCAAGATAATTTGAGGAAAGAAAGAAAAATAGGGGTGAGTAGGTAGCACAGTGAATAGAGCACTGGCCCTGGAATCAGGAGAACCTGAGTTCAAATCTGACCTCAGACACTTAACACTTACTAGCCGTGTGACCTTGGGCAAGTCACTTAACCCCTCTGCATTCCCCACTCCAAAAAAAAAAGAAAGAAAAATCAAAAGGGGGACTCAGGCACATGAGCTTAGCCTTGAAAAAAGTTAGAGACCGTAAAACAAGGAAGGGAGGAGGCAGTGCATTCTAACTAGGTATGGCAGACAGGCTGAACAAACTGAAGGAGGTGGAAGATAGAATGTTGAATTCCGAGATAGAGCTGAACAGTAACAGGTGTTGTGATTCTCATTTAATATAAGAGGAAACTGAGGCTCAGAGAGCTCAAACAACTTATCTGTACTCATATAATTAGTAAGTGGAACTTGAAACTCCCTCTCTCAGTCAGTTAATAAGCAATTATTAAGCACATGTGCCACAAATAAAAGCATAAAAAGAAAAGTCTCTGATCTCAAGGAACTCAGTCTAATGGGGGAGAAAATATTAGAACAGTCATATGTACAAATATATATGCGTGTATGTGTTTATACACACACACAATAAATTGGACATGATCAACAGAGGGAAGGAACTAGCATTAAAAGCAATTGGAAGAGCATTCTTTTAAAAGAAAGGATTGCACTTGGGAGCTGAGGGAAGCCAGGAGGTAGAGAGAATTCCAGGGTTGGGAGACAGCCATTGAAAATGCTCAGAGTTGAGAGATGAAATGTCTCATAAAAAGAATAGCAATGAGGCCAGGGTCATTGCATTGTGGAATATGTGATAAAAATATGGTGTAAGAAGACTGAAAAGATGGCAGTGGTGAACCAGAGTATGAACAGCTTTAAATGCCAAATAGGATTTTAGATTTAATCCTGGAGGTGATAAGAAGCCATTGGAATTTATTGAATGGAGGGTGGGGATGACCTGGTCAGACATGGGCTTTAGGAAAATCAATTTGACAACTGAGTGGATTGTAGAGGGGAGAGATTTGAGGCAGGCAGACCAACTAGCAGGCTATCGCAATATATCTAGATATATTGATATAAGATATTGAAGACCTAACTTGGGTGATGGCAGTGTCAGAGGAGAGAAGATATTACAGAGGCAAAATTGACAGGACTTAGCAACAAATTGGATATGGAGGGAGATGAGAGAAAGTGAAGAGTCAAGAATGACACCTAAGTTACAAGCCTGTGTGTCTGAGAAGATGTTGGCACCTTCAACAATCATATGAAATGTAGGAAGAGGGGAAAGTTTGTGGAGAAAGATGAGCTCAATTTTGGACATATCGAGTTTAGGATATCTATGGGATATATAGTTTGAGATCTCTAATAGTCAGTTGGAGATACAAGACTAGAGGTTAGGACTAGATATGTAGATTTGAGAATCCTTTACCTAGAGATGGTAACTAAATTCATGAGAGCTGATGGGATCATCAAGGGAAATAGTATAGAAGGAGAAGAGGACCCAGGATAGAACCCAGTGGGATACCACCATTTAGCAGGCATCTCCTGAAGGAAGATCAAGCGAAGGAAACTGAGTGGCAGCAGGCAGGTAGGTAGGAGGAGACTCAGGAGAGAAGTGTCTTGGAAACCTAGAGAGAAGAAATGATCAGAAGAGGGAGCTCACCAGTGTCATAGGTTTCACAAAGTTTAAGAAGGATGAGAACTAAGAAAAGACCACTAGACTGGCAATAAAGAGATCATTGGTAATTTTGGAGAGAGCAGTTTTAGTGGAATGATGAGGTTGGAAGTCAGATTTAGAAAATTCAGAAGAAAATGAGTGGAAAGGAAGTGGTGGCATCAGTTGTAGATGATCTTTTTAAAGGGGTTAGACACAAAAGGAAGGAGAGATATGGGATAATAGGGGGATTGAGATATGCAGAGAGAGTTTTTTGAAGATGATGGAGACACAGGCATATTTATAGGTGGTTTGAAAGCAGCAGATAGACGAGGAGTGATTGACAATACATGAGAAAGTGTGGCTGATAGGGCAATCTACTGGAGATGATGGGACGGAATGGAATCACTTGTGCATGTACAGGGGTTAACACTGGCCAGGAGAGGTCACCTCTTCATGGGAGTCTCATGACTCCAGACTCGGTACTGTTTCTACTACATCCTGCTCCCTCCGAATACAGTACACATCCCAGAAGTCTTTTTCTTGTTTGTAAAATAGATTCCTATGTCAGTAATTCAATTGGACCAACATTTATGAAGTAATTCTGTGTAAAGCTCTGGGGAGTGTAAAAACAACAATTAAAAACAGTCTTTGCCATCAGGGAACATGCATTCTACTGGGGAATAGAACCTGGAAACATAAGTAAATTCAAGAATATTTGAGGAGGAAGAGAGCAGTAATCACCAAAACATTAGGTGAGGTATCTTGGGGGCAAACTGGCACCTGAGATGCCTGAAGAGAGGAGAGAGTGCACCCCGGGCTCGGGGAGACAAGTCTGTTCCAAGGTACAAAGTAAGGAGAATGAATACTGAGTTTGGCCAAAGGGAACTCTCCCACTTCTGACCTACCCTATCTCATGATGACCTCCACTTTTTTGTCCCTTAAAGTAGGAGATAGCTATGGGTAAGGTGGAACAGGTACTTTTACTTTAGAGATCTCCCCTTAATTTGCCCCTTGGGACACTCCTTCAGTCCTCAGCAAATAAGTTTTTTCTTAGTTTTTAATGACAGAAATAGATATCAATTTAAGTACTTTGACTATGTGACTGTCTGCTCTGTATGTATGTTTATTTTCCCTATGAGAATTTAGGAAAAGTTTGGATGGAATGCATACTATTTTTGATATTACCAATTCTTTTCAACTAGAAAGGCTTTCAGATTATCCCTGATATAAATCTCCTCTTGCTTGCAGATTAATAAAAAAGCAGGGATTTGAAAAGATATTTATTTTTACTTTCAAGCAATGGTCCTCAGCCTGTGGGTTGTGATCCCTTTTGGGGTCGAACGACCCTTTCACAGGGGTCGCCTAAGACCATCGGAAAACATATATCCTATGGTCTTAGGAACCAAGATACCACTCTTCTGTCCATCTCCAGGCTGGTCCGCCCAGATGCGAATATGCCCACATATGAGTATTAAAGGGTTGCGGCATTAGGAAGGTTGAAAACCACTGCTTTAAAATGTAAGTTCTTTTAAAATTTCCTGTGTAAACTAATTTAGTACACATACAAACACATGGAACCAATATGTATGCATACATACATATATGTAAGCACATACACATGTGGCTATAGATGCATATACACATTTATGTATGTGTACATGTAACCTATCACTTCCATCATGTCAACTTCTTCCTAGAGTCTTTTTCCCTTCAAAGATCTGGAGAGAATCTGGAACAACTTGACTTCTTTCTCAAAACTGGAAGCCAGAACACTGGAAATTTTAAAAAATATATATATCTGACTCTCACCAATTCCTCCCTTTATGCAGGTGTTGAACATTGAGTAATTAATTAATTTTAACCTCTGAGGAGGGTCATTTGCATCTCATACAAATGGCCCTTTGAGCCAAGGAATTACATACATGCACACATATTAGAAGTCTATAATATGTATACTAAAGGCAGAATAGAGTAAGAAGACCTGAGTTCAAATCCAATTTCTTATATGTACTAGCTGTGTGACCCTAGGCAAGTCACTCTGTCTGCCTCAGTTTCCTCATCTGCCAAATGGGAATAATAATAATAGCACCTGCCTCCCAGTTCATATATACTTTACTTCCCCAATGAATTATTATTATTATTATTATTTTTACTAATTTTCAAGGTGTTTGTTCTTAGATTGTCTACTTCTCCAGCACTGAGAGTGATAGTACAACGCAACCAAAAGTGTTGTGCTAATTGGAGTTCATTTTGTTTTGTTTTTGTTTTGTTTTGTTTTTGGGGGGGAGAAGTTGAGAGAAAAAGATCTAGACCTGTGCTTTTATTAATGTGGAGGACTCTTAGTGTGGAAACACCATTCAGTGATGAAGATCAGCAATTTACAATAATTAAATAATTTCTAATTCTGCAGTTGTCTAGGGTATTAAGAGGTTAAGTGACTTGCGTGGCACAGTCTTAGTGTAAAAATTTTATATAAAAATTTGTAAACGTTATGAAACATTTTACTAGTGATGGCAAATACCTTACGTTCACAATATTGTAGCAGAATTTGTGCTTACAATTTTTCTTTCCTTTTATTAATATTTCACTTTCTCCCTTTCCCTCTAGTTTCAGGTTGAATTCCAATTTAATCCACATTAACATGAAGTACATATGTAGTCATTTTTCCCTATGCATGCATTCCATGCTCTCTAATAAAGGCTCACATTTATTTCTTAGGATTTTTACTCATTTGGGGCAGCTAGGTGGTACAGTGGATAGAGCGTCTAGCCTGGACTCAGAAAGACCTGAGTTCAAATTTGGCCTCAGGTGTTTACTATCTCTGTGACCCTGGGCAAGTCACTTAACCCTGTTTGCCTTGGTTTCTTCATTTGTAAAATGATCTAGAGAAGGAAATAGCAAGCTACTCCAGTATCTTTGCCAAGAAAACCATGAAAGGGGTCATGAAGAGTTGGACATGACCAAAATGACTTAACCAAAACAAAGGACATCTTTCATCGTTTATTTGTTGATTTCTGCTAATGTCTGAACTGAGCAAGCACTTCATGCACTGTTGGCTCTCTGCTTTAAGAAGTGATCTTGAGCAACACAGTGTTTCTAAAAGTGGGACGTACCTGTACATCGCTCCTGAATCAGTGTCCACCAAAATCCCTGTGACTGATATTGTATGTTTGTCTCCATAGATACAAGTCTCTGAATTTTCTAAAGGCTCTACTCAGGCTTTTTTTTTCTCCAGCTCTCTCTCTTATCAGAAAATATTCGAAAGCAGAGAATTTCTCTAGTTTGTAAACTGTTTATCAAAAGGATCGGACATAGTGTTCTTTGCTGTCTGTCATGCATGCCTCATAATCTAGAGGACAAATGTCTGCATTCTGTCACAGATGACAGCTTGAGGCTAAAGTCAGTTCATGCATTTATTGGGAAGTGAGCTATATAAATTCAGAACAAAGAGAGTTCATTGGAGCAGTAGGAGGATTAATGCGGATAAAACAATAGTATGAATTCTGAATTTGGAAATCTATAATAGAGAGACAAATTGGATTTGAGCATGATCACAAATCTTCTTATTTATAAAGAACATACATTTTGTATGCTCACTGAGAATTGAGTGGAAGGGATTTTGTTTTTAACTTAGGATAAGAAATTTCTCCCTCATTTCTAGCCTAAGGGTCAAAGGAGTTGTAAATATAAAGCATAGAGTCTGAGCTTGGGTCTATCTTCTCTTTCTATGAGAAAGAAAAATTTGCTTATTGCTCAAATAGTGAAAGAATAGTGGTGACTCTACCCCTGGGCTAGATGTGTTCCTTGGTTTCCAATGATTTTTTTCCCCATCATGCCATTATTGATTGTCTGCATATTTTCTATTTCATATCTACAGCAAATCTTGAATATGAAAGTGACTTTCCTTTACCACTAAGAAGACTTTTGGACTACTCTTCACTAGAAAGTAGCACATGTCAAATACCATTAAAATGATAAACCAACTTTAATTTAGAGGAAGCAAAATATCTTTAGGAAGGTAGATGTGCTACAAACATCATGTGTATTCCAAAGGTGGGGGGGGAAGCTTTTGAATTATTTGATATGGGCACAGAGAGTGGATGCTAATCTGCGCCATGTTTCCCTCTCCCTTCCCCAAATAATAGATAATTCAGTGGGGATGAGGGAGACAAAATGCTTAACTTATTTTTGTCCTTGCACATTTTATACAGGTGGCTCTATTTCTTCTATGGGTAATGTGATTTGTAAACAGACTTAAAAGTCAGATTATTTCTGTGACTCAGTTTCCCTTTTGTCTAAATTCCAGTTAATCCTAGATGACTGTTATTCTATCAGTGTGAAGAAACACAGATATAGACACTTAGTAGAATTGGAGGATTTATTCTTTTCGTCCTATCCTGGCTCTTGGTTTTTGTTGTTGTTGTTATTTTCAAGTGAGGACAATCATGAAATAATTCCTCCAGTCAGAGTTGTTTGTATTTTGTTATATGTAAATAAAAAAAGAAAAGGTTTTACTGCAATTTGGCAGGGAGGCTGAAGCTATTTACATGATTCCATAAAACTGGAGTATAAAGGGAAGCGCCTGTTTCATGCCTGCTCTGAGGGAGGTTCTGCTTCTCCTGAGCCATCAATAACTTTTTTTTTTTTGCTTTTGGGAGGCTTCTTGGAATCCCAAGTAGGAGAATTTTAGAGCTAGGTGAAAATTTTGCAATCATCCAGTCCACCCTACCTTGCTGCACCCCCAATTTTACAGGTGATGGAACTGAGACCCAGAGACACGAAAGAGATTTACTCAGGGTCTCACAGCTAGTTAGTGGCTAAGCTGAGACTAAAACTTGAGTTCAAATGTCAACTCTATCACTTAATATGTGTGGGACCTCAGGCAAGTCATTTAACTTTTCTGGTCTTTGGTTTTGTCATGTGTAAATCAGACTTGGACTAGGTGGTCTTTGAGATCTCTCCCGGTTCTAAATCTACACTCCCGTGATCCCAGACCACAACTTACTTGGCTTCCCATTTAGTGTTCATTGCCCAGCTACTTTTCTCTTCTTATGTTGTCTTCTTATCTCATCTTTCTCTTTCTTCTCATCTGAAGCTTGATGTTGGAAATGATCTTGGATCTGTCACTCATCTCTCTTGTATTTTATTTTATGTAATAATAACTATTATTATAGCAGGTGCTTAATGAATGCCGGATTCCCTAATTTGTGAAATGATGATAAAGAAGAAGAAGATGATGATAGTTAGCATTTACATAGTGCTTACTACACGCCAGGCACTGGGCTAAATACTTTATAATTATCCCATTTGATCCTCACAACAACCATGTGAGGTAGGTGCTGTTGTTATCCCTACTTTACAGATGAGGAAACTGAGGCAAACACAAGTGAAGTGAATATTTGAGGCTATATTTGTACTCAGGTGTACCTGACTCCAGGCCCAGTGATCAATCTATTCATTGTGTCACTAATGGAAAGTTATTGTGACCAATATTCCATATATCCACATTTCTGTGAGGTTGGCAACATGCATCTTGGCAGTCCAAGAGAAGAATTTTGGATCATAGAATTGGATGGGACTTTAGAAGATATCTAGTCCAAATCCCACAATTTGCAGAAGAGGAAACAGAACAAGAAAAGTTGGAGACCTTAACTAAGGTCACATAAGTAGTAAGTGACAGAAGCAATATTTGAACCCAGATCTCATTCCAGATTCAGTGTTCTGAATATACTTGAGTGTCTAAATAATTAGCAAAGTGCTGATTTTAAAAAGGTCTAACTCTTTAATCAATACCCACAGTGATGTAAATGGAAGGAGATAGGTGACCAATCTGTGATTTTCCTGGTATAGGGAACTCCCAGTGAGGAAGTTTTCTCTAGCAATATGGGACTGTACTTTCTGTCATTTATCCTCAGAGAGATATACCTAGAGCATGGAGACATTAACTGACTTGTCTGGGACCATAGTCAGAATGTGACAGAGTAAGGACTGTAAATGAACAGAATACAGAAATGAAGTGGAACATCTTATAATCGTCATGATCAGTAGTGGCCCCAGAGAAGAGAAGAGCAAGAACCTTCCTCTTATTGTTACAGAGGTAGGGAATTATAGTTGAGGTGTACTGCACAAACTGACTGATGTGCTGACTGTACTCAGTGGGTTTTGCTTAGTTCCAGGTGTGGGCCCATTATGAGAGCACTTTATTTGGAAATGATTATGATGTTAAAATAAAAGGCATCAAGAAAAATTACTTTAAAGCAAAGAGTATCAACCAGCTGTGGAGGCAGGGGATTGTAATCCCTGGTGCCAGAGGCTGGCTCATCTCTTGAGCTTAGGGCTTCTGAACTTCATTGGGCTAATGAAGTGTTTGCGCTAAGTACAACGTTAATGTAATGTGTTGGCACTGAGTCGCCTAAAGAGAGTAGAATCCGCCTGGGTCAGAAATGGAGTAAGTCAAAGGTCTTGTGCTTATCAGAGTGGAACCAGGCCTGTTATAGTAGCCTCTGCACTCACAGCCTGGGCAAGATAGGAAGCCCCAGTATTTCAAAACAAAACAAAACACTATCTCTCTCTATCTTTCGCTTTCTCACATGTAAACATATAACTCTTCTCGACTTTCTGACAAGTAGATGGCCAGACAATTTTTTTTTTTTGGAGGAAGGCAAGGCATTTGGGGTTAAGTGACTTGCCCAAGGTCACACAGCTTAGTAAGTATGTCAAGTGTCTGAGACCAAACCTGAACTCAGGTCGTCCTGATGCCAACAAATTATTTTTAATAGGTATTTTTGCCATCACCATATCAAATAAAGCTGTAAAATCTTGTTTTACGTTTTTAAAAGAAGGAGTAATTTTTCATCAGTACTCTCCAAATTGCTTGTAGATTGATTAGAATAGCTGTGATTGGTTGGTTGGTTTTTGCCACCCAAACTACTGAAGTTTTCAAATAGACTTGGAGGAATGGTGTTACATGAAAAGTGTTTATTTTCTAAATATACGAAAAGAGAAGAGAGTCCTTTAATTCACATACGACAGCATGTTCTTTTCTGCCAGAAGAGCTAGATATGAGAATTAGATCAGATCTTCATATGTTACTGCTTCTCTGGACCAGTGTTTTCTCCTTTCTCATAAGTACAGCATTTTGGTTTTGATTTTTGACTGTGCCCAAGAGTTTCACTGGTGCTTAGCTTTCTTGGCTTGTTAGAAACTGAAGCCATTAAAAAACCGAGAAACCAGCAGAGAACTGAATAGCAACAATGAAAGGAAATAGGGACAATGAGGTAAAAAAATCTATTTTAGACTCCCAGCTCTGAATAGAGATGAACAGAAGGAAAAGAAGCCCAAACCTCTGACTGGGAAGCAGGCAAACTCCTATTTTTTTTAGCATTAGTACTAAAAAGTAGTATGAGGTTGCTAGCTAAAAGAAAAATCTTATGTCTTTCTTTCATTCTGAGTAAAGTAAGCCATAATTTTTTTTTATCATTCAGTCATATCTGTAAATAATTAATGTGGATATCAGCGAACATTTCCTGCTAATGCTTGTGTCCTTGGTCCCCCTCTGCTTTCATGAGATTTCTACATGTGACTGATGAATGCTGGGAAAAAATTTATCTTGTTTTCATTTCCTAAGTGCTCATAATTACTTCTCTTTATGGGATAATTTTCTGCGTATCTAACTGCACATGCCTCTTGTTATTTTGAGAGGAACCCCCCCCAGCTCTGTGATATTATTTAAACATTGCCCTAAGAATACCTCCAGTTAAGTTATATTCATGTGTCTTGCAGTGATGTAAAGGTGACCCTGAGGAGTTCTCAAAGGCTGTGTCAGCAGGGATCAGACTCTGATAGGTTTTAACAAGATGGAAAGGCTTTTCCAGACTTGAGTAACAGATTATGTTGATTGTTGAGAGAGCAGATCAGCTCTCACTTCTGAGAGTCTGGCTCATCCTCAGAAGGGTAGCCACCAGGTAGACCTCATGAAACCATCCTTTAAGGCTTGGAGTAGCTGCAACTTGCATTGGTGAAAGAAGAGTTTACACTGATGAAATGGTTAGGTTTGGTTAGGTTTAGGGAATGGGTTTGGTTTGTTTTTTGAAGTTTGAAAAAATTCTACCAATAATGAGATGTAATAAGATAACTGAGATATGTTACTGCAAAATAGATTTGGGGAAATTGATACTTAGTGTTTTTCAGGACTTACTAGAACATTTTCCTTCCTATTTTTTCCTTCAGTTATGTCATCCTACTTGCTCATACTTGAAGGCTAAGGTCCATCTGCATATATTACTTCCCTTGTCACTTAGAACTTAGATAATCTTTGGTAAAGTATATTTCCACTAGCTTCATTGCTGATCCTCTATACTACTTACTCAGGTTTCTAATCTGCATTCTGTTCCTCATTTCCTAATTTCCTCATTGGGATTCCAATCCATGCCACCTAATGTATGCCTCTGACCTTTTATACTTGGCTATAACTTGTGAGACCTGCTTTATTATTTAAACTTTGTCTGATTATCCTAACTCCTGATAAATAGCTGTCTGACAAAGGTTTTTGGTATAATTCTTCAGTTGTTTTTTGGTCGTGTCTGATTCTTCATGACCCCATTTGGGGTTTTCTTGGTAGAGATATTGAAATAGTTTGCTATTTCCTTCTCCAGCTCATTTTACCCATGAGCAAATGGGGTTAAATGACTTGCCCAGGGTCGCACAGCTGGCAAGTGTCTGAGGCAAGATTTGAATTTAGGAAGAGGAGTCTTCCTGATTCTAGGTCCTGTAGTTTATCAACTGCTCCACTTAGCTGCCCTTTGGTATAACTAGCAGTCTTTATTTTCAGCTCCTTATTCCTTGGTCCCAGACCTCAAGCATGGCTATGACCGCTTGCCAGTAGCAGTTCAGCTATTGATGTTCAGACATTACCATTGTGAAAGAACTGAATCTCTAATTCTGCCCTCAGTTGTTCCTCATTGTTTAGCACTCAGGTCCTTCCTAACTCCAAAGCTATCATATTATGCTCTGCTCTGGTTCTATTTTTTCTTCCTTTTCTTGTTTCAGAAGTTCAGCAAATTCTCTGTAGTGTGTCAATCAAGAGCTTTTATCAAGGTTGAATTCTCTCTACAAAGTGATAAATTCTGATGATGTCAGGCCAGTGTAGTAGAGTTACCCAAGGTTTGTAGGCTCCTGTTACCACCCTCCTCCTCTTTCTCCTATTACATACCCACTCTAGGACAGTTTGCCTTTAGGATTTATCCATTTTTAGGACAACTGGAAGAGATCACACTTTTGTTCTGGTTAACAGAATCTAGGCTTGGCTTACAGCAGGATATAGAAGAATGAAAATGGGGGGAAAATGAGAATACTTCAGAATCATTCAAAGGTCAGGTTGTTATAGAGATGATTATGTGGCTTCAAAGATCCAAGCTATGAGATCAGTCAGTGTCTGTGAGAGGTGGAGGAGAGGGGAATGTCTAGGAGGATACAAGTGTTAGTAGCCCATAGTGCAAATTGAGCCCAAGATCCAGGATATCCTTCAACATAGCCAATCAAAAGAAGACTTAACTGGCAAGTAGCAAAAGTCCATAAAGTCAGGTAGTTGGCATCTGAAAGAAAACTTTAATAATAAAATTGTATCTACTTTAAAATAGATTTTTTTGCTCACTGGTCTATTGTGTGTACTGAAAGAATAAGAAAATAAAAGTGGCTTAGATAGTCTAGGCATGAAAAGAAACTCTTTTGCACCTGAGTGTCCCTACGCAGATGAAATGATCTTCTCTAAGACTTAATAGGTTTTTCTCTGCAGGCAGTTTCTCCCATTAAAACCCATGGGTTACATCAAGCCCAGCAGCGAAGTAAACCACTTGCCCTTACTTAAAGAAATTGGAGATCAGTGACTGATCCAGTTTCCAGGGAAAGAGAATATTCAGTTTAAGCCAGGACCAATAGTAAGATAGACTTACTATGCATATGTAGACCATGAGATGCTGAGACTTAATTGGGTTATTTTTGCCTGGCACTAGAAATGGTCCCAGAGCCTGAGGTAGAGATAGACAGCCATGAGGCTCCAACTGCAAAGATTAGAGGGACATGGGGACACGAAGTCCAGCAGACTATTGTATTAGATAGCCATGATTATTACTTGCCTGACCTTACTTTCTACTCTCCAGCCTTCTTTGGAAGGAACTGAAGATATTTAGCCAGGAGAAGATAAGACTTAGTAGGATTTGACGATTTAATTACTGTCTGCAAACATTTAAAGGATTGTCACTTGAAAGGGAGAATAGACTTGATCTTCTTGGCCCCAGAAGACAATACCAGACACTATGGGTGGAGAGTTACAAAGAAACAAATTGAGGCCTGATGTAAAGGAAAGACTAGCAATAGGAGCTAGCAAAAACAAAAACAAAACAAAAATAAAAACACCAAAACAATGGAATGGGCTGCTCAAAAGTTTCTCCTATCTTGGAGGTGTTCAGGCAAAGACCAGATGACTGTCAGTCAAATTTGTAGTTGAGAAGATTATTATTTTTATTTTTAGGGATTGCTTGGACTGGAGGATTGCTGAGGTCCCTTCAGACTCTGAGATTCAGTGATCATGTATTGCATTTACACTTTTACCTTAGGGAAAAGAAGCAATGGCTTCTTGGACTAATGGAATATGCTTGAGGAACTTTGGTAACTTACTCAGAAGTGGTGCTTGAAGGGAATGAATGTAAAATAATGTGTGAGTCCGTGTTAGAAGAGACAATGTAATTAACCCATTTATCCCAGCACATTCTCCTGTCATTGTAAAGAAGAAGAAACACTTCTAAACAGTAAAACAAGAAAAACTGTTAGTATTCAGAGAACTTTATTGAAGTAAGTTTTCTTGGTTTCAGCTGCTTCTGATTCTCTACTTCTTATTCTCCCTAAGAGACATTTCTTTCCTCTTCTTCAGTGATACTGGTGATCTTCCTGAACCTGGGACTTTTTACCCATCTTTCTCTTGTGAACCCTTCCCCAGGAATTTTCTGTCATGTGTTTGGTCACTGTATATAACAATAGAGGTAACCTGTGGCCCAGAACCCGAGACTCTTCACTTACACATAGCATTGGGGGACATTTCCACAAATCACTCTCTTTAGGTCAATTTGTCCCCATGTAAGTTGTCCCAGAGCACATCAGAATATGGCCCCAGTTCTGGATCTCTACAGAAATAGTTAAGAGTCTTCAGCTTTTATGCTAACACATTTTATGAATACCAGATACAAGGCAGGATTTAGCTAACTCTATAGAAAATGAAAAACACAAAAAACTTATTCATAAGTCCTTTCACAATCACACCAGCTTCCTTTCTTTTTTTGGGAAGTTCCACCTCTACCAGGAACCAACACTGACCTCCAGACTTAGGGTACTTCACTATGGTTGCAGATCCCTCAAAAAAGAAATCACTTAGGGGTGATCAAGGATTGATCTCTCACACTTTAGTTAATCTACTTTTCATAATCACCTATACAATCCTCCTCCAGGCTTTATATAGTGTTATACTAATGTTGAAGGCTGCTTGGTGGATAGAGCACACAGAACCTGGAGTCGGGAAGACTCATCTTGCATTCAAATCTGGCCTCAGATATTTACTAATTATATGACCGTGGACAAAGTCAGTTAACCCTGTTTACCTCAGTTTCTTTATCTATAAAATGATATGGAGAAGGAAATGCAAACCACTCCAGTATCTCTGCCAAGAAAACCCCAAATGGGGTTGTAAAGAGTTAAACATAAACTGTCTAACAATAATAGCAACAAATGTTGAGTATCCCACAAAAGAGGACAGAACTTCCAGAGAGGGAACATTTTTTAAACTCCTTCTATATGCCAGGTACTATGCTAAGGCTCACAAACTAAACGTCATACTCAAATTATTATTTCTCATTCATCCTATTCAATCTGTTGCCAAGGCTTGTTGATTTTATCTTTGCCCCCTTCTCTTCTTGGATGCCACTTCCACCTTTTTCACTTCATGTATGGATTATTGCAATAGCCTATTCTTAGGAATGCCTGCAGTCTATCCTCACTCCAACCCACCCTCCATACAGCCGCCAAATTAATTTTCCTAATGTGCAGGTCCCATCACATCACTCAATAAAGTCCAGTGGCTCCTCAACACTTCCAGGATTAAATACAAAATCTTCTGTTTGGTGTTTAAAGCTCTTTATAATCTAGACTCCCTCTGATCAATGTTCTCCAGGCTTCTTACACCTTATTCCCCTCCATATACTTTGATCTGTTGACACTCATCTCCTTGCTGTTCCTCCAATAAGATATTTCATCTTTTATCTCTGGAAATTTTCTTTGGCTGGTCTCTATGCCTGGAATGCTCTCCCTCCTTCTCATCTCTGTCTGCTGTCTTTCCCAGCTTGCTTCAAGCCCCAACTAAAATCTCATCTACAGGAAACCTTTTCCAACTCCTCTCAATTCTAATACCTTCCCTCAGTTAATTATTTCCTACTTAACTTGTATGTAATTTTTTCTGTATATATTTATTTGCTTATTTTCTCCCCTGTTAGATTGTGAGCTCCTTGAGGGTAGAGACTGTCTTTTGCCTGTTTTTTGGTCCCTGGTGCTTAGCACAGTTCTTGGCACACCGTAGGTGCTTAATAAATGCTTACTGACTGACCTTTGACTATTTGTGAGTCTCATTGACTCCATCTGCTCAACACATCTTGCATTCCTACCTTCTTCTCCCTTTCCATTGTTGTTGCCACTTTCCTTGACTACTACGATGGCCTCATTGCAAATATTCTGCCTTCACACTTTCTTCCTTCCACTTCATTCTACTGCCGCTACCAGAATGATCTTGTCTTATAAGGTAGATCCGGTTATATTATTCTTCTACTCAAAAGCCTTCAGTGGTTCCCTATTGTTTTCTAAATAAAGTACAAACATATTTTCATGGTATTACAGGCTCTCTACAACTCACTATCACCCTGCTTTTCCAGTTTCAATCTCATATTACTCTAGCCAAACCAAACAACTTTCTGTTCCTCCCTCCACTCATTGCCCTCTTATTTCTTTGTTTTTGCTCAGGCACTTTCTAATCCCTCAAATGTCCTCTTTCCTTGTTTATTTGTCTAATTCCTATCATCCTTTAAACCTCAGTTCAAGCCTTTACTCCTTCATTTAGCCTTCCCTTCAGACCTTATACCAAACTGTTTTGTCACTCGTGTACCCTTAGCATGTAATATTACCTGTTCAAGTTACCTGTATTGCCATCTCTGCACAAAGTAGGCATTAAATAAATATTAATTGATTGATTTCTTCCCATATATCTAAGTCCTAGCCTTCTTTCAAGGCCTGGCTCTAGTTTCACACTCCCCATGAAGAAACTACACGTATGATGTGCAATTTTACCTTTGCGAATGTGGTCAGCACAATGTACTGTAAAAACAGGGCACTTAAGTTTAAAAAAAAGACTTTTTGTCTTTTTCTGGTATGAGGCCATTTTTGGGGGGGTTTTACAATCCAAAAGGTTTAGTTGAAGAATCTCTTTTTCAATTGTTTCATTTATCTTTTTCCTATAAGTATCTCAGTGTTTTTCCATTTTACTTTTTATATCAAGGGCAAATTGCTTGCAATATTTTTAAAGGTCCTCCACTTGATTTTGCCTTTTAATGACATTTTCATTATCAGTTTTTACTAGGATGACTATCTCCATTGTTAGTCTTGACATTTTCCTTTTACTTAGCTATTCATATGATGTGCCTATAAAATAATGAGATGAGCTCATTTTTTCTTACTTTGTATATATCTTACACTTACCATTCTACATACATGTTAAATGTTTCCCCCTTTTTTCCCCCAGTAGAATATAAGCTGCTTGAGGTGAAGGACAGTTTCATTGTTCTTTTGTATTTCCAGTGCCTAACACATAATACATGCTTAATAAATTCTTGTTAAAAAAGCAAGTGAATGCACAGGCCATCTATGTTATTATTTTATGGAGATAACTTGTATGCCAAATTTCTTTATTCCTTTTCTTATGGCTAGCTAAATAATCAGTCTGGTCTAGGAAGCCTGTACTGATTACATACTATTACGAGGTATGACTGAACCCCACTTTCTTTTTTTTTTAACTTCTGATCCTGTGTATTTTTTCCTGCTCTTACTACTTCTTTTAATGTTTTGTTTTTCCAGCTGCTTGTAAAAACAATTTTAAACATTTATTTTTAAAAATTTTGAGTTCTAAATTCTCTCCCTCTCCTCCCTGAGATGGCAAACAATTTAATATAGGTTATACATGTACAATCATGCAAAACATTTCCATGTTAGTCATGTCATGAAAGAAAATATAGATTAAAATAAAAACCATGAAATAATAAAGTAAAAAAATAGTGTGCTTTAATCTGCATTCAGACTTCAGTTCTTTTTTTTTGGAGTTGGATAGCATTTTTCATTATAAGTCCTTCAGAATTGTTCTGGATCTTTGTATCGCTAAGAATAGCTAAGTCATTCACAGCTGATCATCGTCACAATGTTGTTGTTACAGTGTACAGCATTCTCCTGGTTCTTCTCACTTTATTTTGCATCAGTTCATGTAAGTCATTCCAGATTTTTCTGAAAGCAACCTGATAATCGTTTCTAATAGCACAATAGTATTCCATCACAATCACGTACAACTTGTTCAGCTCTTCCCTAATTGAAGGGCATCCCCTCAATTTTCAATTCTTTGCCACCCCAAAAAGAGTTGCTGTTAATATTTTTGTACATATAAGTATTTTTTCCCTCTTTTTCTAAAATTTCTTTTGGACATAGACATAGTAGTGGTATTGCTGGTTCAAAGGGTATGCACAGTTTTATAGCCCTTTGGGCACAGTTCCAAATTGCTTTCCAGAATGATTGGATTAATTCACAACTCCACCAGCAGTGCATCAGTGTCTCAATTTTCACTTATTCCCTCTAACAGTCATTTTCTTTTTCTGTCCTATTAGCCAATTTGATAGGAATGAGGTGGTACCTCAGAATTATTTTAATTTGCATTTCTCTAATCAACAATGATTTAGAGCATTTTTTCATATGACTATAGGAGCTTTGATTTCTTCTTAAAACTGCTTGCTCAAATCCTTTGACCTTCTATCAATTGAGGAATGCCTGATAGTCATAAATTTGACTCAGTTCACTATGCATTTGAGAAATTAGTCCTTTATTAGAGCAACTTGCTGCAAAAATTTCTTCCCAGTTTTCTGTTTTCATTATAATATTGACTGCATTGGTTTTGTTTGCATAAAACCTTCTTAATTTGATAAAATAAAAATTTTCCATTTTAAATCCCATAATGCTCTCTGTCTCTTCTTTGATCATAAATTCTTTCCTTATCCATAGATCTAAGAGGTAAATTATTCTGTTCCCCTAACTTGCTTATGATATCACTCTTCATGTCTAAATCCTTTATGCATTTTGACTTTATCTTAGTATATGGTGTGAGATTATGGTCTATGCCTAGTTTCTGTGAAATTGCTTTTTCAGTTTTCCCAGCAATTTTTGTCAAATATTGAGTTCTTGTCCCCCAAACTGGAATTTTGTGTTTATCAAACACTAGATTACTATGGTCGTTACCTACTGTGTTTTGTGTACCCAATCTATTCCACTCATCCGCCACTCTATTTCTTAGCTCGAGCTAGATTGTTTTGATGATTGCTGCTTTATAATACATTTTGAGATCTGGTATGGCTAGGCCACCTTCATCCATATTCTTTTTCATTAATTCCCTTGATATTCTTGAACTTTTGTTCTTCCAGATGAATTTTCTTGCTCTTTTTCTCTAGCTTTATAAAAAATTTTTAATAGTTTGATTGTTATGGCACTGAATAAATTATCTTTTTTATTTATTGGCTCAGCCTCCCCATGAACAATTAATATTTTTCCAATTGATCAGATCTGATTTTATCAGTGTGATTATATTCAGATAGTTCCTAGTTCGTCTTGGCAGATAGATTCCTAGACATTTTATATCATCCAATCATCCAAAATTTTTTTAAAATGGAATTTCTCTTTCTGTCTCTTCTGCTGGACTTTATTGGTAATGCCTAGAAATACTGATGATTTGTACAAGTTTATTTTATATCCTATAACTTTACTAAAGTTGCTAATATTTTAACTAATGTTTTAGTTGACTTGCTAGGATGATCTAAGTATACTGTTTTGTTTCCTCATTCACTATTCTAATTCCTTCAATTTCTTTTTCTTATTGCTGTAGTTACAATGTTGAATAACAGTGGTGATGATGGGCATACTTGATTCATCTTTGATCTTATTGGGAAGGTTTCTAGCTTATCCTCATTATAGATAATGCTTGCTCATGGTTTTAGATAAATACTACTTATCATTTTAAGGAAAGCTTCATTTATTTCTATGCTTCCTAGCGCTTTTTAAAACTCATGAGTGTTATATTTTGTCGAAAGCTTTTTCTGCATCTATTGAGATAATAATTTTATTTTTGTTAGCTTTGTTCTTGATATGGTCAGTTGTGCTAATAGTTTTCCTAATAGTGAGCCACCACTGCATTCCTGGTATATATAAAACCCATCTGGTCATAGTGTATGATCTTTTTGCTATATTGCTATATATTGATCTATTGATCCTTGATAGCATTTTATTGAAAAATTTTGTATCAATTCATTAGGGAAATTTGCTTATAGCTTTCTTTCTCTGTTCTTACTTTTTTTAGTTTAGGTATCAGCACCATATTTGCTTCAAAAAAAGGAATTTGGTAGGACTTCTTCTTTGCCTATTTTCCCAAATAATTCATGTAGTGCTGGAATTAATTTTTCTTTAAATATTTGGTAGCATTTGCTTGTGAATCCGTCTGGCCCTGAGAATTTTTTCTTAGGGAGCTCATTGAGGCTTGTTCAATTTCTTTATCTAAGATAGGGTTATTTAAGTATTGTATTTCCTCTTCTGTTAATCTGGACAATTTCTATTTTATAATTATTTGTCCATTTCAGTTAGATTGTCAGATTTATTGGCACATAATTAGACAAAATAGTTCCTAATAATTGCTTAATTTCTTCTTCATTGGTGGTGAATTCACTTTTTCCATTTTTTATTTGGTAATATTGCTTTTGTCTTTCTTTTTACAAATTAAATTAACCAATTGTTTATTTTTTTCATGAAACCAGTTCCTAGTTTTATTTGTTAGTTCAGTGGATTTTTTTACTCTCAATTTCATTAATCTCTCCTTTGATTTTCAGAATTTCCAATTTAGTGTTTAATTGGAAATTTAAATTTTTTTCTAGTTTTTTTAAAGTTGTATGCCCAATTCATTTATCTGTCCTTTCTCTATTTTATTGATGTAGGCCTTTAGAGATATAAATTTTCCCATAAGTAATGCTTTGGCTGCATCCCATAAATCTTGGTATATTGTCTCGTCATTATTTTTAGTGAAATTATTGATTGTTTCTAAGATTAGTTCTTTAGGATCCGATTGTTTAGTTTCCAATTACTTTTTAAGCTGTCTTTCTACTTAAATATAATTTTTATTGCATTATGATCTGAAAAGGATGCATTTAATATTTCTGCTTTTCTGTATTTGGTTGTGAGGTTTTTATACCTTGATACATGGTCAATATTCTGCAGGAACCACGTATAAGTCTGAAAAAATATATTCCTTTCTATTTCTATTCAGTTTTTACAGAGATCTATCAGATCCAACTTTTCTAAATTTTATTCATCTCCTTAACTTCTTTCTTGTTTATTGCATGGTTAGAATTAATTTAGTTCTGAGAGGGGAAAGTTGAGGTCCCCCACTAGAATAATTTTCTTACCTATCTCCTTTTGTAACTCATTTAACTTTTCCTATAAGAATTTGGATGCTATACCTGACTTTGGCTCTACAATATTTGAACTGTTTCTTTGCTACTTCTTGAAGCATTTTTCTCCTTGACCTGGGAGTTCTAGAACTTGGTTACAGTATTCCTTGGAGTTTTCAATTTGGGATCTCTTTCAGGATGTGATTGGTAGTCTTTAGTTTCTGTTTTTTCCCTCATGTTCTAGCATATCAGAACAGTTTTCCTTAATAATTTCTTGAAATGACACCTAGGCTCATTTTTTGATTGTGGTTTCAGGTAGTGCAATAATTCTTAAATTATCTTTCCTTGATCTGTTTGCCAAGTCATTTGTTTTTCTGATGAGATATTTCACTTTTCCTTCTATTTTTTTCTTCTTTTTATTTTTGTCTTATTTTTTCTTGAGGTCTCATGAGGCATTAGATTTCACTTGCCCAATTCTAATTTTTAAGGCATTTTCTTTAGTGAGTTTTTCTACCTTTTTTACATTTGGACAATTCTACTTTTTAAGGAGATGGTTTCTTTCAGTAAATTTTTGTACATCTTTTTCCTTTTTTTTTCTTTTTGCATTTTCTTTACCAAGTTGTTGGTTCATTTTTTCCTCCATGATTCTCTTGCCTCATTCTTAATTCTTCTCCTAGTTTTCCCTCTACCTCTCTTCTGTGTTTTTAAAAATCCTTTTTGAACTTTTTCTTCGAGTTCTTTTTGGGCCTGACAGGTCACATTTCCCTTTGAGGCTTTGCATGTAGCAATTTTGACATTATTGTCCTCTTCTGAGTTTGTGTTTTGATCTTCCCTGTCACTATAGAACCTTTATATGGTCAGGTTCTTTTTTGTTGTTGTTTGCTTATTTTCTAGTCTATTTCTTGACTTTTAAGTTTATGTTAAAGTTGGGTTCTGCTCCTAGGGTGAAGTGGTAACTGTCCCAAGCTTCAGGTTTTTTTATACTGTTGTTTTTAATGCTAATTCTGGAGAAAATGTGAAATATTTCATCAGAAAAACAAGTGACTTAGAAAATAGATTTTTAAAAATGAGCCTACGTGTCATATTTCAAGAAATTATTAAGGAAAACTGCCCTGATATTGTCCTGTTTCCTTTCCTCAACATTTGTTCTAGATTTGTGATCTTTGTTAAAACTTCCTTGTAGAATGGTAGATAGCTAGTCTCAGAGTCAGAAGGACCGGGGTTCAAGTCTTGTCTCTGACCTTTGTTACCATGGGCACATTGCTTAGCCTCTCAGTGTGCCCACAATATTCCTTTAAGTATTATTAATGATTATAAATTATAATAACAGCTAGTATTTTTTAGAGTGCTTTAAGGTCTGCAAAATGCTTTGGGAATGGGGAAAATGAACAAATACTTATCAAGTGCTGCTATATGTCACAGATGCTATGTTAAGTGCTCTACATGTATTATCTCATTTGATTCTTTCTAGACCACTCACCTGGGAGACAGGTACTATTATTATTCCCATTTTACACATGAAGAAACTGAATCAGAGGTTAAGTCCTTGCTTAAGGGTCACACAGCTAGTTAGGTACCTAAGGCTAGATTTGAACTCATGTCTTTCTGACTCCAGGTCTTGCATTCTTTCCCTTGTGGCAGCTAACTGTCTTGAATTAGAGGAGTTGCCCATCTACAGTGCATAATTAATAAAGAAAAATATTTTTTCTTTTCATTTCAGGATGCCTAGTCTCCTAGTTATATAAGACAAACCAGGTTGCACAACCCCCTTCCCACCCAAAGCTATCTAGTGGCAAGAACTATAATAAATTTACCCAACTCTTTAGACTTTAATAGCTTAATACAAATATTGTGCAAATTCTTTGGAACAGTACAACTCTTCAGGTCAGGTAACTTGTCCCTTAGTTGACTAGCCCATTAAAAGTAGAAATGACTTCTTCCTGGTGACAGTATGTGTCAGGCAGAATTTGAACCAAGTTCATCCCAAATCTAGCCCTCTAACAGATTAATCCACTGTCTTTCTTCCTTTCCTTGAAAGTTTATTTTGTAAAAAAAAAAATATTAGAACTAAACCAGATTATCTGTAACTTAGAGGGGGCTCAAGCTCATTAGGAAACCTGATTTTGCTTATTTGAGTCCTTGACTCAGAGAAATGCTTATTTAATTACCTCACAGTAAAAAAGAGTTGACCTTTGAAGCTCTACAAATGCCTCTGGGACTCTGGAAACTTCCTTGCCTCTTTCCCTAGATGTGTTAGGTACTTGAGTCAGGTTCTTCATTAGATAACTGCATATTCAGAATCAGGATGGCAAAATTATACTACTTCCCACTCAATTAAGAGGAGGAAATACTGATTTAAGAAGGCCAGGGAAACAGGGATTCTTAATAAACATTTCATTGACTATGTTCATAGTGTGCATGTTAAATATAACTGCTTGTATCATGCATTATGGGGGAAAATTATTTATGAAGCTCATGTCAGGATGCTGAGTGAATATCATGAAACAAGGAGTAAAAGCCCATTAGGGTAAAGTCCTTTTTAAAAATTACATTTGCTGGCTTACTGTTGGACCAGACCATAAAGAAGCCGTGACATTTAGTGGAAATGTATTTCATTTGTGGAAGGCTAGAAAGCAGACATTTTACCAGATAAAACCGTCAAATGAAATATACTTTACAAATTCATTTGAACACATTGAGGAATGAATATTGAACAACAAGAGTAATGGCAGAAAGGATGTCCTTTCTTCCCCTTTAGTTTTGTTGAGAAAATTCATCAACAAATGTTGATTTATCCACTTGTCTCACATTAAATTTATTTCCTAATTTTTTTTGTGTTTTTGTTCTTTCTGTTCTGAATTAATTATGTCTGTGTTTCCAGTAGTTATGAATAAGGCTTAAATGCTAAAACATGATATTGTTGTTGTTCAGTTGTTTCAGTGATGTGTGAGTCTACATGACCCCATTTGGAATTTTCTTGGCAAAGATATTGGAGTGGTTTGCCATTTCCTTCTCCATTTTACAGATGAGGAAACTGAGGCAAACAGAGTTAAGTACCTATCCCAGAGTTACCCAGCTAGTAAATGTCTGAGGTCATATTTGAACTCAGGCTCAGATTTTGACTGAGATCTAGCACTGTTTACTACACCAAAGAAAGAACTAAAATTGGGTAAAATTATCTGGATATAGGAGCAAGACTGACAACAGGTCCCAGATTGAGTTTAGTTGGCCAGGTAACATTTGTTAAGTATCTACTATGTGTCAGACTCTATGCTAAGCAATGGGGTTTCAAAAAAGGCAAAAAGGCAACCTTTGTGCTTAAGAATCTCACAGTCTAACTTAGAGTAATAGTCATTTGAAAAATGTTTGACTTTGTTGAGTAGGTTTTGTGTAAACACGTTTGAAGGAGAGTAGTATATGGAACCCCCAAGACAGAGTGGGATGCTTTCTGATATGAGTTTCCTGTCATTGAGGGCATTCAAGCCGAAACCAGATTAATTATTATTTTTATATGCTCTGTATTTTTTTCTTTTTAAAATATTTTTAATATTCTTTTAAAAAATTTTGAGTTCCAGATTCCTCTTTCTTCAGCTCTTCACACACCATTGTGAAGGCAAACAAGATGATAGCAATTATGCAGGTGAAGGGCAGCTACAGTGGTTTGAATGCCAGCCCTGGAGTCAGGAGGACCTGAGTTCAAATCCAGCCTCTTACTAGCTGGGTAACTCTGGGCAAGTCACTTAACTCTCTTTGCCTCAGTTTTCTCATTTGTAAAATAAGCTGGAGGAGAAAATGACAAACTACTCTAATATCTTTGCCAAATGGGATCATGAAGACTTGGACGTGACTGAGTGACTGAACAACAACCACAAAAATGTGAAATCATGCAAAGCATTTCCATATTAGCCGTGTTGCAGAAAAGCAAGAAAAATAAAGTGAAAAAATTATACTTCACTTTGCACTCAGAATTCATCAGTTCTCTCTCTGGATGTAGATAGCATTTTTTCATCATGAGTCTTTCTGAATTGTCTTGGATCATTGTATTAATCAGAGTAGCTAAGTCTTTTATAGTTGATCATCATTACAATGTTACTATGCACAATGATCTCCTGGTTACACTCACTTTACTCCGCATCAGTTCAAATAGGTCTTCCCAGATTTTTCTGAAATCATCTCCTTCATCATCTCTTATAAAACCATATTATTCCATCCCCATCATTTACCACAGCTTGTTCAATCCCACTTGATGGGCAGCCCCTCAATATCTAGTTATTTGACATCACAAAAAAGAGCTGCTATTGATATTTTTGGACACATACAGGTCTTTTTTCCTTTTTCTTTTATCTCTTTGGGATTCAGACCTAGTAGTGGTATTTCTGGATCAGAGAGTATGCATGGTTTTATTGCTCTTTGGGCATAGTTCCAAATTGTTCTCCAGAATAGCTGGCTCAGTTCACAGCTTCACTAACAGCACATTAGTGTTCCTATTTTTTTCACATTGGATGCTCTGTATTGATGCATTGAATAAGAGTTTGGGCTAGATTACCTCTAAGAAGCCTTCCAACTCAGCTTCAAGATGCTATCACCTGTAGCTTTTTCATTTTTATATTTTATAACTTTTGATCACCTTTTGACCTCTTAATTTTGAAAAAATATTGGGCAGGGAATATGGTTCTCATTGCTCAATTAATAACGGGTTAAATAAAACTTGGTTTAGCTGCTGTTGAATTTTGTAGTTCGCATAGATCATTATATTTTTGAGGAAAGAAAGACACCAATGTAACCAAGAGAGAATGCACAATTATTGCCTCATATTTGGCTGAGCACAATTAATAATAAGGTCCAGAAGAATAAAATCTAGAGGAAGGCAAACCTCTTCCTTCTGTACTCTCAGAAAGGAAAGGCTGTATAAGTAGATAACGTTCTTTGAGAAGGGTGTGACCAGGCTTAGAAAACAAGACGTCTTTCTAGTTCTGTGCTAGCAAATCAATGGATTTTCAGTCTCAGTAATTACAAGTTTTGAAGAGGTACATACATGTCATTTTCATGGGACTAGGGAAGGGGGCAGGGAGCATTCTTCATTTTAACATGTTAATTGTGAGGCACCCTACACGACAACATGTCTGCTGTCCAAAACAAAGCTACCATCCTAGCTTAGTTTTCCATGATTTGTAGCCAGAATGTTCTGAACTTTTTTATGCAGACAGAATGGAAATGGGGGAGATTAAGTTCCCAGACATGAGTCCACATGGAACAGAGTGGCAGAGCAGGCACACCCAGGGATAAAACTCCAGAAAGGCCAGAAATTACTTTGAAATATGCAGACAAAAAGTGCTTTCATTGTTTTTTTTCCTGCTTATTTCAGTATATCTGATAGCAGAAGCATTACTACAGAAAAGACTTGCACTTTTACCCTTGATTGTTTCTGTAGATTACATATTGTAAAATGGTTAAGCAGAGACTCTGTATAATTTTATGTTTGTTTAGGAGTGCTACTAAATTTGATGTTTATTTAGTATCAGGAAGGCTCTTTAAGCACTCAAAATCACTGGTAAAGATGAATGATGCTTGAAAATGGATTTAACCTAATTCTCCTGACCCTGTTTATGACTCCCATTGAAGTGCAAATAATTCAATCCCATATTAAGGGATTTGAATTTCATCTGTACCTTCTCCTGTCCTGTTTAAATATTTTAAATTCTACAGTATGCATGGACAGTGAAAATACTCAATTTTTTTTTGCTATCTTCTGGAGATCAAATTAATTGCACCAAATTAAATATTATCACATGCATAATGTTATTCCAGGTAGTGATTAAGATATAAACTTTATATAAGGACATTATTTTGATGAGGACATTATTTGCCCTCATGGACTTTAGTAGGGAGATGACATCCACACTGCTGAATATAATAGACAATATGGCATAATTAGAGCATAAGGAAGTTTCATTCTATAAGACATCTGAAGGAAAAAGTTGTCTTCAACTATAACGTTCAGGGTGGACTAGGAATTTTATTGCCTGTGTGCACATTCCTCAGGCAAACCAAGAAAAGGAAGACATTCCCAGCCTGAGCAAAGAAACAAACAAAAGTGGGAAAATATCAGACACATGAGGAGAGGGACCAAGTAGAGTGACAGAGTTTCGATGGGGTGGATAATATATGGAGAAGAATAATTTAAGAAGAATAAAAAAGGCTGAAGGACATGAGAGACATGAATAATGGAAAGAGTATTGGATTTGGACTCTGAGAACCTGGCTTCAAATTCTGCCTACCTTTGCTCTTTATCTTTGTATCCCTGGGCAAGCCACTTCTGCTTCTAATCTTTCATTTCCTCATCTATAAAATGAAGAGGTTGGATTAGATCAAGGGGATTAACTATATATTTTTTGGTCATAGATCCTTTTGGCAGTCTAGTGAAATATATGGATCCCTTCCCAGAATAATATATATTTTTAAATGATTGAATGAGATGTTAAATTGTAGATTAAAATTAGTCAAAAAATGAAATTTTTTCTTATCTATTATTATCTATTTTTCTAAACAATTATCTGTTGTTTATGGGCCCCCTGAAAATCTGTCTGAAGACTTTTTGTCTGTGGGAGTCAGGTTAATAACCTCAGGACTAGATGAACTCAAAAGTCCTGTCTCCTCTAAATCTATGACAGTATGCTAAATAGGGATCATGAAGCGCTTTGAATGCCTGACAAAAGTTCCAACTTTACTCAGAAGGCAGTAATGAACCACTACAAATTTTTGAAGAGAAAAGTGACATGATCCAGTTTAAGCATAAGAAAATTATTTGGAAATGGGAAAGTTTTAGAGGAAAAGTGGAAGCAGTCAGATTTTTTTTAAATTAAAAAAATTTTTTTTTTGTTGACTTGTTCATTTACTTTTAGTTTACAGGATTCAGTTACAGAATCACTTGAGTTTCAAATTTTTCTCCCCCTTTGTCCCCACCCCCTACTTGCACCATGGTGGCATACAATCATGTATAGGATCTGCAAACTCTTTCACATTGTACAATAGTCTGGTTGTATAGGTCCTGTAGCCAATGG
>CM053598.1:79199072-79216592 GCA_028646575.1 Pseudocheirus occidentalis
AGCACCTGAGATCTTCATTAGCGGTCCATCCATTTTGAATAATCCAGCCACTTCCCAACAAACAATGGACTGGAGTGTCTTTATCCTTTGTAGGGTGGCATTATTTCATCCTGTACATGGCTTCTGAGAGTAGGTTCTGCCATAATTCCCCCCATATTCCTTTGGTATGATTGAAGTCATATTTAAAAGGCTCAATCCCAACCAACAACTTTGCTAAACAATCTTTCACAGAATCTTGCACTCACCCTTGTACACAGAGCCTTCCTTAGTTATTTTCAACTTCTGAAACCAATAAGCATTTATTGAACACAGGTTAGCTAGAGTGTAAGGGAAAAAGAAAAAGGAATTGGGAGATAAAGGAAGACACCAAACCTTCCCTTAAGGAAATCTTATAAGAAAATCTTATTGCAATCTTGTTAGGGAAACAAAACTTATAGCACAATTGGACAATCAAAATACTAAAATTAAATGCTAAAAAAAATTAACATCTACCCTAAAATTTAGAGAGCTGCTCCCTATACCAAGAAGTAGGTGACATGCTTCATCCTTTGTCCTTTGAAGTTATGATTAGTCACTATATTGATTAGATGTCTGAAGTTTTTCAATATTGTTTTCCTTTACATTATTGCAATCATTGTATAAATTATTTTCCTGATTTCACTTCATTCTTCATCAGTTCATCTAAGTGTTCCCAAGTGTCTCTGAATCCCTCTTGTTTATTATTTCTTAAGCTACATTAATAATCCGTTATATTTATGATAGTTTCTTCAGATTTTGATGAATTAATGTACATTCACTTTCCTTCCAGTCCTTTGCAACTAAAAGAAATGTTTTATAAATATTTTTATATATGTTCTCCACTATCTTTCCAGGATCACAAAAAGTAGGCTAGTAAGCATATATACCAACTCTTTCAAGATCCAATTCAACTGGGTCAGGTGACTTGAATTCATCAAGGACAGTTAGAGTTTTTACTATCTCCCTACTCATCTTTGGTTTCAGCTTCCTATTAGGTATTTTTGTTCTGCCCTTTTTGCCCAAAGATCATTCTCCTTGGCACAGAAACAGAAGTAAAATCAAAACTGAGAAGCTCACAGTCTCTGTTATTAATTATTTTCCCATCCACCACAATTTTTTTATCTTTTGATCCATCTTCCACCCCCACCAAAATAAACATTCTTAAAAACTTTCTTTTCAGCTTTCTTTGCCAATATCAATTCCTTCTGAGCTGTAGCACTACTGACCCTACTCTTATAGGAATGTGCCATATTTATATATCTATTCATGTAACATAGGCTAAAATATGATATAAAAAGGAAAAGATTCATTTCTCTTAAATATTGCATACAACTTTAACATTTTGCTTTGCCTTAATTAGAGGATTTGGGTTTTGTTTTTTTTTTTAACCTACTTTTCCTGACTTTTAGACTAAGTTTACGGGTCCCAATTATGCACTCTGACTAATCTGGACTAATTCAATGTATGTAAAACAGAACTTACTATCTTCTTTCCCATACCCTAAACCTTCTCTTCAAATCTTCCTCAATACTGTCAAGGATATCACCATCCTTTTAGTCACCCAGTTTGAAATTTCACTGTCATTGTAGACTCCTCAGTCTAACCCCACATATCAATTAATTACCTAACATGTATTTATAAATACCTACTATGTGCAAGTACTGTCTTAGGTGCTGGGGATACAAATACAATAGGTGAAACAATATCTACTTATAAAGAACTTATGTTCTAAACAAATAAGAACTAGGCCAAACATAAGTATAGAGAATAAAAATGAAGAGAATAAATGCAAAATAGCTAAATGTGAGGTAGTTTGAAAGGGAAGGCAAAAAGAGTTGAAGGAATGAGGAAAGGTTAAATGTGGAAGGTGATGTTTCAACCAGATGTTGAAGGAAGAGAGGAAATGTTGAGAAGGAAGTCCATTACAGGCAAGGGAGTGTTAGTGCAAAGGTAAAGAGATGGGATGTGGCATACCATCGTGAGGACAAGAGAGAAGGCTGTTTGGTTAGACTGAAGTGTAGGAAGGGGGAATCTCGAAAGGAAGATTGGGAGAAGGATTTGAAAAGCTTTGTAAACACAGGAGTTTGTATTGGATTACAGAGGCAATAAAAAGTCACAGGAGGTTATTGGGAAAGAGAATGACATGATCAGATCTGTACTTAATGAAAATCACTTTAGTAGCAGTGAGCCTAATGAACTGAAGTGAAGAGAGGCTTGAGCCAGGGAAACCAAACAGAAGATTATTGCTATAATCGAGGCTAGAGGTAATATCCAAGTAAAGTCCTTGTTCATTTTGACTAGAGGCTGGCTTTCAATCATCTTTAAACTAATCATCCTTAAGGGTTAACAGAAAGTACAAACACTGTCCATGCCTAGGTCGTAGTAAGTTACAGTTCTCATCAGTCAACACAGAGTATCCAAAATAAAGTCCTCTTTTATCTTGACTCTAGACTGACTTCCAAAGCCCATGGCTCCTTCTCCACAGGCTGACACTGCCAGCTCTGGCCTGGATTCACAAATAGGCAGCTCTATGCTTCTGTTCCTTATCTTAGCTCAGGGGGACTGCTCCACTCCAAGTTATTCACAGTTTCTGCTTCTAGGAAAACAAAGCTTAACAGGGCTACAACAATATTAACACACATTACCAGTGCTATTGTTTCAATTCACTTTCTGTCTGAGAAACCAATACCGAACAATAGACAGGGCTTCTGCCTGAGAAAATAAGACAGATCAACAGACAGAGTGCCAACATCACAAACATTTTCTCTCTCAGTTCTGCCTGCTCCCAGCTCTGCTCCTGCTTTTAGCTGCTCCTTTCTGTTCCACCCTTTTTGCAAGCTCCTCCCACCATTTGGCCTGTTAAAGGACAAGGGAGATCTTCAAACTTCCTTAGGCCTGTTAAGGGCAATACAATGTATACTGTTTCCAATCAAAGACTCTTGATACCATCAAAGGCACTTGATTAGCTAAAACTCAATCCAGAAAAAACAGCAAAAAATTTCATTTTTCTTGTCATTACACCAATAAAGGTCAATGATGTCCAACATGGAGTATGCACATGCACGTATGCATGTGTGTATTGTGTACATATGTGTACCAACATATGTGTGTGTGTATAGGGGGTCACCAGACTGCTTAAGGAAGGACAAACCAACCCAGATTAGAAAATTGGAACAGATTAAAAGTATAAAAATTAGTAAATGTATAGGGCTATGAGTGGGCTTTAGTGAATTATATAGGGAGAACTAGTCTCTAATAACAATAGTAATTATAATTATGATATACTAATACTTTTTAAAAGAAAAGTTAAGTAATTAAAAAATTATTAAAGGAAAAGCAAATCATATACAAAATGAATAATGTCTGCATATGTATAAGAGCTTGAAAAATATACAGTAGATTTCATCAATGATTATAATAGCAAATTATCCTTTCAAATCTTACTTTGATGCTCCATTGTAGTTTGAAGGTGACCCTCAGTTCCTAGAAGCTATGTTAGCAGAAAACAAGCTCTGGCAGATTTGGTTATTCCAGAAAGATTTTTTTTAGTTTGACCCTGGTCGAAGACTGTGTTATGCAAGAGCCATTCTAACTAATTACAGATAGGTTCATCACCAAGATGAATAGTCATAATTAGATACTGGATTCTATGGCCATGGCAACCCGTGAGACAAAGAAACCAAAAAAATGATTCAGTATAGACATATTCCTGAAAGAATAAAGAAAGTCAAAGGCTCATAGATTATATAGAAACTTCACACCTATATATCATGAACATGTTCTTTAAGAAATAAGGTTGGGGGCGGCTAGGTGGCGCAGTGAATAGAGCACCGGCCCTGGAGTCAGGAGTATCTGAGTTCAAATCCGGCCTCAGACACTTAACACAAAAACTAGCCGTGTGACCTTGGGCAAGTCACTTAACCCCAACTGCCCTCCAAAAAAAAGCAAAAAAAAAAAAAAAAGAAATAAGGTTAAGGCACTGGATATGTTGAGCACCAAACAAAAGTACAAAAACTGAAATTGAGTATATTTAAAGAGACAGAAGATTACTAGTTACCAATGAGGGAATAGTTTTTTTCAAATTGGCTGTTTGAATGCTGTCAAACAATTGACTCAGAACTAAGATCAACATTAACACCTACTGAAGAGGTTACCTGCAAAGAGGGTTAGGGTTGCTCTGGAGACCCCAAAATACCAACATGCCAGATCCTGCTGAAAGAATTTGACTCAAGGCTTCTCAGCCAAAGAAAAACAAAGTTTATTAATATTTCATCATATGGGGTAGACTCTCAAGAAGCCAGTCTATGCTACATCATTCTATGGTGCTCTCACACCACATGAAAGGAAGATGGGGTCTTATATACAGAGGAATCTAGGGGTGGTCAGGAGGAGGAGTTTGGGGAGGGTCTTCAGGAGGAGTCAGTGAGGTCAATGTAAGAGTGGACTGATATTTTGATAGGCTCAAGGGTGGGAAGTAGATGAGCAATGGAGGGCTAGGCTAGTAACAGAGGTTTGGGCCCAGCCACAATGAAAAACTTTGACCTCTGCAAATGCCTCATCAAGTGGGAAAATTTAATCAGACTTCAAGGGTTTTCCTAGAGCCTGTACCTCAAAGATTCAAGGAGAGCTCAAGGGGGCTCCCAGAGGGTGCACCTCATCACTACCAAGAAGAAAAGGTAAAGGTGAGAAGGCATAGTTAAACTACAACACCTTCAATATAACATATTCAAAAGAGTTATTGATGCTCTCTAGTGGGGAACAGAACCAGAAAAAATGCATTGTAATAGGCCATCAACATGTACTTGAAGATAAACAAGTATAAAGCAATTGTCACAAGCAAGAAAGGTCAAAGATGGCATTTAGTCAGAAAATAATTGATCTCCTTGCCAGGTAAAGAAGTAAAGCAGCCAAGGACAACCTGAGTTTAGCACATAAAATCACTTGAGAGATCTTATGGAGTATAGGTATGGTGGAAGACCATAAGCACTTATTGCCTCATGAAACTGCAAAAAAAAAAATAGTGAAGGTAAAAAAAAGTCTACAGAAAACTTAGGGTGAAACTGAATTAGGCCAGATCATCCCATGAGCATTTCATGATAAAACTGAAAGTGAGATAGCAGGCAAAAAAAAAAACAACCAAAAACCCAAACCCCAGAGCAGATCTGTCAGAGTTTCAAAAACAAAATATTTTATTCTTCAGTGACAGGGGAACTACCTCTCTTCAACTTTTGGTTCCCACTGTGCTTTATGGAAAAGTAGAAATTACACTAAAGGAGATAAAGATAGGAAGAACAGCTGGATTGGACAAAGAATACACATAGGAAATCCTCAACAGAGGTAACAATTTTGAGGGTGACGAGTGGTTCATTCTCAAGTTATTGAAAAGATGAGAAGATATTGAAAAAATAAAAATCCCACAGTTAGAATTACCACAAAAAATGGTAGTTGGCAGGATATTGATAATTGCTAACAAAGATGCATACTTTCTCATTTCTGTATAATCTTTAAGATAATGAACTATATACATCTATTGAAAATATTATTTAATAAAAATTGAGGAGAGACCAAAACATTCTGTAGCAAACCACATATTCATAATGAAATAAGGTGCAAGGAGCACAATATCACTCATATTTATATGTTGATTCATTAATATGAGTGAAGCCGAAATCCCTCTTAGCCCTGGTATATTTTCAAAGTAAAAATACACCTTGTCCACTTAGTCCAGATATATATGCTGGTGTGAGAACATATCTTGATTGTTTAGTAGGTATAAACAACACCTGGAACCCTCCCTGGGTATGAGAAGAAATCTGTTTCGATTGGCTTGAACCACCTGAGAATTTGGTCATGCCTTCTGGGGTGTGTATAAAACCACTAATTGGAATTGGAATTACAAAGCTGAAATTGGAAAGCTCAAGAAAGCAACAAAGTAGGAGTTCTAGTCAAAGCCCTAAAAAGTAACTACTTGGGCTGGGAGTGGGGGGTGGGGAGGGAACAGAATAAGAGTGCTTTGGCCTCTTGTTGGAAAAATAATTTTGTGAGCTTCAAAAGGTCAGGAAGATTTTTAATTTTCTCATTCCAGCATAGTACTGGTGGTGGTGTCTATAATGGGAACTAAGGATTTTCTTCACAAAGATTCAAGGTTCTACAAAAACTTGGAAGAAGAAAAAATATATATTACCTAAAGGGAATTTCTTGAGATATCTAGGAAAAGGACTTCCAGGGAGTTGTTAGTTGCCCCTTTACCACCTGTACTTGAATCCACTTTACCCTGGAATCTATATGTACACAAAAAAAGTATATAGAGAATTTTTATTGTATATACTATGGTGTACAGTTGAGTGGAAAGTCCATTAACATGGTCCATCAGTACATTTATCTTGGACTTATGCTGCAACAAGATAGCAAAGACCCAGAAATGAGTAGATGAATTAGAGTGAACTGGTTTGCACTTGGGAAATTGATGTTTTTTTATTTAATAATCCCAAGCTACTTCTTGACTCGAAAAAGATGTATTTTTTAAACCCAGCCTTCTAGAGATAATATAGGTCTAGAAATTGTAGAACATTCATGATTCTCAAAAAAAAATTGTAGGTGGCCCAAAGGATGATGAAAAGACGTATGGTCACACTAAGTAGATTACAGTATATTATCAGTGATGATTTACAAGCAAGAAGTGACACAAAAAATTCATGCAGGGGATATATGACCAGTTAAGAATGTATTTGTCTTGTAGCTAGAAAGAGGGATGATAGAGTAAGTACTTCCATGGACATTTTTAAAAGATCTAGAAGAAGGCTTTCTGTATTTTGGGTAGAATACTCCATGGAGGATTTCTGAATATGGATTAGAGACAAAAAGAAAATGAAAAAAATGGATGGATTGTGATCTCTACCACTGGAAGGAACATCAGCACATATAAGAGATTAAATCCATCAAAGAATAATAGCATTTTGGAAACTGGTTTACTATTAATTGTAATCTTTGGGGCAACTAGGTGGTACAGTGGATATAATATGGGACTTGGAATCAGGAAGATCGGAATTCAAATTATGCCTTGGACACTTACGAGCTATGTGACCCTAGGCAAATTACTGAACATCTCTCAGCCTTAGTTTCTTCATCTATAAAATAGGGAGGTATAACAACGACTACCTTACAGGGTTGTTATGAGGATCAAATGAGGTCACTTTGCAAACCTTGATGCTATACATTTTAGCTCTCATTATCATTGACTGATAGAGAATTCCCTTGATGTTTTTGGCTTTGGCTTTGGGTCCCAGGTTCATTACTAATTTGTTCAATAATACAGAAGCATAATAATACCTTAAAATGCAGAAAACTTTTTTCTAGGGTAAAGGCAAAGATTTCAATAGCCATATTATAGCAGGAAAATACATTACACTCTCTTAAACATAATGTCTAGCATAGCACGATGCTCTAAAATAGGATTTGGTTAACTCAAAAGATACTACAAATATTTTTTTACAATTCAATCAGATCTTTTTGAATCCAGATTCTGTCTTCCCACTGTATGTCATTAACACATGATAAACATGCCATTTGTGTCTTCATCTAGTAGCTGGTAAAAAAAATAATTGACCAATATAGCATCAAGAAAAATCCCTGAAGTATCACATTGGAAACCATTCAAACTGACACCCAAACATTAGTGACTACACTTTCAACCATTCAACCATTTCCAAATATACAAACATACAAACAAACAAAAATGCACATTAATATGTATATCTGTACACATATATTTTTTAATTTATGTGTGTATTCACATGCACATACACTCATTTTCTATTATCTAGCCGACATCTCTTTATCCTCACGAAAAGAAAGAGAGATGTTATCAAATGTTTTGCTAGCATCTAAATAAACTATTTCCACAAGGTTTTCATCACCTTGCCAAAAAAGAGAATAAGGTTCATTTGGCATGACCTGTTCTTGATAAAACTGTTCTGTTTCTTTGTCTTCACTCTTTCCTTTTCCAGACTCTCAACAACCATCTCCTTAATTATGTCTTCTAGGACTTTGATAATTATAAAGTCAAATTTACTGAAGTAAAGTTTGAAAACTGAATTCCTTTCTCTTTTTTTTTTAAACCGGGGCATTTGCCCTATGGTGCTTCTTTTGTTCTTCACTTTCTTTTTGTTTTGTTTTGTTTATTGATACTTTTTTAAAAGTACATTATTATAATTTCTCAATGACTCCACCTTATATGCCAGCTTTGCTCTAAAAAAATTCATTGTTCATCAAAGCTAGTCTTGGTTTTATTTCTTTCAATGAGAAGGGAAAAAATACAATATTTTATCAAACTTCAGGACAGGCATGATTTCCCCCCATCCCCTACTGAATTCCACCAAGTAAAAAGTGTCCCATTTTAGGAACATTTTTGAGATTTGATCTTACTAGAGTTTGCTTTCTCTCATTTATCTTCACAGGTTCAATAGCCTTGTCAGAAGCCTTTCTTCCTATAACTTTGTAAACCTGAAATGACGTCTTCTCTCACCCATAAAGTGATAAAGCTCTTGAAAATGCTCGGAACTCTGTACAAATTCTCTAATCTTGAGTGATCCTAAAGGGCTTTTGTTAATGATTGTAAAGGCACCATAACCACAAATAGAGCAAAATGGGGAATTTGTTTTAGCAATGTCAAATGTCATTTTATTAAAAAAAACTCTACATTTCAGTTGGCACAGCAAACAAGAAATTAGGTGGACTAAGAGAGAGGGGGCATATTCCAGTTTAGATGTGAAACTAGTCACTCGATTCTTGCCAAAAAACGCTCTTACCATATCTGATAGCAAGACAGTTAATTTACATTATTGATTTTTTCCTAACTTTAAAAAATGAAAAGATTATTGAATATAAATTATTAATCTTATACTTTGCTGCTGACTCACCATAGTGAACACAGACAAATCAGTTCAATTCAGTAAACATTTATTGAGTGCCAACTATGTGCCCAAGTGCTGGGGACACAAATAAGGAAAATAAAGATAATCCCTGCCTTCAAAGAGTCTACAATTGAATGAGGAAGACAGTTTGGGGAGTTAAGACTAAGCAAAGTTGCAGATACAAAGTAGAGCAAGTTGTCTGGGTTCTGCCCTCTATAAAAGAAAGCTTTGGGTAGAGTTTAGTGCTCTATCCTCCAGTCCTCTAATGAAAGGTTTCATTAAATAGCATAATGAGATTTCTAGTGATCAGTTTTTCCTGGGAGGGACATTTTATTCCTCAGAGCTGAGATTAAACAGAACTGAAGATACAAAGTGTACCTCAGTTTATCATTGGTTCCTCAAGAAAAATAATCAGAGAGGTAATTGACTGAAGGTGCAGAATGAAGCATGTTTTCTGATACTGCCAATGTGTCAATTTATTTTTTTTCACTCTAGTAATTTGCTATAAGGGAAGACTTCTTGGAGTGGAGGAAGTTAAAGGGGAAATAATGACAAATGTAGAATGAAGAGTAAAGAAAAGACAAATCAATCAAAACCTTTAAAAATACACAGAAAAGAACAGAAGGAAGCTTAGAAGGAGATACAAATAAGCAGGGTGATTTTGTTGAGTTAAATTTAATCTACATTTCAAAAAGCCCACCAAATTCTGCATAGTAGAAGTTTATCATTTCATATATATTATCTTCTTCTGTTCTTTGTTTATCGAAATAGTTGTTTTTGTTAATGTCTGTAAGAGAAAAAAAAGAATTTAAAAACTAAAACTTTATAATTGACACTTTTATTTACTTTTTAAAATTAACTATAATTCACACTTTTAGAAAAATTAAAATAATACATTCTGTCTTTCAAACGTGGCCTGAGCTTTTTCATCTTCACACCTAGGTTCACAGAGCCCCCAAAAGATAGTTGTGGTGCAATGGGAACATAACCAAATTTCCAGATAGAGGATCTAAGTTTTAAACCCAGTTTCATTAATCAATAACTATGTGACAGGCAAGTGGCTTCATCTCAATGAGACTGTTTCTTAATGATGAAGTCATTGGACTAGATGATTTCCATACTATTCCTGGAAATATTTTTCACCTGTAGAATCCGTACTAATTTGTTAAAGCTTAACTAAAACACTATTTCTTTCCTAAAGTCTTCCCTGATCCTTATCACTCCCTGAAGTGAGACATCATACATCACATCTTGCTTCGTGCCTCTCAAATAAATCTAGTATGCATTATTTTGTGTCATAGTTAATCTGCAAACACCACATATCCTCATACTCATAGTAATTATGTTTCAGCTAAATCTTATATTTCTTTCCACATCTAGCATAGTGTTCTGCACATAGCAGACTTGTCATCCATACAGATTGAGTTGAATTGCAAATTGTTTTTAAAATGTGAGGCAATTTGAGCTTTTAAGATAAATATGTACTTCCTAAAATGAGATACTGTTAATTAGGCCTACAGTCATTATATTACCACATATCATAATGTTATCATATATTATGTATAATGTAATTATATTGTTAATGGTAATTCTTTATTACAGAAGCACGGGATCACAAAAGCATTTAGAGTTCAGAGACATATCAGAGGCCATCTAGTCTACCCACAATTCAAAATTTATTTCTACCACATTATCCCCAATAAGTGGTAATCCAATATCTGGGTTGAAACTTCCAGTGAAGGGAAACCTACTACCTTCCAAGGCAACTGATTCAACTTTCGGATATCTCTAATTCTTAGGAAGTTTTCCCCATATTACCTCTCCATTTTCCTCTTTACAACTTCCATTAATTCCTCTTGGATTTGCCTTCTATGGTCAAACAGAATGAATGTAATACCCCTTCCATATTACAATCCTTGAAATGCTTGAAAACAATTATCATATTTCCCTGTCTTCACTTCTCCAGATGAAACATCTCCAATTCCCCCAATTGATTCTCATATGGCATGGAACTAAGGTCCTTCAACCTCGTTACCTTCCTCTGGATATAATCCAGCTTATCGATGTCCTTTCTAAATTGTGTTTCTAAAAACTGGACACAGCACTCCAATAAAGTCTGACCAGAACAGAATACTTTTTATTGCTGAAAACTATGCCTTTCTCAATGAAACCCAAGATTACATTTGCTTTTTTGTTTTGGCTTCCACATTACACTATTAATTCATATTGAGCTTTTAGTTCTCTAAAATCCTCAGCAATTTTTCTAGAAAAACTGCTTTCTAACCAAATCTCTCCTATCCTATATTGTGAAGTTGACTTGCCCAGGATCACACAGCTACTTAGTGTAGGAGACCAGATTTGAACTCAGGAAGAAGAGTCTTCCCAATTCCAGGTTCAACACTCTGTCCACTATACCACTTAACAGCCACTGCCCCTCCCTCCCCCAAGTGTAAAACTTTAAATTTATCATTACTGAATTTCACCTTCTTAATTTCAGTCCAAGTCTCTAATTTACCAAAACTCTTTTTGGATCTTATTCTATTATGCAGGGTGTAAGCTACCCCACTCAATTTTGTGTCACCTGAAAATTTGACAGTCACACTACCCATACTTTTGTCTAAGTTTTTAACATTTTATCAAATTGTTCAAGGCACACTCAAATTTCTGTGGCAATTCATTGGAGAATGCCTGCCAACATGACATTGAACTATTAATAACTACCCTTGGAATAATACTGTGCAACCTATCCCAAATCCATCTAATTGTATTATTTTCTCAACCACACCTGACTTTTCTATCATGTTAATATAAGATACTTTCTTAAATGCTTTGATAAAATCTAGGTAAACTATATCTATATCTTCCCCTTAACCTACCACTTTAGGAATCCACAAAATTATTAGGCTGGTGTGATCTGTTCTTGATAAAGACAGGTCCAAGCTCTTTGTAATCCTCACTTCCATTTCTAGATGCTCTTCAACCATCTTTTTAATCACTTGTTCTTCCCCCAAAACTGAAGTAAAATTCATTGCCCAATAGTTTTCAAACTCTATTCTCTCCCCTTAAAAAATTGGGCAAAATTTGCTCTTTACCAGCCTTATTGTAACTATCCTATCCTCTATTATCTTTCAAATATCATTGACAGTGGCTCAACAATCATATTCACCAGTTCCTTTAATACCTGAATAGTTCTTCTAGTCATTTGGGTCAAAATGTATGGAATGTTCAGGGAGGACTAGCACCTCTGGTTTGACAACTTGCTGAACCCTTTCCAGGGCTGCTCGTCCAACTTTTTTATCTACCTGTCACCCCACTCTCCCCTGTGGCTCTAAGAAGCTATATAGTATGCAGAGTGGCCCTACCCTGGTAAACCATCTCAGCAGATGAGCTAAACCAGGTTAAGGGTAACTGACAGACCTCAAACCCATTGGTGAATTAGGGAGATGTCTACCCCAAGCATGTGAAGATTTCTTCAGCACATAATAGGTGGATGAGAACAATTTGTTTCTATAGCCATGAAGGTGGCTAAAGCAGGCACCATGGAGCACCTAGAGCTTGATCAGACATTGAAGACACCAAGGTCATCTACTTTATCCCAAAACCATTTCCAGTCATCTGGACTTGGATGACTGTGGAAGAGAGAATGATGCTAATGACTTTGTGCAACTTAGCTTTACTTAAATCCAAGTAATGCATGAGTCAAGATATCACCCCATGATGTCATTGATCCTCTTTGAAAACAAAGGACAAACAATAACAACAACAATTTGCCACTGGGCAAATAAATTTTTTTTGAGGGGGAAGGCAGGGCAGTTGGGGTTAAGTGACTTGCCCAAGGTCACATGGCTAGTAAGTATTAAGTATCTGAGGCTAGATTTGAACTCAGGTCCTCCTGACTCCAGGGCCAGTGCTGTATTCACTGTGCCACCTAGCCACCCCCTAGGCAAATCACTTAACCTCTCGGTCTGAGTCTTCTTATTTGCAAAATGAAATGGCTGAATGAAATAACCTTTCAAGTTCCTTCTAGCACTAAATCTATGATCTGTAACCAAAAAAAAATCACTTCTACTGATCTTTACTCAAATGTTCTCCACCACATTTGCCCTCTAGTTGCTGCATTTTTGCTACTCCACCTATCCTTTTGTCTGTCTTTTTTCCTTTGGAATAAGATATATCCACCCACAACCACACGGAACTCTGAGCTTTTAACCCATCAATTTTACTTATCCTTGCTTCGACCTCTAGTTCATCTTGTCTAGACTTTGAGCATTGGCTCTAATTTGCTCTCTTTCCTTGCATTTAGACATTTGAGGCCACAGATTTTATTATTTATTTTCTTGGAATTTGTTTCTTATGATCTTCTAGGTGTTTCATATCCTATTCTTTAATTGTCACTGCTCTTTTTTTTTTTTTAGCATCTAGTATGATGGTATACTTTCACCTCTTTTAAAGTTCTTTAGATTTACAAGATACCAGGCAAATCCATTCTTATCTGCCTTTGTTAGGTAAGAATAAATAGTATCATCAGTTCTGGATCATTTAGAGCCAGATTAGATTGTTTCTACAAAGCAAGGGCCAATTTTTCACAATACCAGCTCATTAAGCAGAATTTACTGGGGAAATTAGGCCACTGCTATTTTCTGGCCATCATAGAAAGGTACGAAAAGTATAAAAATCTCAGGTCATAAAATAGACCACTTGGTAGATGTCTAATTGTCCAACTTTTGTTATGGTTAGATAAATCTGTCTGGAGAAGGGATTTAAATTATATGGCCCCTGGAGGTCCCTCTTAGTTCTAAGCATTGGACTCGAAGTCAGTTCTCAGTCAGTTATAACTACTGACTAGTTAAAGTGTATGGGAAAGATATTTAATCTCTGAGTCTCTGTTTCCTCATCTGCAAAACAGAGAAAATATTCATAGTCAATACTTTTCTCACAGGGATACTTTAAGAATCAAAAGTGATCATGTATATAAATCACTGTGCAAACCTTAAAGCACTAAATGAATATCATGTCATATTAAAATATAGTTATTTAAAGAGGTCTATATCACTTCTTAAGAAACAAACATTCTAGATTAATGTGGCTTTGACTGGGAATGGTACTGTTAAGGCCTGCGGTTTTTGGGGTGTTCAAGGAGGACTAGCATCTCTGATTTGAGGGCTTGCTGAGCCCCTTTCAGGGTTGCTCATCTACCTTTGGTGTCTGCCTTGCATTCATCTCTCATGTGTGACTCCAAGAAGCTATAGCGTGAAAACTGGTCACATCCTGTTAAACCATCTCATCAGAGATGCTAAACCAAATTGAATTGAGGGGTACCCCAACCTACTCTAAATAAACATGTGAAGACTTCCCCCAGTGGAATGGGCAGATGTGAACAGTTTGTTCCAATTGTCATGAAGGCAGTTGAAACAGATGCTGTGGAGTACTTAGAGCTTGGCCAGACATCAAAGACATCAATGTCATCCCAGTTCATCCTGGGCCATTGCCAATTGTCCTGACTTTTGTCTTGTCCCTGGACTTCAATGACTTTAGAAGAAAGAGTGAGGCTGATGACTTTGGGTAACTCTGCCTCACTTAAATCCAATCATGCACAAGTCAAGACATCACCCCATGATGTCACTGGTCCTCTGAAAACAAAGGACAAACAAATAGGAGGATATTTTCATAATAGTTGTTAGCAAGATATGGAAGCAGTAAGATGAGACTGCAAAGAAGGGACCAGGAGAAAGGCAAAAAAAAAAAAAAAAACAACCAAAGTTCAATACAAACCAACCATCAGTGAGCTAAGAAATTAAGATGACTCAGGCAAGGGTCAGCACTTATAACCATGATCAAGAGTAAAAGACTTTAAAAGTCACTAAATTACTGCAGGATAGAAGGAGACATGTAGGTTACCAAGGTCAAGAACAAAATAAAAGTCTAAGAATCAAATCAGTAAAGTCAGATGAGTCAAATCTCAGATATCAAAATAGGCAAGGTCTTAAGAACCTAGAAGGTCAGATCACCCAAATGTATAACTTCAATACACAGTTTAAGTAAGTGACATCCTAGGTATCAGCCTTCTGTAACGGCAACTACAAGGGACCTATCAACTTGTGACTTAGGCAAGTCTGAGAGAACAGACATGAATTCAGAAGCTGTTGCCGAAGATGGTACTGTTACTGACCTTGAGTTACATCCCTTTGATGTACTCTCTGTCTAAGAACTGGGGCCACTTGTAGCTCGGCACTAAATTTTCTCTAGGGACACACAGCACAAAATAACACAGAGAGAGACATACACGCACAAATCATATAGGGAGGAAGAGAGTAGCAATAATAGAAGGACTAAATTTGAAGTTAGAGGATCTGCATTCAAATCCCAGCTCACTTGATCTCTGTGTCTCATTTTGTGTAATGAGGTCAGACTAGATGAGATTTGCATTTTATTACTAAATCCTGTGATTCCAGCTTACCAGATTCATCCAGCTACACTCTTCTGCTACAATGAGGTGACAGGATAACAGAATTAGAGCTATAAGGTTATACTGTCTAACTCTTCCATTTTCCAGATGAGGAAATGGGTCTAGAGAAATGAAATGACTTATCCAAGGTCACATAGGTGGTGGCAATGCCAGGATGGGTCCTCAATCTTCTTACTCTTGATCTGGCATGCTTTTCACCATACCATATATCCAACTCATTTGTCCTCTCTCCTATCAACATTCTCACTTTTACTCCTACCAAATAAGTGTTGTTAAGAGGGAGAACAAGAGAGCTGAGAACATTGTTCGGTGAGAAGCAGTGCATTCCAATCTTGGCTCTATAACTACTCACGTGATCTTGGACAAGTCAGATGACCCCTCTGGGCTTCATTTTCCTCATTTGTAAAATGAGCAGGTTGGACTGATACAACAGCTTTTCACAAGTGAGACTTCTAGGTATTACGAGCTCTAGGCATTTGTGGGTCCCCTTTCACTCAAAACAAAAGCTCAGAAGCTAAGCACATCAATGGAAAGATTGTGAGTTTAATTATGAGAGCCATAACTAATGAGCAGATAGGGCTTTGCCTCAGGATGCTGAGATCTAGGGATGCAGTCCTGGCTCCCTAAGGCAGCCTCCATACATATACCTCACCTCTTTAAGTTACAACAGCCCCCCCCCAGGATGGCTACCCCTAAGATCCCACTGTTATGATGTTCTTCCCCTACAGCCCATCTTCTCTTCTGAAATCTCTCTCAGCAAAGGTTGGATTACCCTTCTCCTGGTGGTAGCAAATGAACCTGAAGTTGGATTGTCCTCTATGCTATTTTCCCCCCTCCTCTTTCCTATTGAATTGCCTTTTACCCCAAGTGAAAATGTTCCTAGTCCTGGCTCTGTTTATTACTTAATTATCATGTGTATATATGCCTTCTAGCCCAAACAAGTGCAGGTACCACAGTGTCTTCTGCTTATTTCACCCATAGCACCTAGCACATTTATATCAACTAAGTAGGTGTTTAATAAACAATATATTGCAAACCCAGTCTTTGGATGTCACCTAGTCACCTTTAATTAAATTACCAAGCACATATCCTTATCCTGTACAATGAATGATGCTGCTAACTTCATTTTCCATGCTGAACTTTCCACTATCAAGATAATCACTTATGTTTGAATTATTTATAGTCTAACCATCCAGACACTCTGGCCAAAGGCATGCAGAGCAAGGTCAAGATATGGAAGGTCAAGAGGATAGGAGATAACTATGCTCTCTGATTTCTCCCTTGCTTCAGTAGCATTCCCAGACAGCAATAGAAATGTCATTCACTGAGAGAACACAGAATGGTAGCTACATGGGAGATGAAACACTCCAAATAAATTTATGGAAGACACCAGGATCATGGAGACATAAAGTCTACAATCTTTTTTTTTTAAAACAAAAACTGAAAAAAAACCCACAAAAACTTTGTAGGACTAAGGTATTTATTTATTAAAACAGAAAACTGGGGGCGGCGAGGTGGTGCAGTGAACAGAGCACCAGCCCTGGAGTCAGGAGGACCTGAGCTCAAATCCAGCCTCAGACACTTAACACAAAACTAGCTGTGTGACCTTGGGCAAGCCACTTAACCCCCAATTTCCCTGCCTTCCCCCATCCAAAAAAAAAATTCATGAATCCTGTACCTTAGTTAATGCTTTTAATAGAAATTTCTCACCCACTACAGAAATTTTATATGATTTATATTATTATGTTATTAGAACATGTCTAAAGTATTATATTAATTATGTAAAATTATAAGATGGGTTTCTAGAAGAGATTTATATCTGAGAGCACAAGGAAGTAGCCTTTGTTTTTGATAGTTATGAGGCTGTCTCTCTTGGCAGCATCACTCCCAGTGAGGATGCCTAGTCCAAACAAGTTTTTACTCCTCTCTAAGCTGAACTCTGGACTCTCCTCAACTTTCTCTATAATATTCTCCCCTTGAGGGCGGAGCCAAGATGGCAGCATAGAAGCAGCAAAGCACTGCAGCTCCCACACAAACATGCTAAAAAACTCATAAAATGAGACTCTAAACAGATTTTCAAGCTCCAAAACTCTCCACAAGACAGAAAGCACATCTGTTGCTACA
>CM053598.1:79217092-79235376 GCA_028646575.1 Pseudocheirus occidentalis
TCTTCTTTATGCCTCTTTCCTCATCTGTAAAATGGGGATAATAGTCATTTTAATCCCTACCTCAGATGATTGTTGTGAGTACTAAATGAAATGTTGTGTAGAAAGTATTTTTCTGAAGCTCTACATAGGGGACAGCAGCAATTATTATTATAATGTTATCGTCATAAGTTCCACTGGGATAATTTGAAAAAACTCAAGCCACTTTACTATATTTACCTTGGGTGGAAAATATGAGTTTGTTGGGTCCATCTAAATTATATATGAAAACTCAGTAGCATTCTGCTGATACTTCCTTCAGTTCACATCATTAGGCAGCTCATTGTTAAATTTATCAACAATAGTTTCACTGAAGAAAAGTGCTCATGTTCCTTCATTTTTGTGAGATGGTGTGATAAAAATCATTTCAAGAGGTGATAGAGGTTTGAGGACTGATATAATTTGACATATAGACCCTAAAATGCCTATTATAAAACTAGTTTTCTCTGGTCTAAAAAAGAGAGTGCTTTTCTTTTTTCTTTAAAAAAAAAAGGATCAGGGGCAGCTAGGTGATGTAGTGAATAGAGCACCAACCGTGGAGTCAGGACCTGAGTTCAAATGCACCCTCAGACACTTAATACTTACCAGCCATATGACCTTGGACAAGTCACTTAACCCCAATTGCCCCTCCAAAAAGCAAAAAAAAAAAAAGTAGCAGATTGAGACGGTTTGCTGCTTACTGATCTTGTGTTTCAGCTATTAAGTCAGTCTGCAGCTAGCTTAGAAGAGGTAATATAGGGAAGGATTTATTTCCTGTGTCCAGGCTTTGATCCTAAAATGAATATCCTCTTTTTTTCTTTCATTTAACATAATTGAGCATCTGGGGAAATAGCTTCCTCCCCCCCCCCCCCCTTCAGGAATACTTATTGGCTCTTGCTTGGTACCAGCTGGATTCCTAGTCCAACGTCTGTTTCTTAGTAGCAGACTATGACCAATTATGGTATCCATACAAAAGGATAGACATCGAGAACAAAAAGAGTTTACAGGAATAGCAATAAAGATGATTAGAGGATGGGGTAATGTGAGCAAAAGGAAAAGACATCAAGATTGTTTCCCTTAGAAAAAATTTGTGTAAAGGAATCATAGGGTCGTCAATTGAGAGCTGAGAGAGACCTTAGAAATCATCCAGTCTAACTCATATATTTTATGTGTGAGGAAGCTGGGCCCCAGAAAGGCTAAGTGACTTGCCCAAGGTATTTAAATAATTATAGTCAAGTTTGTGAAAAAGTTTCATACTAAGGAATAATTACCATTTTTCATTTCCAATAAATAATAATTGTTCACTTTTTGTAGCATTTTGAGGTTTGCAGAGCACTTTCAATATATCTCTTGACAGTGTAATGTTAACTGGATTTAAGATCTTACCTCCTGTTAATAGACCTCACATGGAGCCCATTAAGGGAAGCTTGCTTAGCAGAAGCTTGCTTGTAGGAAGACTTTCACATCTTTTGCTAATTTCTAATTAGGCACTGACTCCCAAGAGTTGTGATGCCTTCTGGCTCTGAGAAATGTAAATATACTGTGAGTTGGTGTTTTGCTTTGGGACTTGTTTTTGAGAAGGATTTTGTGAGTCTTTGGTCGAAATTCTGAGTGGCCATATGTTCAGAGCTCCCTGATTGCTCAGTTGTAAAGGTTTTCTCCATCCAGGGATGTATGTAGCAATATTGTTTTGATGCAGGCAGTCAGAACCCTGTCTGTTGGTCTTTATTTCTATGCTTGTATTTTTCCTCTGAAGTTCAGGGTGCTAACTTTTCCCCTGAACTAGTGAATGTAGTTTTTAAAAATGTTGACCCCTTAAATAGGTATCTTTCGTAGTAAATCAGATCTAAGAACCCGTGCTAGCAGGCATCCTGGGCATGCCTAGGTATTGCCATTATACTAAATAATTTTGATGATTATAAATACCCAAATTAACTACAAAGGACATATGAAGAAAGGTACAGTTTGCATCCAGAGAAAGAACTGATAAATAGAAGTATATATAGAATGGTTTCCACACACACACATACACACACATCATCTCTAGGGTGGGGGTGAAGAAAATAAGGGGGGAAAATTTACATGATAACTATTATGGATTTAAAAGGAATAGCAAATTTTTCATAACAGATTTGCAGTTTCATGTGCAATCATCTTTTTAAAATTACATTGTTATGTAAATACTTGTTTTATTCCATAAATTTAAAAATAATAAACACTTTAAATGATATCTCATATGTGAATATATCAAACCAGTTGTTCTTCAGAGTCACATGCCATAGTAGAAAGGAGAACTGGACTGTTAGGTTTGAAGTTGGCATTCCAGGTCAGGCCCTTTGAGGTAGGTACTATTATTACTTCCATTTTACAGATGAGGAAGCCAAGACTGAAAGAGGTTAAATGACTTAGCTGGTATCACATAGCTAGTAAGTGCTGAGGCAGGCTTCAAACCCAGGTATTGAATCGTAAGTTTATTACTCCATCTGCTGTGTCCCATTGCCACACGGAAGAAAGTCAGATATGAGGAAGAATTTCCTGGTTATAACCAGGTATTTAAATGACTTCTCTGGGAGGTCTTTAAAACATTAATAGAGATTACTCAGGTATGGTTTTTCTTGAAGTCAGGGAGATGGATTGGATGCCTTTGCAAGCCCTAAGAATCCCAAATGACAGGTGGTGTATAGTTTTATTGTAGTTAATTAATTCTTGTACCTCTCATCCTCTATTCAAACAGTGGCAGGGGTGGGGGGGCAGAGGAAAAATGATACTTTTTTAGCCCCTGCTTACTGCTCTACTACTCTGGCTTCCATCATATGGCTTATAAATAAGCCTTGCTTTTTTATGTATAATTCTTGACTTTGAGAATTTTGAATTAAAGTTTCTTCACCGGATCCTCTGAGAAAGAGGCTGCTTGTCCATTGCATTCCAGAGAGTAGCGTGGTTTTTGTTTGTTTGGGTTTTTGTGGGAGGGTCAATCCTCACTATAAATTTAATTGGTGGTTGTAACAGATAGTGTCTGTCTAATTGAAAAAAAATTGATGCTTATATGAGTATCAAAGAGAATGCTCTTCAGAGAGATGCATACCACAAAGCCAAGGCAAGTTAGTCTGCAAAAATGGAAATAACCACACCAGAGTAGGCAAGAATAATTGCATTCCTCCACATTAAACACATAAATAATGCAATCTAGTGGCAGGCTTCAAAACCAGCTGCAGGTGCTTGTTAGAGCTCCTGAAGGGGAGGAAGATAGAACATGCTTACTAGTTATAAGTGTGGCTCTAGGCAAATAACTTAACCTCTTTAACCTCAGTTTCCTAATCTATAAAATGGAGGCAATAATAGCGCCTACATCCCGGGGCTGTTGTGAGGAGCACATGAGATGATACAAAGTGCTTTGAAAACCTAAAAATTTGAAAACCTATATAAATGTTAGTTTTTATTCTCTCTGAAGAAGAAGACTTCCTTAGATTTCCTTTCAACTCTGAATATCAGAGTGAGTGATGCTTTTCATGGATGCTATAAAAATGCTATCGTTGTCATTATCATTATTAGTTATTATTTTCTTCATTATTTTATGCTGCCTATTGTTGCAAAAGAGTTATTCTAGTACATTTCCACTTTACATACTGTCAGTAGGGTATTCATTAATTAAGGTAGTAAACAGAAGTAACAGAAAATCAGCTTGTAAATATTTATTAAAAGCCCATGACGTGTGCAGGCAGTATGCCGGATGCTGTGGGATATACAAAAATATGTAAGACATGGTCCTAAAAGTGGACAGTGGATATTGTTGTATCACTCCTGTTCTGGACTGTAAGCTTCAGAAAAGTCCTTGGGTCTTATGGAAGTTGTGTTTCTGCCAGTACCAAGCATAGAGCTATTTCATAAACGGAAGAATTACATCGAGTTGAATTTCCTAGGAGATAATGATGTCTTTGGGATGTCACAATCATAGGATGCCTCTGCTCTAGTGAAGAGGAAGATCTTTTTGCAGTTGGATGAGTATTTACGGGTTGTTGGGACTATTGTGAGGAGATCCTATTGATCTCTTTGCCTTTAGTTTTCCCTAGTCTTAAGACATCCTTCACATGCCCATTAAACTAATCTTAATACATTGATCAGAACTCATCACTGCCCTGCTCAAAAGGCTTCAATAGCTCCCTATTATATACAAAATTCAAATTTGTTCGTCCAGAGCCATCCAAAATCAGATCTCAACCTACCTTTCCAATTTTGTTTCACATTAGTCCCCTTCATGGACACTGTTCTACCCAATCTGGATGACTTGCTCTTCCTTATTCTCCTACAGTGCCCTCTCCCTCTCATTTCCACAATATCATTTCCCATGCCTGGAATGGATTTTCCCCAACTCCTTGCCTATTGAAATACTTCCATTCCTTCAAGGCTCAGTTCAAATGCCACTTGTTTCATGAAGCCTTCTCTGATTCTCCTCTCCTTATTTAGAAGTGAATTCTTCTTTAAATCACTCTGACCATTTTATTTGACCTGTCCTGTGACTGAGTTAATCATGTGTGTAAACTTCATTCCATCTGCTAGATTATAAGTTCCTTGTAATTAAAACTTATGATTTTCCATCTTTGTGCTCACAATACCTAGAACCAGGCCTTACTTATGTAGGTACTTAATAAATGTTTTTTTTAAATTGAACTATCCATCTAGATTGTGAGATTTATTCCATTTTTAAGGTTTCATAAACATGAAAGTCAAGAGACTTGTTGAGTTTATGAGTTGGAAAGAAGGAAATAAACTTAACATTTTACATTTCACCCAACTTAGGACAGTGTAATGGTACCTTTGAAAAAAACTGGGCTGGAAATAAGGACATCTTCATGCTCATCCTAGCCTTGTCACTAACTCGCTGGGCAAGTCATTCTCAGCTCCCTTAAATAATTCTTAAATAAGCTGTGGAATGTAAGGTTCCTGAGGGCAGGAATGATTTGGTGCTTGTACCCCAGACGTCTAGAGTATCCTAGGCACTGGTATGGTTTGGTACAGTGTGGCAAAACATGATGCACTGGTAAGAACACTCATTAGTTCTAGAGTCAGAGCACCTGGATTTAAATGCCACCTCTGAAAATTTCTAACATTTACTACTTATAAGACTGGGCCTTTTAGATATGACTCCACATTCCTGGGCCACGTTTCCTTCACCTATCAAAGAAGGGGATTAGACTAGAGGATTTCCAAAGTGCCTTCCAATTCAAGCATTCTATAATTCTAATCTTCCCACTCTGCTGATTCTTTTTTAAAATGAAATATTTGGCTTACAGATTTAATGTCACCAAAATATAATTTGTTTGCACATAAAATGTTAATGCTGTTTTTAGAAGAAAAATGAAATTGAAGAGGCAGTTGCTACCGCAACACTGCTCATGTCACTAAAATACTCTTCTGTTTTTACGCTTTCCTAACGCCTCCATATATTTTTTCTCCTCCTGTTCCACAGTATTTTTACAAAACTGTCAGTCCTTGTTAATACTTTTTTTCCTTTTTTAGAAATTTCAGATTTTGATGGGTGCCTCGTGTTCTATCCCCATTGGCCCCTTTTTATAATGGATATGTGCACTCTGAGTGAGTGACTTTATCCTCATCAGCTTTAAGCAGTGAACAGAAAAGGACGACACAAGCACAGACTGCGACTGGATGTTAGGGTGTTCTAGAGATTCTGAAGGAAAGTAAGAGACTTTTAAGTGTAAGATAGTAAGTGATTTAAAGGGACCACCCTGTCATTTTGTCACTGAGAGGAGGTAATCTGTTTAGGGCCTATGCTCAAAACCAGAAGTGCATGTGACAACGCCATTATCATAGGACTAGAAATCGAAAACTAGTCTAGAGGCCAGTGCCTACTACGTCCTTGATGTTCAAGATACAGAATTTGTTGTTCAGTTATTTCAGTCCTGGCCAACTCTTCGTGACCCCATTTGGGGTTTTCTTGGTGAAGATGCTAGAGTGGTTTTCCATTTCCTTCTCCAACTCATTTTACAGATGAGAAAATTGAGGCAAAAAGGACTAAGTGATTTGTCCAGGGTCACAGAGCTAATAAGTGACTGAGGTCCTATTTGAACTCAGGTCTTCCTGACCAGCATTCTATCTACTACCTCCCTTCAAGGAGTTTGCTTAAATTCATTTTGCTGAGGGGAAAGAGAGAATATTTAAATTAAATACAAGATTATTTGAGAGGGATAGGTAGGGAGCATACTCAAGGAAGAAGCTTATATTCTGCTACTACAAAACATGGATACAGGCTTATTTAAGGGGGAAAGGGCTTGAGAACATTAAAAACTGGGAGATAAGAAACTACTTGGGCAATTATCCTGAACTTTGAAGAAAGACTATACTTCTGACAGGCAAGAAGAAAAAGGAAGTATCTTCTTGTCATGGGGGACAACCAGCTGATGTGAAGGCAAGGAGTTGGGAGAGGGAATGTTCATTTGGGGAGCAGCTAGTAGTCCTATTTTGTTGGAAAACTGGGGGAAGTAATATGAAAGGCGTATATAAATGTAGGTGGACACTAAGTTGGAAGACTTGAAATTATACTGAGTATAAATGGAATCTGCATACTTGACTACTTTAAAACAGATCGCCAATTTCAGCCTCATAATTTGGATTTAGTGATACTAGTTTGAACATAAGATGTCCTGAATTTTTATATGTATTGTACATGAAGGGAAAATGTTTGCTAATCAAAAAAGAATATCCATTTGTACACCCATAGGATCTCAGAGTCAGAAGAAACCTTAGAGTTCATCTAGTTTAATTTGCCTCTAATTTTGTAATCCTTTCTACAATATTGTTAATAGTTGTCTACCATTTTTTGAAATATGCCCTGTAACAGGGAGCTGAATATCTAAAAAGGCAGCCCAATCCATTTTTAAACAATTCTAGAAAGTTCCCTCATTAAGCCCAAATTTTACCCCTTTAATTTTCACTTGTCCCAAGCTCTGGTCCTCCAAAATTACACAGAACAGAGCCATACTCTCTTTCCTATGAGCCTCTTTATCTGAATTTAGCTTTCAAACCAAATCTTTACTTAGTGGGCTAAACATCTGTTTTCCCATAAATTTGTCATTAGGGTATCTTATTCTGTTTCTGGATCTCAAGAAACAGAAATAGTCACCATCACCTCTGATCTAACTATAGTTATTGGTTTCATAAAAATAGTAGCATATAAAAAGAATATAAGGAAACGGCTTCTTCTACTTCACTACCTTGCACGGGTCTTAGTCTAATCTATTCTAATCCAATAACTCTGTATTAGGTACAACTAAATTCAAGGCACTGTTATGGTCTAGTTCTGGGAAAGGAAACAACTCACTTAATCAAAAATCCAGGAAATCAGTTCTGTCCAGAATGTAGACCAATTTGCAGTAGCCCAACAGAAGGTAGGGACTGCGTGATTTTTTGCAAGATAGGCAAAGGGGGCTAGAGTCTTAAAAAAAACTTTTTTTCAATTAACAAAAAATCTATTCTCTCTCCAACGTCTCTCCACCCCATTGGGCAAAAACAAAAATAAAACCCTTGTAATAAGTAAAAGTAAATAAAATAAAACAAATAATAGTAGAGTAAAACTAATTCCCACATTGGTTATGTCCACAAAAAAAATGTGTTTCATTCTGCAGCCTGAGTTCATTCCCTCTCTGTCAGGAGGTAGGTACCATGCTTCATCTGTGCTTCTCTGGAATTTTGGTTGGTTATTACACTGATCAGAGTTCTAACTATATAAAAATTGTCTATATAATTTTTTTGTCATTGTATAAATTGTTCTACTTCTTCTTACTTAACTTTGCATCATTTCATGCTAGTCTTTCCAGATTTCACTGAAGCCATCTTTTTCATCATTTTTTTACAGTAGCACAACTAAAATTCATTACATTTGTACACCATATCTGTTCAGTCATCCCCCAACTGATGGGCAGCCTGCTTGGTTTCCAGTACTTTGCTACCATGTAACAGCTGGTAAAACCACTTTTATAGATGAGTCCTTTTCTTCTTTATTTGATCTCTGGGAACGTACTCCAAAGTACTAGGTATGTCCTACTAGTTGTATTGCTGTTTGAGCTAGGGCCTTTTACTGATCTAGCATAATAAAATTTGAGGTGTCTTGGCATGTACCAATCAGACAAGGCAAGGAAAAATGCAGAATTGGTGTTGAGGCCACATTCATGGATTCATCAATCATTTATTTATTGGAGGCATTCAGGGTTAAATGACTCACTCAAGGTCACACAGCAAGTGTCTGAGGTTGAATTTGAACTTAAGTCCTCCTGATTCCAGTTCGGGTGCTCTCTCCACCATGCCACCTAACTGCCCCCTTCCCCCCAACCCCCAGCACACACTTTTTAAAGTAGTTTTTATCTACATGGTTGCTGTGAGGACTAAACGAGATCATATTTGTAACATGTTTCACATAGTGCCTGGCATATATTAGGTTCTTAATACGTAATATGTTTCACATAATGCCTGGCATATATTAGGTTCTTAATACGTACTTATTCCCTTCCCTTCCCTACCTGCTTCTTTTCTTCCCTCTTGGTGAAATGGATCATACAACCAGGCTGTATGAAATGTCTTTCAGACTCCTCACCAACAGTTTGCCATCTTTGGATAGGTTGTGCTAGCAGTTAGTGTGCTAATGAGAAATCATCATCTCAGAAAATTTCCAGATTTTTTTTTAAATCTAGCCTTAATGTTGCTTCTGAACTAACCAATTGCTTGCTGGACGTTTTTCCAGTATATCTTGGGTACACCTGTTTTAGAAAGCTAATTGTTAAACATTTACTAGCACACCCCTATTTTCAGCCCTGGTTCTAAGACCTTGTCTCACTTTGTTACATAAATAATCCATTCCAATGGTAGCAGATACTGGCTTTGACTCTTTCATGAATAAGAATCCCAGTCTAAAGATCACTAGCTTCATGAACCATTCTGATGTTCTCCTATATGGGCCTTCTTTTGATTGCTCACTGTTGGCACATCTGGGGCCATCTCCAGTAGTCCTGATTTTCACCAACTGGATCCATATGGCTCTGGAGGAGAAAGTGAGACTGTTGACTTTATATAGCCCTCCTTCTCTTAAATTCAATTCACTTGTGTGTCACAGCATCACCTCCCTGATCTCCTGCTCCTCTTCAAGGACCAATAACACCAATGGCAAGAAGTAATTGAAAGACCAGTAGCTGCTGAGCTGCCATTATACCTACACCATGTCTTCCTACCTCAGCCATTCATTATCACGGTCCATTTCTTTGTTACTCCTGATATTGCTTGGAATGTGAAGTATGGCCTATCCCCTAGCTGCCCCACCTCCTACTCCCCAGGCCTATCTTTTACAGCCGAGTTTGCATTTGGAGGTGTGCCTACTACTAATTAGTCAGGCCTACAGACACAGGCAGCCTTTTGCAGTAAGGCTTCCACCAGATTATCTGGTGGACTTTTGCTGCTATAACATCAAATAGAATATCCCTGTAGCTTCTACCTTCCAGGGTTTGTTTGTTTTTTTTTCCTTTTGGCCACTGAAATGAACAAGTAGTGACCCAGTTTATTTTTTTTTCCTGTAAGCATTTCAGGTGTGGCACCCATAGATTTTTTTATTAAATACATCTAATAAAATAAGCATGCCCTAACACTATGTTCATCTATAGGCAAGGTATGGAATATGGCCATTTGGCAGAGGGTAAAGAATAATGAGGACTTGACCATACCCCACTGCCCAAAGATTTGAGAATATAACAATTCCTAGATCATAGTAGGTAAGTAATAAATACCCATTGAGTTCTTGATTAAGGCATTGAAACTAAAAAGATAAATAGAATTTGTAAAGAGGGAGGTAGAAAGAGTTGTAGACATGAACCTGGGATGGATGGGCTGTCATCAACTGAGAACTCCTCCCTAGAAAGCCCATAAGAGCAATTAGCAAAACTTGGGTGCAGCTGATCTCTTGTGGCCAACTGCTCCTGCTCTGGTGGAGCAAGGTATTACTCTCTCAAAAACTATGGGGGGCCATACTAGGAATGCCCACAGGAAAAAAAAATAAACACACACAATAAACAAATCCAAACACCAGAGAGAAAGAAATTATTTTTAATAATCCATGGGCAAACCAACCAAAAAAAAAGTTAAGAAAAGAAAACAGTGAAGAGTGTTGATTCTATTAAAAATTACAAACTGAATTGGCTAAAATACTATAAGGAATAGATAAGAAAAAAATGAACAAGGAAAGATAGTTGGAAACAGGTTCCCAGATAAAGAAATCTTTACCAAAAGAACTCATCAAGAATTGAAAATCATAAAAAAAACAAATATAAGTACATTATATTGTAAAAGTGTAATTATTTTAGGTATTTTATTATTTTATTCATTTCAGCAAGTCCAAAGTTATGAAATCTAATTAAAATATAAAGAGTTTCTTCATTGTATATAAACAACTTTAAAGACAAGTTAATTTTTCTAAAGCACCACGCCTTTGTTATTAAGGGATGTGACAAGTAAAATCTCAGAGGCTCAGAATTAGATGGTAATTTGGCAGTTATGAGTAATAATAATCATGTTGATGCTGCTGTTATAAGATTATATCGTATTCAAATGGGCTTTAAGATGATGTGAATAGCAGAATTACTTCTATATTTTAAAGCCCATATTTGTAAGAAAGGCATTGCAGTGTTACTTAGAAGAAATAGGGAGTAAAAAACAATAAATATCAAGGGTTTCTAAACTGTTTAGAGTTCAGTCTTAGCCTTCTCATTAGTACCTTCTGCTGAAGGCAATTCCCAGTTATAATGGCATCAGATCTATGGTTAAAGGATTCGATACTTATTTTTCCACAAGGAGAATGTGCCATGGACTTTTGAAGGTTGCCAAGTTGCTTAGGGAAGAGAGGAAAAAAAAAAGAATTACCAGGAGAAATCCGTTTCCTGACATTGGGTTTTGAAAGCAAAGCAAATTTAATCACAACTGCCTATATCATCAATGAATAAATTTGAAATTCTGACAATTTTTAGACAAAATGTCATTTAACTAAACAAGCATGTTCACAATACTGTTATCACTGTGAAGAAAAAAAAAGGTATCATCCTATTTCCACAAAATTATTAAGCACCAGCAATGTGCAAGGCATTGAGAATAACAAATAGTGCTAAAATACAAAAACAAGACTATTAACCCTCAACGATCTTGTAGAGTTAGGAGGGATAGTACAATATGGAGCATAAGATCATGGAATTAGAGCTGAAAATAAGGGTGTGCTGGTAAATGTCTAACAATTAGCTTTCTAAAAAAACAAAAGATGTATCCACAATATATTTGTAAGTTTATTATGCATTATTAACATTTTCTCCATAATTTTGAGCCTGGCTAATCAACAAACCAACAAACCTGATTTGTAATGTTCTCAGATTTCCAAGACATAAATGCTCACATTAAAAATTTAACAAATAGTTCTCTGATTGGAGCTGGCTCTAAAATATCCCTGGCTAGAAGGTACCTCTTAGGTTACCTAGTTCATCTCCATTTTTCAGATGAGGAAGTGGGGGCTAGAAAAGTTGAGACTTGTATAGCAGAAGCTTTGGGCTTATTGGCTCTTCTCACACACATTCAGACTAGCAAATCTGGTGACCAGAACGTGGCTAGCTACTTGTTCCTTCTAGGTTGTAAAGGTATGGTCATTATTTCTCTAGTTTCATCATGAGCCCCCACTGGAGTGCTTCTCCCACTGGAATATCAGTTGATATCTATTAGTCAGTCGGACTTAATTAGCTTAAAGAATAAATATTTACTGAGATAAAATAGTAAGAATAGTTGATATAAACATTCCTCAAAAGTAATGTTGTGCTCTTTCACAAATGTACAGAGTTCTGGCAAAAATGGCCTCAACCTGGAGGTCACAATGGGTAACTCACAATTTCTTGTTGTTTGTTAAGTCCTTTTCTCCCCTTTTTGGGGTCCTAATCAAGCTCCCCTTTGAGAGGACTGTTTGGTCTAGTGCAGTGGTTCTCAACCTTCCTAATGCCACCACCCTTTAATACCCTCTGCATGTGGGTGTATCTTCATGTGGGTGGACCTGCCTGGAGATGGATAGAGGAGTGGTGTCTCTGTTCCTAAGTGTTCCTAAGACCATTGGAAATATGTGTTTTCCGATGGTCTTAGGAGACCCCTGTGACCCCTGTGAAAGGGTTGTTTGACACCCAACATGGTCATGACCCACAGGTTGAGACCTACTGGTCTAGTGTATAGAGTGCTGGTCCTGGAGTCAGGAAGACCTGAGTTCAGATTTGGCCTCAGGTACTTCCAGTTGTGTAACCCTGTGCAAGTCACTTAACCTCTGATTGTGTCAATTTCCTAAGCTGTAAAATGAAGGTAATAACAGCACCCAACTTGCAGTGTTAGTGTGAAGATCAAATGAGTTAAATTTTGTACAGATCATTGAACATCCTGCCTGGCATGTAGTAGGTGCAGTAGAAATGCTTATTCCCATCTTTTCTTTTCCACGTAGGCACGGGGTAGCTTTGTGCTGGGCTAATTAGAAAGTCCTGCTGTTTTTCCTCAGTATGTCTAGTTTTTCCTTAGCTTTAGATTCAGACGCTATCAGCTGCTGCTGGTCTGGAGACATTATTAGGATGCCTGTGGCAAAACCTTTTGATCTATCAAAGTTCATAAGATTAACTTTTGGTTGGGGGAGAAGGAGAGGAGCAGCATGCAGAGTTCTTCCCCCAAGCAACAGCTTCCTAGCAGCTTGGCTAGATTGCGTATTTCTCTAGGCCGGCCTACCAGTGGAAAGCTCAGGTTCAAACTGGCTTGCTATTTTATCCATACCCCACAGGGCATGACCAAATCTTCTCAATCAACCCCAATACTCTTACTATATTATAGCCACATTTAATCTGGTCCAATGACTTTCAGTCCTTCCAAATTGACCAAAGCCTTTTGTCACTTGTTTTCATGCCTCTGATTGGTTGATTCAGTAGAAGTATTCTCACCTGATAAACAAAGGTTGAGTGATTTATTAAATCAGTATTCACCCTTATACTAGACCACACAGGCAGAAAGTGTTATGGAATTTAAACCTAGTTGCTCTTATTTCAAAGCCAGAGATATTTCCACTGTGCAGATTTGCCTCCAGTCACCATATTCCCACTAGCATATGGTTCAGCAAATACAGGTAATAACCGGGCTTATCTACACAGGCTTCAAAGAGGAGGTAGCACTGAGCTGAGTGAATGATGGTAATGATTTTAAGAGATGATGGTGAGGAAGGACTTCATTGCAGATATGCAAGATGACCTTGACAAATGTACTGATGTGGGATATGTAAAGGTTGATTTTGGAGAACTAATGGGCCACTTAAAATGAAATGTAGAGTGCATGAAGGAGAGTAGACTAGAAAGCTAGGCTGGAGCCAGATGGCACAAGATTTGAAAAACCAGTCAGAGAAGTTTATAGTTGACCATAAAGTCAGTAGAGGAGCTACAGAAGGTTTTTGAGCAAGGGACTGACACAGACAGACCTATATTTTGGGAAGATTCCTTTGGAAGCTGTGGAGAGGATGGATTAATAATGGAGAAAAGTTAGGGGTTATTACATTAATCTAGGTGAGAAGTGATGAGTTCTTGAATTGGTAAAAGAATAGCTTTTCTGTTTCTCCATATAATTATGTAACCATCAGAACATGTAATATAGCATGTGTATTATGAGCCCCAAAGTCTGACATATTGCTTACTATGTAAACCAGATACTATGTGGAGCATTGGGGATACAAAGGAAGGTGAAACAGTCCCATTCCTCAAGGAGGTTACGTTGCAGGGGAGGAGTTGGGAGGCAAATTGGGGTTAAGTAACTTCTCCAGTGTCACACAGCGAGTAAGTGAGGTCAAATTTGAACTCAGATCCTCCTGACTGCAGAGCTGGTGCTCTATCCACTGTATCACCTAACTTCCCTGAGGTTACATTTTAATGGGATAGAAAAGAAAATATATACAGGGCAGATGGAAGGTAACCTTGGAGGTAAAAACTCTAGCAGACTTGCAAAATGGGGAAGGCCTCCTGAAGAAGATTTGAACTGAGTCTTGAAGGAAGCCATGAATCCTGATAGGCAGAGATGAAGACAGAGAGTATTCCAGGCCTTGGGGGGAGGAGGGAATAGCCATTGTAAGATGTGGAGATGGGAGAGAGGAGATGGGCTGTCATGCATGAGGAACAACCAAAAGAAGCTGGAATGGTACGATTGTCAAGCATGTGGAAGGATGTATAAGAAGACTGGAAAGATTGGAAGGGACCAGATTGTGAAGACTTTTAAATGCCAAATGAAGGAATTTATATTGATCTTAGAGGTAATATGAAACCACTGGAAATTCTTGATCAGGGAGTGCTAATATGATCAGATCAGCATTTTAGGAAAATCTCTTCAACAGCCAAGTAAAGGATGAATTGGAATGTGGAAAAGACATGAATTAGGAAGACTGAGAAGGCTGGTGCACAAGTCTAGGTAAGAGGTCTTAAGGACCTCAACTATGGTGTTGGTGGAGTGAGTTGAGAGAAGGGGAAGAATAAGAGATATATTATGGAGGTTGAAATGACAAGATTTGAGAACCCATTGGATATTTGAGGGGTTGAATATGATTTAAAAGTAGAAGATTACACACTGAATCCAGCATATTTAAGAATAAATAATAGGATGAGGTGGGGCTGGTGAGAAATGGGAAATGGGGAATAGATTGTCATGGTGGAAAGAAAAGAAAGAGTTGTATTATCCATTTTTGAAATGACCATTTTATTAGGTAAGGTAATCAGTTTTCTTTTCACAGATGGTGTCAGTTCTGGCATTTGAGGTGTTCCATTTGATCCAGTGTGTCTTTGGTTTACTTTAGCTGAGGTTTCAGAAAAGCTGCTTCTGGTTTTGCTGTGTTTTCAGAGAATGATTGGCAGCAAACTTGTTCTTCAAGTCACTGGTTGAATCTAGTATAAAAAGTAGCTCCCAATTAAGAGAGGCCTCCAACTGAGCATGTGGGCGTCATGCTCATTAAGAAGGTCACATATTCAACACTTGTTTTCTAGATTCATTAATCATTTTTGGGAACATATAATCGAAGAGTGTGTCAAAATACCCAAGAAATCCTAGAAAAGCAATCTAGTGATTAGAAAAACAAAAACAAAAACTCAACCTCTGCCACCTATATCACCCACATCACCACTACCTCTGCCCCAAACTCCTGATTTGCAGAATATTTTTGACTGTGAAACTGAAAAGGCCAAAACCTATATATTCCTTTTCCCCCAAAGAATATTACATAGTGTAGTGGCAGATATTTTATAAAGGAGAATTCTGGGGTAAAGTGATCTTGTAAATGGAAAATGTGTCAATACTAGTTTATTGTTGATAAAAGATACTTGCAGGTAGAAGCCTCCATTCTGGTGGCTGATTTATAAAGTTGTCATAATCTCTTCTTGCATGAATAACTCAACGATGTGTATGCATTTAGCCCCCCTGGTCTGCTTGTTAGCATTGTCCCTTGGAACACAGACTTTCTTAGCCATAGAAGAGAAGCTTAAGTCCAATTCTAGTGTCTGTCATGATTTGTTGTGAATGTTGGGTGATAAAATAGCAGCCTTATATTAAGAGAAACAGCTTGGTATCAGGGAAAGGGAATCAGGAGGCAAGGGTTGAAATCCTGATTTTAAGTTAAGTAGATGAATCATTTATTGGGAGCTTACTATGTGCTAGGTTCTGTCCTGAGAGCTGTGAATCCTAATGTAGACAGGCAGGACATAGTCTCTGCCCTCAAGATTACATTCTAATTGGGGAAGATAATACCTAAAGAGGGCCTGGAAGGGGAGCTAAAGGGCTGTATCAGTGGTGGACATGGCCTTTAAATGTCATGGAGTCCTGGATCTAGGCAAGGTAAAGCCAACGCTGTTCTGTCAGAATCCAGAATGATTTGAGAGATAGTATCAAATTTTTCAGTAGGAAAGTAAATAGAGATGATGCCCTGGGTGGAAACAGCATGGCATGAAGATGAATAAGGGAGGCCTGGATCCAAGAAAGATAAGGCTAAGACTGGCCTATCAAAACCCAAGGTGGTTCCAAGGGTAGAGTCCAATTTTCCAGTGGGAAAGAGGTGGATATGATGCACTGGGTGGAGATAGCTGGGAAGTATGTTGGAAGCCTGGGGCTGGCATACAGGAAAGATAAGACTGAGAGTACCCTTTCAGAATTCAAGGTGGTTCTGGGAGCAAAATTCAATTTTGTGATGGTGAGGAAGTAAAGACAGTGACCAACCGGGGTGAAGGATTCTTATTACCTATGTTATCTTAAGTTGGTCCCTTAAACTCTCACAGCCTATTTCCTTATTTGTAAAATGGGAATTAAATTCTTACCTCCCAGGGTTGTGGTGAAAACAATAGATGATTGTGAAACTACCATTATTAAAATGTTTCTTCTCCCTTTTGTCATTTAGCCTAATCATAGAATGTTGGACCTGTAACAAATCCGAGACAACATCTGAAGCTTTCAGAGTTAGGGAAAGTGAATCCTAGAATCCTGTAGCTTTACATAGTAAGCAATATGCCGATAGTTACATATTTATATGGAAAAAAAGAAAAAACCTCCTCCTTCACCAGTTTAAGAAATCATCACCTCTCCCCTAGACAACTGTAAAAGCCCCTGATTTTTCTCCCTGATTCAGGTCTCCCTATTCCTAACCCAACCTCTCCACAGCTTCCAAAGGAATCTTCTTAAGATACAGGTCTGTACAGCCTTGTCAGTCCCTTGCTCAAAAACCTTCTGCAACTCCCAGTTGACTTTGTGGTCCACTACAAACTTCTCTGACTGGCTTTTCAAATCCTGCACAATCTGACTCCAACCTAACTTTCCAGTCTTATGTCATATTACTCTTCTTCATGTACTCTGAATTTCATTTTAAGTGACCCATTAGCTCTCCAAAATCAACCTTTACATATGCCACTTCAGTACATCTTGTGACACATTACTAATTTGCGCCCAGTGCCAGGACTAGAACTCAGGTCTTCCAATTCTCAAATCTGGAGTTGCTTCCACTGAACTATAATTGTTTGTATCTTTCCTTGCAACACCAAATAGTGAGATGGTCTGTCATTTTTCATTATTATGGGAAAGTATTTCAAGCATGTGAGGAAATTTGAGATTTTAGGCTGTTGTGAAAGGTCTGATTTTGTTGTCTAAGGAAATTGACTAATTGCCTCAGTAATATCGGCCGGAAATCAGGCAGTTGTACGGGCAAGTAGTAGGCATGCTTCCTAAAACATTTACTTGCTGAGACATTGTTATCCTAATTTGATTTACTCTTATCCTATGTTCTCTTCTCATCAAAGACTGTTCCATTGCCTTTGTAATTAAGACACACTTCAGAGGAGTCTGAGGCTTATCCTGTGCATTTCACTTGTATGAGACTTTCCATATCCCCAAAGGAAGACAAGAGAGACAGAAGAGCATAAGTAATGAATAGTTCTCTGCACGAACCTCACATTCCCCTCACCTCCCTCCCCCCACCAAAAAAAAAAAAAACAAATCTGAAGTCATTCAGCCTAATTTGAAGACAAATACACATTTTTCCCCAGTAAATGAGTGTCCCTAACCAAGTTGTGAACATGTTTGTATTTCTCCAGTATGTGGCTGTGACCTGGCTCAAGGAGGCTTCTTCATAAAGAACGGCGAATATCTCTGCACCCTGGATTACCAGCGAATGTATGGAACACGCTGTAATGGCTGTGGGGAATTTGTGGAGGGAGAGGTGGTGACAGCTCTTGGGAAGACCTACCACCCTAACTGCTTTGCCTGTACCATCTGCAAGTAAGTAGTGATTGGTCAGCTACCCACAACAAGGCTGCAGCAGGAAAAAGCTGTGCAGTGTGGTAGAAATATGTCACTGGACAGATTTTCTTGTTAATAACATTCTTCCTCTGCCCCCTCACTCTTTCTCATCCCTCATCTATCTGTCATCTCCTTCTCTTTTTACTCCCATCCCTCCTCTTTCTTCCCCCTCTCTATCTTTCTTTCTTTCTCCTTTTCCCCGTCTTTCTTCCCACTCCTCTCTTCCCCACTCTCTATACTTTTCCTTCTCTCTTCTCTCTATCTCCCTCTTACTTTTTCTTCTCCTTTTCCCCCTCCCTCTTCCCCTCTCTTTCTCCCTCTTTCCCTTTCCTTCTCTCTCCGTCTCTCTCTTTCTTTCCCTCTCTCTTCTTCACTTCTACTCTATTCCTACCTTTCTTTCTCTCCCTTTACTC
>CM053598.1:79235876-79247138 GCA_028646575.1 Pseudocheirus occidentalis
CTATGATTTCTCAGACCAAAAATGCCTCCTTTGTAAGCATGTACACTTCTTGAAGGCAGGGACTTCTTGTGTGTGTGGGGGGGTGAAGGTAGGGGGGGTGTTTGTGTGGGGGGTGTGTGTGGGAGGGGGTGTGTGGGTGTGATCCTATGATCTAAATTCTAAGTAATGGAGTGTTCTTTGTACCACTGATGATGTTTAAGTCCATAGTTGTTAGGAACAAAGGGATCTATTATCTAATAGCAAAAGGTAAGAATTTGGATACTGGTATTTAATTTTTCAGTTCTCAAGATTACCTGTAGAAGGGGTTCACTTATGTTCCTAGGATACCAAAGAAAACAAGTAGTGGCATCTCTTGAGCTTCATCCCAGCAGGTTCCAGTTCAGTGAATAAATAAATAACTAAGCTCAGCATGCTACAAGAAGGCTGAGTTTTGAATTGGTTAGTATTGCTTGATGAAATTAATTCCACAGACTAAACTTCAGATCTTCGAAGAGCTTGTTGTTGCCTAAAGTACAGGATTGCAGTAGCTAAATTACAGATGATCAAACCACATGAGCAATGGGGTCACAATATATTACTTCCAAAGGACGTATTTTTATTTGCCCTACATTTGTATTGCTCAGCACTGTCATGGTAGACATTTCTCAATTCACGTTGTGTAGATTTAATGCATCTAACATAATTCTCTGCTTAGCATACTTACCTACATTTCAGGAATAGGTAGATAGGTATGTATGTATGTATACACACACATATATACATATATACATGCATACATATATACACACATATGTATGTATAGTCAAGTTTAGCAAATGTAAGGAACATATATTTTTTTTTAATTTTTTTTAATTTTTATTTTTTTTTTGCTTTTTGGAGGGCAGTTGGGGTTAAGTGACTTGCCCAAGGTCACACGGCTAGTTTTTGTGTTAAGTGTCTGAGGCCGGATTTGAACTCAGGTACTCCTGACTACAGGGCCGGTGCTCTATTCACTGCGCCACCTAGCCGCCCCTAACATATATTCTTGAATAGAAATAAAGTTGTTTTCTATTATCAAAGGTTCCACTTTAAATGAAAAAGGAAAATCTGCTCAACCAAGTTAAGTTTCCTCACCTATAAGATTAAGGGATTGTATTAGATGTATTCAGTGCATGTTATCCAAAAAAAATGGCATCAAAGAAAGAATCTCATCATTTATAGGAACTCTTTCATTCAGACTCTTTACTGGACATTGTCCCTGACGGTGACAAACACCTATGGGTAGTTGTTTTGTTTTACCTGCCTCACTTGATATTGTTTTCTTGCACCTATCAAGGAATATTTTTTTGTGATTTCTTTTCACAAATATGAGAGACTTTTTGTTGAAAAAGAGCTTTTATGATTATTATTTACTACACTGAATTCATTGCTTTTCTTTGAAACAGTGAACAATAAGCCCAGCAGGAAATTGTATTTTCTAAGCTTTTCAGTCAACTGTGAGATTGTCAGGATGTTATAAACTTCAGGAAATAATTTGTAAAAGCCTGCTTGTTCAGCACTTACTATGTATACTGTATTGAGTGCTTGGGCAACAAAAAGAAATGAAAGTCACTGTTTACATTCTGTTGGGTGGGTACAATGTATATATATAAAGTTTTTACATAAAATTTATACAAAATAATTTCAAAAGACAGAGAACACTAATTGGGGGGAATCAGAAGAGACTTTAGGAAAGAGATGTCATCTGAACTATGGTTGTTACAATGCATAGATAAATCATTCTTATGAAGAATTTATAGAGATTTTTAAAAAATAACCAAAAAAGTTGGTAGGTTTTAAATTCCCTGAAATCACCTTTTCCTCATAACACTATTTGTTATTTTTTCTAGTTGTACTGTATGTATTACTCTTTCAAATATCCTAAGTATTGATTACTTAAAGCTTTAAAAGGTACCACCTCCAGTGCAGATTTCCTGTGTGTAGTTGGTGTACTCCAGCTGCTGTAGTAGACATCATTTTTAGTGCCATTCTGCTTCTCTATATGCTCAACACATCAAAGACAAAGGTGTTAGAATATAAACATTATATTTACACCATAAATGATGATTAAATTTTGTAAAAGAAATGATGACAAAAATGTTGACATTTTTCCATCTTCTTTCCTGTTTCAATACCTGGGATTTGCTTAGTTGGGTCATCAAGTTTTTAAGACTCATTTTTTCCTTTTTACTCATCTTCTTTGTTTTGTGAGAAAACGCTCCTTGTAATCTTCTACCATTCTCCTCTATAATGTTTTGTTAATTAGTCTATGTTCTAAACATGTTATGTCTGATTGGAGTATTTCTTCACTAGGCAAAGAAGTCAGCCATTTTTTGACTGAGACATGTCTTGCTCTTTTGGCCTCTCTGTGGTGGCAGTTGATTTATAATAATTAAATTGTTGTAGGAAGTGATCATTTTCCATATAATTTTTATCTTTAGTTCATACTTTTGGACATTAGAAGCTTGTGTGAATAAATTGGAACTGTTATAATTTCATAGAATCATGTTATCATCTCTGTCTTGTCTTTTAATTTACTTAATTTTCTTGTTAAATAACAAAGAAGTTTCTTATTAGTCTACAATCATTGTTTTCTTTCATTTCTTAAACATGAACCAGACTTTCATGATTTTTGCTAACTTCTTCAGTGCCTACTTCTGCATCAAAGTCTCCAAAGTATAAATGTATATTTTACCTTGGTCTTGTCAATGTGCTCAGAATTTCTCTACATTACTCTTTGTGACTGATAATCAAGCATAGGCTTCAATTTTATTCTAGTAGGTTTTTTTTCCTTAAACTTATAATGAGCACTCTAAGATATGATGAACAAAGGTCCTGTAAAATGATGTTTCTTATTGTTTATGAGCAATAAGCACTCCATCTCTTAGCTCTAGGCATTTTGTGTTCTCCCTCATCATCTTTGCCTCCTGACTTCCTTGGCTTCCTTCAAGTCCCAACTAAAATCCCCTCTTCAGCAGAAGCCTTTCTCACCCCATCTTAATTCTTCTGGGGCCGTCCCTCTCAATTATTTCCCATTTATATTGTATATATTTCTTTTTTGAAGATATATGTCTGCCCGAGTACAGGGACTATATTTTGTCTCTTTTTCTATCTCCAGCACTTGGCACAGTGCCTGGCACAGAGTAATCACCTAAAAAGTGTTTATTGGTTGATTGACTCAGATCCATGAAGAACCAATTGTGTCAGCTCTTTCATGTATCCTTCCGTTGAAAACCTGTGAATCAGCTTTCATTGAGCTACAAATTAATTTTGTCTTGTGGTTTTAATTACAGCCAAAATGTCAAGACTCATATTGCACAATTTCTCAGGTAGTGGTTCCACTCCATTGATAGATAGGATCTTACCTTTATAGTACCAACGATTAGGGTTCAGAAGTATTCTAAAATCTGCATAACTCTTAGCACCCTCAGCCCTCTTTCCTATTACCCTGGCCCAATTGTTATTGTTGTTAATTGTCTTTTGTCACCATTACTGATAACGTACAAGGAGGTTACACTTAGAGTCATGTTCTTTGTATGTTTTGCTTCTTTGATTTGCTATGCAAAAAAGCCTTTGTGTATGCATATGTATGGATGTATATAAATACGCACATATATACACACATGTATGTGTATGTACTTGCATACATATATGTATGTATATGTAGGCATGTATAATCTATAAAATACAGTGCACTTAAAAGAAATATGTCTTCTTTGGAAGGAAATATGGTAAAAATAGAAACTATATTGGCATTTTAAGTAAACAATAAGTACTAAATAGACCTGTTTTCACCCCAGAGTTTGGCTTACTCAGCCTTATTTCTATAGGTAGAAATTCATACATTGATTGCACCTAGAATCATGAGGTGGGAGAGGATTCTAAGAAGTGGCAGAATAAGGCAGGAAACAACTTGGTTCTACCAATTCTACCACAAACAATTTAAAATAATACCTCAAAGGGAATGTTAGAGTGATGGAAATAAATAAAAGTTAGGGTAAAGCAGTTGTCTAGTCTAAGACAACTTGAATTGAATGTTAGGAAGATGTGACCTGGTGGTGGTCTGGCCTGACTGGAGAGTACATGCCTTAGGGCAGATACATCGAAATCAACAAACAAAAAACCCTGGGGGCAGCTGTGTCAGTGGCAGCCTCAACTTCAGAAACTTTTACAGTGTGGGGCTCAGATGGCTGAGCAGAGGAAGATTGAAGGGCCTTCCATTGTCACTGCACTCAAGATCCAAGTGTGATGACCACACTCAGTCCCAGGTTATGGCAGTGGGTGAGGAGAAGTGAGTAATGAGTGTGATCACAGAGAGGTGAGGACCTACTGGCTGTGATCACTCACAATAAAGTTGAATCCTTGGTTTTAATTCCTTGGCAAAGGAGTGAGCTGAAGCTTGCAGCCCCAGAGGGACCACAGAGAGTAAGAGTGTGTGTGATGACAGCATGAGCCCTTGTCTTGGTTTAGGGGCAGAAAGGAATATCTGAGGTTAAGCCCCCAATAGAACAAAAAATCAATAGTACAAAACAATAGAACAAAAAAAATCTGAAGCTTAAGACATTATCACCCGTACCTTGGGACTAGAGCCCAATTCTAACATAAAGTTAGCAGCTAAAAATGAGCAAGCAAAAGAGAAAGAGCATGACTATAGACAGCTGATATTGTTACAGAGATCAGGGTTCAAACTCGGAAGAAAAGACAGTAAAGTCAAAACAGGTACTTCTAAAGTTTCAAAGAAAAATATAAAATGGTCCCAAAAGGAATCCTTGGAAGAGCTTAAAAAGGACTTTAAAAATCAAACAACAGAGATTGGGGAAAAATTAGGGAAAAAATAAGAGTAATGTAAGAAAATTATGGAAAGAATCAACTAATTGGAAAAGAGACCCAAAAACTTACAGAAGAAAACAACTTTTTAAAAATAAAAATTGGGCAAAGGGAATCCAATGACTTTGTAAGACACCAAGAAATAATAAAATGGAAACCAAAAGAATGAAAAATAGAAGATAATGTGAAATATCTTATTACAAAGAACAACTGATCTGGAAAACAGATTGAGGAGTGCCAATATATTAATTGTTGAATTACGTTAAAGTTATAGTAAAAGAAAAGGAGTCTAGATACTATACTTCAAGAAGTAATTAAGGAAAATCACTCTGAAATTTTAGGACTAAAGGGTAAAGTAGAAATTGAAAAAATCCACTGATCATGCCTGAAAGAGCTGCCAAAATGAAAACAGGAACATTATAACTAGTTATTGAAGCTCTCAGGTCAAGGAGAAAATACTACAAGTAACTAGAAGGAACAATTTAAATATTGTGGAACTACAGTCAGTATAATATAAGATTGAGCAGTTTCTATATTCCAAAGAGCAAAGGAGCTGGGTTTACAACCGAGAATAACTTATCCAGCAAAACTGAGTATAGTCCTACATGGAAGAAAGAAAAAAGTATTTAAAGTACTTTTAGGTATTCTTGAGGAAAAGACCAGAACTGAATTGACCTACAGGAATCAGGAGAAACATAAGAAGGCAAACTTAAAAGATCAATTGTAAGAGATTTAATAAGCTCAAACTGTTTACTTATATGGGACAGTGTTATCTGTAGCTCTTTTTTTTTAATCTGTACCTCTTAAAGATATTATTATTACTAGGGTAGTTTGAGAGAACATACATAAATAGAAGGCTTGGGGTTGAATTGAGTATGATAGAATGACCCTAAAAAGTAAAATTGTTCAGAGAGAGGTAAAGTGGAGCAATTATCTCATTTAAGAAGATGTGAATGGAAGAACTATTACAGTGGAAGGCAGGAAGGGGTAAAGGACTGGTAGTGCTAGAACCTTATTCTCATTAGAACTAGGTTAAATAGAGAGTAACATCTAGAAGGGAATAAAATTTACTTCCTTTCTTAATTTGCAGAGAAATAAGGGCAAGTGGATAGAAAAAGGGAGGGACTCATAAGGATGGTAAGTTAAGGAATAGGTGAGCAAGTAGAACTAATAAGGGAGTAATTCTTAGACAATACAGATTAGGGAGGCAGTGGTCAGAAGCTAATTAGACATCTGAGGAATAATAGGGTAAAAAGAGAGCAAGAGAAGGGTAAACAGTGAGGAAAAATAGGTTGGAGGGAAATATACAACTAATAAGAACTTTGAATGTGAATGGGATTCCAAAAAATGGAAATGTATAGTAGAATGGATTAAAAACCAGAATCTGATATATGCTGTTTATAAAAAACATGTTTGAAAATGAGAGATACACATAGAATAAAAATAAAAGGTTAGAGTAGAATTTATTATGCTTCAACTGATGAAAAAAAGCAGAAGTAGTAATCATGATCTCAGACAAAGTTAAAGATAAAATAAATTTAATTAAAAGAGATAAAGGGAAAACTTCATTATGTTAAAAGATACCATAGATAACGAAATAATGTCAATACTAAATGTGAATACACCAAATGCTATAGCATCCAAATTTTTAAAGGAAAAGCTAAATCAGGCCTGCACAACATACTGCCCATGAGCCGTGGGCAGTATGTTGTATAGGCCTATTTTCTATCCTCTACATTTTTCATGGATTACATGAAATCCTTTGGTGGGCAGCAAGTGGCACATGGCTGAATGTTGCATAGGCTTGAACTAAGTGAATCATTGCTAAAAATAGTTAGCAAAGTTGTAAGAGTTTGGGACTTCAACCTTCCCCTTTCAGAACTAGATAAATCTAAAAAATAAATAAGAAAGAAAACAAAGAGATGAATAGAGTCTTAGATAAGCTAGATATGATAGAAATATGGAGAAAATTGAATGGGAATAGAAAAGAATATACCTTTTTCTCAATAGTACATGGTACTTTTTTCAAAAATTGACTATTAGAGCACTACCAGTTTATAATTAAATGCAGAAAAGCGTTAATATTAAGTGTATTCTTTTCAGATAAAAATGTAATAAAATTATATTTGACAAGGGACCATGGAAACACAGATTTAAAATTAGAAACTAAATCTTATCTTAAGGAATGAGTGGGTCAAATAACAAATCATAGAAACAATAAATACATTTATTAAGTGAATGATAATAATGAGACAAAATACCAAAACCTATGGGATGCAGAAAAAGCAGTAATCAGAGTAAAATTTATATCTTTAAATATTTACATCAATAAAATAGAAAAAGAACAGATCAATGAATTGAGTATGCAATTAAAAAAACTAAAAAAAAAACAAATTAACCCCCCTCCAATTAAGCGTTAGATTGGAAATCCTAAAAATTGAAGGTGACATGAATGAAAATGAATGTAAAAAAAACAATTGAATTGATCAATAAAAGTAGGAGTTAGTTTTGTGGGAAAAAAACAATAAAATAGATGAACTAAAAGAAGAAAACCAAGTCAGTAGTATCAAAAATGAAAAGGGTGAATATATCACTAATGAAGATGAAATCAAAGCAATTATTAGGAGCTATTTTATCCAAATATAAGCTAATAAATTTAGCAATTTAAGTTAAATAGAAGAATAGTTACAAAAATATAATTTGCCCAGATTAACAGAAGAAATAGAATATCTAAGTAAACCTATTTTATGAAAAAGAAATCGAACAGACTATAAATGAACTTCCTAAGAAAAAAGCATCAGAACCAGATGAATTCATAAGGGAATTCCACCAAACATTTAAAGATCAACTTATTACAGTATTAAAAATTATTTGGCGCAGTGAATAGGGCACTGGTCCTGGAGTAAGGAGGACCTGAGTTCAAATTTGACCTCAGACAATTAACACTTACTAGCTGTGTGATCTTGTGCAAGTCACTTAACCCCAATTGCCCTGCCTTTCCCCCTTCAAAAAGCAAAAAAAAAATATTTGGAATAATGAGCAAAGGAGGTCCTACCAATCTCTTTTAATGAAATAAATATGGTGCTAAACCAGGAAGAGGTAAAACAACAAAAAAAGGAAATTAAAGACTAATTTCACTAATGAATATGGATGCAAAATTCCTAACTAGGAAGCTACAAACACACAAATATTACACATGCCAAGTGGGATTTATATCAGGAATGCAAAGATGGTTTAACATAAGGAAAACTGTTAACATAATTTATTATATCAACAATAAAAGTAACAAAAATCATATGATTGTATCAGTAGATGCAGGAAAATCTTTTGAGAAAATACAACACTTGTTCCTCTAAAGGAAAAAAAAACACTTGAAAGCATGCATATAAATGGATTTTTCCTTAAAATGATAAGCATCTACCTAAAACCATCAGAAGCATTATTTGTAATGGGGATAAGCTAGGGGCCTTTACTATATGGTCAAGAGTGAAATAAGGATACCCATTATCACCAGTGTTATTCAATATTGTATTAGAAATGTCAGCAATAAGAGCAATAAGCAATGAGAAGAAAAGAAACTTAAGAATTCTGAATGGCAATGATGTAATAAAACTTTCTTTTCCGGCAGATGATATGATGATATACTTGGGAAATCTCGTGGGCATCTCTAGGAAAATCCTAGAGATTCAACTAAAAAACTAATTGAAACAATGAAGAATTTTAGCAAAGTAGCAGAATATAAAATAAAACCTACATAAATCATCCCCATTTCTTTGTATCACCAACAAAATCCTGCAGGAGGAGATGCCTCATTTAAAATAACTGTAGACTATAAAATACCTGAAAGTATTCCTGTCAAGACAAACCCAGGAACTACATGAACATAATTATAAAACACATTTATGCAAATAAAGTCATATTTAAATAACTGGAGTAATATTAATTGTTCATGAGTAGGCAGAGCCAATATAACAAAAATTACAATTCTACCTAAACTAGTCTATTTATTAAATGCCATCCCAATTATATTACCAAAAAATTATCTCATGAGCTAGAAAAAATAATTTCAAAAATTTATTGGGAAGGGCAAAAAGTCAAGACTATTTGTTGTTGGGTTTTTTTTCTTTTTGGAGGGGAGAAGGCTGGGCAATTGGGATTAAGTGACTTGCCCAAGGTCACACGGCTAGTTTTGTGTTAAGTGTCTAAGACCAGATTTGAATTCAAATTCTCCTGACTTCAGAGGCAGTGCTCTATTCACTGCTTCACCTAGCCGCCCCGTAAAGTCAAGACTATTAAATGAAAAAATGTAAAGGAAGAAGGTTTAGCAATATCAGACTTTAAACTATATGTAAGGTGGTAATTATTAAAACTATCTGGTACTGGCTAAGAAACAGAGAGGTGTATCAGTGGAACACAGTTGACATATAATGCATAGTAGTAAATGATTATAATAATCTTTTATTGAACAAATATAAAGATTTAAACTTGTGTGATAAAACTTCACTGTTTGGTAAATTTATTTGGTAAAAATTGTTGGAAAAACTGCAAAACAGCCTGGTAAAAAACTAGGTATAGACTGATAACTCACAGGATTTAACATGATAAGGTCAAAATGGATATATGACCCAGATGCAGAAGGACATATAAGTAAATTAGTACATGCTACATATTACCTATCAGACTTATTGATATAAGATTCATGTATACATAAGAGACAGAAAGCATTAAAAATATAAAACAGGTAATTTTGACTATATTAAATTAAATTTTTTTGTATGAATAAAACTAATATAACCAAGATTAGAAGGAACGCTAAAATTAGGGAAATTTTTAATAGACATTTTCTTGGATAAAGGTCTTATATCTCAAATATACAGAGATCTTTGTCAAATGTATAAGAACACGAGTCATTCCCCAATTGATAAATGGACAAAGGATATTAGCAGGCAGTTTTCTGGTAAAGAAACAAAGCTGGTTTATATGAAATGCTTTAAATAATTATTGATTGGAGAAATACAAGTTAAAACAACTTTGAGGTATCATCTCATACCTTTCAGATTGACTAAAATGATAGAGGGGAAAAATGACAAATGTTGGAGGAGATTGAGACAATTGGGACACTAATATACTGTTGGTACAACTGTGAACTGATCCATCCATTTTTGGAGAGCAACCTGGAATTATGCCCAGTTATAAAACTGTGTATATCCTTGGACGCAGCAATACCACTATTGGGTCTGTTTCCGGAGGTGATCAGGGAAGGAAAAAAAAAACCCAACCTATCTAGATGTCCTAAAAATATTTATAGCATCCCTTTTGTGGTGGTAAAGGACAGGAAATTGAAGGGATCCTCATCCATTGGGGAATGGCTAAACAAGATGTGGTATATAAGTGTGATGGAATACTACCGTGCTGTAAGAAATGAGGAACAGGTTGACTTTAGAAAAACATGGAGAGGCTTGCATGACTTTAGGAAAGCTGAAATGAGAAGAAGCAAGGGAATGTTGTAAACAGTAACAGCAATGTCATTCAAAGAATAACTGTGAATAACTAAACTATTCTGAGTATTACAAATATCCAGTTCAACTACAAAGGACCTATGAGAGATGCTATTCACTTCCAGGATATAGTATGATTTTTATATATAGATAAATAAATAAAACAAACAAATAAATAAATAAAATGACCTTCTCTAGTGCCAAGTGAGGAGGGACAGATGGAGTTCAAAACTTAAAATGTAAAAAAAATTAATTTAAAAAATAGAATCACAAGGTGGGTTATAGTAGTCACTGGCCAATAAAAAAAGTTGAATGGAAGGAAGAATTCACAACACTTTTGTTCTATTCTTTAGTTTTTAAAGATTTGAGATCAAAAGATTTTTTTTCTTTTTTGCTTTTTTGGAGGGGGGAAGGTAGGGCAATTGGGGTTAAGTGACTTGCCCAAGGTCACACAGCTAGTTTTTGTGTTAAGTGTCTGAGGCTGGATTTGAACTCAGGTCCTCCTGACTCCAGGGCCAGTGCTCTATTCACTGCGCCACCTAGCCACCCAAATTTTGTGGGGGGTTTTTTGTTTGTTTGTTTTTTTTCTTTTTGGAGGAGAAGACAGAGCAATTGGGGTTAAGTGACTTGCCCAAGGTCACATGGCTAGTACATGTTATGTGTCTGAGGCCAGATTTTAACTCAGGTCCTCCTGACTGCAGGATTGGTGCTCTATTCACTGTGCCACCTAGCTGCCCCCAAGATTTGAGATCATAAAGGACCAGTAGTGAAGTTTCTATTTAGAGGAGGGGAAGCCTTTAGGCAAGGGGAAAAATCAAAGCAAGATCCTATCAGGCTTGGGGGTGGTAGTCAATAGTTGGTGGCAACAATTGAAATGTGTCTGACAATCCTAGTCTACCAATGAAGTACCTTGTTTTTC
>CM053598.1:79247238-79265672 GCA_028646575.1 Pseudocheirus occidentalis
CCGGCTGGGGTTTCAGCCGCGGTCCCAGACTGCTGCGAAGAGCCCTGCCTGCTGTGCTGCCCGTAGTGCTTTCTGTCTTGTGGAGAGTTTTGGAGCTTGAAAATCTGTTTAGCGTCCCATTTTATGAGTTTTTTAGCGTGTTTGTGTGGGAGCTGCGGTGCTTTGCTGCTTCTACGCCGCCATCTTGGCTCCGCCTCCCAACAGTCTATTTCTTGATGTAAAACTTTTTTCATATTCTCCAAAATGCTTTTTGGCAGATGGCACTATGAGCACATTACAATTAGGGGACGGTCCCACTTTAAGAAGTTAGAAGGAAATTGAAAGGGCTATTGATTTGAGTTTGTCATTGTGCACACTAGCTTTTCTGCATAGCGGTGAAGAACACGGTGGTACTATTTTAAGTTTCTGTAGAACTCTTCAGTTTCCTTACAGACATTCTTCAAAACTAATTAATGCTTCCAGTATCCCCATAAAGTAGGTCAGTTCAGCCCTTAACCCTCTGTAACTTGCTGAAAATCACAATTTTTTTTGCCCACAGGCAAAATAAAGCATATTTGTGAAAACCCAAGAGCATGTTTTGTCTTCAACAAAGTCACAACAGATTTTTTTCCTTTTTACAATAACAACAAAATATATTTGCTCAAGCGTTTGCTTTTTCTTTATAAATACAAGGAATCCCTTGTTAACCTAGATACTGGAAGTGAAATGGGGGGGGAACTAATACCTTCCCCATTTATATTTGCTTTTGATATATGCTTTTGGTCTGTTGGGGAGAAGATGCGTAATTTGTTTATAACAGATAAATCTGTTATAAAAACAAACCTTGTTCCATTGTGACATGCTTCACTTGGTCAGCTATTCAGTAATGTTAGTTTTCCAGTGACAGAGCCAAGGAAGACTAAAGCTGACCTTGATCCATTAATAAATATTCTTTGGGTCTAGCCATTTAACCAGTTCCAAATCCATCTAACCCTGCCATCATCCAGTTTGTCCACAAAAATATCATGGAGACATTAACTGTTGTGATCAAATCTACGCATACCATGTCCTCATCTGCTAGTCTACTAACCCTGTCAAAAATTCCTCACTGCTTAGCAGGTAAATGAGAATAGCATGTGCATTTGTCAGAGGAGAGAGATGATTTATAAATAATAATAATAAAAGCTGAGGTTTGTATAGTACTTTGAGTTTTGCAAGGAACTTTATATATAGCCTCTGATTTGAGCTAGATAACTATGCAAGTCAACTTCTCTGAGTGTCAGGCAACTGAGACATAGTGTATCAGCAAGAACCCTAGCATACCCAGGATGGCTGCTAGCACAGGTTCTGAGATCTGCTTTTCTAAAGGAAAGCACCTAAAAATGTGTTAACAATCTTGCTTTAATCAATCAAACATATCATTTATCTAGTTCAGGAGAAAAAGTCAGCACCCTGAACTTCAGAGAATGCAAGCAGAATATAAGCAGAAGTTACAAGCAAACAGAGAAACAGATCAGCAGATGGGCTTCCAACCATCTGACTGTTACATCTACACCTAATCAGTTACCAGAGAGGGAAGCACCAACATCTGGGTTTTCAAAGCCACGGGGCTCAATGGCTTCCCAGAGTCTTGTCTGGTCAAATCACACAACTCTTTCCAAAGTGAGCCCCAAAGCAAAACCTCACATCAGGGTATATACAGCCTTCTCCTGGATCATAGAATGTCACAGCCCTCTTGACTCACTGCCTAATCACAAAATGATAAGGTATGGGCATTTCTGAAGAACAAGTCTCCTGCTACAGGCTCCATGTGACCACATTCACCCTATTGGGGGCAGAGTATGCTTTCAAATCAGGGAAGGTTCTCAAAGTCCCTTAAGCCTATCAAGGGGCCAAGGGGCAGAGAACATCTTCAGATTCCCATAAGACATAGGTGCTAAATTATAGACAGTATGTAGTGGTGGAGGGAGTTCTCAAAATGATAGTGCTATGGGGTCTTTCTTGGAATTTATAGGCAGGGAACTAAGGCTCAGTTATAGAAATGACAAAGTCAAGATTGACTTGTCTCAAATCAAGTCTTACTTGACTCAAAGGTCAGTACAATTTCTTCTTCACTGTGCTTCTTTCAAAGTGATGAAAATTTATGATTTCCTTTCTTTTCAGCTTCTAAATTTGAACCTCAAGTTCTTTTGGTCCAAGGAGGAAAGAACGAAGTAGTATTAGGATATTTTACTCTATGCCATCAGTATACTTGGAGGAGAGGAGTGATTTCTTACTAGCTTTTCTTCCTGCCTAGACAAGGCATCTTTAGACTTAATTCTGTCTGCCTACTAAGAATAATAAGTGGTTTCTGTTTAGAGAAGATAATGTCGACAGCAGTGGGATAAATTCATGTTTCAGATTAGAAAAACAGGGTAGGCAATATCTGTGAGGTGGTAATGCCATACTAACATTTTTCTTGTTTCTTTTCTCAAAATAAATATGAACAGGGAAATGTAATTTAATACAAATATTTTTATTCCTTAATAACTATTAGTAGTGGGAAAGTGAGTTTTGTCCTCTGGCATTTCATCAGGAATTATGGAGATTATGTTTTAAGTTTTGATTGATTTTTATTATCATCTCATGGATATTATTAGTACTGTTCAGGGAACCTTTGTCCATTCATCAAGGTCCCTTTTGAGTGGGCCTGTCTGTCTGTGACTAGTAAAAGGAAGCAATCTGTGTAGTTGTTTGGATGTAACAGGCTGGGAGTAGCTTTTAGCACATAAACAATCAGCAGAGCAGCTTACAAAAACAACAAACTAGGCAATTTTGGAGGGGGAAGCAGGTTTCCTTGAGCTGCTCCTACTCCCCAGGGGCTCATGTAGTCACTGAAGCCCCACCTGCTACAGTCCCAGCTAATGAGGCCACCAACCCAGAAGAGATCAGGGAAGTAGCATTCTTATTATTTTGAATGTTGAAAAATAAATTACATTTAATCCTCCCTCTCTCCCTTTCCTTCTCTACCAAATCTTGGAAAAGCAAATTGATCCATTGAGGAGAGTAAGCGACAGGAGGAGAGAAAACAATCTCCCTAAGTATTGTTGAAGCCAGATTTTCAGTGAATTAACAGGCCATATTTTTATTGGCTAATCAACAATATTTGGAGCTTGACGTTGGGCAAGTTTATCATCTGGGTCAGGTATTGGTTCTGATTATTACAGGAGAACATTTGATAATGATAGAATAGAAATTAGGGCCAGGCAGATGGTACAGTGGATTGAGTGCCAGGCCTGAAGTCAGGAAGACCTGAGTTGAAATCTGGCCTCAGAAACTTATTGTGTGATCTTGGCAAGTGACTTAACCCGCTTTACCTCAGCTTCCTCATCTGTAAAATGAGCTAGAGCAAAAAAATGGCAAACTGCTCCAGTATCTTTGCCAAGAAGACCCCTAATGCAGTTACAAAGAGTCAAACACAACTGAAACAAGTGAACAACAACAAAAAAGAAATTGGAGTATACAGACTGCTTTATGCTTTGTCTTAATCCACCCCTAGAAACAAGTAGGCTTTTCATTGAGACATATCATTTAGTATCTTTTTTTTTTTTTTTTAAGTATTTGAAGTTGTAGAGATGAAAGGGTAGGTGGTAGACAGATATCAGACAGTAGCAAAGGCAGCATTTTAATGTTTCTGGTTGGGAGCAAAATAGAGTTGTTAAGTCTTAATTCTTTAATACAAGTTCTAGGATTTCAGATTCACCCTCCTCATATTGGATGCAGTCCTACCTATGTCTCAGAACAGATAACTGAAGCCCAAGATAAAACACACCTAACCTAGTCATAGGTGGTAACTTATATCATGAGCGACTTACAGAGTTCAAGGACGTCTGCTATTCAAAAGGTAACTATAATAGGGACATAAGGATGTACTAGGCTTCCTCATCTTACAAAGGGTAAAACTCAAGATTCAAAAAGTCTGAAAGATTTGTTCAGTCTTACAGGTAAAGAGCAGCAATAACTGGATGCTGATGCTAAATCCAATTCTCTTCCCATTTTACTATGATATTTTAAAACTACATACTATACTATGTGAATATAATATTATATAGTCTAGTATAGCATTATATAAAATAATAAAATATAACATAGTATGTTGCACTGTGAAAATGATCACCCACTTTCCCTATAGCCGGGTTCTTTTTATTATTCTGCTTCAGATAACTTCAGATCCCGTTTGCCTGCTTTGTGTTCTGAAATTCTCCAGATGATAGTTAAGGTGTTTTGTCTGCAGAAGGTTACTGTTGTGTGTGTGTGTGTGTGTGTGTGTGTATACGCATTCATTCATACATAATTTTATATATATAAACATATCTGTATGTATGTTGTGTGTTACAAATATATTAACCTTTTTGTGCATATACCATATATTATAGTAGTTTTTAAAAATTAACCCATTTCAGAGAAGGACCTTAAGGGGAAGAAAATCAAGGTATATACATTTTGGCTTGGCAGAAAGAGTAGTTCAGGGTTTGAGTTTCAAAGGAGAGTCCTCATAGGGGAGCAGCATTTGAGAATTGTATGTGACCAAGGATAATAATCATACTTTAATGTAAAAGTCACCCTTTTACACATTACAAATCAAGGGACTTGATCTTCACCACAATCCTTTGAGATTGCATACTGGGTAGATGGTATCCTCACTTTTTAGATTATTAAGTGGACTCATAGGGTTGAGATGCATTGTTTGTGGTCACAGAGCTAATCGGTGTGTGAATCAGGTCTGAAATCCACATCCCTTGACTTCCAATCTAGCATTCCTTACATTAAGCCCAGAAGAATAGGTTAAAAGGTACTAATAACTGACTTTGACTTCACCCTTTTTCAGAGGTCCATGGCCCAGAAGGTTAGTTAGATATTTGAATAATTTCCCGCCAACCACAAACCTAGAAGAAAGAATGGGATTAATTGCCTTGCGTGCTACTGTTTCCAATTCTAGATGCTTAAATATTCTGGTTTATTTGCCTATATTCTTCTTATAAGTAGGTCACTAATGGTAGTTATCTCTAGGGTGGGGCAAGAGGGAGGAGAGGACAGAAAAAAAGGGGGAAAAGAAATGTACATGTTAATTTTGTTATATATTTAAAAGGGATAGCAAGTTGTACATAATAGATTTGCAGTTTCATGTGCAATCATCTTTTTAAAAAAATTATACTGTGTTATGGAAATGCTTGTTTTATTCCATAAATTAAAAAATAAATAAATTTTAAAGAAAGTATATCAAACTTTGTAGAACTTTCCTCTTGACAGGATTGTAAGATAATGAAAATATGATTAATTGCTGAGACTTTGGAGACATTAAGTAATTTGCCAAAAATTATTCAGATTGTAAACCACTGAGCCAGCCTTGAACCCAGATTTTCTAACTCAACATCCACACTTTCTCATTACAACACAATGCCTCTCAGAACCAAGTGTTTTAATTTCAATTGTCATGCTATGTGAGGAAATTGGTAAACTTCTTTTTACTGAATCACTGCTCTACATACTTTCTACTGTAATTTCAGGGCTTCCTTGCTAGGTTAGTGTGTTCAGGGGTGTCTTATGCTTTCTCAAGATCTTGGATGATGATAGGAAGGGAAGTGAAAGTGAAGGGGAAGAGTGGATTTGGATAAGAGATATGAAGAATTCCAGATTGGGGCACCTATTAAGAATGTGAGAGATTTAATGATTTTATTTCTGAAAACCTGATTCCCTCTGGAAGTCCTCTGAGTTAATTATGGATCCCAGGGAGTCTTGGCAGACACAGCTGCAGCATTGGTACCTCTCAGAGGTAATTAATCATCCAGTCTGAATCAGGAGAGAACACTCTATTCTTTGTCCTCATTTTCAGTAGTTTCAGGAAAATGGAAAGTTTGTTATGAAATGGAGCCTCATGTGATTCATTTTAGAATTACTATGGCAGGTGGTAGGGAGGAATTCTTAATCTTAAAACTGAAGGTAAAATAGTGTGGAAAAATAAGCCTTCAAAATAGAACTTAGGAATCATCTAGTTCACTCCTTCCTTTTACATATGAGGAAACTGAGGCCTAGAGAGGGGAAAAGGTTTCCCCAGGGTTTTATACTTTCTTAGTAGCAAACCTGGGACCAAAGTCCATGTCTCCTTCTGTTTTCTAGAACCCCCATTCAATCACTAATAAATATCCCTTCATCTTGTGTCTTTTCCTCTCATAATCAATTTGTCTTCTTGCACCCATGGAAAGAAACAAGGATATACTATGTTCCATGCTCTGACCTGACTGTTTTACAAATATTATCTTATTTGATTCCACCAGCAATCCCGGAAAGTAGGTACTGTTATTATCCCCATTTTATAGTTGAGAAAACTAAGGCAGATGGAGATTAAGAGACTTGTTCAGGGTTACACAGCTGGTAAGAGTAGGATTTGAACTGAGGTCTTCCTGATTCCAGATCCAGCATTCTATCCACTGTACCTTTTAGCTTTCCCTGGAAAACATTTCATTTTTGTCTACTTTCTCATACTGGATGTACCCTTCCACATTTATGCTTCATATCAACTGAGCATTTATCTTCCCTCTTAGAGAACTTCTTTCAAAGTGTTATCTCCCGTGGGATACCTTTCTGATAAACATAGCTGTTAATGTTCTCTCCCTCCTCAAATTATCTTATATTTATTTATCAATTCATGTATCTTATACTCCAATAGAAAATAAGTTCCTTCACACCTGAGACTGTTTTGGTGGTTTTGTCTTTGAATCCCCAATGTATACGCAGTGATTTGTACAAAATAGTCACTTAATAAACATTTGTTGAATTTGATTAAATGCCAATCTACTTCTTTTCACATTCACAATTGTTATCAATAGTTCAACTAAATAAAGAAGTTCATTTGCCAATTACACTATTTCTAAAGAGGCATGTCAGTGCTAAGAATTATTTGATGACAAAGATTTTCTAAATTTCTCAATTAGATGCACTTGACATGATTTTCTATGTAAAAGCTTCTATGTAAAAGCTTCATGCCCCATGCCCTTAGGTCACTACTGAAAGAAAGGTCAGTAATCTAAATATGTTAGCTCTAAGATCCATATGGCCCTGAATTCATTTCCATAGAAAAATTTTGAGGCTGCCTTGCCTAGAGAATTACTCCATATTAAGAACAACTTCTGGGGCAGCAAATGTATCGGAACACTTGCCAAAGAAAATGGACATGGGTTCTTCTTTATTTGGAAGAACATACTTGGTTGCTCCCAGTTCCTGAGTTGGATATTTTTCACTTTTTCTACTGGATGTGAACTCTCTTGGCCAAAAGGTGTCCAGAAGATGATGCTGAAGGAACAAATAATGACTTTTTGTGTGGAAAAAACTATGATATTTCTGCATCAGTCTCATAATATTCATTTGTGGTCATATATGTTGTCTGTGTGACCCATTTGATACACATAGACAGACTGTTCTGTCCTACACCATCTACTTTTTTATGTGTATCTTCCTAAGTAGACTGACAGCATCATGAGGGCAGGGACTGATTCTTATTCAAGTTCCATGTGACACCAAGAACAATGCTTTCTATATAGCAGCTGGTCAATTAATATCTGATGGATTTTTTAGTTGTTATTGTTTATACCTTTCATTTAACAGGAAACACAGAAGCAAATAATGGATTTGTGATTTGCTAAGATTGAAAAGTGGAATTCAGTTCTACCTACTATATTTACTAGAACCCTCAAACTGCTAATAAGTGTCTTCCTTACCCTAAGTTCCAAATTACTATGTGTTTATTTTGCATATACCTAGATCATAAGCTCTTCAAGGGTAGGGGCAATTTCATTTTTGTCTGTGTATTTTTAGCACTTAGAACCATTCCTGGTCCTTAGTAGGTACTTAATAAATGCTTATTGATTAGTGGATTTCAAGACCTTGTGCTGGGCACCATGGATATAGAGACAGAAGTGACAGACCTTATTATCATGGAATTTATAATCTATGTGAGGGAAAGCTAATACCTGAATAATTACAATACAAAGCATAATGAGATATGTGCGAAGGCTAGGGCAAGGTAGGCAACATGCCACAAGAAACTGAAGGAAAGAAAGGAGGGATCACTTTCAACCTTGGAGTGGGGAAAAGAGTATCCATTACTCTGTTTCCCAATTCTAAACTTGATTGCTATAGGTAATTCATTTCAAGGACTAAGAGGTTAATGTTGTTATTCAAATATCTTCCCAAGTCACGTCAGTACAACTACATTTTGTTGTTATCTTTACCCTTCTTACATCTAGGTGGATTTCATTTGTTTCTTTAGTATCTGAAGATAAAATTTCATAAATAAAATGAGCAATAATTGGTTATTAGGAATTGAAATAATTGATTTGGACAAATATTTTTGCTTTAAATTTAATTTTAATCAGATACTGAACTTTCTTATACACTAGATGCTTAAATAACGCAGAAGTATTTTGGTGTTAGTCTGTGTGGAAAGTTTCAAGGAATCTTCTTACTTTCTGATGCTAACCAGACCATATGTATATAATTCGTTATACTTAGAAGAATAGACAGTATTCATTTAGATATATGATATAAGATACTGTGCAAAGTAGCAAATTTTAGGAGTTACATTCTGTGTTTCTTAAAAGCAAAAGCAGCATTGTAAAGAGATAGTATGTATTTTAATGTTTATCTTTTTTTTTTAAATTAAAAGTATTCCTGGTAGGGGAAGTCTAAGAAAATTCTCAAATTCCCATACTTGGATCCCAAGAATTGAAGGAAGGCATTGAACATTAATCTTAGATGTGTTTTCAAAAATGAAATGGTTTGGGTTAGTTAATTAGGAGGGTGAGGCAATACTCTTTAAGTTGAGGAGACAAGAAAACAGCATTTTCATTGTTGACTTTTTGTATTGATGCTTTTGAGGCTCTCAGACATTCAGTGAAATTTTTCTGTATTCTTTGTTGTCCATTGTGGATTGCTAAAATCATAGAACAATATTATATATAATGTGTATCTTAAGATTTAATAGGATTTAAACTTCTATTTAACTAAACTTTAAGATTTAAGAGGATTTAAACTACTATTATTTGTTCCCCATTTTGTTTCTGCATAAAATTTTAAAAATTTTCAAGAAAATTGCTTAGTCACAAATTACTAAAATCCTCTTTTCTTCAAAGAATAATGACATGATATTAGGGAATTTGAAATTCACTCAGTAATTCTAACTCTTCCTATGTACATGGAAGTGCTGATGTGGCTTTCTTACATGGTCATCCTGTACAGGGCAAGACTTGGTAAATCAAATGGAAAACCTTTCCTAAATATTCTTAATAGATTTCTGACCATTCTAGTGGGATAAATTGAATTATTATTAATTTAAACACTGAACTCTTATAAAATTATTTATATCTAAACAAATTTTATAATCAAATATAAATACAATTATATGTAAATATATTATATATTTTTATGTAGGTAATGCCACCACTTTTCATTTGTGCAAAGTTTTAACATTTACAAAGCATTTTAAAATATTTGACAAATAAATGTACATTTTATATCACTAAACCTAGTTTACCTACTCAGATGTTTTGTATCAAAGAGCAGGTCACAGGCAGGGGAATGTAAGTGATAGGTAAGTGAAATGGTTAACTCTGATTTTTAAGTCTTTTGCCTATTGCAATCATAATAAACTTCCTTCTTAGGACTGGAGTCTCAATCCGGGTTTATCCTCGTTTTTCTTTGTCATTCACAGTTGCTTATAGTTTCTGACAACTTCAATGGAAGTGGTTTTGTTTGTCAAGAGAACTTGCATTGTACTATGGAAAGAACCTTTCCGGAGTCAAGAGATCAGGGTACTAGTGTGGATTCTATATGTAGTAAGCCGGTGGCTTTCACCAAGTCATTGACTTTCTAGGATCTACCTGATCTCTACTCTCTTCTCTCTGTACTTTGTTCTCTGGTCTTCCTTCCTTCCTCCCTCCTTCTTTCCTTTCTTAGTGTATCACTTGGAATCAGCAAGACACAAGTTTGAATTCTGCCTTAGGCATTCCCTAGTTGTGTTACCCTGAAAGTTACTTATCCTCTCAGTGCCTCAGTTTTCTCATCTGTAAAATGAATACAGTAATAGCACCCATCTCAAAGTGTTGTTGTAAGGATGGATTAAATTAAAATAACGTAAAGCACTTCTCAAACCTTCAAGTACTATAGAAATCCAAGTTGCTATTCTCATCAGCATCATCACGATCATGGTTGTCACCATCATCATCGTCATCATTCCTACCATCCTCCTTCCCTTCAGTAATTCTAGTTACTTTTGTCTTGTTAAGTAATGAGTCTGAATCCTTGACAGCTAACCCTGGCAGCTAAGTGCTGCACTGGATGGATCACTGGGCCTGGAATCAGGAAGACTTTAGTTCAATTCTGGCCTCAGACACTTAGTAACTGTGTGACTCAGAAAGTCACTATACCTCTGTTTACCTCAGTTTCCTCAACTGTAAATTGGAGATAATAACACCCGCCTCAGTGGATTGTTGTGAAGATCAAATGAGATACCATTTGTAATAAAGTGCTTAGCACAGTGCCTGGTACGGGACAGGTGCTTAATAAATCCTTCCCCCTTTCCTCCCTCTCTTTTTTCTTCTTTTTCTCCCTTACTCCATAGAAGATCTACCTAATGCATAATCTTCCTTGCTTCCTCTTGTTTCTAGCACACTAGCATTTCTCTCTGGTTATTTATGTGTCATCTTTCATTCTTACTACCTTCTGGGGTCATGTATGGCCTTGAGGATGTTTATACGATTTCTCTGTGCAGTTCATCATTAATACTGACCGTCCAACTAAGATGTATTCTTAAAACAAAAACAAAACCCAGTTCCCTTCCTGGGATAACCCCATGGGATTAGGAAAAAAAAACTCCACTAAGAATAGAAGTAACCTATCCCTGGGTTGGAAAATGTCCTGGAAATTGCTGACTATGATCAAGTTCCTAAAGTTTCTTTGTGGTATTTGCAGAAGATATGCCATCTTTCGACCTGGGGTGTTTTTTACAGCTAAGGTGGGAAATTCCAGAAGGTGCTGAATTTCCCAAGGACTAAGTAGAAAACCCTCACAGATGTGTCTGAAAGCAATTTCTGGTTTTCTCTAACTTGGTCTCTGCCTTTCTGGCACTCAATCCTAGTATCTTTCTTTAGAAGAGAAAACTAAGTGTCCCCTGCCACACTTAAATTTATCGATTATTATTGTTGTTAGAGAATGATTTATGTGGACTCCTCATTGGCTGTATTATTCTTTTATTGAAAGAAATGAAGTTTAATGAAACTGCCCTATGGGAAGGTCATAACTTTAGGGATGCTGTCTGAAAAAAAAAACTGAATTGTATTTCCTTGGAAGTTCTTTCTCATTGCTACTTTAAAAGGAGACAATTCAAATGAAAATACTGTTTCTTTCCAAATAAACATGTCTCTCTCCCTTTCTCTCTGCCCTTTCTTTTCATCTGGCCATGAGTCTTTGTTTGCCTGGGATGCCAGGAAAAAAAGTTATCCTTTGTAGAAGCCCAATATATTATGCTCCAGGGTTCAGATTCCTGGCAGTACAAAAGTAATCAGAATTATTGATCCTCTAACATCTGTGCCCCAGGGAAAAGCTTTTTAAATTTGGGATTTAAAAGTCTATGAAAAAAGTTTAGGTGCTAGATCTTTGACAGGGGGGATGGGATATTGAGAAGCAAGGTATGAGAGATAATGGTGTCCCTTTTGCACAATATTTCTTTATAAGCCACTTCATTTACCCCTTTCCTAGTCTCCAAACATTCTTTTTCTCTCTTTCATTCTCTCCATTGGCTTTTAGTGCTCTTAGAAATCTCGGAATGATCTCTTATGTACCCCTGCCAACACTTTGAATTTAATAGCTACTCCAGCAATATGGGAGTGTCTTCCTTTTTGCCGTAGATGAGAGAATTTGAGCTACAAACAGCTTCACAATAATAGGTTACATAATACTGCAAAGAATTGAACGTAATTAATGGAATTGTTACTATTCAGACTGAAGGCAGTTGCCTTGGATTAGAGATAGATCAAAGATGGTTACCTCCTACCATTCTGCCGTACCTGTGCAATAAAATATGCTAAAAGTGGTTGGCAGACAAAGGAAACAACTGTAATGAGAATACCCTGTTCTTGAAATCTCCTACTGGCTGGTTAGGCCTAGGGTTGGCTCTAAATTGCTGCCACAGTTGTTCTTCTAATCTGGGTTAAGACAATTCCAGGTAAGGTACTACAAGTCGTAGCCATGTGTACTGTGAAAATAATGAGGTAAGGGAATAGAGACACATCATTGGACCATGATAACTGCCCATATTTCTTTAGTAAGAGGGACTCTGTTGTAGTGCATGGAGATCTGGTCTAGGGTCAAGAAGATTGGAGTTCAAGTGGTGTGCCTGACATATGCTGGCTATATAATCTTGCTAAGTCATTTAACCTTTAAGTGCCTTTGGCAACTCCCTAAAACTGTAAGTTGCAAATTGCGTGCTTATCTGCATTGATAGAGAAAGTTCCTCACCTAGAACTCCCTATACAGATGAAATTACAGGTTTAGCAAAAATAAAAAAATAAAAAAATCATTCCTGTGCTTCTTAAAGGTTTTCAAAAAGCTGTCCTCATAGGCAACCTGTGAGATAAGTAGTGTAAGTATTATTTTACCCATTTGATAGCTGAGGAAATTGAGACTCTAAGTAAAGTCCTTTGACCAAGATTATGCACACCTAGTTAGTGTCTGAGCTAGGATTAGAACTTGTCAGATTTCTGTCTGCCACCTTGATCACCCTACATCAGGTACCATTTTTTTTGCAGATGGGAATTCTTAGAAAAGAGGAATGAGATATAAGGGGAGGCTTGTTACCCTGGGGTTTGGAAGAAGATAGTAAAATATTTATGGAGTTGCTAAACATATATAGCCTATAATCAAAACTGCTTGCCTTCTCAATGAGACTGGGAAGAAATTTGGAACTAGGAAAAATTTTTAAATGGCTGTTAAAAAACTTTTTACATGTAATTGGGGAAAAAGAAAACATTAAATTAAAAAATATTTATGCAGGATGAGCTCCAAAATTCTGTTATGCTCTATGTATGATTGTCTTGATTGCTTTGCTGAATCAGCATAGAACTTTGAACTGATTAGCCTGAAGAAAACAAAGGTCATTTATCAGTCTGCACAGGGAAATGCTACAGGCAAGTTGAAGCATTTCAGTGGCAATGCTTTACTGAAAACTTTTGTAATCTTGCCTCCAGATTAGCAGACTATCCAGTCATACATTGATAATAAAATGCAAGTCAAACTGACCTAAAAGAAAGAGAAAATTTGGAGTCAGAAGACACAAATTTGAATCCTAACTTTGCTACTTTTCAACTGAGTGACCTCAGGCAAGTCACCTGATCCCCCTGGGACCTGTTTTCTCCTCTGTAAAAGTAGGTATTAGTCTTAGATGATCTCTAGGTCCATTCCAACTCTAACATTGTGTGATTCTATAATTTTAATGTTTTTAAGACCAAACAGGAAGTTGCTATTCATTTATTTATTCATTCAGCAAACCCTTGGTCAGCTAACAGTGTGCCACAAAATAGTGTTAGTCTAAACTCCTTCATAGCCACAAGATTTGTGTTTTACATAAACGTGGCTTCTGGGCTTCTTGACTCACTTTGACAATGTCACCCACCAGGCTGATGACATTAAAAGATAGCACAGGATTATGGACAGAGAAGTCCTGGAATCCAACCAGTGCTGCCGGACAGCCATGCTTATGGTAACAGTAGGGTTACCTTAGCAGCTAATCTCTCTTTCCCTTAAGTAGGCTGATGATGAACAAGGCAGGCAAAAATAAAAAAGAAAGAGAGAAATTATTATAGGGACACAGCACAAGGTCAAGCAAGGCCAAGTACCATGAGAGTTCTGGGAAGCAACAGATAAAACTATAAGGCAGGCATTCATTAGAAATGAAATGACACCTGTTGAGCAAAGCTATCTGGGCAGCTAGGTGGCACAGTAGATAGAGTGCCACGCCCAAAGTTAGGAAAACCTGAATTCAAATCGGACCTCACTTACTAGCTATGTGACCCTGAGCAAGTTACTTCATCCTGTTTGCCTCAGTTTCCTCATCTGTAAAATGAGTTGGGGAAAGAAATAGAAAACCACTCCAGTATCTTTGCCAAGAAAACCTTAAGAAGGGTCAGAAAGAGTTAAACACAACTGAACAACAGCAACAAATCATGTAACCCATGAAGTAAAGACGCAGAGTTACAAAGAGCAAGAGATTATATAACAAATAGCTAAAGCCTAAAAAACAAAAGACTGGAATTTTGCAATTCCAGTGCTCACTCATACATTAGTCTTTTTAAAAACTCTACCAAAAGGCAGAATGATTTTGTAGATAGGGTTGTCTTTATGCATGAAGAACAAGAGATTTCTTCTTTACAACTTTAAGTGTATTATAAATTATTGGGATATGGATAAGGACCAAATTCTTTCAAGCCCTAAGTTAATGGGGCTGAAATGTGCATGAATTAGGAATATGCTATTTATATGATCCTAAAAGCATCTTTTCTGGAAGAGCAAGATAGTTACTATGTCTGTAATGTGATAGATCCCTTTGAGTACCATACACTCACTCTGACTGACCCAAGTATATGGTAAATGGGCATGTGAAAATTGTGGGTGTGTTTCTGCTCACATACACAACATCTGTTTAGAGAGTTCGTAATGTCAATTTCATAGCAAGTTCAACCACTTTCTAGTCTGACCAATGGAAAGAGTAGGGAGGAAAGAACATGAGTGTGTGACAGAGGCAATGGTATATATGGATTGGTATATTCATTTGTTCATTCAAAGAACACACCAATATGCCCACGCTGTGCAATACGCTATTCTAGACACTGGCTTACCATGCTTCCTTATCTTTTGCTTTTTCCAGGTATTAAGCTGGCTCAGTTGTTTTTTTTTTTTTACTGAAGAATAATATGTGATAATTTTGCTATATAGTTGAAAGAAATAGCAAGTTGTGCATAGTAGATTTACAGTTTCATTTGTAAAAATCTTTTTTATTATATTATGTTATAAAAATGCTTATTTTATTCCTAAAATAAAAAATAAAATAATTTTTAAAAATCGAATCTCTTTTAGGAGGACATTTCATCAGTGGTTCACTTCTTTTTGTAGATATAAGCTAAAGCAGAAGATGAGGACTTTTGTAATTCTATCACTTTGTTTTTCTTTCTCCTTCTCCTTGTCAAGATGAAAAAAGTACAAGCATGGCCTGTAGGTACAGCTAGCACCCAGCAATCCTTGCAGTGCTGTTAAGGCATGGAAAAAAACTCACTCCATTTGTAAGGACACGTGCCCTGGACATTTCTGAGCCAGTGGGCTGGAGCTAATCAGTAACTAACCCTTAAATTAATAATTTACATTTATCTGGTAGTTTAGGGTTAAAAAGTGCTTTATGTGTTATCACATTTTATCCTTACAACAAATCCATGATACAGAGAGTGCAAGGATTTGTTGTTATTTACACAATAGCACAGGCTGTTTTAGCTTAATTTAAAAGCAAGCTTTAGGATGGCACACAAGGGGCATGACTACTTCTGCTGTTATACTTACAGGTTTGGCATTATGCCAGTGGCATTGTATTAGATAAAGTCTGTAAGCAGTAGAATAAATTTCTCTGGAGGCTTGCTAGTCACGAACTGCACTCCCTCTATCGTTCTCATGACTGTTATTTTAATTTTTTTGGTCCAGCTGGGTTGGACACTTTTGAAGGTTTAAATGGAATTCTGAGTCAAGAGCATTGATTTCAACATACTCATCTGTGCCACCCCCATGAGAACATATCAAAACTGAAAACCTTAGACAAACAGTCTTTGTCCAAATTACTAGAGCAAAAAGGGTGAAGCCCTCTCCAAGTGCTTAATTCTTTAAAAGAATGACAGATTACATTTTAGGATTCAAGAGCAGATTGCATAGTGTTCTGATGCATGGTAATTATTTCCCTCTTAACTGCTTACTTGAGAGACAGCATGAAATAGTAGACAGAGGACCACCATCCTTGGAGTCAGAAATAACTGAGGTCAGGTCCTACCTCTGACATATAGTAGCTTGTGACCATGAGCAAGTCACTTAAATTTTCAGTGGCCTAGACAATCCTCAGACTATAACTTGCAAATGAGGGTGCCAATCTGCATCAGTGTAGGGACCTTCTATGTCAGGAGTTCTGTACATTGATGAAATCATAGGTCTGTTCCAGTAGTAATTCTTTTTCTTTGGTGTGTTACAAATATACTAAGGCTCCTCCTACTGAATAATGGTCTCTCAAAGGCTTTCCTGATTGGGGGGGCTGGAGAGTTGTTGCACAGATGTGTGACATATTTCATATGTGAGTGACAAGTAGATCTTAGGAGGAAAAACATTTTCGTCTGTACCTGTGACTTGATGGAGGATTTCTGGCATAGAAACTTCCCATGATTGATGCAGATGAGCCACTCATTTGTAATTTATAACCAGCAAGCATATATTGAAGTCCTACTGAATTCCAGGCACTGTGCTAAGAGTTGGAGATACAAAGAAAATTGCCCTTCCCCTTAAACCCCTACCTCAAGCTCTGAAGGAGCTCTAAGACTTATGGGGGAGAGGGGGGAGAGATAACATGTAAGCAGCAATCATTAAAAATCATCAAGAGCACTGAGAATTGAAGGGATTTGTCCAAGACCCACATCTAATATGTGTAAGAGGCAGGATTTTGAATGCTATGATGTCTTTGGAAAGAACAGTATAATATCATCACAAGTTCTTAGTGTTGAGGAAGATATTTCTCCAGAAGGCTATTTCTTAAAACTCTGCCTCCCCTTAGCAAAGCAAGGAGATTGATATAAGACAGTCTACTTGTTACATTCTTAGTCAAAAGTACTTTTGTACCACAGCAGATGTCTCCAAACTCAGGCCTCATTACACTCATAGCTAGAGAACTAAAAATGGTCCCGTCCTCCTCCTGATAGCAAGCTGCATTATGGCACTCCCCTCTGGGACCAATGGGGAGGACATGTGCTGGATAATTGCTTTCTGTTTTTTCTCTTAGAGTGTTGGATGTTCTGTAGTTCAGTGTAGGCTCTGGTCTTACTGTTCTCAGTGAATGCTTGCAGCAGTAATGTATGGTTTCATATTTATCACCCAATGTGAGCATTCAGGCAAGCTTTTGACATTCAGGAGATGGAAAATCTATAATTTATTAGAACTGTTTCTGTTGATATGCCAATGGTTCATAGGCCATTTTTGATGAAAAAATTGAGTAAAGAAACAAAATGAAATCTTAGAAAGAAGGTTGCTCTTTAGAAAGCTCCTAAAACAAATGAAACACCCAAAAAATTCATAACAGAAGAGACTTACTTGGGTCAGATTATCTGATAAACCATGATCTTGACTTGAAGAGCCACCAACTAATCATACTTGGTTGGGGGGAGGTAGGGGCAGAGAAGGAGTGGCTCTGACAAAAAGTCTTAGGATATTGCTCCAACCACACTTCCAGCTTTCTCATATGTAAAATGAGAGAATTGCATTTGATGACCTTCCAGGACCTTTCCAGCTCTAAATCTACAACAGTATGAGGCAGTCTCTGTCCTCAAGAAACTCATGGATTATTTGATCTTCAATACTTCAGTCAGTCCATAAACATAAAGATCCTGCTATATTTTAGACTCTGTGCTAAGCATTCTGGATATTTAAAAAAAGACAAAAGATAGCTCTTGCTTTCAAGGAGTTTACAGTCTAATGGGGGCAAATGACATATAAACAGCTATGTGCAAACAAGCCATATATGGGATATATTGTTAAGGGGGATTGGGAAAGGCTTTTCTTAGAAGATGGGATTTTTACTGACATCTACAGGATGCCAGGAGGCAAAGATGAAGAGGGAGAGCATTCCATGTATGGGGGAACAACCCGTGAAAATGGCTGGAGTCAGGAAATAGAGAGTCTTATGTGAGGAAAAGCAAGGAGCAAGGAGGGCAGTGTCACTGGATTGTAGTGCATGTGGTGGGATGAAAAGTGTAAGAAGATTGGAAAGGCAGGTGTTAAGGGAATCAGAAGATCTTCGCTGCCCCTAGGCCCTTTGCTTAAGTGACTTAAGTGACTCTGAGAACCTTCCCTGATTTGAAAGTATACTCTGCCCCCTAATAGGCTGAATGTGACCACATGGAACCTGTGGCGGGAGGCTTGTTTTTCAGGAAGAATTGCCCACACCTTATTACTTTGTAATTGGACAGTGGGTCAAGAGTGTAGTGACATTCTGTGATCCAGGAGAAGGCTATATATACCCTGATGTGAGGTTTTGCTTTGGGGATCACTTTGGAAAGAGTTGTGTGATTTGGCCAGATGAGACTCTGGGAAGCCGTTGAGCCCCCCTGGCTTTGAAAACCCGGATGTTGGTG
>CM053598.1:79266172-79303346 GCA_028646575.1 Pseudocheirus occidentalis
TGTGTCTCTTAATGGAAACCCAGCCCAGTAGCTTAAAATCCTGATTATGCCCTAGTTCTCAGGTGCCTCCCTGCCTCCTTGCCTTTGGTTGATTAAGTCAGAAATCAGGTTTATTGTTCACTCAGAGAAGAACTTAGGCTTAACTTGAGCCTGATCCATCCATTCTGTCCCAGGGCTCACAGGATGAAGGATTTCAACATCTTTGTCTTTTCCCATTAGTTTGGTTTTGTCATCATCATGATAACTTTCATAATCTGTTTTTGAGTTACTTGTTGCTGAACCTAGCAGTTAACTTGTTTATACATTTTTTAAAGCTGTTTCAGTGGAAAAGGTTAGTTCTATGTTGGTTCTATGAAAGTTCAGAATATACGTTATAAAGGAGATCTGAAGATAGAGTGTTCTGCACATAGTAGGCATCTAATAAATATATATTAAATTAAAATTAATCAAAAAACATTTATTAAACACCATTATGCATTGGGAACTTTGAAGAAGCTGCTTGCAGACTGATCAATGTTTACTTAGTACTCCATGCAGAAAGAGAATATATAGAAAGTGTGGACTCTTTTGGCCTAAATAAACCCAATACAATTCCTAACAGATTACTTTGGTATAATGTTGAAGTTCTTAACCTTTTTTTATATCATGGAGCCCTTTGACAATCTGATGAAAGCTATAGACTCTTTCTCAGAATGTTTTTGTAAACACAAAAAATTACAATGAAAGGAAATGCTAAATTTTAGTTAAAAGTTAGTAAAAATTAAAATGTCATTTTCCCCTGTCCAAATGAATGAGCCTCTTGAAATCTATCCACAGCAAAAAGTTCACAGATCCAAGTTAAGAAGTTCTGGTGTTGTAGTCTGGGTTCAGATGCTAACTCCTCTCCTTCATAACTTTGTGACCATGGGCAAATCACATATCCTCTCTCTGTCTCAGTTTCTGCATTCACAAAATATTGAGTGTGGGGAGAAAAAGAATAATAGTTCTCCCTTCCCTGAGAATTCTACTCTCATATTTCATTGCAGCAGGAGATCTTCTCTAGGACTCTTGAAGGCTATGGAAAAGACGCATAAACTCTAGCAGACCCTACCAAGCTATAAGCTGACTTATAGAAACCGAGAAAAGATACCTCCACATAGCATAGGGCTAACAAGGTTCTGTGTACAGACCCAAATAATGGACTGTCACCTGACAACTGGCTTCCCCACAGCAGGAGAATCTCATCACTAGAAGACGGACCACTAGCCTGTTTGTTCTTTTGTTTAGTTTAGCCACAACTGACCATTGAACAGTCTGTGAAGGTTGAAGGTATGGGGAGATTCCACTTTCTCTTAGTAAAGGGAATTATCCAAACTTATGACTCAACAAACAGACCTTTTAAAGTTAGAGAAAGTCTGGTCTATCTGTTTAATTGAGTTGGGGGTTTTTTGCCTTTTGTTTTTTGGATTTTTTTGTAAGGCAGTTGGGGTTAAATGATTTGCCCAGGGTCACACAGCCAGTAATTGTCAAGTGTCTGAGCTCAAATTTGAACTCAAGTCTTTCTCACTCCAGGGCCAGTGTTCTATCTACTGTACCACCTAGGTGCCCCCTTAATAGGGCAGCTAGGATAAGGATCTAATGAGATAATACAATCAAGTGCTTTGTCAGTGGTAAAAGACTATGAATGTACAAGTTCATCTGTAGTACTATTTCTGTGGTGCTTATTTACTTACAAGAATAACCCTATTGTTTCAAACTTTCTGATGCTACCATCCTTGTTGGCATGTCCCTGGGGCTGTTCCTGTTTGAGAACACTCCAGCTCAACAAGAGGACTCATCCTGATGGCATCATTCTCTTCCAAATTCTTCCATTTCTAGCTTTTACAAGCTCTTTTCCAAGAAAGCAGCAGATGAAATGATTAGAATGAAATTTGTTCAGACAGATGTGTGTTGGTAAAACATCATGCTGCCTAAAACGCTTGGGTTAGTGGGAGGGAATTCATTGAGTATGCTGGGTGTGAGACCTGAAGAGCTCCCTCTTCTCAATCTCTGTCAGCTGCTTTCTGTGGAATTGTTTCTTCTCATCATTCACCTGGACTTCACTTAGCAGTTGAGAGAAGCTGCTTTAAGACAATTAGACATAAGAAAAGGAAGTTTCATTAGCTGTGGTCCTGCCAAGCTGTTCATGGCATGTCAGATTCTTGTAAAAGCATGAGAACCAAAGGAAAACTGTTCATTGTCTCCGCACTGGGGGGGAACTACAGGAAGAAACAATTGCCAAAAGCCAGAGAACAGAGCCAGAAAGACTATATTCATATGTGGGGCAAATGAGTAACTTAAATTTATTTACGTTAAAACTGTAAGCTGTGCTAAGAAAAAAAGTCACACTTTCCAAACTCATCGCCACTTCACTTTAATTAAGATTTTAAAAAAAGCACCACCCACTTATCTTGTGCTTCATTATTTTGGCAACACACCAATATGGATTTCACTGGAAACTTATCAGTGGGGTAGAAAAAAAAAAAGCAAATGACTGACCACCTAAAATAGCTGGACTAAATGTAGTCCCACAGCTACTATATACAAAGAAATCATTTAAAGATGTTACAAAGCGAAGTTTTATGTTATCAGAATGTAGAAAGTTTTGTAATGTCCATATGAAATAATTTGAAATAACCTTTTTATATTTTTTAATAGAGAAGATTCTGAGTTCCAGCTTCTTCTTGGGCCATATCCAAGATGGTTAGTTCCATACAATATTCACTTTAAGAAGAGAAAAGTTTGAGTGAATATCAGAGTCCAACAAAATATTTCTATATCTAGGTCTGTTCTTCTAGTCTCTAAGTGATCATTTTTCAAAGGACATCATCATGTTAAAATTATCCAAGTCTCCTTATGACCTATTATTTCTCTTCATGGAACCTCTGCAGATATGCTTTATCTTGTCACTTCTCACGTACAGGAATTCCCAGTGAAACAACATAAAATCTCTCCTACAAGTGATTTGCAAAATCATTCCTCTGCAGGTTTTCCCCAAGTCTTTGTGATTCAGACTTGAAGGAACAGAACAAAAAATAACCACATGAGCCAGGACCTGAAAGGGTTATGCATTATTTATTGACTAATAAACATAATTTATTATGGCATATAATAGATATGCTCCAAGGCTTGTGGCATTAGGTATGTTGATACCATCGAAATAGTTGTGGGTAAACAGCTGTAATTCTTCTGCATTGCAGTAGAGATTTCCTCACCCTGGGAATTGTTTTCTTTGTTATAGGCAGACTTCAGTGTAGTATCCATCTTAGAAAGTCTCTGGACCCAGCCAAGGTACAGATAGATTTCTGTTTCAGTGAGTTGAAAGGGTTACCTGCTCCCTTTAAGACAGAGGGCAGCTCAGATTGGCATATAAATACCCTTATGAGAGTGGAATTAGTCAGCCACAGTCAAAGTAGGACCTGTCACAGATTTAAGCATTCAAGGGACTTTGTTGGAAGTGTCAAACTAAAATTGAGTAGTTCTACAGGGTCACTCATAAGAAATGTCAAATTAAAAGAGTCAAAAGAAAAGAAAGTTGGATCTGGAATTTCCATAAATAATAACAGGCTCAACATTCCCACTGAGCCCTAGTCTTGCCACTCAGATATGTATTTTTTATTCTTCTTCTGCGACACCTGTGTTAAAAGAATTTATGACTAAATGAAGTAAATGTTCACTGCTAGCTGATTTTAGTGGACACTCCTAGTAATCAGGTGTCTTTCTTCTCCCCACAAACTTCACTCCTAGAATTTAATTTTATTTATTTATATATTTGCCTCCAGGATTAGAGGTCCTTTAAATTCCCTATTATGGCACCAGGTCATAGGATGGCAGGCTTATACCTTAAAGCTCAAAGTCCTGGGTGCTTTACAGTGAAATAATTAAGGATAAACATATGTGAAAAAGGACAAAATAAACATGGCATCTCTGCCAGGATGTGCACCATTAGTCCATCTCAAACTGGTAGAAGTATACTTTACTGTGGGGTATAGCTATGTTCCTGAGAAATGAGAAATCATTTTGTAAATATTTTATTTCAAATTCATTAGTAAAGATTATAGCTTAAAATACAAAGTCAATAAATCAATTATATAATGTTTTGTTGTCAATATTCCTTTTTCTTCATAACTTACTAAACAAGTAGCAAGGAATAAACTTGGATTTGTATACTTTACAATCCTAGGTGATCTGATTCTAGTCCTAATTCTATTTTTTTCCCTCCAATGAGCACTTATTAAGTGCCTACTATGTGCAAAGCATCAGTGTTAGGCTCTGAAGAGACAAGGACAGAATGAACAAACTTCCTTCCTTGAGGAGTTAATGTTTTATTGGGGGATGATGTTGTGTCTCCTACTGCCTGAAAGGTGAGCCCTGGGAGTGACCTTATACACTGCAAAGGTAGCTGATGCCAGTATGTGAAGCTAGGCCCCTGTGAGGAACCTAGTGCTCATGAGTTGAATATAGCTTTTCTAAATAAAGATAGCATGATTTAATGGAAAGGGCATTGATTTGTAGTCAGAGGATATGGATTCTGCCTCTTATTATATTTACAGCCACAGACAGGCAAGTCACCTCTGTGGGTCTCAGTCTCCCTTTGTTGTACTAAGTGACCTCTGAGGTCCCTTCCAGGTCCTCAGTTATCTTATGGTTATTTTTAATGCCCTTCTCTTTTAATTGAGGTTCCCATAAGTTTCCCGGCAGCAGTCACTTCCTGTCTCCAAGTCAGGCAAGAGGTTGGTTTCCCAGCATTCAATAAAGACATGGAGTTGTGCCACCAGAATGCAGTGTTGGCATTCATTTGCTTCCGTCTATTGCCAAATAGTGCTGGTGTTACGAGGGGTCAAACTCAGGTTCTAAGGTGACCTGAAAGGTTAGATCAAATTTCAGAAGGGATTTTCTTCCTTCAGAAACTAGGAATCTTGAGATTAATGACTGTCATTTCGGTGCTGAGGTGTCCCTCAGACAGGTGGGAGGAGGACAACTCTTTGCAGGAGTGGATTTTAATCTGTCCCTAAGATTAAACCTTGAGTAGAAGGCAGGTGTGGTACCACAAAGGAACCTGTGTCATTTGCTTTTATAGAGAGTTATTTATGGCTCTAGTATGTCTTTGTGTCCAGGAAAGAGACCTATCATTTCCTTAAGGATTAACTGCATTTGATCCTGGCCTATTTCTATAATTGGGAAATGAATCCACTCAAACCAAGCTGACAATATCGTTTGGTTGTCTTGGAGAAGCCAGAGCTCTTGATCTCCAAGGAAAAGGTAAATTAAGTGTATCAGGGGTTGGGACACAATCTTTCAAAGTGGGCATATTTGACTTTCTACAGGGCAAGCTAGAATGAACCCATCAGGATCTCACATCTGATAGGGATGGATAGGCCAAGGCAGCCTGATCCTTTGTGCCTAGTAATCCAGCTTTACCAAACTGACATTGTATAAGAAAATTAGGTCAGGAAAGCCAATTAAAGAGAAGGCTCATTCTGGGTCACTAATGACAGGGTAGCAGAGTGCAGCATCAAATAACTACCACTTGCCACAGTAGGAAACAGGCTTTCGGGTAAACTGCAAATTAATCTCTCCATGCATTTATTTAAACTTGAGTGTTTCTTCTTCCCCAGCCACAATAACAGTGAAAGTCTTACATAAAGGAGAGAATAGTAGGTGGAAAGACTTTGGAGGTGTGAAAACAGCCGTTCTAACCACACAGTGGTGACTCTGGGGGTAGGGACAGGGTCTAGAATTGGATGTGATCTTAGAGACCATCTATTCTATTCTCCTTATTTACAAATGAAAAACCAGGTGCTGAGAAGACTAAGTACCTTGCCCATAATCACCCAGGGATGGGAAATATGTTGGGCATAGGATATAGAACCGGAAGATGCCATAGACATCTTGGAGTCCAGTCTCCCCATTTCACAGATGAGGACGCTGAGGACCAAAGGTTAAGTGACTCACCCAAGGTCACACAGGCAGTAAGCAGGGGAGCTGGGGAATGTACTTGACATTTAGCATGAGAGAGGAAGCCCCAATAGCCCACCTTCACAGGCAAATAAAATTCTTAGCTTCGGCATGTTTATTTTGTTATTTCAAATGCAAGTGTCCCCTCCCCTTTTTTTTTTTAAATTCTATTTGTTCTATCTGGCATGAAAAATAGTGTTATGTAATAACCACTTTCAGAGGTAGCTTGGTGGAATGGATAGGTGGTGGATTGGGAGTCAGGTAAACCCTGTGTTCAAATCATGCCCCTGACACTTACTAGCTGTGTAACTGTGGTCAAATAATTTAACCCCTGAACTTCTGTTTTCTCATTTATAAAACTAGGATAATAATCCTTAGTATCTATTTCACAGGGTGGTTGGAAGCCTAAAATCAGCTAACGTATATAAAATGCTTTGCAAGCTTTAAAACAGTGTATGAATCCATTATTATGATTAATGTTCTCTTGCTTTAATGAGCAACCAACACTTTGGCATGTCTTCTCTTGCTGGATCCTCACCAGCCTGTCTCAGAAGTGAGGTGACACCGTAGGCAGGGTACTGGGCCCAGAGTCAGGGAGACCTGTGCTCAAATCCAGCCTCTGGCAGTGTGACCTTGGGCAATTCACTTACCTCTGCTTGCCTCAGTTTCCTCAACTGTAAAAATGGGGTAGTATCTACCTTACATGATTGTTTTGAGGATACAATGAGATATTTATAAAACATTTTTCAAACTTTAAGAGATGCCGGCTAATTATTATTTCAGGTTTTCTGACTCAAAGTCAAGCATTCTTTTTCCAGTTGTAATAGTAGCTCACATTTGTATAGCACTAGAGGGGGTTACAACATCCCTGTAAAATAGGTGGTGTATAAATATTATCTCCGTGTTGCAGCTCTGAAATTCCTGCTCTAGGGCCCCTGCTCCTCTGATTGATGAGTGAGTGCCTCACACGCCTACAATATCAAGCTGGCCCCAGCTAGGTTCCACTTTATTCTATGCCCATCTTCTCCCTTCTCCCTTCTCCCTTTAGCTTTTCTAGTTCTGGAACCATAATCAAAACAGTGCCGCCAGTACTATGGAAAGACTATGGTAATCTACTCCCTTTTGGCTCCATTTACTATCCTGATGAGTTTCCAAAACACAGTGTCCACTCTGGCTAATTCCTGTTTTTTAATTTCCCATCTTTTTCTATTAGATTTTAAGCGTCTTGAGGGTAGAGAACTGTAGTTCTTCTCATTAACTGTATCTCTGAGGCACTTTGCACTATAGTAGGTCCTTAATAAATGTAGACTGTATTAAATTGAATTGTCTTCACTTGTACATTTGTAGACTCAGCAGTTAATATAGCACTTGACACTTGATGATATTTCCCCCATTCATTCATTTACACCTGGGAGAGGCATCTTTGTTACCTGGATAGGCCTTGGTCTTGCTGTCCTTGAAGGCACATACAGACTTTGTGACCCAGGGCAAGTCAGTTTCTCAGTATTCAAGGCAACTGGCTAAGCCTGTAAGTTGCAGAGAAGGTGCCAACCTGCCTTAGTAGAGGGACTTTCCTCATCTGGAAGTTTCCTATAGCAATGATCTCACAGGTCTGGTCCCTTTCTATCTTTTCCATTTACATATAAGCAATTACCTGACATTTATTTTTAAATGTTTTATTTATACCTGTTTTGGTCATATTTTTATACACTCATGTGATTTTTCAAATGGCATGAAGTAAAATTCTTGAAGCTAGAGACTCATTTTTGTCTCTGTATGCCTAATACCTAAGACATAGTAGGGATTTAATGGTTGAGTATCAGAGTTTTTCAATCAAGAATCAACTATTATTATGTGCCAGGCACTTTCCAAAGGGCTTGGAATACTGGGACAAAAGCTATGCTGCCCCTCCCCTCAGGGAGCTTGCATTCTAAGGGGGGGGGGGGGGTTAGGGTAGAACTTGTACATCCATATACAAAAGGTAGACAAAATGAGTAGGAGGTAGTTTGGGGGAGGAGAGATAAAGAGGAAGGCAACCAGCATTTATTAAGCAAGTGTCTAGTTAGTCTGAAGCCAAATTTGAACTCAGGTATTCCTTACTCCAGGCCTAGTATTCTGTCCACCGTGTCTCATCTAGCTTCTGAGAAAAGGCTTCATGCCCAAAACCCGGGTGCTTGAGATTAGTCCTGAAGGTGACCAGGGTAGGAGGCAGAAGTGAGAAAGGAGAACATTTCAGACGGAGGGACAGCCAGTGCCAAGTCCAGAGGTGGAGGGAGGTGTATAAGGAACCTCCAGCAGGTCAGTGTGGCCAAAGGGGAATCAGAAGGGTGGAGAGGTAGGAAGGGACCCCCTTGGGAAGGGCTTAAATGCCTTAGACAGTCAAGTGATTGGCCCAAGGCCAAACAGCTGGTTAGGAAAGGAGCCCAGGCCTCCTGAGGACAAAGCCTGCGTTCTGGGTGCCCCACAACTGCTACTCTTATACGTGCTTCCTTCTGTGTGCTAGAGGGGAAGTGCTAGCTTCTTGGCTCTATCCATGTGTTTCCCTTCCCTTATTATTGTCCTTGACATGTACTTCCCTTACACAGAAAACACAGAAACCCAGAATAATTTCCGTGTGTATGTGTGTGTGTGTCTGTCTGTATACATATACATATATATGCATATATACATATATATAAAATTTTAAAGCATTTCCCATCTGGCTACTTCCTAAAGCAGCAGGTGTTAACAAAGGAAGTTTGAAACAGCAAGGTGTCCAAGCCACTGGAAGAGAATTTGAGCTCAGGCTTCTCACTGGTGGAGGAAGGGTGGGGGCTCCAAACTGTTCCAATTACTACACACCCACATATTTCTCGAGTACCTATTATGTGCTCAGAGAGCAGTAAAACAGGTAGCCACTGCCTTCGAGTATCTTATATTGCTTTGGGAGAAACCAAGATCACTTATGTGGAACAGAAATGTATACAGGACAATATAATCTTGTGTACTCCAGACTGTATGTGCTGACTGGGGTTAGAGAAAAGAAGCATTAGCGAAGACTGTTTAGAAATGGAAGGGACTTTAGAGACATCTAGGCTGGCTGCCTCGTTGCAGAAGGAAGCTGAGGCCCATAAAGTTCTTCAAGTATCTAGATGGCTCAGGAAATAGAGCTCCGAGCCTGGAGTCTGAAAGACCTGAATTCAAATCAGGGTTTAGACATTTACTAGCCGTGTGACCCTGGGTAAGTCACTTAACCTCTGCCCCAGTGTATTGTTGTTATTAAGTCATTTCAGTAGTATCCTCTTCATGACCTTGTCCTTGTCCAGTTGGAGTTTTCTTGACAATAATACTGGAGTGATTGGCTATTTTCCATTTCATTTTACAGATGAGGAAACTGAGGCAAACAGGGTTAAGTGACTTGCCCAGGATCACACAGCTAGTAAGTATCTAAGACCAGATTTGAACTCAGGAAAACAAGTCTTCTAGTTGCCCTTTGCCTCAGTTTCCCCACCTGTAAAATGGGACAAATAATAGTACCTACCTCCCAGGGTCATTATGAGAATCAAATGAGATAATATCTATAAACCACTTAGCATAGTACCTGGCATGTAGTAAGTGCTATATAAATGTTACTGATTATTATTAGCTATTAAAATGAGATAATAATTGTAAAGTGCTTAGCACAGTGCTTGACGTACAGTGAGTGCTATATAAAGGTCGGCTTTGATAATGGTGATGTTGGTGGTGATGATGATGATGATGATGATGATGGTGAGTAGGCTGATGTTCAGTGTGGAAAAGAGAAGACCAGGGGGGAGATGATAACTTTCTCCAGATTTGAAACATTATCACTTGGAAGAGGGATGGGATTTATTCTATTTGGTTCCAAAGTGCAGAACCAGGAGCAATGGGGTATAAGTTGTAAAGAAGTCAATTTAGGCTTAATGTCAGAAAAAAAACATTCCTCGTGCTTAATGCTGTCCAGTAGTAGGAGGGGCCGTTGCTCCTCCTTGGGGGTCTTCAAGCCCAGGGTGGATGATCACTCATCAGTTACATTAAGGTGCAGATTGGACTGGACTAGATGGTCACCAAGATCTCTTCCAGCTATCCAGTTCTGAAATTCTGTAACTTTGCCCAAGATCACATGGTTATTTGGTTGCCTTTCCTGACCCTGAGACTGTGTTCATTTAGGTGAAAGTAGGACTCAAGCAGGGTCACAAAGAATGGTGGTGTGGTATGGGGCGGTTCCAGTTAAGGGAGTGACAGGAGCAGAGGCAAAGACACAGAAATGAGCATAGAGAAAAGGGCAGTGTGTGTGTTGCCCTTGGGTGAGGGATGAAGTTGGGGAGGTGAATGGGGGCCAATTATGGAGGACCATGAAAGTCAGCAGAGGAAGTATAATGGGATAGGTTCAGAAGTGTGAATGGCTTTACGGCTTCTGAACCAGGAGGATGAGAGTGGTAATCTAGGAAAGTTTACTTTAGTAGCAGTGTCATAATAGCCCTCACCATGATCACACTGTTCCTACAACAGACCTGGCTGGTAGGATGGTGTAATCACTGGTCATTTCAGTTTTACAAATGAGGTAACTAAGGTTCGGAGAATTTACGTGATGTATTTAGGGTCACATAGCAAGCATCAGAACCAGAACTGGGATAATGTTGAACTGAATTTCTACTACATTGGGTATAGGATAAATAATAGCTATGGGGCAGCTAGCATTTATATAGCACTTTAAGGTTGGCAAACTGCTTTGTGTGCATTGCTTTATTTGGTCCTTGCAACCTGTGAGGTAAGTACTCTTATTATCCCCATTGTACAGATAGAGGGATTGAGGCCAAGAGAGGACTAGCCCAGGGCCACGCAACTTGTGTCTGAGGCAGGATTTGAATTCAGGTCTTCCTGACTCTAGGACCTATACTCTGTCTGCTGTACCACCTAGCTTCCTAGAATTAGCCAAGGTGGGAGGCTACTGCATTATTCTAGTTGAGAAGGTCTACATTAGGGTGATGCCTGTAGAAAGGAGCATGAAAGATTACATATGAAAGTCATCTCAGAGGAAGAATTGTCAGGATGTGGTGCCAGGACTGGTTCTATGCACGCATGTGCACATGTGCACACTCCCTAGTCATTGTTACTGGGCAAGTATATACACATGCACATATATTTGCCTCTGTGTGTGTTATTGTTTCTGGGCATGTATACATACATATGTGTGTATATATACACACATAAGCATGCATATATACACATATACACATACATGCTAATTATTGTTCCTAAGAATGCCCCTAACCCCACTATACTCCTCCCTTAGGAGCAGAGGCAGGTCCATACTCCTTCCTTAACCTCTCACTTTGTTTTTGGAATCAACTCTTCCCATCCCTGCTGTGCATTAAACCTCCAGCACACCCTGGTTCTAAAATAAAAGGTGACCATGATATTGCTGAGCTAGCAAAATTCTGTGTGGTCCTGATAGGCCAAGGAAGCTATGGATACAAAGGGTTTTCTAGTTGGTCTTCTCAGGCTCTCCTAGGCAATCAGGCCCTGGGTGAAGCTTCAAAACTGTTTTTGAAGGAGGGTGAACTCTTTCACTAGTGCTGTCTGTGGCCTCTTAGCTTAAATCTTTCTCTGCCAGATCAGTTCTGTGTGACACAGCACAGGATTTCCACAGAGTAGGCTGATCATTAATGGGAGATAACACAAGCTCTTTAATTAGCCATTGCACATGTTGTTCAGTCAATGCTGAGAGCACCTTTCCAAGGCTTGGCATTTTGCAATAGGAGACTAATTTTGACTTTTGGGTTCTTCTATCAGCCTGGTATATTTTCTCTTTACTTAGAGAGCAGATGAAACGATGCTTTGGTTTTTAACTGAACTCATAGATTATTCTTATTTTAGGAAAAAAATACTCTAAATGGGGGGAAATGCATGCATCAAACCAGACCCATAACAGGTGGAGGAAGACTGATCTAATTTCTTAGAGTGCTCTGGAGGATGAAGTAATGACTGAGAAAAGCCTCCCGGTGGAGCCAGTTGGGGCTCCAGTTAAAATCATGACTATTCCCAGAGCCAGACTAACTGGGTCAGAGTATTTCAAGATGTAGCATTGGTTCAGAGGAAAGCACCTTTGGGCAACTGTTTTATAATCACTGCCATGAGCTTCCAGTGGAATTTCCTTCTTTGGCAGTGTTTCTTTAGAAAACCGAAGTCTCATTGACCTAGAAAAACTGAAGTTGGGGTCCTTCCTGAATTCAAGAAGATGGACTAGCTCAATGACCTCTCTCAACTTTTAAGTCTGTAACTCTTTGATTAAAAAAAATATCTTTTGTTTTTTTTTTAGTGAACTAATTTTGTTTTTTCTATCCGTCATTTCATAATATTCCCCTCTTCTTCCTCAAACCTTCTTCTTATAATAGAGAAAAGCCCTAAGCAAAACTGAACATCATATGTACCTTTCAGCTTCCAATAGAGGCCCCTATGAGAGAGGAAGAAGGTATGATTCCATCTTTCCCTCTAAACAGTCTCTTTGCATTGCTGGGGGCCTTCTGAGGGCAAAAATCCCCCAAACAAACAAGGAAACACGATATATCCTTCACTCATCTCTGCTCCTGTATCATTGGTGAATATTTAAAATTTTAAAAAGAAAAGAAAAGGTCACCCCTGAGCCTGGAAGTCTTTGCTGTGTAATGTATATTTCCAAAGGGAAAAGTTTGCTGGCTTGTGTGGGTAGAATGCATTTGCTGATCCCAGCTCTGACCTTGGAAGCTGGTGCCCGCTGTGGTGGTACTGGCACCTTCACTCAGACAGAGTGAAATGCCTAGGGGAAATGATATTTGTCTTTTCCTGTCACTACTCAGCCTTGCTTGCTTTCTTAACCATAAAAATTCTAGCTAAAAGTGAAATGGACTCCTTTGCAAAGGGTTTCTTGTTTAAGTATGATTTCCCTAATTTCATGAGGCTTAGTTAGGAGATCAATGGCAAGGCTCTGATATATTCACCTACCAGGCTATAGTAAGGAGTTCTTACATTTTTTTTTTTTTGCGTCATGGACACCTTTGGCAGTCTGGTGAAGCCTCTGGAACCCTTCGCACACTCACATTTTTAACAGTTGAAAGATATACTAGATTTCAGTTAGAAGACAGATAATTTTTCCCCATCCATATCCATGGACACCCTGAAATCTAGGACCCAGATTAAGATCTTTTTAGGTGAGTATTCTAATTCTTTTATCCAACTCCTTTGTGTTTGTTTACTTATATTAATTACATCCCATTTTTCTGAGCAATCATGCAGAAATCACTAGTGTTTTACACATTTCCTGATATATTGTAGGCATTTAATAAGTTTTTTGACTTGCATTGAAAAAATGCGAAAGATACATAAATCTTTTATTTAAAATACATCCATGAATCTAACCTACATAATTTTTTTTTTACTAAAATGCATCAACACATGTAAATTGTCACTGAATTGTGAGTGATCCTGAAATTTCAGCCACTTCACTGAGAGCTGGGAACAGAAATGCTAGGCTGAAAGACATCAAAGATAGCAAATATTTATTGAATGCGGTTTGTATCCAAGTCCCTATGGAATGGACTGCAGAAGAAAGAATGAATAGTTAAACAGCATCCCTGACCTGACAGTCTAGTTGGGGAAATTAAAACAAGTGGTAAATGCCATATGAAGTGCTATACGAATGTGATGGAATACTATGGTGCTGTAAGAAAGGATGAGCTCAATGATTTTAGAAAGACATGGAAAGGCATGAAATAATGAAGAATGAAATGAGCAGAACCAAGAGAACATTGTATACAGTAACAGCAATATTTTTTTAAGACAGGCTCTGAGCAAAGTCATTTTATCTATTATAAATACCCAGATTTGTGGCAACTAGGTGTCCTAGTGAATAGAGCACCAGCCCTGGAGTGAGGAGGACCTGTGTTCAAATGTGGCCTCAGACATGTAACACTTACTAACTGTGTGCCCTTGGGCAAGTCACTTAACTCCAATTGCCCTGCCTTTCCCCCTCCAAAAAAAGCAATTAATTAATTAACTAAATGCCCAGATTAATTATAAAGGACATGTGAAGAAACATGCAATCTGCATCCAGAGAAAGAAAGAACTGATAAATAAAATTATGTATAGAATAATTTTACCTATACATATACCTATTGGTGTCTAATGGTAGCCAACGCTAGGGTGGGGAGGGGGACAGGGAAGAAATTTACGTGATAACTTTACATTATATATTTAAAAGGAAGGGCAAATTATATATAATTGATTTGTAGTTTCATGTGCAGTCTTTTTATTCTACTTCATTATAGAAAAAATAATTTTTTAAAAAAGAAAAAAATAAAGTGAGTAAAGTATTTTTCAGAGGAAGGAGATTCTAAAGCTTGTTGGCAACATCAGGGAAAGCTTCTTGAAGGAGGCCACATTCTGAACTGGGTTTTGAAAGAAAGAAGGATGACTGAGTAATAGCTTACCTTTTGCCAGAGAAAAGAGAATAGGGATAAGGAGATCAAGCATCACAGGCATGTGGAATAGCTTGATTAAAGATACAGCAATGACAGTGGATGGAGGGTGGGGGAACAGTGAAGAATCATTCCCAGTTTGACTAGAAGTAATAAGAGATTTGGAAAAGTGGGTTACGGTCACAACATAGAAATATAATTGTTATTTTATTCATAACCTTCTGATAATAGGTAAGAACTTGTTAAATCACTTTTTAGTCTTGCCCAACTCTTCATGACTCCACTTGGGGTTTTCTTGGCAAAGATACTTGAGTGGTTTGCCCTTTCCTTCTCCAGCTTGTTTTCCAGATGAGGAAACTGAGGCAAGCAAAATAAGGTGATTTCCCAGGGTTACATAGCTAGCAAGTGTCTGAGGTCAGATTTGAACTCATGAAGACGAGTCTTCCTGATTTCAAGCTCAATGCTCTATCCATTGCACCACCTAGATGCCTTCTACTACAATCACTTCCTTTATCCCTGTAGCACATAATGAGAGTAGCCTTCGACATACACTAGTGATCCCATTCTATTCCATTTTCTCCATCAGTCTGCTTGTTCATCACTAACATCCCCAGTCACTCACTTATCTTCAATCTTTCTCTCTCCACTGACTGCTCCCCTACTATCTACAAACATGTCCATGTCTCCTCTATTCTTACTTGATCCTTCCGTCCCAGGTAGCTATCGTCACATAGCTCTCCTTTTTGTGGCTAACCTCCTTGAGAATGTCATCAGTAACATGACCTCTCACTTCTCTTCTTAGCTCTAGCTTCCTACCTGTTCTCTCCAAAGTTACCATTGATTTCTTAATGACCAAATCTAATAGTCTTTTCTCAATCAGCATTTTTCTTGACCTCCCTGCAGCCTTCAGCGCTATTGATTACTCTCTTCTTGAAACTCTCATCTCTAGGTTTTCCTAAAACTATTCTCCTTCTAGTTCTCCTGCTATCTATCTGACCACCACTTCTCAGTCTTCTTTGCAAGATCTTCATCTAAGTCACACCCACTAACATAGTTATCCACAGAGTTCTGTCCTAGGCCCCTTTCTCTTCTTCCTTGGTACTATTACGCCTGGTAATCTCATTCATCTCTCCATAGATTCAATTATCATCTCTATAAAGATGATTCTCAGATTTGTTTTTTTTGTTCTAATCTTTCTGGACCTCTGGTCCCACACTTCCAATTGCTTATTAGGCATCTCAAACTAGATCTCCTGTAGACATCTTAAACCCAACATTTCCAAAATTGAACTCATTACCTTCTCCCATCTCTAAATCCCCCTCTTCCTTTTTTGAATGCCACCATCCTCCTGGTCACCCAGATTCTCAACCTAAGTGTTGCCCTCAAATCTTTACTCTCTCTCAATCCCATATAAATCCATTTCCAAGGCATATTGATTTTTACCTTCACAATCTTTTTCACACACACCCTCTTATCTCCTCTGTCCACTACAAGCCCTCATCACTTCACATTTCAACTATTACAAATTGCTGGTTGACCTCTGTTTCCCTACTCTGATCCATCTTCCACTCTGCTGTCAAGTGATCTTCCTAAAGTTTGGGTTGGACCATATCATACATCCACCTCTCCCTCGACTCAATAAACTTGAGTGACTTCTGTATCACCTCCAGAATCAAATATAAAATTCTCTGCTTGGTATTCAGAACCCTTCATAAGGTACCCCCTTCCCATTTTCTAGTCTTCTTACATTTTACCCCCTTCCAGGTACTCTGTAATCCCATGGCAATGTCCTTTTCACTGTTAATAAGGGATTCCGTGGCTTCCTTGAATTCTTTCATGTTCCAGTTAACATCCTATTTTCTAAGGAAAGTCTTTCCTGATCCCTCATAATTCTAGAACCTTCTCTCTGTTATTTATTTCCTACTTATACTATGTACAGTTTGTTTGTATATAGTCATTTTGCATTTCTCCCATTAGACCATGAGCTCTATTAGCACCAGCGACTGTTTTTTGCCTTACTTTGTATCACTAGAGCTCAGTACAGTGTGGGGCACATACATAGTAAGTACTTTATAAACTGTATATTGACTGACTCTGGCAGTAGAATTACTGTTTGACCTTGGACTATCTTACTTTCAAAGTCACTGGTTGTTCAAGAATCATTTTTTGAAAGCCACAGCTTTATGACCTGAGATAATGCTGACTCCAGCCACAAATACAAGTTTCTAAGGGACCTCCCAGGAGAGCTAGATAGGGAAACTCCTGTTAAGTTAACAAGTTAATGCTGAGACAGGGCAAGTTCATAGTCCCAGGTAGAGTGTGCATATCAGGTGTTCAAGCTGATAGTTACACCTGATCTTACTAACAAGAAACACGTTGTTTCTCTATGCTTAGCCAGATACTAATGGGATGTTTGGACTGGCTTGTTTAAATTCTTTGGTGGAGGGGGGGGAGGAAGGGGAAGGGAATAAGAACACTACCAGTTGAAACAGTGAGTAATTATATTTGTAAAGCTGTAAAATTCCTTGCTTGAGAGGTGCTTTCTCAGTACCAAACTGGAACATTTTTGAAAAGTCAGAAAAGCTCCTTTCTCATTAAGAGTGCAGATTCTGTGTTCCTTTGCCTGCCTAGGACAGTTTAAATATCCCAAGCCAAGGCCCTGCAGCCAGAAAAAAAAATACTAGCCATTTTGAAGTGTGTGTAGAAACACAGACAATTTTGAGAATGACTTACCAGTTTAGTAGGGTGGAAACTACCCACCAAATCATATGAGATCCACCAAAAAGCATCATCGAATCTCAGAGATGAAAAGTCATACTCATTGTTTGCCTCAAGCTAGGACTGGTTCTTCACAGTTGCTTAACCTTCTATCCACTCTGACATCTGTGCTTTTGGTCAGCCTATTCCCTCTACTTGAAATGCTTGCCCTCCAGTTCCCACCTACTATTCAGTTTAAAAGTTAGACTATACCCTATTTATCCTTCCTTCATCACTTAGTTCAAAATATGACTTTCTTCATGAAGTCTTCCTTAATTCTACCAATGATAGTACTTTACAGTGAGCAGAAGAGGATGTGGAAAAGCAGGATGTGATCCCTGGCTCACAGGGTGCTGGTTGACTCGTGTTCAGTGATAGTGAACAGCATAAGACAAAATATAATAAAGTTCAATTATAGAGCTCAAGCATGCACAGGATTTTTTAGAATACAGCCTCCCAATGAGATTAGCACAAGCCATATTGTCCCTATTTTGTACATGAGGAAGCTGTAAAGATTAGAGGTCACACAGTTAGCGAGTGCAGAGCTGACACTGCCAGGTTTTCTGACATCAGGCGCTATTACATGCTGCCTGTGGAGGAAATGACATGGGAAATAATATCAGAAAACCTGGGTTCAAGTCTCACCTTTACCCCTTACTAATTGTGTGACCTTGGGAATCCCTTCAGCCCTCTGACCTTGTTCCCTCAACTATAAAATAGAGATAATAATTCTTTCACTGTCCTACTCTCCAAGGTATGACGAGGAAAGGACGTCGTGATGCCGCTTGGGATCTTTTACTCTCTCCAGTCCAACTACTGACCTCTCCAGCTTACTTTAAGTCCCCACTAAAATCCCACCTTCTCCAACCCCTCTTAATTCCAGTGCCTTCCCTCCCTTAGCTATTTCCTATTTTTTCCTTTATATAGCTTGCTTTGCATGTATTTATTTACATGTTGTCTCCTTAGATTGGAAACTCCTTGAGGGCAGAGACCATCTTTTGCCTCTTTTTGTATCCCCAGCACTCAGCACAGTGCTTGGCACCTAGTAGATGCTTAATAAATGTTTGTTGATCAATTGATTGATTGATTAAATGCTGGAGGGATTTAGAGGTAGGGGAAGAAGGAGAGCTGGATATAAATCAGGGAAGATTTCATAAAGAAATAATCATGGTGCTTATAGTGTGTGTATGTGTGTGTGCGTGTGTGTGTGTGTGTGTGTGTTTTGCAGGAACAGCATGGTATAGTAAATAATAATAAAAAGCCTTGGAATTAGAATTGTGAGACCTGGATTCAAATACTGGTTTATTACCAGTATAACCTTGGGCTAATCATTTATCCTTCTTGGGCCTTGGTTTCCCCAAATTTAAAATTAAGGGTTCTGACTAGATGACAGCTGAGGCCCCGTCCAGCTCTAGATCTATGACCCTTTTATCCTGTGATATGAACCTTGCTCTTTCTGGCTCCTAGCTCAGCTTACTGACTGTATTACACCCCACTTTTTCTCCACAAAATGGAATTAATAAAGGCTATACTACCCATGTCATTGAGCTATTGGGAATAAAGTGCTTCACTTACCTTAGAGCAATGGTTCTAAACCTTCCTAATGCTGCGACCCTTTAATACAGTTCCTCATGTTGTGGTGACCCCCAACCATAAAATTATTTTCATTGCTACTTCATAAGTGTAATTTTGCTACTGTTACGAAGCATAATGTGAATATCTGACATGCAGGATATATTTAAATTGAACATAACCCACAGATTGAGAACCACTGCCTTAGAGCATCATAAATATGGACCATCTTTATTGCCAAAATTATGAATTCTTACATATAAAATAGAGAGTAAGTATAATGGCAGCCCCTATGTTTCAGGTTTGTTGAGGACCAAGTGAGAAAATGTAAGTAAAGTTCTTTGCAAACTTTAATGTGCTCTGTCCATGCTACCTACCATTCTAATAATAATTGATAGCAATATTTGGGTGTCCCAGTGATACCTATTAGCATCAGGGCTTGTGCCTGTGTTGATGGGATCTTGTTTTTGGTTTTCAGTGGCCCACCCTCAGGACCCACATCACCCATCAGAGAAGCCCATCATCCAGTGCTACAAGTGTGGAGAGCCATGCAAGGGTGAAGTGCTCCGGGTTCAAGCCAGGCATTTCCACATCAAATGCTTCACCTGCAAAGGTATTGTGCCCATATGCTTCCTGACTTGACTGTTTAAGGTCGTAGGATATTAGGGCAGAAATGGGACCATTAGAAGTCATTTCATCCAACTTCCTCATTTTACAGAGGAAGAAACAGGGGCCCGGAAAAGGGAAGGGACTTACTTGTGGTCACCCTTCTCATAGTAGAACTCCAATGTCGCAGCTCTGTCCAGTGTTGTTTTTTTTCCCAGAAATCATATTGACTCTGTTCTCTCTACAGTCTACCCCAGAGATGGGGTTAATTTTAAATTTTACCCTAGAATAATAACTATAATTTGTTTTCTGGTTTAAGCAGTGTTCTCCTCACACTATAACCTGACAGGCTCTATATTTATTTGTTATTTATAGGGGGCTGTCTGGTAAAAGTCAAAGACTGTGGGTCACCAACCTGAGGATAAGGATGTACAGGCCCTAAACCATACCAAAATCACTGTTCTGAGGAGGAAGGTTACACCTTGCTTCATTTTCTCTTGCTTTGCAGAATGTAGAGAATGACTATACAAACCCATTCTCCATCATTAAAAAAAAAAAGCAAACAACCAAAAACACAGCAACCTTTTAGAAGTGAGGTTCCAAGCTTCTCATGCCCCTCACCCATTCTCCTGTTTTCCTGAGTGGATCACAATAATAGGTGGTTGAGTAGACAAGGACCTCCCTTGCTCAAAGATATCTTCTCTCAACAGGTCTATAAACTTGATATTTGCTCGGCTTATTAAACTCCTCTTTTAAAATAAAAATAACCCCTAAGAGTATTAAGCCTATCACTAGTCATTCATTCTTTAGTGGAAAATTCCTTCCTCAGATGGATGCCAGTTTCCTGTTTGGAAGCATGGGAATTTGATTTTGTGGGGACAAAAGAAGGATAGCTCTGAAACTCTAGGCATTTACAGAAAGACCTGAGGGTGTGTGTGGTGGTAAAAGTTTCAGAAAAGAGAGGGTACTGAAGATGAACTTTTCCTCAGACCCTAGCAACTAAGCTTGCTAACATTGGAAATAACTTCTTATACAACCTTTTTTATAATCATCATCAGTTTTCTCTCCTATAGCTGGGAAGGTGTTGGACTCAGTGATTTTTCAGATCCTTTCTGGATCTAGGAATTCAAGATTAGGATTCTAATTCTGGTACCTGACTTGGGCCTCTATCACTGAAATGCATAAAAGTTATGGATATTTGGCTGATAGTATTCTTGAAAAGATGCGGTGGTAGCTTATTAAATTATGTGTCTGTTCAAAATAGGCTTTTCTGGAGTTCTAAAACATTTTGGTCTAGGAAGGAAGCATGGTAGGGTGGAAAGAGCATTGCCTGATGCAAGAGGCCCCAGGCTCCAATCCCATTCATATTGCTTACTACCTCTGTGACCTTGGGCGAGTGATTGAACTTCCCCAGAATTCTCTTTTCACATCTGTAAAATGAGAGGGTTGTTGTTGATGACATCTGCAGTCCTTCTAGCTCCAGATCTGTGATCCAATTATCCCAAGGGAGATTTGGCAACCAAATTTGAAAATAGAGAAATTAGCAAGGTCTCTCGGCAGGCTCTGTTGCTTATCAACTGTGATCTTAAGCAAGTCATTGACCCTTGATGAGCTTGTAAAATGGGGGCAATGATACTTGAACCACTGACAGTCCTGGATTGTGAGAAAAGTGCTTTATAACTGCTTAATATGTAAGAGATTTTTTTTTATCATTTTTTTTATTTTTTCATTTGTTGTTGCTGAGTCATTTTTCAGTCATATCTGACTCTTTGTGACCCCATTTGGGGTTTTCTTGGCAAACATACTAGAGTGGTTTACCATTTCCTTCTTTAATGGATTAAAGCAAATGGAAGTTGTGACTTGCCCTGGTTCACCCAGCTAATGAGTGTATGAGGGTAGATTTGAATTCAGCTGTTCCTGACTACAGGTCCAATGCTCTATCCACTGAGACACCTAGCTGCTCCAGTTTTAGAAATACATTTAATAATCATAGCAGTTCACATTTATCTAGTTCTATTCTTTACAGAGTGCTTGGTATATGTGATATCCTTTGGTCCTCATACTACCTCTGCGAGACTGGTGTTATTGTTATCCACATTTTACCAAGATGAAAAAGCCTGAAACTTAGAATTCTAATGGTTTGCCCTAAGTCACTTAATTAATCTGGGGCAGGATTTGAGGCTGAGTCTTTCTGACTCCAAGTCCAGCACTCTATTCTCTATATCAGTGGTACACTCAAATAGAATTATGGGCCATTAATCCATATATAGAGATCCCTGCAGGCCACATATTAGCTTAGCTTTAAAAGGTAGTGTTATCTAGGATGCTTTATACCCCCACTGCTCCTACTTAGTATCAGAGCTAAGACTAGAATTCTCTCTCCCCTTCTTGTGTTTGTTTTTTTTCCCTACCACAGCTTACTGATTCCTGTCAGGTATTTATTACCTCTTTATATCCTTCAGGCATTTTTCTGGGACTTTACTAAGATGTGATTAAAGGGAGAGAAGGATTTGGAGCTAGGTCATTTTTCTTCCAACAAATGAGTATATATTGGATGTGTTTTATATCTGGTTTTGCCAATGGAGATTTGTCCCACATCAAGAAGTGTCCTATTTAGAGTTTTATAAGTCTCTGTTATACATAGTGATAATATCTATTTTGATAATTTGGTGATATTCTAATCTATTCTGATAATGATTCTTAGAGATGATGGAACCTCTAAGAAATGACCTGTGTTTCTATTTTCTGCACGTTGAATAAAGGGACTAACTGGTCATTATCTAATCTGTGAAAGGCTGACAGATATGCCTCATTTCACATAATAAATGTGTTCTTGAGCAGTTATGTTTTTATAAATTCAGTTATATGTCAAATCCACTAGGATTGCTGGCTATTGTAAGGGATCCTTATCTAATGGAATGATTGATTTCCTGAAGTAAATAAACATTGCCTAAACTGCATTTTGTAAATTTAGGGAGTGTGTTATTTAAAAAGTATGGGAGATATAGTTTCTGGGTAATTTAATAATTTTATTAATAATGCCAGCAAATTTGTTAATAAAAGGGTGGTTATTTGACCATCTCTCTTTGACCATAGACCCCTCATGGCAGTAGGCTCACAGTTTATATGCTCTTGGAAGAGTAGGTATTCCTAAGGATGGCAATCCACTCTGATTAGTTAACAATTAATGAGAGAATGAATATTACAATGAAGGACTGGTCAGTTTTACATTGAGGGTCTTGGGATGCATTATTTATTGGATCACCCATGGCTTGCTCAAAGAGACTATTTCCATATTACCTGCTGACAAAAGGGAGAGTCAATATTTTCCCCAACCTAAACACAATGAGCAAGAATCTTCCCATTAGGCCAAACTTAGAATTTTTTTTTCTGTCTGATTAGATCTTGACCTGGGTAAATCTTTGAGAAAGATTTCCTACACTAGTTGATTTCTGGATGAGGAAGTAGAAAAGGGGAAAATCCTTGGCTCTGATTTAATAATTAGTTATTAATACAAGAGAGAAATAGTAATTTCTCTCAGGAGGGAGTGTCAGATGGTTATAAGAATTTTAGATGGAGTCAGACTTGGGTCTGAGTCACAGTTTCTTCCATTTGTGACTTGGAATGAATCATTTAATCTCTTAGAAACTCCGTTTTCCTGTTCTCTAAAATGGGCTTCATTTTGAGAGAAAGCACATTGTGGTCTATAAGAACCTGAAGAGTAGGTTATTAAATGGAAATTAGATTTGTTATCTTTACTTTCAGTTAGAGTTAGTACCCAGTAAGAGATTAGCAAAATTAAGTTCTGCTTTATGGATAGTCAAAGAAATACCTTTGCACAACTGGTTTCATGTATAAGCACCAGTCCACTGGCCCTTCCTCCACCCACCTTTGTCCTCTAAGGATAAAGATTTGCCTTCTATAATTAGGACTTAAGACTTAAAAATATGATTCAAATACAGGTTTTGAAGTTGAGAAGACCAAGAGAGCAATTGAGCATGGACCTTAAATTGTATAGAGTAAGAAATTATTGGAGGAGCACGTGGAAAGATATACTGATCTTAGAATTAAGTGAGTTCATAACTTTTCTCTAAGGTGGTCTGGGAGGGAGAGGTTTGTATGTGTAGTAGTGGAGAGCAGGAACACAATGAATTTTCCTTATTTCCCATAATGTTTGACAAGTTGGAATCAAAAGTTGGTGGGTTAAACTTGCATTTCAACTGGGCCCCTTAGAAAATGATCACATCACTATTTTGGGCTTGGGGGTAGAGGAAAGAAGGGGAGAAAATTTGTAACTCAAAACCTTGTGGAAATGAATGATGTAATCAAGAAAATAAATTAAAATTTTAAAAAATGAAAAAAAAATTATCACAGTGCTCAGCAAAGGTAGGGTGTATTTGTGCAATGTCATCAGTATTTAGGTGTTAAGTGTTCCATGAGGTAGGGGAGATTTTAAAGCTCTTTCACATATAATTGGGCTCTTTTGTTTCCCACAATTCATTTAATGTAGCAACCCAAGTAATGAGCTAAGCAATGCTTAATTAATGAACAAATTTAATAAAAAATTTAATTGAAATTGCTAAGAAATAAAAATTCTGATAATGTAAATTCCAAAGACTTTCTATTATCTTTAGAATCAAATGCCAACTCCATTCTTTGACATTTAAAGTTTTTTATGACTTGGCCTCAACCTACCTTCACAGCCTTATTACAGAAAAAAATGTCTAATTTTTTCAGGTAGTATTTAAATATGAATGGTTTGCTACAATTCCCACACTGATTTTTCACCTTCATCTTCCCAAGGAGCATCTGTAATGCCACATTTTAATTAAAATTAATTACAATTAGAAGACATATGGTTGCAAAGAATCTAGACTAGAATCTCCTGGTGTCCTGAAATGAAGAGGATCTATATTAAAAGACCCAGCTGTTAAATGTAGTGCTAAGTCAGATTGGTGGATGGCACTGACAAGATATACTTTTACTAAGTCTGTTATCCTGAAACTCTTGTATAAGATGGAACCCTGTGTAGACTATTTTTAACCTCTGCATCACTGGAGATTGGGCTCATTTGGGCCTGTTGGACAGAGACTCTCTAGTTGTAGGAGTATCTAAGACTGTCATCTGCAGTAAAGTCTACAGGGAGTTATAAAAAAAATAATTTGATAAAAGGATATTAAGCTTAGTTGCCCTCCCTTGGGTGTTTTTCTTAGGGAAAGCAAAAACAGTGGAACTTTAAGAGATAAGAGTCACACAGTGGACAGGAGCCAATAGGGATGATATTGGTAGGGACAGATTGACTTTCATATATAGTAATGACCTTCAGGGGAATAGAATAAGGCAGTGGGTGGGAATCTTTGCTTTTTTCTCCCTTTGGTACTAGCCTTACTTTTTCTCTACCCCTCCCTGTCACATCTCTTTGACCTTAGCCACATTTGCTTTTTACTTTTAGTGCAATAATTATCTTGTTCTGTTATTATTTTGTAGTTGTATTGTGACATCATGTGATTTGAGTTAATAAAAAGGTTTTTTTTCCCATTTTGGAGAGTTGTTACTAGTCTGGGTAGTAGATTTATCAAATAAACTGACTGATTGATGGACCCCAGAACACCCGTCAGAAAGGCAGTGATCAGTATAAAGACAAAGGGCCACTTATATACTTCCAAGTAAATAGTAGGCCAAGAAGTGAAGTGGAGGCCAGAGATCTGTTCTCAAGTGGAAAGGAGCCCAGGGAGGTATCCAGGGAATGGCCAGGAAGTGAGCAATCTATCCAAGATGTCCAAGAATTTGTTCAAGAAGGTCAAGAAGACATTCTGACAGTGGACATGACAAATATTTTATTTTATTTTTATGGATGACTTTTGTTTTTATATTATACTTATTTCCAAATATATCCCTCATTAGCTCTCCTGACCAGCAAGAGTTGCCCTATAATAAAGATTTAAGAAGAATGAGGAAACAGAAATCAATGGAGCAAAAACAAACATGACAACTGTTTCTGACTCCCTGTGTGTTCCATACCCCATCTCTTCAATGAAGAGAGATACATTTTCTCAATAGGTTATCTTAATGACATATTGTTCTGTTTTCTTTTACTGTTCCTTACATGTATTTAATGGAGTCATTGTAAAAATATTTTCCTACTTATTTTACCCTGCATCAGGGCATGTTTCTTACATTTCTCTGAATTCTTCATATTTATCATTTCGTACTGTACGGTAATGTTCCATACATTCATATACAACATTCATTTGTTTAGCTATTCTCCAATTAATAGATACCTTTTTTGTACCCTACTTCTTTGCTACCACAAAAAGCAATGCTTACAAATATTTTGGTGTTTTTGGAGCCTGATTTTGACCTCCTTGAGGTATAATACTGCTAAGCAGAGGGATCTCTGGGTAAAATGTTCATTTTTTTAAAAATAATTGCAAATTGCTCTACAAGTAGTTAGGCTGATTCACAACTCCACCAACCATGTATTAGTGTTTGTCTTCCCTCATCCTCACCAATATTTTTATCCATTTTTGTCTTTTGTCATCTTTGCTGATCTGTTACGGATGAGGTGAAACTTTAGCATTACACCAATATAAATTAAATAGAATATCTTTCCACATCATTATTCCATCAGATTCACTTTTTATGTGATTTTTTTATCTTGAGTATTTTCAATAAATATCCATACTGTAATATGTCAATTTTCTGCTAGAAGCTACATGGTCTTAAATGGTTATAAGAAAGGAATAGAATAGGGTCATGAACCTCTGTGGAAATCTGATTAATCCTATGGACGTCTTCTAAGAACAGTTTTTTAAAATGCATATGATACAAATATTATGGGGTTACAAAGAAGAGCAATTATAGTTAAATTCAATTATAAAAACTTTTTTTTTCAAAACCAAGTTACAAACCCAAGGGTCCCTGGAATAGAAAATCTTTAGAAAAAAGATGCTGTTAAATATTGTCCTACATGTTTTGGTAACAGATGCCACTGATGAGAGAACCTTTGGTCAAATTCTCTTGTCCAAAAGCTCTTGCCTAAGTTGTTGTCACTTCTTATTTTGTGCACATTATCAAGCTTCCTTTTCTGCATAGACAGCCTGGATATATGCTATTTGTGAGCTCAAGTAGAGAGCTAGCTGATAATGAGAGAAGGAAAAGCACTGTCTTGTGCCTAAGAGGTAAGCCCTATCTTCAGAATGAGATCCATTTTAGATCATTTTAGCTATTCAGTTACTCACTGAAAGCCAGAACAATATGAAAAAGAAGAAGTACCTGGCAGGGAAATTAAATGAAAAGTAGTGACCCTGCCCTTTCTAACAGTCTCCATATCCAGTCTGGGAACAGTAAGGACTAATAAATTATAGTTGATGCATTTTTTTTTTAGTTTTTCTTACATTCTGTTGAAGATATAAGATCATTGCATTCAAAGGTCATTACTTTAATGGGTTCTACAATGGCATTCTTTGCATTATCTTGGAAGAAAGACAATGAATGAACAATGTAAAAAATGATTCGAGGTAAAGGGGGGATGTTTAAGACAAAAATTTATAGGATCTATAAGAACAGGAAGAGATCTTGGAGACCAACTAATTCAATATCCTCATTCTGCATATGAGCATACTTATGTCCAGAGGGGAAATTCTTTGCCTAAAGTAAATAAGATTCAACAATGTTTGTTAAGCTCTAGCTATGGGCAGAGCACTGCTGTCAAAGCTCTAGGTGATGCAAAAATCAAGACAATTTTTGCTTTCAAGAAGGTTATGTTTTACAGAGTGGGAATAGAAAGTACATGTAAGTGAAGAAATACAAAGAATGTTCAGTTTTGTTGTTGTTCTGGATCTGGATTGCATTATCATAGGGAGCACCCTGGGAGGAAATGCTTTATATTTATTTTTCATGGCATAGTGGATAGACCACTTGCTATAGGGTCAGGATGCTCTGTTCAGGTCCTGCCTCAGATACTTACTAACTGTGTGACCCTGGGTAAGTCACTTAGACTCAGTGTCCTCATCTATAAAAGGAGATGGTTGAACTTGATGGTTTCTAGGTCCCCCTCTATCTCTGAACCTCTGATCCTATGATCATGTGCTACCTATAGACTTAAGACCAATAGAGTTGCCTTAAGCATTGAGAGGTTAAATAAATTTCCTAATGTCACTGAGCCAGTTATGTGGACTTGAATGTAGGTTTTCCTGACTCCAAAGTTAGCTCTATATCTACCACTCTATGGTACGTCTCAGGATATAAAGTCAACAAGCATTTATTATGTACCTACTGTATTCCAGGCATTGTGCTAAGCACTGAGAATACAAAGAAAGGCAAAAAGATAACCCTTGCCCTCAACATTCTACCAGGAGACAAGCTATCAAAACTAGGCTTATCATGATAAATACTGAGTAGATGAAAAGTACCTGAGAGAGGAAGACTTGGCAGTTGATTGACCATGGGAACTGAGGAAAATAGAAGAGTTATGGATGATTCCAAAGCTGCTAACCTGGATGACTAGAAGGATATTAATCCCATCATCAAAAATTGAGAAGTTTAGAGGAGGGATGGATTTGAGAGGAAATGTTGTAAGTTCTCTTTTGGCCAAGTTGAACTTGAGATGCCAGGAAGAGTTATCTACAAGACCATTGGTAGCATAGTAATAAGAGTAAGTGGCAAAACCAAGATTCAAACCCATTTTTTTTTAAATATCAAAATCAGTTCTTCAGTATTCTATCTTTACCACCAAAAAGGTGAGTGCTTTTACAGTACTATGGACAGTTTAGAAAAAATCTGATTAAACATAAATGCTTGAATGAATGATAACTATAGGATGTACTTTTTTCAAGTATTATTACCTACTCATTAACTGAAGGTCCCTCAGGATCTCTAGTACAGAAGGTTTGGGTCAAGCCTAGATTACTTTACTTTAGGGGAAGCTTTGTGAAAGGACATTTTTTTTGTTGCCTTCTTTGTATCCCCAGCGTTTAGCAGTGAAGTGGCACATAGTAAATAATTAATAAATATTTGTTGACTGACTGACTTAGAAAATGCTCTCTTCCCAGAGAGCATTTTAGTAGTTTTGCTACCTGCGTACGTCTTTGTAAGATATTTACCAAATTAGGATATTTCTAAAGAGAACTATGTGCATCATGATGGGAGCACTAGGAAGAGACCCTGATTCAAAGGTCTAGATGGAACAAAAGGTGCTATTTGACTTTTTGGCAGGGCTTTAGTTTAATAAATAAAAATAGAGTTAGGATATTACTTTTATAAGTGAGGTACTCTGTGTACACATGTGTGGTTATGTGTGCACACACACGCATCCATATTCACAGTTTAGGGGCCTATGAAGGAGGGAGTTGTATTATATGATTTGCATAATCAGTGGCAAATTTAAATGAAATATCACAATATATTAGCTGATATTTTTATATAGCACTTTAACATTTACAAAGGTCTTAGCATCCATTAGCACATTTGATGTACTCATGTTTCTCCTGAAATCATGAGAAATGATAAAAATGACAAACTTGACTTATGCCCTGGACAACTTATATACATGCGATTCACATAATCGTTTAGGGCTAAAAGATAATATAATTTCTTTAGCCTCGAAGAAGATTGAGGCACCATCCTAGATACAAAGGTGATTATTCTGCAGTAACTGATTTCCAATCAGAGACATCTCACAACCTCTCTCAGTAACTCGTTTTCATTTGTAATCACTTTTCTAGTCAATGCCTTTTTCATCACATCATCTATAAATTTCTCAGTGCCCTTTCACTCTTGTTCTCTCCTCTTGAAGCAATTTGATTCCTACTTTTCCTCAAAATAACCTTTCATATCCTTAAAGACTTTATTTATCAGACCCCTTCTTCTCTGGCCTAATCTCAACCTCTTGAACCTTTCTGCTTAAGTGGCATTTCCCAGCTCTTTCCTCATTTTGTTGTCCTCTAATTCTGTTTCAAATTCTTCTCACCCCTCATAGAACGTGGAGCCCCAAACTGATCACAATGCTGCACTTGGTATTTAGAACCTTCTTTGTGATGCCAAATGTAAGGCAGAGGACAATCTATTGCTATAAATAACCAGCTTGGCTTAAAATTAACTCTGTGTTAAGTTGTTATTAGCTTCAGCTGCTAGAGAACTTCCCCAGATCTTGCCTGTGTGGCTCTTAATAATGATGTTTTAGGGAAGGGAGGGCGATGCAGATGGCAAACTGGCTTGGTACTGCTATTTTCTTGCCAATGAGATACTTTTAGAAGCAGAGACCAAATTTCAGGTCCTAAGAGGCTTGATAGATGAAGCGCTGTTCAACATATGCTGCTTGTGAAATGTATACTACTGCTCCATTGAACCCAGCCTCACAGATACGTTGTAGATGCCTAAAGAATCCTGGGGAGTCTGTTAGGAAAAGACCTACAATTTCATTGTCATTCACTGAAACTTTGTTGCATTGGATAGTCTTAGAGCATTGTCTGGAGCACCGATGGTAAGGTGACCTATGTAGGATCACACAGCCAGGATGGGTCAGAGATAGGACTTGAACCCAGGTCTTCCTTGCTTCTTACTCAGAAGGTGGCTCTTTATTCCCTGTGCCATCTGCTTCTCTCACAATATAACAAAGAGGACAACGTTGGCATTGTTTTAGTTCTCATTACTGAGAGATGTGTGAGATCGGCACCATACAAAGACACTATGGGAATCCCTCCAGAACTAGATATTATCTCTAGCTTGATGGAGCTCATGATCTGTTTGGAGAGACAAGAAAGATGAACACAATCAGTTAAATAACAGAATAGGATGACAGTAAAAGGAATGTTGCAAGGTATTATATGGTAAGTTGGTGAGTGAGAACACATGTAAAGAACTTTACAAACCTTAAAGTGCTATAGAAACATTATTACTGCTACTATTGTCATGCTCAAGTTAATTTGTTTGGAATGTAAGTACTATGGATTCAAAGGGAGAGATCACATTGTGTTCAAATAATCAATGAAAGATTTGTGAAGAAAGTAGGCTTGCTAGACTTTGAGAAAATGGAGGAGGGGGGCTATGAGTGGGGAATTTGAAGATGGTATTTCGGGCAGGAGAGGGAATGGTTGAAGAAAAGGAATGGAGATAAGAATAAGTACACTGGCTTTGTCAGACAGTGAGAAGGTCAATATTGTTGCAATGGAGGATGCATATTGAGGAGGAGTAGCAGACTGGGAGAAGATCGCGGAAGGGCCTTGATTGCTGGGTTTCGAAGTTCAGACTGTATTTGGTAGATGATAAAAAGCCATAAAATATTTTGAAGACAGTATTACAGCAAGATTAACGTGGTGGCAATATACATGGTGAACTAAAGGGCCTGGTGAAAATGGGCCAAGCTGACCTCAGAAGGATCAGACTGGCTGAATTGTAACCCATGGTTGGAATATTTCTCTAGATAAGGATGCCTTGTTCAAAAGAAAAGTTGGGGACCTGTACATTTAGAAAGTATGCTCAGGAAGAAATCTTAGAACCAGAGAAGGAGGTGAGCATGCTGCAAAAGAACATTTGGAAGGCCGTCAATGGAGAAAAAAAATAGAACATTTTTCTGTACTTTGGAGTATTACTGTGGACCACTTGAGGTAAAGAGATAATAAGTTCATGAAACAAGTCATCAGCCTGTCACAGAGACATAAGATAATTGTTAAGGGAGAGGAATTCATTTACTTAGCCTTCTGATGGAGCTTTCTCTCTGGAAAAAGCAGAGCCTCTGGTAATTTTTTGACTTGCCTTAATGATATTGTCCTTCAAAAAGTAGAGAAATCAGTAAATTCTACTGTGGTAAAATATTCCTACTATTAGGGAAGAACTTGATACTAGGGAAGAAATTATGGGAAGCACTGGGGAAGTGACTACTCTCTTAAAATTGACAGAAAAGATGATAGCTGGGCTAAGTCTGGTATACAAACTAGATTTTGGGAAGGAAGATTTCAAAGGATTCAGAGGAAAGATAGACAAAATTCCATGAACTAAAATTCCACAGGGGAAATCAATATCAAGAATGAAGTTCTGAAGACGTAGAGAGAAACAGTTCTAATGAGAAAGAAAATGAACATGTCTGAAGAAAGCTCACAGATTTTTTTAAGATATATATTTATGAAAGGTAGAAGAAAAAAATATGACATGCAATGTGAATTTGAGAATTGACTAGCATTTTGGGATTTGAAGTTCAGAGGGATAAGCATGTCCTTGAAAGCCCAAAGAGCAGTTTGCACCATTGCAGTCTCTGAGTCTGAAGGGAAGCTTGAGTTGCATCCAGGAGGTTAAGAAGAGGCCCAGTCTGTGAGAAAACAGACTGGGGGTGTGGTGGGGGTGAAAGGGAGCGTGGTGAAAGATCATCCCAACCCAGCCCAGGACCCAAGCCAAAGTGGAAAGTATTGAAGGCACAGGGTCAACAACAGATAGAGGAAATGGAAAGAATGGCACTGTTGTTGCAGAAAAGGGAGAGATTGAACTAAACCATGAGATCTCTGCAGATATCTCAGAGTAGAACTCAAATACTACTAGTTTTACTTACCTCTTCAAAGATGGAGGGGGGAAAATTACCAAAGAAAGTCTGCTGTTTCTCTAACTTCCTCTCTTCATGCCTGTCCAGTTATAAGCACAATCATAAGCTCTGCTCCCTTCTTTTATCCAAATATTTTTTAATATCTCCATGTTGCCTTGATACAAAAAAATTTAAAATTATCACAGAGAGCTAAATCTGTGTCTGAATGTCATGAATTTTCCTAAGAGATCTCCGCCATTGTGATGGTACCATGTTTTTGTCTGATATAAACTCTGTAAAGGAAAGGACCACTTCACCTGAGGGCATCTTATTGCCCCAGGCTAAAAAGTAATCTTATTGTCACAAGTGGGATCTCTGATCACATCTCTGGAGAGGAGGCATTGTAGGGTCAAAGGAATGGTAGGGATGGAAGGTGATGGTCAGAGAAAAGATCACACCCCAGCCCACCCTCAAGGGAAGAGAAAAGGGAGAACTGGGAAAAGCTTAGCTCTGCCCTCTCCATCAGGGAAGAGAGTACCAACTAGCCAGTCTTATGCTCCACAGTGATACTCTATGTTGTTACAAGCTTAGGACAACAAAAGAGGTTTTAAAAGCAATATTTGGAGAGAATAGAAGGGATGGAACCAGTGCTTAGAATGTATGGGTTAATAACTGACAACAGAGAAGAAGTAGAGATGCTCTGTTATTTTGCTTCTTTTTTCTCTGCCAAAATGGAAGGATCTTATCATGGGAAAGGACACAATGAAAATGGCTAAGAGTTAGCAGGTACCTAAGACAAGTCAAGACATAGTAAGAGAGTACATAGCTACCTTTGATGGATTAAAGGCCCCTGAATCAGATCAGCTACATCCTTGGGCACCAAAAAACAAAAACTAATGAATGTGATTAATGAGCACTGTCAATAATCTACGAAAAATCAAGTATGAAAGAAGTACTGTAGAATTTTAGAACGGCAAATGGTGTCCTGTTTTTTTTTTAATCTTAAATTCCTGGTAAAGTTTTAGAACAGATTATTAAAGGGATGCTTAGTGAACATATAGAAAATGAAACCATGGTCCAAAATGACCAGACTTAAATCAAGAATAGGTCGTGCCAGACTGTCCTTTTGTCAGTGTCAGTAAGAAGGTAAATCATGGGAACTCTTTAGATATGGTGGTTTATTTAGCTTTTAGCAAAGCATTTATTTAATATTATTCTTGTGGAAAAGATAGAGAGAAGTAAGATAGAATTGGTTGAATAGCCAGAGTCAAAGAACAGTCGTTAGTGGTTGTATCAGCAAGCACCCTAGCATACACAGGATGGCTGCTAGCACAGGTTCTTAGATCTGCTTTTCTAAAGGAAAGCAACTCAAAATGGGTTAACAATCTTACTTTAATCAAACATATATCATTTACCTAGTTCATGGGGGAAAGTCAGCACCCTGAACTTCAGAGAATACAAATAGAAGTTACAAGCAGTCAAAGAAACAGATCAACAGATGGGCTTCCGGGCCATCTGACCATTACATACATACCTAGTTAGTAATCAGAGAGGGAAGCACCAGCATGGAGGTTTTCAAAGCTGGGAGGGGAGGGGAGGGGCTCAATGGCTTCCCAGAGTCTTGTCTGGTCAAATCACACAATTTTTTCCAAAGTGAACCCCAAAGCACAACCTCACATCAGGGTATATAAAACCTTCTCTTGGATCAGAGAATGTCACAACCCTCTTGACCCACTGTCCAATCACAAAGTAATAAGGCATGGGCATTCCCTGAAGAGCCAGCCTTCTGCCACAGGCTCCATGTGACCACATTCAGCCTATTAGGAGGCAATTCTTTCAAATCAGGAAAGGTTCTCAGACTCACTTAAGCAGATCAAAGGGTTTAGGGGCAGGGAAGATCTTCAGATTCCCATAACAATGGTTTAATGTCACCTTGGAAAAGGCTTTCTATGGAGTATCTCAGGGATCTGTGTGATTTAATTTTTTTTATCAATAACTTTTCTGAAAGAACAAATAGAAGGTATGTCACATCTGTAGATGATACATAGTTGAGAGGAATAACTAACACATTGGAAAACACTGAGGATGTAAAAAGATCTCAACAGTCTAGAGTGTTGGGCTAAATTGAATAAGGTGAGATTTAATAGTGATAAAGATAAAGTCTTATACTTATGCCCAAAAAAATTGAGCAGATATAAGCTGATGGAAGCATAGTTTCTCATGTGAAAAGATATGTGTATGCAAACTAGCTCACTTGGCCTTCAGCTTTCGGTCTCATTGAGTCTTAAATGTCAGGAAAAATTTAAATAATTAAGGCTTAAATAGACTAAAGTGTAATGGGCCACTACAAGAGATAGAGAATTCCCACTTACTTCTTCTGTTCTTTGAGCAGAAGCTAGACAACCACTTACTGAATATGTTTTAGTGGGCAGGGATTATTTTTCAGATACAAGTAGAATTAAGATGCCCACTAAGGTCCCTTTAAATTGTAAAATTTGATGTTTCAGCATGCGCAATGGATTGGACTTAATTAAAATAGCCCTTTAAGGACTTCAACTTGGAAATGCTTTTAGGCTGGTCCCAGTTACTATTTAGTATTACACAGAATTTCACTTTTTTAAAAAGGATTTTGTTTTTCAGCTAGTAAGATTTTCCTTCCCCTATGTAGGCATTTCACCCTTTTGAAGAGAGGAAAACAAAGAGCAGAGCTGCCTAGGCATAATCCAAATTATATGTACATATTAAAGACATTGTTTCAATAAGCTGAAAAGGTGGAACTGGGTTAAAAACATTTATCATTGTCAGTTTGCTTCCTGCAATACATAATAGTCAGTGAATGTAGATGAATCCTCTAGTTCTCCTTCCCTGATCATTAAGTGACTCTGAACCCACAGGAGACTGTCAAGAAAATGCTGATAAATTGGGACAGGAAAATTCAATTTGATAAATATTTATTGAGTCCTTACTTATCCTTAAGGAGCTTACATTCTACAACTATGTAGGTCCATAGTAAGCATTTCATAAAATCTTTATGTAATCTACTCGGGTTGGGCACAGAATCGGTCAATCAGTACAAGGGAGGGAGAAAGAGAGAAGAGAGGAGAGGAAAACAGATGAGAGGAAGAACAATTGAAGAGTTCAAGAAAGACCTTGTATGGAAAGTGGCACCTGAGTTGATCCTTGAATAAATGTCAGAATTCTAAGAGGCAGATCAGGGAAGTTTACTCTGGGAATGTGGAACCATCTATGAAGAGGTGAGAAATTAAAGATTATATACAGGAAGAAGCCAGGAGCCCATTTTGATGGGGATGGACTGTGTGAAGCAGAATAATCTGAAAAAAACATACTGGAAAAATAGGCAGGGATTGGACCAAATAGGACTTTAAATGCTAGGTTGAGGATTTTGTCACTTCATTTTAAAGGCAATGGGAAAGCTACTTAACATTTTTGAGTAGAGAAAGGACAAAATCAGATTTGCATTTTAAGAATCTACATGGTAGTTGTGTAGAGGGTGGATTGGAGAAAACAATGTATTCTAACTGTGCAAACTTTGGACTCTAACTAGAATACTGCCTGGTTTTCATCAGTACAATGTTTATGAGTTCTTGGTTTAACACACACACACACACACACACACACAAATCCTCATTTTGAATTTGTGTGTACATGATAAAAAACATGGTGTTGTACAGTGGGGTCAACTAAAATAGAAACCAGGCTAACAGTCCATAAATAAGGATCCCTGCAGGCAAAGGGCATACTGACTTAATTTTAGAATGTAATGTTATCTGTTTTATTTTTATTTATTTTGCTAAATACTTCCCACTTATGTATTTCCCGCAGCACTCAGGAGTGTTAAATTCAACATGGCATCATCCATGGGGCTATCTTTGACTTCTCTGGCATGGAGGATAGAGAACTAGCTTTGAAATCAGGAAGATTTGGAATTAAGTCCCCTCCCTAAGATAATCCTCACTTTAGAACTCTGGCAGGTTATTTAAACTCTTGGAGCTCCAACAACTCTTGCAGGGTCCCTCTCTGCAATGATAGAAGGAATTTCCTCACTTGACACTCTCCTGTATCAATAAAATCATAGGCCCAGTCCCTGCCCTTGTTACTGTGTAAAAGATCAGCACATCTGTTATAAAATACCTTCTTAGAGCCTTAGAATTTGTGGAATCAATGAAGAAGGATGTACTAAGTGCTTGTATTGTTGCCAGACAATGTGCTAAGCATCATTGTGCTCACAGAAAATATGATGTGCATGTATACATTCCAACTTAAGTTACTTCCTCTAACACTAATTTAAAAAATAAATTATTGTCCCTGGACAAAAATGATTTATGAGTTTTTTATATTATTTGAAATTATGTGAGTACGTAACGGTGGTGCTAGAGCTGATATGGGCAGTCCTGATAGGCACTTTTTTTTTCCTCCTTAAAATACAAATTACATTTTGACCCAACGACTACTTTAAACAAGAGATTTAAGTCCTGTGTGTAATGACGCACCCAAAGATACAAACTTTGACTATGTCTCATAGTAAAGATAGGCTGTGCTGACATGTGTATGTAATCTATTCATTGTAATTAACATTATATATTTATAAAATGAATGCTTAGGCTGGGGATTTGCTTCATGACTAGGTGCCATCTTTTGATCTCTGTAAATATACCAACCCTTTGGAAACTGAATCCCTGTTCTCACCCTTCATCACCACCCTCTGATTAACTGAGATTTCCCTTCCACTTTTGTATCCATCATTTACCTTGGAACACTGGGAATCTAATTTTTAAAACTATTCATCTAAGAATGTTTAGACTGTAGGTCATAGATATTGGTCAAACTTCTTTTCAAAAAATTCATTGATTTCCCCATCAACTATCAAATGATGTGGCCTTGATAAGGTTATTTTATTGCAATTAATCTTCTATACCATCAGTAACCCATCCAACCCACGTTTATTAAGAAGGGATATTTCATGACATGAGAATTAATGAACACTTTAAGATGCAAAATGGCTTTAACATAAAATGTTTCCTATTTACAAGTGTAAAACTTTGATTTCTTATTATCTTTTTGAAGGAATTTCAAAAGTATTCAAGAATATTCAAGTATTTTGTGGAGATTAGTTTTCTTTCTTTTTTTAATTCTGTGTGAGTTTTAGTTTGTACTTGGAAGAATATGAAATTGATTTTTCAAAAATCAAAAATAAATTGATTTTTAAATCTTTAATTCTATTGCTCATGAAATAAACTACATGATTTTGTCAAAATGAGAATTTAGTTATGCATAT
>CM053598.1:79303846-79380827 GCA_028646575.1 Pseudocheirus occidentalis
GCTTGGGGGGAGGGTTGTTAGAAGCACACACTTTTGTAAAGGGACAGGGACAAAGTAGAGAAAGGGACAAGTAGGGGGTGGAATAGGAAGGAAGGAAATATATAGGTACTGGAGTAGGGAGATCCATCTTGCCCTACCAGAAAGTCAGAGGGATGATGGGGGAGGACATAGGAGAGAGCTGACTGGGGGAGGGGGTATACAGTGGGATCGCTATTTTGGGGTGGTGGGTAGGGAAAAGACAGGGAGAAAATTTGTAAACCAAAATCTCATAGAAATGAATGATGTAAACTAAAAATAAACAAAAATTAAAATAAATAAAATAAATGATCCCATATTTACAAAGGGCTGATCTCCATTAGAGATGCTCATTCCACATAGGGACAAAAGGAAAGAATTCCATAACTGAAATTCCTACATAACTCATAGCTCTCTTAACTTAAGGTGCAGTGAGCTTTGCATCAGTTCCATTTGTAAAGTCAAGTAACTAAGAACTGCTGCACCCAGGGGGCAAATGATATGAAGTCTCCCTTAGTTGACAGGGAGAGAGACCCCAGGACACAAGCTTTGAGTTTCATCTAGAAAAACTGCTAAAGGGTGTGTGTGGCGGGGGGGTGGGGGTTAGGAGGAGAGAAAGATGAAGAATAGGATGGGAGAACTTGCCTCAGTGTTCTGAATGTAGGTTCTGTCAGTCTCCTCTATATCAGTGCCCTGGAAAAAGCCCTAGCTGCACCAGCTTAGTTATAGGTTCATCAAGAACAGCTTCACTGGGTTTCTGTGAAGCTGGATTCTTATGTTCTTGTGAAGGTTATGGTCCCTTAAACTGTGAAAGGACCAAATAAAGCCTGGGAGAGATCTCCCTAGAGACCAAATGCAATATTTGAATGTCACAAGCACAGCAAGAGCAGAATATATGTGATAAACACTGAATATACTGCAAACCCATTTATTTTATCTATCTTATACATGCTGGCAGTAAACTGTAAGTCTTGATGGAATATGTCTATTGCCCTTCTTTGGACAGTATTGGATTATTGGTAGAGAAAGTTAGTGACCCAGGTAAGCCTTCAGGGTTTGGGAAAGGGGATAACTTCAGCTATCTGGGCATATCATGAACTCCTGTTTTATATCAGTCATTATTGTGTGCTCTGCTGATGAGGTGCCTCCTAAGGTGGTAGTCAAGATAGGGAGAATTTGTGCTATGGCTGTGTATTATTTCCCACACAGTAATTCAGATGTAATCAAGAGGACCCTCTTTAAATGTGACTCTGTTTCATGATTTCCTCACCTTTAAAATTTGAGGGTTGTAAAAGATGATCTCTCATGTCCTGTTTAGCTCTATGGTTCTATGATATTGTGTTGCCTAAAGTAAGCTATAATTATATTGTTGAAGAAATAGTATTTTTGGTGAAAGGGTAGATGTTTTTAAAATTTTTAGATTTTAACCATGGTGTGGTTAGGAGCCTGAAGTAAGGTTCTAATGGAAATATAATAGTTTCTTTTCTTGTACAACCTTAGGCAAGTTACTTAACCGCTCTGGGCCTCAGTTTACTCATCTGCAAATGAGGGGCTTAGCCTAGATGACCTCCAAGTGAGTTAGATTAGATGACCTCTAAGGTCCCAACTAACTCTAAATCTATCATCCTTCTGGGGATATGTTTGAGAACCACCAGATGGAACACCAATAACCCTACCAGGAGAATGTGGGAATCCTAGATAAGGTTATAATTGTCATGCCACGAGGAAGGGTTGATTATATCTCTTCCTTTGTCTGATGCACACCTGTGAGAGGATGGTCCAGGTGTACAAGTATGCTAATCCCCACTCCTAGCTTTGGTTGGTTCCTTCTTGTTTTCTCATTTGGTGCTTACATCTGTTTTATACATTTCCCTCCAAATTTTCACAGTGGTCTGGTCATTGTTCACACCACTAGGCATACAGTGTGTATAGCGTGTGGAAAGAAGTGGGAAAACATTCAATTCTTCCTCTGAGAAACCCTCGACAGACACACTCCATGAAGGAACCAGCAAATTTTAGCACCCCTATTTTACAGATAAGGAAATACTTATCTCAGGGTCACATGGTAGCTCTAACCTCAAATAGGGCTTGGTCCTCTAAACCACAGCAAATTCTCCAAGAATCATCATCATCATCATCATCATCATCATCATCATCATCACACACACACACACACACACACACGTATATGTACATACACATATATGAATGCATTTCTGACATTTCTGAATGTTTGTGACAATACTTAGTAACAGTTACCACACTTGTAGATATTCTACAAGACTCCACTATTCCTCTTTAGCCAGAGGCAATCAGCATATCAGGCCCACTTGGCATTTAGAATAGAGGAATGCTAAGGGAAAAGAGACCCAAGGAAATAAGATGAGGATTTGGAAGTGAAGAAACCTCTGACCTCAAACCCAGACCCAGTTAAATAAACAGTTAGATGGTACCAATAAAAGATAGTCATCATGATATTTTGTTTGCATATTGTCTCCCTCTGAGTGATATCCTCAAGGGTGGAGACCAAATTTTTGCCTTTCTTTTTTTTCTGAATTTTATAAATGCTTATTGATGATGATAATGATAATGATTCATTCAAATCACCCAATCTTCAAAGGGCTGAAGAATTATCCTCCAGAGCTCATAGGGTTGGGCAGCTTCTAGGATTTATTTAGGAAGGCTTAAGTTCTTAAACTTAAATTTAGGGACTCAAGCCATCAAGCTGAGTACTTCTGGGAAGCCTCACCTAGGATGGGAGCAGAGAGCTAGGAAATCCAGCTGTGGTAGACAGTGGGGACTTCTCTACTGTATCATCAAGACTGATTCTTGCTTCAAATCATATCTTTGGTCAGGGCAGAGGTACCAAATGCCATAATGGGCACCCTACACGCTGCATGATATTATTAAAAGCAAATTCATTGTTTTGTTGTACTGCTATTTCCAAGTATGATCCCCACCAGCATCCACATATGACTTAGTAGTCAGAAACACGGAACTGACAAGTTTTAAAACTGGATTGTTGACACAGTAGCTATGAATGCAGTGGGGCTGTATCCTTTTAGGGATTGGCTTAGGTTTCCTTCATTCCAAAGCAGTTCCATTCCTTTCTTCTCCCAGCAGGAATATGAATTCAAATTAATTCAAACTTTGAATAAGTGCCTCTTACAAGGAGGGGCACATGAGAAGACAAGGAGAGGAGCAGATGCCAAAGCATGAGATAAGCTGTTCCTGACACACATTTGAGTGCTGAGGAATACACTCGAATTCCATCACTTTGGGGGGGGGAACAGTATTTATTGTTACCCCTACTTCACTTCATCTGATCATAGTCATAGAACATGTTCTCTTTCTTCATTTGTCTTCTTTCTGACCCAAATAATGGACAGTTAGGGGATTAGAGGGTTGTTGATGATGGGACATCTTCCTTTTTTCTCAAACCCTGAATAGGGAGTTTTATTTTATTTTTTCAAGCCTAGGCTCTCAGTGCCTCGCACATAGTAGGTGCTCGGGAGATGTTTACTGAATGAATCCTGAATGTACAAATCGTGGCTTTATTCAAGGACTTCAGATTCTCACATTATCTTCCTAAGGTACATAAACATACAGGAAAAAATAAAGGTTTGGGGATGGAAAGACTATGTAAGCAAAAATAAAACTCATGTCTTTCATGAGCTTGTAGCACCTTGTCATTTAGTCATATCTGACTCTTTGGGGCCCCATCTGGGGTTTTCTTGGCAAAGATATAGGAGTAGTTTGTCCTTTCCTTCTCCAGATCTTTTTACAGATAAGGAACTGAGGCAAACAGGGTTAAGTGACTTGTCCAGGGTCACACAGGTAATAAATATCTGAGTCTGGATTTGAATTCAGGTCTTCCTAACTCCAGGCCTAGAGCTCTATCAGCTGTACCACCTCATTTATCTGTAACACCTTGATCTCCCTAATAATAATAGCTTACATTTCTACATAACCTCTTAATAGTGACTTGATCTTATTTGAATCTTATTGTGTTAAAGAGTAGGGGAACCTCTGAGGTTCCTTCCAAGTCTGAGATTCCATGATACCTCTGAAATAGGAAGGATGAGTTATTATTCCCATTTTAGAGATGAAAAAAAGAAAACTCAGTATGAGAACTTCAATAAATTTCCCTAAAGTCAGTTATCAGAGTTAGAAGGAACCTTAACAAAATAAGTACAATCACCTCATTAGAGAAATGAGAAAACTGAGCCCCAGAGAAAAGAAATGGCCTCTTCTAAGGCCATATAACTAGTATAAGGCAGAAATGGGACCTGAATCCAGGTCTTATGAGTCCCAGCTTAATGAGTTTGTCATTACGTGTGCCTGTTCAAAGACATTTGAAAAGCACCATTAATTGGCCCTAAAAACACTCACTGAATTCCTCTTCTGTTTTTAAAGGGAGGCTCAAAAATTTTACATTGCTTTGAATAGACTCCCAGTTTGAAACCCATATAATATAACAAACAATTAGCAAGGTACAGTTTGAAAAAAGAAGTGAGAAATCATTTGCACAATAATCCTTACTAGACCTATAATGTATTACATACAAATAAAATAGCAAACATTTATATAGCACTTTAAAGATTATAACCTCCCCCCCCAACAAATATTATCTCAGTTTAGTCTGAAAACAACCCTGTAAGGTAGGTGACATTATTATTCCCCTTTTACAAATGGGGAAACTGAGGCTGAGAAGTTAAATGACTTGCCTAGGGCTATACAGTTAGCAAGTATCTGAGTCAGGTTTTGAACAGAGGTCTCCCTGACTCCAAGACCGGTGCTCTATCTATCCACTGTAGCACCCAACTCTCCTGAATGAGGAGAAAGGTCTGTTTCCACAGTTAGGTCTGGCTCTGAAAAATCAGGTAAAATGGCAGCCAGAAAGTTGCTTTAAGTGCTGTGCAGCTGTTACACCAGTCCATTACACTGCTGGTAAAGTCATTCTGAACACAAGTACACACGTAGACTGTTTCTGAGAGAAGAGGGCATGCATTAATAAATAACCAGCCTCCCCACCATCTCCACTGTCTGCCCTTGAATGCACAGTTCCTGCCAATCTGGGATAAACATATCTCTCTGTATGAGTCACCACACAATGAAATCGGAAGCTGAGCTGCTTTCTACTCTCCTGTGCTGAAATCATACTGAAGAACAACAATGGAAAAGAATCCTATGCTGTTTACACACTGTTCTTTTAACCCTCTGCAAATTCCTCTAGCTTAAAACAATACCATGGTGAAAACACCCTCGGATGCCTAGTCCAGGGAGATGGTTAATCATAATTTCACAAGAGCAACAATTAAATCAGGAGACACAGAAGGATAATTTGCTTAAAAATGGATTGGATATTTTTCTCTCACAGGAATAACATGTCACAAAAACACAGTACCATTGGTCAAATACTTTCTTCCCAGGAGCCTAGTGATACAGTGGGAAAATTGCTGGTTTTGAAGTCAGAGAAATTGGGTTCACATTCTTGTCTTAACGCTCACAGGCTAGATGACCTTGAACAAGTCATTTGACTTACCTCTTGAGGCCACAGCCTCCTCATCTGTAAAATGGAGGAACTAGACTAGAGAACTTCTCTAGTTCTACCCCAGTGATGAACCCTGATAGCTGATAGATAAATATTATTATCCTCTTCTTAACAGATAAGAAAACAGAGATGGGGCGGTTAGGAGGCTAAGTGACTAGACCATGGTCCCTGAGCCTGTAAGCAAAGGAGTTCTGGGCCTTCAGTCTTCTGACTCCCAGTGAAATGATCTTTCTACAAGCATTCAACAATTTTTCAACGGGTCTCCTGAAAAGTGCAGGGTTTGTTTGTTGTTTTACTTTAATTTTTGTTTAAAGTTTCTACAAGCAAGTTCATGATGCCGTGTTCCTCGGTGTTCACCCGACTGAGATAAGATCAGTTCTGGAGGCAGCTGGGGTCAGACAAAGCTATGAGACAGTGACCTCTGCCTTCATTTCTTTATCATCTTCAATTCTATCCTCTTGTCTCTGGGGGAAGAGATGAGCTTTGTCTTTGCCAAGGTCAACCATTCCTCTCCCCAAAATATGTTCTTGCTACCTGCCTTCTTACTGCTTCTTCACCGGATTCTGCCATGTCAGCCAACTACGTCTTACCTTCTTCATAGTTAAATGCCTAAATAACGAAGCCTATGCTCGTTGCTTCCTCATCTTCCATTCATTTCTTAGGCCCTTGTAATCTGGCTTCTAATCGTACCATTCAAAAGACAGGGGGGCTCTCTCCAAAACACTCATTGATGTTTTAATTATTAAATCTAGTGACCTTTTCTCAGACCTTACTTTATTGGAACTTTCAGCAGTTTTTGACACCATGGACACAGCCCCTCCTTCTGCACATTATCCCTTATCTGGATTTTAATGGCATGTTCTTTCTGAGTTCTCCTTTTCCATTTCCTTCAGAAGATCATTTTCTTCCTTCCTCCTCTAAATGTGAGCTTCCCCCAAGATTCTGTTTAGGGCCCTTTTCTGTCTCTTTACTCTCTTCTTTGGTGACCTCATCAACTCCCATAACTTTAACGATCATCTCCATAAGGATGACTTTTAAGTCATCTATCACCCCCAATGTCTCCTATCCAGTCCTGTATTTCATATCAATTTAGACAAACTTTGTATTTACTACAGTAGAAGGAAAGATCTTTGAGATCAAGGCCCATTTCATTTTGTCTTTCTATTTCTAGTGGTGAACACAGGGCACTTGAGTTGAAGTAGATGCTTAATATTTGATTACTGAATTGAATTCAGTGGTTTGGTGTTAGTCATCCAGAAGAACAATGTGAATTTAAGGCACTTTGCTCTTTCTCAGGGGTATCTGTGTTTTAAGCAGGAAATCTCAGTATATATGGAAAGGTTCATAGGTTTTATAGCTAGAAGGAACTTTCATCTTTTATCATCTTATTCAACCATATTATTTTAGAGATAAGGAAAATCAAGGAGGTCTAGGGGCTGAAATAACTTTCCCAAGGTCAGACAATTTTGACTCCAATGAAGATTTTTAGGTACCAATGGATAGTAGCAGTCAGATGTCCATGTGTGTTTAAATAAAGAGGTTATTCTCAACCTTGTGAAATCATACCCTACAGGCAGACCCTTCTCTGGACACCAAAAAATTTGGATCCATATTTTGGAGTTCAGATATCAAATAGACTTTAAGTAAGAAAATAAGAAAACTTTGAGATTTTTTTCTTTCAGGAAGAAATCAGCGATAGGATCTGGAGATCCCACAACCAAGATACAAAGTCCACATTAGTGAATAGTGGATATTATGATGCAAGACCACTTATATGGAAGACTGAAATACTCCAGTGCCTCCTTAAAACCATACCTTCTGTATAGAAAATCAAATTCTCATTTACAAAGAAAGAAATTAAGATGCTAAACCAAGTTTAGAGCTCTCAGATTTAAAGGAAGGAGGATCAGGAAAGGTTCCAGAGAGCTGGGACAGTCTTTTGTCTTTCTTTGTGTCCCTAGTACTTAGCACAGTGGCTAATATGTAATAGAGGAGTTTAATCGGTGTTAGTTGACTGAAATGGACACTGTGACCTTAAGAGAGTTTAGAATCAAACAGCAAAGGTCACCTAAGGAAGTGTTGAGGGCCAGCTCTAGTTAGTCAGGTAGAAATGGCCAGCTTCTTGCAGCTGCTCTCAGGCCAACCCAATGCTGGCTCACCACTCTCTATGACGTGCAAGGAACAGAGCGCCCTAAATTCTTAATCTCCCTGATAGTAATGATGCAAAGGGAACTAAGTACAAGGGAAGTGTATGACCCGTCCCATGTAATAAAGAAACTAGCTTACTCTGTAAAAGGTATATAAACCCGCATCCTCAGATGAATAAATGGACTTCACTGCTGTGAGGCTCCTGTCTGGCCTGTGTCTTCTTTTAATGCTCTCCACTTCATCATGGCCACTCCCCAACTGGCCTCAGGGAAGGATGTTATTAAACCTGGAATTGCAGGGGCCTAAAAGGTGATTTAATAGTCTTCAGATTCTAAAGCTTAGGGACCAAAGATTTTCCCAAAACATGGACAGAGAGTAGGGCTTGTTAGCTAGGGACAGCAATGAAGAAGCAAGAAACAAGAAGCAAGCGGTAGGGACTTCTCAAATAACTTTTTTCCCCTAATTTATTTTTTGTTACAATAATAGCTGGCACGTATATAGAGTTTTAAGGGTTGCAAAGCAAAACACCATCTCATTTGATCCTCTTAACAATTCTTTAAAGTAGGTGCTACAATTACTCCCATTTTACAGATGATGAAATTTAGACTGAGAATGGCCAAGTGTTTTAACTAGGGTCACCCAACTAATAAATGCCTGACACAGGGTCAAACTCAGGACTCCAGGTCCTATTCCAAGTACCATCACACCATCTGGTCACCTCACAAACAACTAATCTTAAAAATTATACACAGATATTTACCAAGAACTACTATGTAGTCTGAATGTAGATCAAAGCATACTTTTTAAAAAACTTTATTTTTCTTGGGTTTTACTTATTGATTTAGGTCTGTATTTTCTTTCATTACATGACTAACGTGGAAATTATTTGTATGATTATACATATATAACCTATGTCAAATTGCTTGCCTTCTCAAGCAGGGGGGAGGGGAAAGGGAGGGAGAGAATTTGGAATTCAAAATTTAAAAGAACAAATGTTTAAAATTCTTTCATATAATTGGGAAAAAATAAAACATTTTTAAAAGTACAGAACTATTTATGTTTTCCAATTTCTATGGAGACATATCAGTAAGCATTTCTGAGCACGCACTTTGTGCAAGGCATTATGTTAGGAAGTGTTGATGCAAAGTCAGAGTATACAGACTGCCTAAAGAAGCTGGTGACAGGGTGGCAGGTAAATCTTATGAACAAATAGCTGTTATAAAATGTAGAATGTACTGTGTGACCTTGAGCAAGTCACTTAACCCTGATTGCTTCCCCCAAAATGCAGAATATGTTTGAGTGAAAAAGAGATATAGGGAGTGATCCTTAGGTAAGTTGAGAACAAGAAGAATACTAGGACCTCTGCTTTGTATGGAACAAAAAGTGATGACAAATGGCTTAAAAAAGGCAATACTACTTAAATCCCATCTTACTTCTCTTTTCTTTATCATGAGGAATGTTCTCAAGATTGAGTGAACAAAAAAATAAGGAATTAAAAAAATAGTGAAATGAAACATAAAAATAAAATAAAATAAAAGCTAGAAGGAAAGCACCTAGCTGGCCTCAATGACTTCAAGTCCTATACATTAAACTCCAAGATAATTGGCAATCTTTGAAGAATCTTGAAGAACGAGGATAGAACCAAAGATAGGCAAATATTGTCCTGATTTTTAATGAGAGTAAGAGGATGGATATTTTCCAAAACACTGCATCTGGAACCTGAAGATATGGGTTCACATCCGGTCTCTGCTGCTTAAGTCATTTAAACTCTTGGGATCTCAAGTTTCCTCATACGTAAAATAAGGAAATTGGATTAGATAACTTCTCAAATTTCTTCTAGCTCTGAATCCTAAAAGCCTACTATTCAAACTTAAGTCAGTGAATCTGACACGGATTTCTTGTGAGATTCTGGATGGATTGTTAAAAGGATATTTGATAGTTAAAAAGATGATTTGTGAGCACTTGTATTAAGAAGTGTTTAGTTAGCATTTTAAAGCTTACAAAGAACTTTGCAAATATTATCTCATTTGATCTTTACAACAACCCTGGGAAGTGAGTCTTATTATTATCCCAATTTTACAGATGGAGAAATTGATGCAAGGAGAAGTTAAGTGACTTTAAAAGGGCAGTGATGAGCATTTTAAGTCTTCAATGCATCTGTTAAGAATGCATTATGACAAGTCAGCCTATTTCCTTTTTTCCTAGGGTTACTAAATTGGTAGAATGGAGAAATGCAGTGGGGATAGTATCTACACTTTAGCAAGGTATTTGATAAAGTCTCTCAAAATTTTCCTATGGATAATATGGAGAAATGTGGACTGGCTGAGAGTATACTTAGGTAAGTTTGGAACCCACAGATCTACTGACCAGATCAAAAAGAAATAAATGATATCACCCTAAGAGGAAATTATCTAGGAGAATGCCACAGAGCTCTTTCCTTGGACATGATGATTTCAGCAATTTTCTAAAAAATCATCATTTAAATAAAGTCAGAGATGCCATATTAATAAAAATCTATGCATAATTCAGAACTGGGAAGGATGGCTAATATGCTATTGCACCAAAAAAAATGAAATCCAAAAATATCCTGACAGACTGAAATGAAAGGTTGAAGCTAACAAGATAGAATTAAATAGTTACAAAATTAAACAGTGCCTGGGATTAAAAATCAAATACATAAATGCAGAACATAAGGAATGTGACTAGAAAGCAGTTTACATGAAAATGAGCAGAGTTTTTATTGGAGTGCAAACTCAATAGGAGTTAGCAATGTGATGTGGCAGACCCACATATAATCTTAGAAAGCATTCATGGAGGCACAGTGTCAAACAGATCATTCTCAATTAAGGCAGGCAATAGCCATGCTATGCTCTGCCCTGTTCAGACCACATCCAAAATATAGGCACACTCTGCCTAATACCGTTAATTAATACCATGAAAACAGGCTTAGTGGAAATAATATATCAGAGGAATGTTAGTTCTATAGCTACAATGTAATTGAAAGATACAGTCCTGGACAAACCTAAATTCAACTATTAAGCTTTAAAAAAAATCCAACTTTTACATATCTCTAACTATAAATGGGCTACAGAGACAATCCTATGGGTGGCAGGACTGCTTGTTGCTAACAGACCTGAGTATTGAGTCATCAAAGGGACCCAAGAGTTCTGTGAATGCAGAACTGAAGTGTCTATGTATGTGTGTGTATGTATGTATGCGTGTATGTATGTATGATATATGTACGTGTGTTTGGAGAAGAAGGGAAGAGAGGATGTTCAGTTAGCTACAGGACAAGAACAGAAGTTTAGAAACAAGCTGGAAAGGGGGTTCTTAACCTAGGGCTTGTTAATTTGTTTACAACTATTTTGACAACTATATCAATATAATTGGTTTCTTTTGGAATCTGATCTGATTTTATCTTATACGTTTAAAAATATTATCTAAAAACATATATTTTATGCATTTAAAAACATTATTCTGAGGAATCCATATGGTTTAACAGATGGCCAAAGGTGTCCATGGCACAAAAAGAGGTCAAAATCCTCTATTTTAAAGGGATTTTTGCTGAGTTTTTCCACCTTAGGAGTCATCTAAATTCTAGATCAACATATAGCTAGGGATGAAAATTCTTGGGAGAATTTTATTATTTTTCAAACAGCAACAAAAAGGCAGAGAAACCACAAAAAAATCTATTGTCAACATGTAGAAAAGGTACAATTCATCTCCACAGAGAAAGAGAACAATGGAAATTGTACTGAGCTCAAGTAATCATATGAAAGGTGATTGATCAAAGCTAGAGTATGGGTGTTTGGGAGACAAATCTCTTTCGATCCTTTTTCCAAGGGGCTGGGAGAGGGAAGGAATGGGAAGGGAAAGGAGAAGGGAACAATATTTTTCTGGCACTCACTATGTGCCATGCAGTGTGTTAAGAAATATTTAGAAATATTTAATTTGGTCTTCACAACACCCCTGGGAGGTAGATGCTAATACTATCCCCTTTTAGAGTAGAGGAATCAAAGGTGAAGTGATTCCTTTAGCATCACAGAGTTAGTAAATGTCTGAATCTGGATTTGGACCGAAGTCTTCCTGTCCCAGGCTCTGAGTCCGACCCACTGTATCACTAGCTGCCCCTAATTAGCATAAACTATTCAAATTAAATTTCTGTTTTCTTCTGTGTTCCCAAAGTTCTATGGGCAAAGGAACTTATTGTAGCTTTTGGGTATGGGACACATCAGTAAGCTATTTTTGTAAAGTGTTTGACATCTTTCTCAGTGACATTTAACAACACAAGAACACAATCCTACTGGAGACTAAGGTTGGCTGGGCTAATCTCTGGGAACTGTCTGGAGGATATGAGAGTGGGAAGCCTGATTTTTAGAATGGGGCTTTGTTAGAATGTATTTGTAATGTCATTGCCTGGGTTAGGGGAAGGGAGAACCGTACTGTGTTAAGTCCTGGGGGGAGAAAGGTGAAAGGGGGTCACATTTTAGCAAAGGCTAGAGTATGTCTAGAGACAGCAACCAGGAAGGCAAAAAAACCCTAACCCATGTCATGTGAGAATCTGCTGAAGAAATGGAACACATCTAGCCTGAAGAAGAGAAGACAGGGAAGGAGTGATAGCACGCTGTAAATATGTGAAGGGTGATCATGTGGAAGAGGGATTATCTTTGTTCTGCTCAGCCCCAGAGGGCATGACTAGTACCAAGGGGTAGAAGTTACAGGGAGGCCTGAGTTTGATTTGACTTGACTAAGTCAAATCAAACTTAGTGATTTACTCTGTTCCCAGATGGAAACAGGGTGATGAGTTTCCAGTCTCCACAAGGTGATTGCTTGAAGGATGCTTTAAGATGTCCTTTTGGTGACTAATGTAGAAACATTTTACATGACTGAACATGTGTAATCTATATTGGGTTGCTTATTATCACAGGGGGGATGGGAAGAAGGAAGGGAAGGATAGAATTTGGAAGTCAACATTTTTTTTAAAAATGTTAAAAAGTGCTTTAAAAAGTAATTGGGGAATTTAAAAAAAAGATGTCCTTTTTGGCGCTGTCTCACCTAGTAGAAAGTCTGGCACAGAGAGGATGGTTAAAAGATATAAGGTACAATGAAATCTTTGTTATATGCTAGTCATCAGGTTCTGTTCCCTTATCATCAGTAAGAATAGAGCAGAAATGGGTTTTTATTATAGCATTTAAGCATTTGATACAATTGCCACTTACTTCTACTAATGATAACTAATTAATGATATGTTGGAGTTTAAAAAGTTTTTCTGCAACTCCCTTGAGAATATGGAGTACAAATATCATTACTCCATTTTATAGAGGAAGAAACTGAAGTTCCAAAAGATTGTGATTTTCCAGTGTCATACAGTGAGTGTCAGAGGGAGACTTTTTGTAATTATCACTGTGATATACTCCCCTCTCTAATGAATTCACAACCTTAAGGGTAGTTAGTCATGGGAATGTGTTATAAAGAACATCTGAGAGATGCAGGCATTTTCATGCCTGGAATATTCTTCCTTGGCATCACTACCTCCTGGCTTCCTTTAAGTCTAAGCTAGTCCTATGTTCTATAAGAAGCCCTTCCTGATCCCACTTAATACTAGCAACTTCCTTCTATTGATTATCTCTCATTTATCCTGTAGATATTTCATTCATACATGGTTGTTTTTCCATATTATCTCTCCTCTCCCTTAGGCTGTGAGTAATGTGTTCCCTTTACTAAAAGTGAGGGGAGATGTAATGAGAAGAATCCTCAAAGGAGACCAAGTAAATAATAAACCTTTATTTATTTCCTCTGCTCTCAAGGAGCAGAGACTGTTTTGACCTTCTTTGGATCCCCAGGGCTTGGCATAGAGCCTAAAACATAGTATAATTCTTACTGGCTGATTGACTGGAGAAATCATCTTCTTTCTGGGGATACTTAACAGTTTGGTCAAACTAAGTCAACCTCCCCAAATCTCAAGACATACTTCTAATACTGAACTTTCCTTATCCCTTAAGGTAGAATAACCACACTAATATACATAAGGCCTACATCCAGCTCCAAAATTCCAAAAGTCTATGAGAAATCACTGAATCCTACCTTGGAAGGACAATCAGGACTGTCCATGTCCAATTATTTCTGTTTCTGAAAGTAGCTACATGAGGGTTGGGAAAATCACATAGGAAAATGACAGAGGAGATATGTCCTGTGGGTACATTTGCTTTGCTTAGTGAACCTCTTTAATTCTATAATAAATAGGGTGTTAGAATTCAAGAATATTAAATAAATAGGTCTCCTAGGAAAGAAAACTCTTTTATGAAAGCAGAGTTTCTTAACCTGTTTTGTTTCATGGACCACCTTTGACAATCTAGTAAATTCTACAGACTCTTCTTAGAACAATGCTTTTAAATGCACGCAATAAAATACATATGATTATAGAAGAAAAGCATTATATTAAAATACAATTATTAAAAATTTTTTTTAGAAAAATCAAGCTCATAGATACCAGGCTAAGAGCTCCTGTGGGTCTTTATAGCTTTATTTTTCAAGGCATTGTCTTCCATTAAGACCTTATAGGTTTCAAGAAAAACTAGATAAATATTTATTATTCGGTTGGTTTCCTTTGAGGATTCTTCATATTACATAGGCCATTACCTACAGTAGGAGACCACTGAATTTAATAAATATTGTCGACCAGGAAACCAAGAGAAATCATTCCAAAATTAGCCATCCAACTTGGCTCACAGATTGGATGGTCTTTAGAGAAAACCACTGATGGCTATATTGCTTACAATGAGATTGAAGCATGGACTGGACAAAGCTTTAAAACATCCTCTTTAGCACAGAAAGATTATTGGCCCAACACTTTCAGGATTTTTTTTTTTTGAGAGGCAATGGCTGGCAAGTTTATTGGATAGGTGTTTCATTGAACTCCAAGCTCAGTACAGGAAGCAGATGACAAAGAGAAGTCAAGGCAGCCCCTCCCAGCCAGCAGGCAGAGATTGTCTGGGCCCCAGGGGCTGGGCCCTCGGAGGGAAGGCTGGCCTACTCTACAAGGAGTCTTGGGCTGGGGCTGCAGTGCCCATCCATGCCAGGGACTCCCAGGCCACCCTGCCTACTCTGGGTCTGGGTGACATTTTTATTAAATCGAGACAAGTAAAAACGGCATCTGGGGGGGTGGGGAACGATACAGAAGGACCGACAGCGGAAGGGAGGAATGAGTGAGGGAGATGCCAGAGCCATTCTGGGGCAGGGAGGGGCTCCACCAGAATGGCCGAGAACCTGGTGTCCCCGAAAGCCTCGTTCATGTGGGTCTCGAAGCAGGATTTTTTTTAAAGCAAACAACTCAAAATATTTTTGCCTAATCAACAAATTTAATTCTATATAAAATAGTCTCATCATAACACATCTACACTCTCCAGACTCCAAACATTTACCTGACATATTCCTTTCTACAATTCCACTGAAGGTTTGATAAACCTTGATTTCTCTTGGAAATAGCAAAAGGGGAATACACTTGAAAATTCAAGCTGTAAACAAAGTACTCTGACAGTTATAGGTTATGCAGACTATATACTATTTATATTGTACAGTGAGATATCTCCAAGGAACTAATAAGTCTTGCACATAGTAGGCAATTAATGAATACTTGTTGGATTAGATTGAGGATGGCAGCCAGGAATCTCAAAAAAGAGATAATGACTCAGGAGCCCACAAGCCTTTTGTGCTCTTTTGTTACAGGATATTGCAAGGGCAAGGTATCCTTGAAGGCCTCACAGTAATAACCATGTCATCAAGCCAACTAGATCAATAAGTGTCTGAGATCAGAAGTGAATAGGCGCCTGCTCAGGAGAACAAAACATAATGTCAGTCAAACTATGTTAGCAAGCACCACACGAGGAGAGCTGCAGTCTAGAAGCGTGGTTTATTTCCAGCACATACTGACACCAACCAGACACTTAGAGACTTCCAGTAGAGAAATAATGAGGCAGATAAATTTTCAGAAAACCATTACTAACTGGTTAGTGTGACAAATATGGAGCACCAGTCCCCTGCTTCCACTTTAAAAGGGTCTCTGTTTGGGTCAGTGCATACATATTGTCTCCCTAGGTATTAGACTGGCACAATTGAAGCCTGTCAAAGGGGTGATTCATATGGTCTCTAGGAAGGAGGGGGCTGAGCTGGACTACTTCTATAAACTGTCGCGCCAGTGGTAGAATGCCATTCTTTCATAGTATGGCTCTTGTGTTAGCTCACAAAGACATCACCTGCCTTTGTGTTCTTCCTTGGTCAGATCACATCAAAAGTACTATGTTCAGTTCTGGTGCCACGTTTTATGAAGGGCACCAATGACCTGGAGCACAGCCAAGCGAGGCTAACCAGGGTGGTGAGGAGACTGGAAACAATGCCATATGATGATCCATTTATGGAATAGGGGATGTTTAGTCTGTAGAAAAGATGATTTAAGGAATACACAGTGGATGTCTCCCAGTATTTGAGAGGCTGTTATATAACAGACTTGTTCTATTTGGTTCTAGAGGACTAGAACAATGGATAGGTGTTGTAGAAAGGTAGATATATTTTTAAAAAAAGGTTTCCCAACTTTTGAGTTGTCTAAATTGGGAATGGGCTGGTTCAGGAAACTGTGAGTCCCCACTTACAACTCGCCACCCTGCAATCACTAGTCAGGGATGACTTAGAAGTGGCAAGGCAAAACAGATACATCAAAGGACTGGTCTTGCGGTCGGGCAGACATAGGTTTGTATTCTGCTTCTTAGCTAGAAGACCTTAAGCAAGTCATTTCACCTGAGTGAGTTTGGATTTCCTCCTCATCTACAAACACCAGGATAATAATATTTTTAACATCTACCTCCAAGAATGTTTTATGAATTACCAAGTGTAATTATAAAACCAAAGTAACTAAAGTGCTACAAAAAAATCAGTTGCTTTTGTTACTATAGGAGAAGCATCATGACAGAACACTAGCTTCAAAGTAAGAAGATGTGGTTCAAACAGCTCCTGACAATTACCGCCTATGTAACTATGGGGAAATCACTTAACCTCCCTGAACCTCAGTTTCCTTATCTGTAGAGTGAAGGGGTAAGACTATGAGTGGGAAACCTGTGGCCTTGAGGTCATATGTAGTCCTCAAGTGTGGCCATTTGACTGAATCCAAACTTCACAAAACAAAGCTCCTTAATAAAAGGATTTGTTCTGTAAAACTTGGACTCAGTCAAGTAGCTGCACTTGAGGACCTAGAGGGCCATGTGTGGCCTCAAGGCCGCAGGTTCCCCACCCCTGGGTTAGACTATATGGTCCTTAAGGTACCTTCTAGCTCTAAATCAATGATCTTCTAAGTTTATGAGATTTCTGTTAAGATACAGGTTGCAACATATGATTTACAAGGTCTCTTCCACCCCTGAGATCCTTATATTACTGATTAAAATAGAAATAATCAGAAAACAAAGAGGTAATAAAAACAGTATATGTACTGGTGACACGAATTGTTGTCATAAAATCAGTATACGTACTGGTGACATTAATTGTTAGACTTATTAACCTTTGCTCAAAATAATCAAAATAAATTATCATTCAAAATTTTAAAAAACCCAATGAACCTCAATCTTCAGCTGAGGATAGAGGGAGTACTGGTACCTAGACTTTGGTTTTAGTTCGCTGCTTGGGAAACCAAAGTGCTCTAACTACATAGGTTGCTTTTCATATGCATACTAAGTGTTTAGAGAGGTAAACTGAGGTATATGCGGAAGGTTTAAAAATCTGCTCTCTTTAGGGGTATATCAGACTAGTCATATGTACATACAATCTTCTAATTACCATGGGCCCCATTATAGCAAAATAGAGGTAAGCTTGTATTATCCCCTATAGAGTCAATCTAACTCATTCATTTCAAGGAAACAAAGTCACATCAACTATCACTTTATAGAAATAAGTGATAGGTTGGAGAGTGTTGAGCATGAAAGCCAAGAGAGCAACTCTGACAAATGCCAATCAAATGCTCTTTCCTTCAACTCCTTGGCAGGGTCTCTTGGAGACACTAAAGAGGAAACCAGTTTTAATTTTATTACAGGCACAAAGCTCACATATTAAAAAGAAACTATTCAGTTGATTAAATTTACAATTGCATTTATACTTTGGAAAAGCTTTCAAAGCAAAACCCACATTATGTAAAGAATGTGATTTGAAGCACAACTGGTAATACAGAACTAAACACTTTCTCCTTCCCCTCTCTCCCACAATGTCTTGCCCTTGCATGGCTGTTAGCTTTCATGATCTTATTACTGAATCTATCTATTAAAATAATAAAACCTAGCTGTTTCCAGCAAACAAGGATCAATTCCAGGTCAGTATTCTCATTTCTAAGTCCCCTGGGGGGCTCTAAGTGAAAATATACCTGTACTTAAGTCACTGAAATGGTCCAAATTGTTGAAGAACCAGCAGGCTCCCTCATTTCTTAAGCACAGGTGTGGTCCACCATGAGATATAAAAAAATGGATCTGGAAGGAACTTCAGACATCTAGTCCAACCTTCTCTTTTTAAAACAGGAAAGGAGAAATCTAGAGCTGGTAAATGGAAGAGACAGGACTAAAGTCACAGTTTCTCAAACTCATTCACTACACCATTCTAGCTAAAACAGTGAGGCAATCATTTGTCTAAAAAAAAGTGGGACATTTCACTATTTAAATTATGATTGAAAAATTTCCGAATTTGATTTCCACCAAATTTTTCAGGTACACATTCATGGCACAGAGGAAGGATGTCCCTGTGCTGATCCTCTAGCCACTGACGCCCCTTTTCCCCACCCCACTACTTTCATGGCATAACTTTATTAGATTTGAAGTACAAGGACTCCTTTAAAGAGTGATTTAACTATCATTAAGAATAATGCCTTAATGGTACCAGACACAGCAGAAACCTTTAAAATCACTCAGGTTTTTCCCCCTGCATGAATGAGAAGGGACAAGTGCCATCAAGTCACAGACCTGTCTGGGAAACTATTATTCTTTCCTTTAAATTCTTAATTAACTCAGTTGATGGGGGAGGGGAGAAGCAAAACACATATCACACACTGAAGAAGAGAACATGTGAAGTGGGATAACCGTCAGACGGCTCACACCCCTGAGCTGGGTTGGGCTTCACACCGCATTGCTAAATTAAAGGCACTTCAGAAGTCGCCTGTAGTAAATGGCAATCACGACTTCTCAACAGGAAAACTGTTCAGCCTCTCATCAAAAATGTCTGCCCAGGGTCCGATTGATCATTTCCCATGAGATAGTCTAACCCTGCTGTGTCATTTCAACTTCTCCAGCCATGCACATTGATCAATATTTATAATTACCTTTCTCCTTCACCATGGCAACCAAATCCTTTTAAGTGCTGCTGCACGGAAGGGGAGCAAGAATTCTCTCACAAAGGTGAACGGCGCCCCGGGAGCCAGGCAGCACAGGGGAGAGGCTGGAGATCCACAAGGTTAGATGCAGAGGGAAGCCCTCCCCCTACGATCCCCCAGGGCAACCACTGTCAGCAAGCTGAGCCCAGCTCGCCAGTCCCTCTCCCACCGGGTGGGGGTGTGGAGGGAGGGGAGGGGAGATGCTTCGCAGAGTCGTCTCGCTGGCTTGACAGTGGGTGTTTCTGCCTCTCCCTCTGCATTCACCCTCCTACTAAGGGTAGCAGCTCCCGTCCTCTCACTCCCGCTGGTGGACTCTGCCCCCTGCTCTGAAACACCAGCTACAGCTGCTGCTGCTCTCGGAACAAATGCGAGATTCCACTGCCCCTAATCTTTGGTGGTGGACTCACCACCTTACATTCTCCTGCTGAGGCAGAGTGTCCCCTGCAATGATGGCAAGGATGCCTCCTAGTGACGGATGGGTAAATGACTGCCCTGGGTAGGTGAGCCCTGGGAACTCCAGGGAAGCTGAGCCACGAGAATTTCCAGGGAACCTATGCACCTTAGGCTGTTTTAAAATGAAGGTGAGCTTAGAAACAAACTCAATCACCTACAAATGATTCTGCAGCAACTCAGAAAAGACTGGGGATTCAGCTAGTTCTTCAGTATTTGTAGCCAGGTATTTCTAACCTGGACCGAGGAAAAGGGACACAGCAAGGGAGAGGGGATTCAGTAAAGCCCCAACTTTCCCCCCTCCCATCCCTTCTCTTCCATTTTACTTGTGTCTGTTACACCAAGTACCATTCCACCCCTACCCCTAGAAACTTTTTTTTGTCATAGATGAGACTGGAAAAGCCCAGCTACTTGGAAGCCTCCTTTTGGAGGGAGGGGGGCAAAAAGAAGTTCAAAGTCAATTTAAATAATAGATTTAAGAAAGAGATGGAGAGTGGCTCTCCTATTACTCTGCCTTGAGTAGAGCATTAGAACCCCACATTGAACTCATGTAAATTTCTTGGTTCTGCCAGGGACTGTGTCTAGCTGACAGGCATTATACTCACTTTTAAGCTTTCATTTATCAAATCTGATACTTTTAGAGAAATTTTTTAATGCTTGGCACTCGTGGCTCATCAATAAATAAGCAAGCTGGGGGAGTGAATTTCTTAGACTGAGCTCATAAAGAGAGGGTCTGAATTGAAATCTTGCTTTATTCCCATGTGACCTTGGGTAAGTCACTTAAACCTCTTATGCCTCAGTTCCCTTATATAAAATAAGAGGACTGGACTGGATGGTCTCTTTGAGGTTCCTTCTGGCTATAGATCAGAGGTTCTTAACTTGGTCACACTTAATCTCTCACTGACCCAGGTAGGTTTCTAAGATCATGAATTACAGAACTGGTAATGACCTGCTTTGGTAATAGAGGTTTCTTAATCAAGAGTTCCATATACAAATGAAATCATAGGTTCAGGACCCTGCCTCCCTTTATGTGTACATGTGTATATACACATACACACTCACACATACATACACATATATACATTTATATTTGCAAAATGTTTTTCATTTTACAAAGTGCTTTCACATTCACTGTTAGTTAACAATCAACTCTTACAACAACCTTATGCAACAGCTAAAGTAAAGTATTTTCCACATACAGAAAATGATGTCCAGAGAAGTGTCACAAAGCTAATAAATGGCGAGGGTGGGGCTCAAATCCAGGAATTTTTTACTCTAAGTCCAATGCTTTGGGGGGGAGGGGCTACATTATGCCTGAAGACATCCCATACACGACCTGACCATAAACAGAGCAATAAAAAAAATATATTTATTAAGCACCACCTAGGTACCAGGAATGTTGAGGATACAAAGAGAAAGGGGATGGTCCCTTCCCCCAAAGGAACTTACATTTTATTGATTTTACAAGCAGAAACCACTCATTCACAATGAGCAGAGAATTTAATATTGGGTCCCAAATCTAATCCTGGTACCCATCTTTCAAATTCACCTGCCTTCCACACCATGTTTCATCCATATCCAACCATCTGGGAAGAAGCAATGAGATACAAGTGCTGTTCAGAGAAAGAGAATAGCAGATGGTCAATCCATCTTTCAGAACCAGAATGCACAGCCACTATTAGATTTTATTTACTGCAAATATTGTAACGTGTTGGGTCTACGAGAGTCAGGGTGGGAGAAAAGAATGAAGTAAATCACCTTTCCTTGAAGCAAACCAATCACCCTTCCTCATCTCTGCCTTGGTGTGTTTGTAGGTCAAATAACCTGCTTTTGGTGGGCTAGGAAGAGAGGAGGAAAAGTTCCATCATTTTGCTGATGTTTTTGCTATTGTTGGTTTTCTGATGCACAACAGTAGCAGGGCTGGAGCATTTGTGACATTCCTTTATCTATGACTCAGTGTGTTACTATTAATAGCTTTGGTGGCTGAGCCTGTAAGCAAGGACTAAGTTTCCTCCAACTCCTGGGTATCTATCACTATGACATGGCCATCATCCACACCATACCTTGAACAGCCCAGGCTCTGCTAAGATTTCCCTACACATTAAATCAACAGCCAGCCTCCTGCTGCAAGCATGGAGAAGGTCCTTGAGGGGCTGGCACAGCCTCCATTCATAAATATGAAGCTAGCAGGAACAAGCTAGCTCAAAGAGACAGACATGCAGCAAATAGCACAGATACTATTTAAAAACACTCCTGGGATCAACCCTTTAGACAGCTTCAAAGTTTTACTGGGCAATTATAGGGCTTACAAATTGTTTTTCATCTGCCATCTCCTTCTTGCCACTCCCTTCAGGAGCTGCTGATAGGCAAAGCAGATTGCAGACATCTGGACATCTGAGTTTACCAAGTGCATTTATTTCCTAAATGTGTAAGGAGATTACCACCACACTTAAACATCTCTCTCTACAACTCCTTAAAGGCTTTCCCTCACATTACACAGCCCAAAGCAAAGGAACTAGTGCTGCTAGCTTTTAACATGCCTAAAATAGATCTAATGCAAACATAGGCACCAGAGCATATCTAGAAAGCGTACAATCCAAAACTAATGCTACAAGAAGAAGCGGACCACCCTGCGAACCAGGTCCTTTTCCATCAGGCTAGACATTTTTCATCTCCAGTTTTGTCTATCATTATCATCCCTGTTCAGAACTGGCATCTACAACTAAGTTGCTGAAGGATACAAGAACCATGATTTTAGGATGCCTTTTCATGGGTTTCCCAGGAAAGTCTGCTATTAGAGAAACTGCTAGTGCTTAGTCTATCACAGAGCAGCTCTTTCTAAAGGAAAACAGACGGTTTAAGGATTCTTCCCACCCCCCCCACCCCCAATGTATTTCCCATCAAAATAACTTCCCTTTACCAGAGTCAAAGTGAATGAGTCACCAGGGTTCAGCTGCTAAATAATAGTCATGGAAATAGTACCCAAAACAATCAGACAGACTACTCTTAGCAGAAACTCCTTGCACTTGTAAGATAACCTGAGTAGTATATTACTGAGGTTACATTTGTAATGTGGAAGAGGATAGTCTGACTGAACTGTGTTTATATCTCCTTACCTTAAAGTCAGAATCCTGAAAAGCTTTGGGAGCAGGAATCGGTGGAATATTTTCTAGCCTGCAATTCTATGCAGCAAAGGAGAGAGCAAAATAAACCAGGAGAAGTAATTTTTAAATGGTCTGCAAGAGCTGAAACATTTTCCTCTTATTTCTAGAGGTGGCTTCCAAAGGACTTATCTCATTCAAATTCCACTGGGATGAGATAGTATTTCATAATAAAGACACCAATGCATGATTGTGTCCCCCTACTCCACCCCCATTCCAGTCCGAAACTGAATCACTACCTCCTTTTTATTCACTCAGAAGATGAAGTAAAGAATTGTCCACATGGGATTGGAAGCTGGGCACCATTTTTTTTTTTTTTGGCTCAAAAGCTATCCATGCATGAACAAACACCTTTGGCAAAAATTCAAGTGCAGATCACTTCAACAAGGCTCAAGTTAATTTAAAGGCAATTGTTACAATCTACATTTAAAAACCTGACTCTGTGTTTTTCCCAGAATAGTTCTTTCCCATCAAAAGACACAACAAAAGTGACCATATACTGTGATTCTGAATAGACAGAACAGCAAACACTCGTCACTGACATCTCCCCGCTTCGTCCCATGACTTTCCCTAGGCATGTATATCACTGTTATCACTAACACTTAAAGTATTCTTACCCATAAAGCACACTGCAGGAAAATCAAATAAATCACAGAATTTTAGAACTGGAAGAACCTTAGAAATAACCTAGTCCAACCCTTCATTTCACAAAATAAGAAACTACAGCTTAGAGCTAAAATGATTTGTTACTTAAGTAGAAAGTAAGGTCCCTGAGGACAGACACTATCTCATTTTTACCTTTGTGTATCTCCAGCACAGAGCAGGGTACCATGCACATAATAGGCATTTGAAAGAAATGCTTCTTAATTTAGATAAATTGCTCAGGATCAACCTGTTGAGAAGCAACAAAGCTAGCACTAGAATTCACATTCCCTTAGTCCCAAGCATAGTATTCTTTTCTCTTGTTAATTCTTTGTTCTCTAAGAGGCCCACAATGTCAGGGTTGTGATGCCACAGCATACTGTGATGCCACAGCATACAAGTGAATTGGCTTTAAGTGTGAGAGGGTTGCACAGTCACCAGCTTCACTTTCTCCTCTGGAGCCATTCTGTGAATGAATTATAGATTCATCTTCTCTCTCATGTCTGAATCCAAGAAAGAGCTCAAGAACCTAAAATAATTCCCAACTACCTACCACAAGTTTAGGTCCCTCTGCCTGGCTTTTGAAGGCCACCATAACCAGGGTGCACACAATTTCCCAGTTATCCCTTCCACAATAAAGGAGTGAGGAGTGCAGCATCCCAGCCATCTGGAAAATCCGGTTAAATTTACCAGAGAAGAAGTTTGAATTTTTTTTCTTTTTCTTTTATTGGGTATTTACAGTGCCTTATTGTAAAATTTGGGTTAAATATTTGGTCATAGGCCATATGTAGGTCAACGTTAAATAAAATACCATATGAAAAAGAACTTTTTCTGTGCTATCTATGACTTTCCAGAATTCCCATTTAATTTTTTTTGTGTTGACCCACAATATATTGAAACCCAATGGGAAAAGTAGTGATGTGGAAGTGATAATTATACAATCTTTTCACTCACTATCCTCCAACACATATTCTCAACTCCAATGAGGGTGGGCTCCTCACTATATCATACGTATCTTGTTTTCTCCTTATCTGTTCCAATGTACACCATCATCATCTCTACTTTCTGGGATTTAGGTAATTAGAAACATAGGTAATTAGAAATATCTGTCTGACTACTTGCTTCTTTTCAACTGCCTTAATCCTATGGATCCTTCCAATTTAAGCACCACCTCCTCCATGAAGACTTTTCTGATTACTTTAGCCCACAAGGACAAATCTTAACTTTAAATTATTACCACTGACATCTTTTAGGGCTTAATTGTTTCTTATATGTTTATTTTGCCTTGAAAACAAAAAAGCAAATGCTTCAAAGACAGGGAACAGGTCATATGTTTCTTCTGTGCACCTAAGCACAGTACTGGGTACAAAGGACCAACTCGATATATTCTGAGCCACTGAACAAACCTATATAAATAGGCAGTATTTTAATAAGCTGTCTGACGTTGGGCAAGTTGCTTAATTAACCTTTTTGATTCTCAGTTTCCTATTATGTAAAATACTAATTCTCTACCTGCTTGTTATGGTGGTGAGAACCAAATGAAAGAGCAAACATGAAAGCATTTTGATACTGTTGTAATTGTTGTTCCATCATTTGTGTCACGTTCAACTATTTGTGACCCCTTTGGGGGTTTTCTTGACAAAGATACTGGAGTGGTTTGACATTTTCTTCTCCGGCTTATTTTACAGATGAGGAAACTGAGGAAAACAAGGTTAAGTGACTTGTCCAGGGTCACACAGCTAGTAAGTGTGGCTGGGTTTGAGACTCCAGGCTCTAAGCTGTATCTACTGTGCCACTTACCTGTTCCATTTTGATACTGCAAAGTAATATATAAATGAGTGGTTATCATCATCATCAATGTCATTATTATATTTCCTCATCTAGAAATTCCTTATACCAATGAAAGCATGGGTCCAGTCCTTATCTCAATTGTTGATGATGGTGATGGTGATGGTGATGATGATGATGATGATGATGCACCTGTCTGCAAAAGGATGGCATTTCATAGAGATTGGATGAGTCATAGGAGGGGACAGATGATTCCAAAGTTCCGTACAATCTAAGATTTATTTCTGAAGCCTTAAGCAAGCTGTCAATCTCTTTTGTCCTTATTTTCCTCTTCAGAAACATGAAGCATTGGATTAGGCATTTTTAATGTATTTTTTTTGGAGGGGGAAAGGCAAGGCAATTGGGGTTAAGTGACTTGCCTGAGGTCACATGGCTAGTAAGTGTTAAGTGTCTGAAGCCGGATTTAAACTCAGGTCTTCCTCACTCCTCGGTCTGGTGCTCCATTCACTGTGCCACCTAGCCATCCCTGGATTAGGCAATTTTTAACATCCTTTCCATTTCTTAATTTTTCATTTGAAAGGGACAAAAACGAGCCATATGTACAAAAATAGTTATGATTGCTTTCTTTGTTGTAAAAAAAAGGGGGGAACAAAAAGGATAGTAATCAACTGGGGAAATAGACGGATAAGTTATAACATGTAAATGTAATGGAATATGACTGCTGAAATGACAAAACTGATGGTTTCAGAGAAACCTGGGAAAACTTGTACAAATTGGTGAAGTGAAGTAGTCAGAACCAGGAAAGTAATATACATAGTAACAATAACATTGTAAAGAAAAATAACTTGGAAAAATTTCGAGTTCTGATCAGTTTAGGGTCCAAACACAAATCCAGAGGATTGATGATGAAGCATGCTACCCAACTTCTGACAGAAGGCTGATGAACCCAAGGTGCAGAATGAGAAATACATGTTTGGAGATGGCAAAGATGTGAATTTGTTTTTCTTTTCACTATTGTTTATCTGTTTAAAACACTGTTTTCCCATTTTTATTTGGAAAGGAAAGATTTGGAAGGGGTGGAGCTAGTGATAGTATTGCCAAAATGAAAAAGAAAGGAAGAGATTTCTGGAAGCATTTTAAAAAATGCACAGAAGGGAGAAGAAAGAAGTTCAGAGAGAAACACAGATAAGCAAAACAGCTCTGAAAGTAATATGCTCAATTTATTTTATGCCCTTTAAAAATGCAATCAGTACATAAAAAAGAGTCATAATTTCACATACAATTTTCTGTTTTACTTTATATAGAAATATTATTTTTTCTTGGTACTCATTAAATTATGAAGAAATTTTTAAAGAAATCTTTGATCCTATGATTCAGAACTTCCAAATGTTTGGCCTTCTTGATCTTTCTTCTTATCCTTTTATTGAAATGACTTGTTTTAAGATTTTTATCTCTGAATTCCCATGCAATTCTCTGTAAGTATAGTCCTTTACTTCTAATCTAGAATTATTTTGTGTTCATGTACCAAAAGCCCCAAAAGTCTTTAGCAGAAACTGGGCTAGATATTTTTACCACATAATGGCTTCCAGTTAAAAAAAAAACAACAGAACTTACAAATGCATATTTAAAGCTTACTATATATAAATACTCTCATTTGGAAGGTTAATACTACTTGTATACAAACTACAATGTGAGTATAAAATAAGCAATTAGCCAGAGAGGGAAGGTGCTTGTTAGTAGAATTTGAGGGATCCCATGATAGTAAAGAAAATTTCACACTTTGTAGTTTAATTTTAAGCATGTCAAATACTCCTGAGAAACACTATAATAGCTTGAGAGTCTTAAAAAGTAAAAAATGTGTGTATGTATATGTGTGTGTGTGTGTGTGTGTACACAAATAGAAATCTTAAAAGTAGTGTTAAAATGCAAAGATCTTGGCTATCAGTTACATAAATATATGTCAAGAATATGCAGTAGTATGCTTTAGCAGAGTATTTCCTCTCAGGTCAAGCAGATTGGACTTACTTCAACAGCCAATGCAGAGAGATTAAAAAAAGTTTCCATCTTTTATGTACAGGACCACACAGCAACAGCCTAGAATCTCTGCAATAACTCAGACCTTGTAGAGTAAGGCCAGCTCAGCACGCCCTGGAGACAGTCATTTTTTGTGAGCTAGCCTTATTTTGTAGCTAAGGTCACTCCAAAGAATCTCCATTTGCTGAGCCAAGATGTCTCCAATCTGCTTTGATTTACTCAGTGTTCCCAGGTTTGGCATACAGATTATTGATCTCCAACTTCAACATGACCTTGCATTCTGCCTGTTTCTTCTATGTAAATCTTTCTGTTTTAATCCACATTCTGGTTTATCTACTGATATCATCCCTTTTTATCTCAGTCTCCATGTGTCTGATTCTACCAGCTGAAAAGCATTACAACCCTTGTTTACCTCGTCCTGTAAAATTGCTTAAATGTCATGATTTTACAAATGCAAAAAACCAAAAACAAACAAACAAACAAAAAACCTCAGCCGGAGCCCTAGAAGTCCTAATAAGCTGACCACCCTAGCTAACTCTCCCAGGGAATGGAATGTCTGCTGTTTCCACGGAGACACTGTTTCTTAATAGAATATTTCTCATTGTCAGAGAAAACTTTCCCCAACATTCACTTGGCCTATTTTTTTTTTCCTTTCATTTGACCTCCACCCCTCCTAGTTATGTTTTGGCAAAACACATAGCAAAGAGCTAACTCTTTGCTAACTAGATACTTACATTCTCTTCAAGCATTTCAACTATAATTTGAGAGGACAGCCCCAGTAAAACAAAAATATGTACACTGCTATCATGGCATGCATCTTCTGTGGCAGCAAAAGCAGGTCATCCAGAATACTAAGTGTTCTCCCTCTGTTAAGAGGGCCATGGTGCCTAGATACGTTTCTTTGGTCTACAGCAGCCAGAAATAAAGGAAACGCCAACTAATACTTCAGCTGCTCCAGCAGAGGTATTTGTGCAGACACATAAGCATCTTCCATGCTTACAGAAAGAGAACCTTTACATCTGTCAACAGCTGGCACAATTTTAGAAGGCACTTTCATCAAAAAAATAAGCTACCCTAGTACTGTTTAGGGCTGGGAGCCTTATGGAACATTTAACTTCTTTATTTTACAGATGAGGAAAGTGAGAACTGGAGTTAAGAAAAGTACCTTGTCCCAGATTGCATGGCTATTTTATGGGCAGAGCTGGGGCTGGAAGTCAGGTCTTTCAGCTTCCTAGCCTGGTAATCTGGCATGTTAGGAACAGAGGCTAGTCCTTCAATATTTTGCCCATGTCCTTAACAACATTCAGAGCAAACTTTCCAACAGTGATGCCTTGAGTTACACAATCCAGTCTCTTCAGCCAGCAAAGAGCTTCTGAGAAAGAAGACTAGACTAGAAGCCAAGAGGTCTGGGTCCTGTTACTACTTCCATTGGATTTTAGATGTGTAATCACTTCACTTTTCTAAGCCTTAGTATCCTCATCTCTAAATGAGATAATGTATCTAAAGTGCTCTGCAAAATTTAAATATATAAATATCAATGATGATTAGATATATGTTAGTTATATATTAGGTTAACTGTAGGTTTCTCATAGCTCTCTAATTCTATGATTCTAATCTGCAAAGCCCCTAATAGCATAGGACCCTGTTTACCTTGAAGTTGCTTCCATTGCCTAAATGAGTGGGTGGGATCATACTACTAGCACCAGAGTGGGTAGGTGGATTTTCACGTCCTACCTTGCATAGTGGCCCCAGCACCTAGCCTAGTGTCTTGCACAAAATAGGAATGTAATAAATATATGCTGAATTAATTGGATTGAAAACTGCCTAGAAAGATAAATTTATAGTCTTCAGTCAAGGTCAAAGGATAAGGTCAAAGGATGCCTACACAGAGCATTCTAAGACACAAATTCATAACTTAGGCATGACATAACCACATTATAGATAATAATATAATTTAGCACCAATTCACTTTCAACAGTGATTCAGCAGAGGTTCCTGAATGGTCCATTTGATTAGAGATTGTGAAAAATGTCACCACTGGATTTCAAAGAGTAGGGTCTCATTTCTTTTATTAAGGCTAAGGATACTACAAAAACTGAGTGGAAAGAGACACTGATGATTATATAATCAATGCATTTATTTTACAGATGAGAGAACAGATACCTAATGCAGTATGGTGACTTGTTTAAGGTCATAAATATAAAGTAGAAAAATTCTCACTTAACAGGAATTTTCTAATTTAACAGAAAAGCCAAGACTATAACCCAAATGTCCTTCTTCTGACTCCCTCAGACAACTCAAAGACAACAGCTCACAACTTAAGAGATGTGATTATAGTTTACAAAACATTTTGATACATTCTTTTCCTGTGAAGTAGGAAGGACAGCTAGTATTATCCCCATTTTTAGAAATAGCTGTTCAAGAAGTCAACAATCTTTTTAAATTATATTCATTAGTTCAGGGGAAAAATCAGCATCCTGAACTTCAGAGAAAATCCAAACAAAGAAAACAGAGAAAATAGAAGTAGAGAAATAAAGAGCAATAGACTGGATGTCCAACTGTCTGAGAAATTAGCACAGATCAACAAACAGATCCAACTGTCTGACCAAGGCAATACATACATGTTACCAGAGAGAGAGAGAAGCATAAAAATTTGGGTTTTTCAAAGGGGGAGAGGGGAAGAGACTCCTTAACGGCTACCCAAAGTCTCATTTGGTCAAATCACAAGAACACTCTTCCAGTGAGTGAGTGAGCCCCAAAGCAGAATGCTAACCTCAGAGTACATACAACCCTCCTGACTCAGGGGCTAATTAGAAATTAACAAAAGGTGTGAAAGCCTTCTTACAAGCAAGCCTCCCCTGAGCAAGCTTCCCTTAATGGGCTCCATGTGAGGGCTATTAATGGCAGGGAGGCTCTTATATCCCATTAACGTTACACCAAGGTCACACAGTAAGTGCTGGAACTAGAACAAGAATCTGGGTTTTCTGAACTCAACCCTGAAGCTCTTGCCATATCGTTTTCTCTCTATATGGATCATGATTAATATAAGATAGTATGTGTATTACAAGACTGTATATGTTTCCTTTTTCTTTGGATAGTCATATTTTCTTTAAAAATCAATCCAATGCCTTTGCAAAAATGTGTCTTTGTTATGCAGAAAGTTCCCATAGATCTTCTCAAGATAAAACCCTCATTTAGAAATAGCATTAATGGCCACAGTAAATTACATTGAATCATTCCTCCCCCGCTCCCTTTTCAGAGACAGTCAAATCATCTGCAATGGAATGAAATCGTTATAAATTAAGTGTAAACCACAGAAGTGCAGAATATCAAAATTGGAAGGAGAAATCCCTCTGTGACTTCTATTAATTATCATGCCTCTTCTTAGCAGCAGCGAGGAGGTGCAGTAGATAGAACACTGGGTCTGAAGTCAAGAAGACCTGAGTTCAAATCTTGCCTCAAGATTTTATTAGTTGTATGACCTGAGCGAGTCATTTAACCTCTAACCGCTTCAGTTCCCTCAAATGTAAAATGGGGAAAATAATAATACCTATCTCCCAGGTTTGTTGTGAGGATGAAATGAAATATTTATAAAATACATAGCACAGTGCCTGGCATGTAGAAGATGTTTAATAAATGCTTGCTTCATTCATTCCTGATGACTTCCAGTAATGGAAGCTCGCTACTTCTTAAGGCAACCTATTCAACTTTTAAATAACTTTAGTTCTTAACCTCATTTCCCAATATATCCCTCCTATTTGGCCCACCTAGAAAGCCAACTCATAATGAAGAATGAGAAAAAAATTCAGCAAAAGTAATCAATATATCTACCAAATTCTACAGCATAAAATAAATGTTTCACATTTTTATTTCTTGACTTCTGAAAAGCAAAAGAAGCATATTCTCATATTTCTTTTTCTGGTCAATATATTTATACCCTATTTGGTTTTAGTTTTGTTGTAGTTCTCATCCTTTCTCCTTCCATTTCCATTATAGCAATAGTGAACATTGACCATTTATTTCATTTTGTATTAGATCACATGGCTTCCCACCCTTTTCTCTATGTATCCTTCATATTCATGCTTTTTTATGCTGTGGTAATATTCTGTTACACACAGATACCCCATTTTATTTGGCCATGTCGTGATCAATGATCATCTGCTTTGTCGTTCTTTGCTACTGTCATGATGCTGGTTAAATAGTTTGATATACATTCTGCCCTTCTTTGGCCCCTTGACCTCCTTGCAGTAGGTGCGTAGCAGTAAATTGTCTGGGTCAAAGGGTATTGATAGTCTAGCCAATTTCTTAGCAAAATTCCAACTCATTTTCCAGAATGGCAGGGCCGATTCACAGCTCCACCAAGAATGTATTAGTGTGATAGTCATTACAAACTTTTCCTTATAACAAGCAGAGCTCTGTTTCTACAATTTCCACAAATCTAACAAATTGCATACTTCTTCTACATGACAGCACTTCAAATACTTTAAGACTAGTACCAGGCCTCACCTCTCCAAAGTCTTCCCTTTCCTCAGTTTCTTCAACTGAACCACATTTAATATGGTGTAAAGTCCTCTTGCCATTCTGGCCACTTTCATATATACTCCCAGCTTAATATCCTTCTTAAAACAAGGTGGCTAGGTGGTGCAATGAATAGAGCACCAGCCCTGGAGTCAAGAGGACCTGAGTTCAAATCTGGCCTCAGATACTTAATACTTATTAGCTGTGTGACCTAGGGCAAGTCACTTAACCCCAACTGCCCTGCTTTTCCCCCCCCCTCTAAAAAGCAAGAAACAAACCTACCAAACCATGGCATCCAGAATTGAGTAGCTATGAAAAACCCTGAGTTTAAGGCCAAGCTCTGCCACTTACTCCCTGTATAACGTTGGTCACTTAGCTTCTCTAGCCTTAGTTTCCTCACAGATAAAATTATGGAGTTGAATCAAATGACTTCTGAGGTCCATGACAGCTCTAAGTCTATAAAACTCTGCAACATAACCAGTATAGGATATAGCAGTATATATTAAACTCCTCATTGTAGATGTTATGATTCTATAAATCTAACCTAAAATCTTAGCCTAAAAGAGGCACATGTTGTGTATGGCAACGTGGTTAGAAAGCCAGCCTTGGAATATGAAATATCTACCCTGTCTCTACTATAATGATCATTAAATTCTGGGCAACTCACTTAAACTCTCAATGCCCTAAGCAACTTGCTAAGACTTTTAAGTTACAGAGTGCATGAAGATCTTAGCTGATAAAAGGAATTTATTTTTTTGGGAGTTCCTTACACTAATGAAATCAAAGGTTCAATGCAAAAAAAAAAGATTTCATTAGCTTTTTTTCTCCTGCCATGCCATACTGTTGACTCACTGAACATATTTTTGATTAATGGCACTGTTAAAAACCCTGGTAAACATTCAACACGAGCTTCTTTTACACAAATAAGCTTGTGTGTATTTTAGCAATTCCAGAGGTCTACTTTTTCCTCCCTTGGAGTATTCAGCTATGTCATTAGAATCCTCACTTTCTACTTGGACAGCAAACAAACCTTTGTGAGCAGGTTTTGGGATGCTATGAGTCAGTGTATCCCTGACGCACTCTGATTCATTTCAGTTTCTATCTGTGGCTAAAACCCTGACATGACGAAAGGTTTCCAAACAGCAACCAAACAAAAACTTGGGGGCTGTGTTAAAGAGCTTCTGGCAGGAATAAAGAAAAGAATAACCCAAATCACCCAAATCATCTCCACGATAAGAGCCACAAAGCTCCCTTTAGTTTAACCTGATACAATTTTACAGGAGTGCTAGATTTGGATTTGGATGACTTGGATTTTGAATCCCAGCTCTGTCACTGAATCCACACATGTGGACCTTGAGCTTGACCTCTCTAGGGCCCAAGTTTCTTCCTCTACAAAATGAATGGGTTTAACCAGAAGATCTCTAAAGTGTCTTTCAGCTCTTAATCTTTGCTCCTATTTACAACCCTATAAAGAGGCACCATCCTTGAAGTAAGGAAGACCTTTATTTAAGTCCTGTCTCTGATAAGTGTTACTTGTGGGTCAATTAGCCCATGGTCCCAATTAGTATGAATAATGAGTCTTATGAAGTAGGTGCAGTATTCTAATTAGATGGGAAGCAATTTCCATATTTTACATATATTTTAATTTCAAATAGTACAAACTTGTGTAATTTGCTTCACATTATTCCTTGTATGCCTTAAGTGAGATCTAGCTTAACCTCTCAGAATATGCTAATAACCCAAAATCATTTTCTCTTGGCAGTTGTCACCTTGATGATGTCATTTGAGGTTCAAGACTAACTTTCTGTGATAAGAGTGATTCTATTATCTAGAACTACATTGGCATGCAACAGGGATCTTCTGGACCAAAGGATACTGAATATTAGATCTTTCTAAAGATAAGCCACTGTAAGGGAGGAGTCAGATTTTTCGAAGTCAAGACTCAAAATCATGCCAAACAAACGAAGTTTAGAAGACCTAGCTAACCCTGTGACTTTAATTGGGATTACTTTTTATGTAACCATTATTAAAACTACTATAGAGTTAGAGTAAATTTAATCACACATAAAATATGGCAGGGTAGGACATTTCTTAAGGATGTTATAATGCAGTCAAGAAAGTAAACATTAATGCAGAATCCTAAGGTTTAAAAAGAATTTAGGTCAGGCTTAAAAGAGGATCATGCAATACAACTGAGAATTTAATATTTTCTCTTTCCTTTCTATTCCTATGGAGACTCTTGGGTTTTCCTGGATATGCATATACCTATATCCTACCCTCCCTTAGAAGGTCTTCTAAAATCCTACTTCTTAGTTCTATGACATTTAGCCCAGGATAATGCCTTAATTACGTCACTTAGTTGGCACTTATATATAGCTTCATACTGTTTATTATCTTTGCAATAAATTTATTTGGTAAAGGTCTTATATCCAAGACAGTAAAGAATTGACTCAAATTTTTATAATACTAAGAGCGTTTCCCCAGTAGAAAAATGGTCAAAGGATCTGAACAGGCAGTTTTCAAAAGAATAAATCTATGCTATTGATAGCTATATGAAAAAAGGTTCCAAATCACTAAGAAAAATGCTAACTAAAGCAACTTTGAATTTCTATCTTATACCCCTCAATTTGGCAAAGATGCAAAAATGTGAAAATGACAAATGCTGGAGGAACTGTAGGAAAATAGGCACACTAATGCACTGTTGGTTGAGCTATGAGTTGATCTCATTAGGGATAGGGAGCCTGCCACTTCACAGGCACATGTAACCCTCTAGGTTCTCAAGTGAGGCTGGTTAGGATCTAGAGGGTCACACGTGATCTCAAGGTCTGGGTCATTCTGGAAAGTAATTTCGAACTATAAACCAAAAGTTACTTGACTGTGTATATCCTTTCACCAGTGATACTACTTCTAGGACTATATACCCTGTGGAGACCAGATAGATAATTTATGGCTACTCTTTTGAGAGTAGTAAAGAACTGGAAATTAAAAAGGTGCTTATCTGTTAGGGGACTAGATAGACAAATTATGGTATATCAGTTTATGGAATATTATTGCACTGTAAGAGATGACAAAATGGATGGTATCAGAGAAACCTGGGAAGATGTGTATGACCTGAAGCAGAGCAGAATGAGAAATACCAAAAGTACAATATATGTAACAATGGTAACATTGTATAGGAAAACAACTTTGAAAATCTCAAAAAACACTGATCAGTGCAATGACCAACTAGGATGATAAAGGATGGACGATGAAGTATGCTACTTGCCTCTTTGCAAAAGTGATACACTCAAAATACAGAGTAAGATAAAGTTTCAGATATAGGAATTTGTTTTGCTTGACTATACATAGTTGTTATAATGGCTTAGTTTTTCTTTTGTTAGGTTAAAAATTAAAATATAATAAATTTAAAAACAAAGAAACCCAAACTACCTACATTCTTGAACAATACCAGGAATCAAAGTCAAGGTAGTACCTATACCTTGCAGGTGCCACTTTCTCCCTTAAAAGTGAGGACAATTCAGTTCTATAGCAGAGTCTCCATGATGTCATCAATCACCAAAAGTGGCTAAACAATCACATCTGGCATTTTTCACTGTTCTGGAATATGGTTATCTTTGCCAGTGGACTTGAACTCACTGAGGGTAGGTAGTTCTCCTACCTCACTTAGGTATTGCCTCCCTATTTAAGTTCTATCAATTCCAGTGTAGTCCCACAAAACTTTTAAACTCCTTGAGAGGACTAGTGTCTTATACTTCTTTAGATAGAGCACAGTGACTTGCACAGATGTTTTTGATGGGTTTATTGGATAGTTGATACAGATTAACAGGCAGATGCTGAGTTTTCAGATTTCTGAGATGGGAGACAGTAGAATGTATTAATAGCTAATAGAATGAGGGCTGCAAATGTGAACCAGAAAATCTAATGCAAACTTTTCAAGTACAATGATTTTTGAAAACAATTTTAAATTTGATTTCAAATATAACTATAATTTCAAGTCTCATTCTTTTTATCTGCTAAACTGAAGAGAAAATAGCCTTTGCCTGTCTTTAATTTCATCTACAACTAAGCCTTCTGTTTTTAAGGGTCAAGATCCCATAAATAAACAAATAAATGGTAGGTAACCAAAACATAACAGGGAACAGAGCTATCCAGGACACTAAAGGAACATTCTGTCACCAGGTAATATTTTCCCCCCTGGGAGTAGCAGATGCTTCAATCTGTCACTACAGGCTTTTATATTCTCTTTTAAAACTGTCATTAATTAAAAGAGCAGAGGGGAAACTAAAAGAAAGAACTTTTCTTTTCAAAAGTTATAGATGCATTTAATTTATCTAGGCGCTTTTCCTGAAGTTTCACGTACGGCTTTTCAGTGATGTTTTTCAGTGATGCTCCAGTGAATTATAAAACAAACAATAACTTCTGGTGGCAAAGTTTTTTCCAGTCCTGGCATAATTAATGGATATCTTCACACTGAGTAAGTGTTCTATGGAAAGCTAATGTGTACCTTCAAAACTATTTGATATGTCTGGATATGTGACCCTCAGGAGAAATGTCCAAGCATAGGTCACCACTGAAGATTTTAATGAATGAAGGACTGGAAAAAACACTAAGCACCTGCCTTTATTAAAGCAGGACTACCATTCCATTCATGGGATTACTCAGAGAAACCTTCTGGAATGTGAATGGCTCTCTCTAAGGGGATGAGAATGCTACATCTGTTTCATCCCAGAATAATCCTTGGTTCAAAATACCTGGTTTAGGATTTGGACTAATATGACAGTCCAGGACCAAGACCATATTCTGACATTTTCTAATGCCTATGAAAACTAAAGTAACAGGGTGGGGACAAGGAGTACAATTCTTCAATGTGGTCATTTGAAAAAGAACTGGCTACATGAGCTTCTTCATTTACTTTGTATGTTCTTTCAATAGAGTTGAAGCTTAGGCTTCAAAAGAAAAGATCAGTTTTTTCTAGCCCCTGCCCCCCAAAACATAGCCTTGTATGTACCCAGTATGGATAGAGAAATGTTTATTTGCTAAACTTCCCCTATTAAGTAAGCAATGATTTTTTGAAGGACAGTTTTCATATCTTTAATAACTTCCTAAAATACGTCATTAGCAAAGCTAGGGACAAACATTAGATCAAAGGATCAGAGATCCAGAGCTAACATCAACTTTAGATACTGTCTAATACAGCCTCTTCAGTTTAAAGATGAGGGAAATGAGGCCAAAGGATGTTAAGTAAATTGCCCAAGGTCACACAGGAGAGATAGATACAGATGGATAGACATAGATAGATATAAATATAGATAGAAAGACGGAGGAATAAAGATGGATGTAGAGATAACTATAGACGGATAAAAACGGACACAGACCAATAGAGAAAGATAGACAGACCAATATGGGTATAGATGGATAAAACAGGTGGATAAAGATGGATATAGACATAGATGGATAAAAATGAACACAGAAAGACAGAGATAGATATGGAAATAGACGGATATAGAGAGAGCTATAGGTAGAAAAAATGGACAAAGAAGGATAGAAAGGTAGATAGATATAATATAGATGGGTAGATAGATGATAAAGATGGATAAGTACATACATAGATAAAAATGGACAAGAAGGATAGTGACAGACAGACAGACTTACATACACCAACAGGCACATGTGTTCACTATTTTTAAACTACTGCTATTTCCTTTTTCTGCCCTCTAGGATCTCTTGCCAGTCTCTCACCTAATTTAAAAATAAATACACACCTGCTCTGCCTACCTGAGAAAATACTATTAATTGCTCCAGTGAAAACTTCTTAAGGATTGGGACCACACCCGACCTTCTAAACTATGACCTAGCACACTTTATTTGTACACAGTAGGGGCTTAATATTTGTTAGATGAAGAAGGCTAAGAGAGAACACATTGAAAAGCAGACAACACTATGTGAATACAAAGCATGATTTTAATGAATAAAAATCGTTATGTGAGAATCTACCATCATCTTTAAGGTCAAAAGCAGCTGGAGATCTTGTGTATATCCCAGACCTAGAGCACTCAGCCAGCTGTCCCCAGGGCACCCAGTTCTGCTAGCTTATATTTGTGAGAACAAGAGGATGCACTTCCTCCGAGAAGCTGTCCTAAAACAGGATATTCTGCATAAAACAATGCCTTGTTAGTAATTCCTTTCCTACAGTGAAGAACAAATAACTGCCCTCCAACATTTATAATCACATCCCCACCATCACAACAAACTAAGCCTTATCATTTTATGGCAGCGGAAGGCACATAACTTGTTCACCATCACAAGAGTTAGGCAGCAGAGTTGGCCCTGATACCAGCCATCTAAGACCTGAAGTAAACTTCTATTAAAATAGGTTGGAAATTTGGCTTCCTCTAAAGCTTCTTTCCCAGTTCTAGGGAACCCCACCTTAACACAACATCTCCCTGTCCTCTATACTAATACTCCAAGGTACTATATTTTACCATTATATTCCTTAGCATTTAATACTTTTTCATTAAAAGCATTCTTCTCCCCTTCCCTGATATTCTAGAATGGTATTCCTAGGTTCATACATTATTTCTATCTCTGCTATGGAGTTCCTAAGAATTACACTAGAATCCACCTTAATCATTATGAGAGATATTACTGTATCAGAGGGGAAGCTGCCCTAGAAGGCAGGAAGACCTCTCTCTTTCCTTCTTCTCCCTCTTCTTCCTTATACTCTCACTCTCTCTCTCTCTCTGTGTCACACACACACACACACACACACACACACACACACACACACACACACACACCAGAACAAGAAACTCATTGTTTAGGCCTATAAATACCCTTGGACATGTAACATTTACATTGCTTCCTTACTTATCTTTTGACTTCACCTAAGCCATACCTCACTGGATGCCAATATGCTGCCTTGCATATTTCTTCTCCATTCATCCTTTATCATGATTTTTTTAAAAAAACCATTCTCTCTGAGCTAAATTTTTTCTTCCCTATCACAGTTCTTATAATAGAAACAATCATTAACATTAAGTTTAAACAGAGAAATGCTCATTGCTGAGATCACAGAATATGAATAGAAGATAAATTCTTGCTTTCAGTCTATACGTAGCTGACTATGGGGTTCTCTTGTGCTCTCCAGAATCAGCAATTCAGGACAGTTGACAGCCCAGTCCCTTGTTTGGAGAACAAGTTTCAGCAGATGAATTTATGACTACATCCTATGACATGCATCAGACATAATAGCATTGACCTGATTCCATCCTGGGTCCTCTAATGCTTACCTAGAGTGTTGAAGTTGTTGAATAAGTGAGCACATAAGCAATAATCCTCCGGATTCAGATATAGCAAATGAGTGATGGTAGCCCTTCTGGGAAGAGGGTATGGAACTCCAGTGACGCTTATGTCCTCGATCACCAGTCTGCTCCTGAATGAGCCCCTGAGGTTGGCTCTGTCAGATGACAGATTTTTGCTTTTCCCCAAGCCACACAATTTCCCCAAGCATTTTAAGGGAGGAAAGGAAGGCATTTCAACATGTAGTGAAAAGTCAAAGGGAGGAATACAGGGTCCTAGAGACTAAGAAAATGGGTCTTCCTTGCAGCACTTAACTCTTATGCCTCCCTCTTTCCCTTTTTCACTGTCCAACAAAGAAGATTAGGAAGGATATGTTTTTAAGGGATTACCTTCAAGGGCTTAGGATTCTTCACACACTTGGTCAGGTGACCAGTACTGGAGATGGGTTGCCACTAATAACTCAGACTACAGCAATCTCTCTTATTACGTATGTTTATACAACCAGATTAATATCCATTAATGCAGTTGAGATATATGAAGATTCAGTTGCAGCTGGTCTTAGTATATACGGTTTCTTCTGATAATAGTATGGCAAAATTTCCATATGCATATTTGTATGTATATATACAATAAGCAGATAGGCAGGCAGATAGGCAGGTAGATAGATGTTTATAAAATGTGTAGTCCAGAATCAGATTCTATGGATTTATACATACTGAGTTCAATCTTGCAAGATACACCAAGAATCATATGTCTTACTTATGACCCCTTTGGCTCATTATGCTCCCACCCAGCGTTTACTCCTAGAAATCTTAGCTTATAGATTGTATTTGAGTACCTATAGACGTTGGTAAAAGAGTCCACAAGATCTTTTAAGACATTCAAGGTAACAATAGTATATCATATACAGGACAGCTTTTATTCTACCATGAAGAACTTTAAACATACAGAGACAAAATCACACTGTGTAAGAAGATACGAAGTCCCAATTATAAGCTCACCTCTCTTGACTACATCTTTATATATTTACTTACACATATGACACTTTGATGGAAACACATATACACACAATTACAAAAATATATATGCTTTTCATCCTCATATTTTTGCTAGATGATAATCTGCATGTCCATGGTAGCTTGATCAATTTAATCCATCCAATGGCTGAACAAGTTGTGGTATACAATTGTGATGGAATACTATGGTGCTATAAGAAACCATGAGCTCAATGATCTTAGAAAAACATGGAAAGACTTGCATGAAATAATAAAGAACAAAATGAGCAGAACTAAAAAAACATTATATACAGTAACAGCAATATTGTTTTAAGAATGACATTGAGTAAGTCCTTTTGATATAAATATCCAAATTAACTATATAGGACATTTGAAGAAAGATGCTATCTTCATACAGAGAAAGACCTGATAAACAGAAATTTGCATAGAATAATTTTACACATACACACCTATCTGTGCCTAATGGTAGCCAACTCTAGGGTGAGTTGTAGAGGGAAGGGAAAAAAAAGAAACTTACACGATAACTTTATTATATATTTAAAAGGAAGAGCAAGTTGTACATGGTAGACTTGCAGTTTCATGTGCAATCATATTCTTATACTATGTTATGTAAATGTTTTATTCTATAAATTACAGATGAGAAAAAAGAAAATATTACAAGATAAAGAGTGAATGTTCTTAGATGTCATAGAAATTTTCCAGCAAAGATCATTTCTTCACTTTTCCTTAACCTCAATATCTAGAGAATTATTATCCTTAGCAGTAAAAAAAAAAATGAGACAGAGGAACAGTGTTGTACAGAGAAAAGAATGCTGACTTAAAGTCAAAGGATCTAAGTTTGAAATCCAGTTGTGCTACTACCTATGTCCTTAGGCAAGTAACTTAATTTCCTTATTTTTAAAATGAAAGAGTTAGATTGGGTGATCTGGCTCTAGATCTTTGAAGCAAATTCTGTTCAAGCTATAGCAAGAGATATGTTAGACCTTTCAAAATTCCAGAGGAAGCCCTGTCCAAGAATAGATGATTCTGTTCTTGGTTCTTCTTCATGTCTTACCTAATTAACCCAATGCTAATAATATCCTTAATACAATCTAATCCCCACCATCCCTCACCCCACATACAAGATAATAGAGGTGAAAGGATACAGTAAAATCCAACCACTAAGATCAAATGCAAACTAATCCATTTTATCCAGCCTACATTATACTTACATACCCAGTGTGTCTTACACTGAAAATTATTGTATGCCTTATGTAAATTTAAACTAGTTTCTCTCTTAGCACCTTGATAAAAATCAAACCCAGATAGAAACAAATGGCAAAGGATCGGTTATGTAGTTTAGAAATGTTTACAAAGCTCTATGATGTTAGAGTACGGCAACTATATATGCTAATATGTAAAAGAATAGACTAGAAAATGAGCATTTACTTCTCTTATACACACAACTAAATTAGGTTAAATATAATTATCAAAAATAATTTATAGCTGTGTAATAGTACAAGTAAATAAAATTTTGTCTCATCTTCTGGCACTGGGTTTTTCTTACTATGATTCTTAAATTAAAAAAGAACCTCTACTGAAGAATTATAAAATGTAATTTTAAAGCTCAAAGGAACCTTAGAATTCTCTAGACCAAGTCCTTTCAGTTTAGAAATGGCCAAAGCCTCCTGAAGTCAGTGGTAGTAGGATTGGAACAAGGTCATAAAACTCATAAATAGAAGACCCCAGAGTAGAACCCAGTTTTTTTTACTCTAAATGTATTTCTTAGCTAAAATTTATTTCCATTACACCAGTCAGGGATTGACTAAGGGCTTCCTGTAGATTAACGGCATTTGCTATGAGGTCACTATAACCCTAGCTCCATATGCAGTAGGAGTGCTGAAGAAGCTCTGCGGGGTGAAAGGAAAATAGTAATTTTCCCTACTACACTCTAGGCAGCAAAGAAGGGACTGTGCAGTGGATGACAATGAAGCAGAGAGGGAAGACACAAGAATGTTATTATTTTCACCACTATTCCCCCAAAGCTTCTCCCTACCTCCTGCCCCAGAGAACAAAGCCATAGAAAACCTCTCTAGTAATCTGCCCCCAAAGCAGTAGCATTTCACAGATGGAAAAGGTAATTCCTACACAATGAATCACAAAACAACACCACAGTCTTCAAAAAATTAAAAACAGGGATTGCACAGTGACTATAAGTAGACTGCAAACAGAGTCAAATATGTCATACAAGAAAACGTGTGGCTGAAATTTGAAAGATGGGTGGTCTTGAGACTGAGCTTTTGTTTCTCACCTCCCCCTGAAGGGTCACCTTCTAACTTACATCCTTCTGTGTGACTTTCTTTGGGCACCCAATAGATGTTAAGATTCAATTGTGAAAGAGTTGGTTCTTTTGGCCCTCCTGGGGAGTCACTTTTCTGGACTCCAAGGGATGCATCTGGCAGCAAACACAGATCCTCCAACATTCCCAGTTCTTTCACTGGGGCATCACTACACTGATATTAGCCTGGAACACAGGCAGAGAGAGCGAGTGAGACTAAAGCAAATGAGTCAGTGGAGGAGATCCATTTTAGTGGCCAGCAGGTGTGTGTAAAAACACTTTCCAAATGATATAAAACCCATGCAAGACAGTCCTCATAAGCAAAGGCTTAATATTCACTCCAATGCTTTTGGTTGGTAAGTAAATCTTAATCTGATGTATTTTGTTCCTAATCCTATCAGGTAAATAAAGAACATAGCCTAAATCCAAACTCTAGGGAGAAAATGAAAAATGGGTGACAGAGGCACCTTAAGGAGATTCTAATAGAACCTTATGATCTCATTACATTATGTTAACAGTTAATGCTGACATAGCATGTTAAGGTTTGCAAAACCATGTATACGTCCTATTTCATTTGAACCTCACAGCAACCCCACAAAGTAAGTGCTACAGACACTATTATTCTCATTTACAGATGAATCAGCTAAGAGTCAGGAAGGTTAAGGGATTCGTCCATAATCACAGACATAATATATGGTAGAAATGGAATCTGAGCCCATGTCTCCTTTTACTCCAAGTCCAGTACATTCCCACTACACCAGACCACCTTTAAAGCTATTTTGCGTAGTTAAATGTCTGTGCCATATCACCTACTTCTCAAATCACATTTCAAATCACTTTATATTTGAACTCTGCTTTTTCTCTAAATAATCTCCTTATATTTATTAATTATGTTCTCCCTCCTCCAGACAGAAATATCATCACTTTAAATCATGAGATTTATTACTTCCAATGAGGAAAATCACATTAAAAAAACACAATCTACTTAAAGACAGTCTTTCTTAACAAATGAAATACGTCCATTTAATTTTCTAAGCTAATGGTCCAAAGCCTTATCTTGTAACTCCATCAATGATAACAGGGTAATTTATTAAACTATAAAATTTCTAAATCTTTACTGTTTGAGCAAAAGAATGAAGATCCCCTACTATCTCTTTACTTTAACACCTGCAGTTACACTGTTAAACAGGAAGAGATTAAGATTAAATGGGAGTGCCCAGGACAGTCGCTGAAGCTGAGAAGCCTGAGCCTGGAACATCCAGGCTGTGGTGACTATCCAGCCATTTTAAGTTCTGTTATATTCAGGCTTTCCACATGTGTTCCCCATTCCTGTTAGTGTGCAAAGAACCAACTAAAGGTGCGATTGTGGCACTTGTTTGGCTCTACTGAACAGCTCATCTATATCCTTAGTTTTAGGCCTCACCTCAGTAGAATCCAACTTTCAAGGGGTCTTACCTATCCCTCCAAAGCAGGCTGTAATTTTCTGTGCATACTGGCACAAACTCCCATTGGGGTATTGCTCCACTTGAAGGCCTGATTCCTCCATCATCCTTCTGCAAGAAGCAGCCTCTCTCCTATAGCCAGACCAGCCAAAGGATTCTTTCTTCAGGACAGAATAAGACGGCCACACTCTCTCTTCCAGTTCATCTCCATTAATAATTCAGATACTACATAAAATCTGCTGAGCATTCAGGATTGATTGCACCAAGCCACTCAGAGCTAAAACATAATTAGTTTAGCAGACAGCAAATATCTCGAATTACTCTCTGACAGTAGACCATAGGCAAGATTTCCCAATGCAGGCTCAGGGAATTTCAAAGGAAGCAAAAAGAGAATAAACCTAATTCTATGGAATCCATGCAAACTGAGCCTCTAGTTCAACAAAACAAATAGTGTCTTTTGCATGATTCAGTTGCTCTAAAATCAATATAGTGCCTGCCACACCCCAGTGAAAATTCAGACATGGGCCATCACTTGTAGGGGCTACCAAGTCACCTGTCTTACTCTAGCGATTTTTTTTTTATGTTTTTCATGGTACCCAGGCCCAAATACCACTGACTCGGAGCTAAAGGGAAGACCAGGTAAGAAGATTCAGAATCAAAGACCCAGCACACCTGAGCAACCATGAGCTGCATTAATATGAGAAAAATAATCTTTTACACCCTTCACATCTACTGCTCCCTTCTTTCCCCATATCTGTGCAGTGAGCCCGGAAAGCTGATTGTTTTCATCATGGTTAAAAGCTTGTCTAGCCACCACAAAAGTGGAAGATATTTTATTCTGACAGACAGGAACAAAGTAGCCAACTGCAGTTGGAGGAATCCTATTCCAGTGGTTAGTAATTAGGATACAGTCTGTCCTTGAGAGTAGGAGAAAGAGCTGAGGATAGAAAGAGAAACAAAGAGTCAGCACTTTCCCTGAGCACCTCCCTGAACTAAGGTGCTAAAGTCTAGGCAGGAGAAACAGTGCACCTGCTCCAGCCCGGTATGCCATAGCCCAGCTCCCATCAAACCCCAGAGAAGGAAAGTACAGAGAAAAGCAATAAATCAGACGGTACTGACTGAAGGATTTCTCACTTTGAAGGTCAATGACTCAAACTCTCTCTCTTGTCACCCTCCTTTTGCTGTCAATTCATTAGATCATAAAGAGAAACCCAAATTTATCAGCTGATGCAAAAATCACTAAAGTTCCTAAACATTCTACAACTTCACTTCTCATTCATTATAGCTTCTTTCTTTTAATTAAAAAATATTTAACACTGTTATCATATCTCAAAGACTTTCCCAATTCCCAATAATCCCTCTAATAACAAAATAAAAATTACTTAATCAAAACAAAGCTATACATTGGCTATGCCAGACAATGCTTGCCTCCATTCTGCACCTACAAGAAAGCATATTTCACTCCTCTGAAGTCACAGTTGATGACAGCATTGATCAGAGTTATAAGATCTTCTCTGCTGTTTTCATTTACATCGTTATGATTATTGCATAAACTATTCTCCTTGTTCTGTTTTCTGCAATCTGGATCAGTTCACATGGGTCTTCCCAAATCTCCCAGAATTGTTCACAGCCATTATTTCTTGTGGAATAATAATCTGTTAAATATGCATAGCACAATTTGTCTGGTCATTTTTCAATCACCGTGTACCTTTGTTTTCAGTTCTTAGTTACCACTGAAAACAGTGCATATAGCTTCTTTCTTCCCTGAAATTTAGGCATGAGAAATTTCATGCAATTTGTGTCTAACAGGTAATAACTACATTGGATAAGAAATTGTAACCAGCAGTTCATTTAGACGGACTTTTCCATGGAAACTGTTTAAATGAGCCATCATTCAGAACCTGGAAAATAACAGGGTTATTGTATTCATGGAACATGAACAGAAGGATCATGGTGATTCCAGAAAGAAGCTCCACTACCTATCTACACATAATTAACTCTTTAAAGAGAAACAATAAAGCCACATCTTTGAGCAAGTACAGAGCACATACCTCAAATGAAAAAATCTGTTTGTCATTCTTCCCTTTGATAGTGTCAGAGCTCTGGGAAATCTGCCCACAAATCTTCATAAATATATCTTGCACTGATTTATTATTAATAGCCACTCTGAAGCTTTGCTATTTTTTCACTCTAGTGTTCTACAGCCACTAATACACTAATCCTGACAACAGTCCTCTGAGAGGAATAAGCAGCAGAATATTCAATCTCCATTTTACAAATGGTGAAATGGAGATCCAGGAGGGAGTGAACTGCGTTGCTTCACATTATCTGAGGAGAAAACCTTGACCTCTCCACAGGCAAACACAGTCTCTCCATAATGAAAATCAATGTTGGCTGTCTTGAAGTTCACTGGAAATTATGCCGCATACAACCTTTTCCCTAAGCAAAATAGAATTCATATCTCCTGAACTCAGCAGGTCATTTGACTTCTATGGTAATTCCAATGGGAAGGAGCCACTGGGGATGCAAGATTTTAACAAGTAACATCATTGAGGCAGTGTGGTGGCAAAGAGTGGCAGCTGGCTTTGTATAGATTGCACCTGGTTAACATGCCAATTCAGCCATCTGTATGATCATGGGCACATCATTTAATCTCTCTGTGCCTCAGTTTCCTCAAATATAAAAGACTAGATGACTTTTCCAGTTCTAAATCTATGACCCTGTCTATGAGGCTAAAAACAGAAGAACATGGTAGGACTTTGGTTAGCTAAGACCTAACTAATCAGATACGAACTATTCATTTTTTCTCTGAACCATGAACAGAAACATTACATGCATGCACCCCGCCACACACACAAGCCACCACCTACAGAAACAGTTTGAACTAACATTCAACAAATACATAGCCACAGACCCACAGAGATACATACATACATACACACACACTCATTCACACACAACTGGAATAGAAGAAAATGAGTTATGAAAATACTCTGCAAACTAAATAGTGATTTAGGTCAAGTTTCTAAGGAAGAGGCATAGTGGATACAGTAGGAGACTTAGAGTGAAAAAGACAGATTCGAATCCTGCCTTTGACAATTACTAGCTATGAGGCCCAGGGAAAACTACTTAACCTCTGTGCTTTAGGCAACTGCCTAAAGTTTACAGATTTCTTTTAAAGAAAAAAAATATATAATTTGCTAAATATTTCCCAATCATATTTTAAAATTTTTAACATCCATTTTCAAAAAATTTGAGTTCCACATTCTCTCCTTCCCTCCTGCCCCTTCTTCACACCCTGAGAAGACAAAGCAATATGATATCAATTACAACGTACAAAACTATATGAGTAAGGCAAAGATTTCAATTGTTATTGGTGGAGGGAGTTATCATACCAGGAGGCCCCTGGCATCTCTAGAAGGTTCATCACTGCTTATATGTGAAAACAGGTTTGAATTATTTTAGCCAGGAGCTACCGCAGCATATGAAGTAAATTCACAAATGAGTGTGACTACACCTCCGGTAGAATGTCTGTAGTTTGTTTGTATTTGTTTTTATTTTTTAACATTTACCTTCCTTTCTTCCCCCAGCAACTGCAAGAACATGCCCTTTTCTTTTCACCTGGATCCTTTCCCCAGGCCCAGAAATTAAAGTCTCCTTCCAAGGAAATTTGACGGCATCATAATTCCAGTGTTAGCTAGAGAGAATACATGTGTGTGCACACACACATACACACACGCACAGAAAAATCTATAAGCAAGAATGAAAAATAAAACCCAAGGTGAGAGAGGTGCCACAGTTACCATTAGCAGTACGGGAATCAGTATCTGTATTTTTTATCAAAGAGGGCATGACAATTGTGCGCTTTGACAGAATACATGTCCTCTGGGGGATATTAGACAATGATGGAGGTGGGGATCACAATGATTAAGTAGTAGCTGTGGTTGGGTCACAAGAGACTAGGAATATGAGTATCTCTAACAGTTTGGTACAATGGATGGGGCCTGATTGATTTGCAGTCAAAGAACCTGGTTCAAATACTTAACCTTAGGCAATTCAAAACCTCTCTGAGCCTGTTTCTTCCTAGTTAAAAAAGGAAGTCAGACTGGCTGATCTCTAAGGATCCTTCCAGCTCTAAACCCTATGATCTGATAATACCCATCAATCACAATTCACATTTATTGAGAGCTTTCAGATGCAGTAATCTTAATAATCCTCATCCTTCAGGATCTAACAGGAGCCTAGAACCAACACCTTTGCTTACTCCCGACCTTGTGCTTTCATAACTCCCTTGGGAATCACATATATATATCCTAGGTGCACGGGAGGAACAAACTTCCATTTTAAACAATCTGCCCAGCTTCCTACTAAAAAACAAATGACCTAAACTACTCCACAAGCCAGCAACAACACCAAGGCTAAGGTAATCCCAGACAAACAGAGGTCTAGGCTCAGAACTAACAAGACAGGGGCTAAAGTTCTTTCAATTGATGGAGGCCAGAAATCAAAACAACAATGTAGTAATTCAAATTATATTTTGTCAAGAGGAAGTCAAGGGTCACTAAACCAAGCAGGCCAACCACACTGGCTTTTGATGATGTTATATCTCTCATCTCCTTGGCAATGGTTGTCCTCCATACAGAATCCTCTCCCTCCTCACCTCCATCCTGGAATCCATCTCTTATCAATCAAGCAATAAACATTTGTTAGGAGCCTACTATGTGTCAGGCACTGTGCCAAGGGGAGGTTACTAATTCCTCTTCCTCAGAGTACTTTGTATGTATCTATAGATGCCTACATGATATAATTCTTTGTAAGGCTGGACCTTGCACAATACCTTTACACAAAATGGGCCTTTCATAAATGCCTGCTGAATTAAATGAAACTGAAAACAAAAGCTAGGGAGCCTTCAATATTTCTGGGTAATCCCCAAATCCAAAAACTAAAAGGCAAGGCAGAGCAATAGCAAAAGAGTCTGAAGTATCATTTGCCAGAAGTAAGGAGCCAAGGGTCTGGGAAATGCATTAGAATGGAGTGGGAAAGAGGCAAAGCAGGCAAAGGTGTAAAATCAGGGAGGTCTGATAAAACCAGATAAGGGTACCAGAAATCATTATCTAGAAGAGAACTCAACCCTGGCCCAAAGGTAGTTTTCAGCCAACAACTCTACCCTTACCAAACTTTCATGTGGGTGGAGCCCACAGGTACCTGCAGAAACATTTATGCCAGATCCACTATGATTGTGAATTGCTGTGATTATGGACAGTGTAGAGCAACAGTTCTCAACTTGGGGGTCGAATGACCCTTTCACAGGGGTTGCCTAAAACCGTCAGAAAACACATATTTCCAATGGTCTTAGGAACTGAGACACCGCTCCTCTATCTGAATCCAGGAGGGTTAGCCCACATGCAGATGCACCCACATACGAGTATTAAAGGGTCGCACATCAGGAAGGTTGAGAACCACTTGTATACAGGGACCCTAGAACTACAGGGAAGTACTCACTCCCACTCTCTCAATAAATCTAGACATAATTACTCCTTTTTTTCTAAAAAAGACACGAGTCATTTAGAAAGAATGAAAGACAATGGTAGACAACACATACACTTCGCTGATATCCTCATAATGCCAAATAAATAAAATGAAAGAAGGTCCTCAGAACTAGTGATTGAGTGCTTGTGGTGAACTCATGAGAAGACACGGTCCCAGGTTGGTAGGACACAGATGGGTTGTGAATCTGTGCGAGTGGAATGAATAAGCACAAGGATGAGATTATAGATCTGCTTGACTAGAAACACAAAACAGAAAGCTCTTCCCTACAGCACTTTAGTGGAACCCGAATGGTGGATCAAAGGCTAGGAAAGATATATAAGACTATATATTTTGCATAATAAGCTCAAATAGTTCACTCCCTTAATCGTCAGCATTTGTGTAACTTTTTCTCTGGCACTTAACAAATATAATAGGCACTACTCTTCCAAGTAGTTAAATACTTTTACTTGGGGGGGGGAAATGTATTAGATAGTTAATTTGTTAAATAGTATATAGTTGAACTAATAATAGTTAAAATAAGTAAAGCTCTCTATTATTGTTCTAAGTAGCTTGCATTTTCATTCTTATAACTTAAAATACAATCTTCTGTGTCTCTTTTCAGAATAAAACTTAATTTTAGTCTAAAATACATTTAATCACAAATTGACAATTTGCATTAATGCATGAGCCTATCAACTCATCACATTAACTAAATAATCCAACTCAGCAATACTTTCTGGCAACCTGAATAAAGACTCTTACATTTATTGATCAAAAAGTCCCATAATACAGCATGTCATAACCTCCCTTGCCTAAGCAGAGAAAAGAAGAGAGGCTGCAAAAACCTGCATACAAAGCCAAAAAAAAATCTCACAGTAGACCTCAGGATTTGTCTCTCTGAAAGGCACTGGAAATTTGAATAATCACTTGCCTATAAAAACTTATACACTAAGACCTATGCAAAGCATATACTGTGATGCAGTATCCAGACAACTGGAATTTATTATTTACCATGTGCATTGTTGTGATTTGATAAAATATACACTAGGCTTGGAATTAGAAAACCTAGGTTCAAATTCTACCTCCTCCTTGAACTAAGTATGTGACAGAGTAAATAAAAATTTTAACTGTTATCTACTCTGGTCCGACCATATGTGCAGTACTGTGTTCAGTTCTGAATGCCGTATCTTAAGAAGGCCACAAACCAACTGAACTCATCTAGAAGAGGGTGAGCAGAATAGTGAGTTAACTGTGGACAAGCCACATGAAGATCAATGGAAAGAATTGGGGAATTGGTGCAATGGATAAAGCACTGGGCTTAGAAAACTCATCTTCCCGAGTTCAAATCAGGCCTCAGACACTTACCAGCTGTGTGGTCCTGGGCAAATAACTTAACCCTCTTTGCCTCAGTTTCCTCAGCTATAAAATGAACCGGAGAAAGAAACGGCAAAGACCCCTACATAGTATCTTTGCCAAGAAAACCTCCAAATGGATTTATAGTCAGACTAAAAAACAACAACAAACCTGGGGAAAAAAATCAGACGACATGATTTGCTAAGACATGATCACTAGTCTGAAGTATGGTATAATGGAGATAATATGCTAATCTCTTCCCATATGTAAGTCAGGTTTTTTTTTTCCTTGAATAGAGACAAAGCTGTCCCCAGGACTTAACTGTACCAGAGTGCTGATTCAAGCCATGCCTTATATGATACAACTTCTAGGTAGCTTCTGTCCTTATTAACGTGGCTTTCTGATCAACTAAGAACAGAGCAAGGTCCAACCAGGTAGTCAGGGTCTTTCAGATTTGGTGGACTGTCTAGAAATCGTCCAAGTCACCAGAGCCTCCCTTGCTGACCAAAATCGTTTCAATTTGGAGATGAAAGGTGCTGGGCCTCCCTAACCTAAGTACTGTAGCTTCTTGGACGGATATTATTGCTGTGTTATAATGGAGTAAACTTCCTTTGTTAACTGATCATATGACTTCAGAATGCCTCATTTTCCCCCCACCCCCAACACTGAACTCACTCATCAGAGGCTGGTTTCAGGCATGCTCCTAACAGAAAAGGTTGTTATTCAGAAGAGGAATTAGATTTATTTATGCATGGTGACAAAGATAGATTCAGGAACAATGAATAGAAGCTGCTGAGGGACAAATTTGAGTTCTTCGTAAGGATAAACTCAACTCTTAAATTGTCTAAGAATAGCATGGGCTGCCTCAAGGGAGGGTAGCATACCCCCTTAAGTCTTCAGGTAGAGACTGAATTAGGGATGTAGTAGAGAGGATTATTTGTCAGGCACGAGTTGGACCAGATAACCCCTGAGATCTTTCCCAATTCTCAGATTCTGTGACTTCAGTTTCTTTCTATAAAATGGGAGCAATAGTAATAGCTGGCATTTATACAGCAATTTAAAGTTTGCAAAGCCTTTTGCACACCATCTCATTAGATACTCATAATAACCCTGAGAGCGAGATGCTATTATTATTTATCCCCATCTTCCAGAGAGGGAAACAGAAAATGAGAGGCTAAATGACTTTCCCAGGGGTATATAGCTAGTAAGTGTCTGAAACAAGATTCAAACTCGGGTCTTCCTGACTATGAGTCCTGACCTCTCTCCAGTGTGTCACCTAGTTGAATTTATTAGGCAGAAAAGAAAGGACCACACAGAAAAAGTGGAATGCAAAATGCTACTTTACCTTCTTACTAATACAGAACCTCAAACATGAAACAGAGAAAACAAAAACAGGCCCCACTGTCAAAGAATGGTTGGTGGTCACTAAAACTGGATAACTTCAAAGAAACAGATGGATTATTAGGAATTCCACATGTCTAGTGCTATTCTGAGTCTCTTTTCTTTTTTTTATTAAGAAAAGAGAATGGCTTTGCACAAATTATTTTTCAGATTTGCTCTGGTACAGAGAGAAGCAGAGAGGAAAAAAAGCCAACGTAAGGAGCAGGCAACACCAACGCAGCAAATGGCAATGGTCTCATCATTAAAAGGGATGAGTATAGAGTGGAAAACCAGAATGGAAAAGGACTGTGAAGGACTTATAAGAAACGATCACAGCAGAAGGTGAGTATTAGAGAATCGCTTGTAGGAGACTGGAACTGGTAGGATGAAAAGCAGCTTCCAAAGGAGAAAATGAACAAAGGTTCACCGCAGTATAAAACAGGAGAAGGTTAGCAAGGATAAGGGCCACCCTCTCCAGGAAACTTAGAAATCATTCCCCACTGCCATATTTTATTCTTGATGTGTTCTCTGTGTTTCTCCACTATTTCCCTCCCCATCTTGAATCTTTTTTTCTCAATTTGAAATCAAATCAAATCTACAAATATTTACTTAGTATCTTTATGAAAGATACTGTGGTAGGCCCTACAGGCTGATAAGGTGTCAAGGTCCTCACAAAACAGATGGGGATGGGGAACATGTAATATACACAAACTGAATTACAAAACAATAAAAGGCAAGTTCCACGTGAGGTCCTAGGCCATGAATGGCCATATTTCCTTCTCATCAGGCTCAAGATCAACCTTTTCCACGAAGCCTTTGCTGACTAACTCCACCCCCACAGAGACCTCTTCTCTTAGCTGATATAGTTATAATCACAATCCATATTCTACTTTGCTTCTGACTGTTGGCTGCTTGTTCATGGGTGTACAGCTAGCCACATCTTAAGCATTTAAGAGGCAGTGATCATGTGTTCTACTTGTGCATCCTCCATAGCACTGGGAATTTTGTTTAAACGGTGATCTGAAAGAGCAACGTGGTTAGGGCTAGCCACTCCAGTCCTGTCTGACCTCTACAAACGGGCTTCAGCCTGGCCAAGCTCTTTCCAATCTGCCGCTCCTTCCCCACCTCCATCCCTGACTCTGCCTTCACCTTTAGCCCTTCTATATCTCACTCTGGGAAGAGTAATTAATCAACACTGCTGAAAAAGGCACACTGATCAAATGCCCTTTTGATCCAACCGCTATGCCTGTGATGGTCCTCGGACCAAGAATCCTTTCTCTCTAAGTCACCACTTCCCATGGGCACAGAGTGTGCTGGAGACAACTCACTGGTTCAGTCAACTGTTAAATTTTCAGAGCTAGCATTAATACCTCCAAAATCAGTAAAGCCTGCAAATCAGGGCTTGATTTATTGATTGTTGAATGTCTAAACTTAAGAAAGTGATGGAGAAAATGTTAACAAAGCAATTAAATGTAAAAGGGTATTTTCGGAGAAAATCCAATGGTAAACATTTCCCACCACACCCTTGCCTACAGGTGTTAGGGCAAGGTGTTGCAGTGGATTGAGTGCTAAACTTGGGACTATGAGGACCTGAGTTCAAATCCAGTCTCAGATGCTTACTACCTGTGTAATCCTGAATAAGTCATTTACCCTCTATCTGCCTCACTTCCCTCAAATATAAAAAGGGGATAATAATCGAACTTTGCTGTTGTTCAGTCATTTCAGTCATGTCCAGCTCCTCCTGATCCCATTTAGGGTTTTCTTGGCAAAGGTACCAGAGTGGTTTGTCATCTCCTTCTCCAACTAATTTTACAGATGGGGAAACTGAGGACAGTGGAGTTAGGTGACTTGTTCAGGGTCACACAGCTAGTAAGTATCTGAGGCCATATTTGAACTCAGGAAAATGAGTCTTCCTGTCTTCAGGCCCAGCGCTCTATCCACTGTGCTGATAATAGAACCTATCTCCCAGGATTGTTTTGAGAATCAAATGAGACAAGTATTTGTAAAGCCCTTAGCACAGTGCTGGTACTTAACAGGCACTCAATAAATGATTGTTCCCTTCCCTCCCTCTCTCCCCATTAGAATTCAAGCTCCTTGAGAAAAAGGACTGGCTAGTTTGAGTGTTTGCATCCATAGCAGTTGACACAGTTCTGGTCACATACTTGGTACTTAATAAACCTCTTTTCATTCATCCATCCTTCTACCCATTTATCCAATCATTCATTCAAATAAACACAAAACCCCACATATATGCATGTGTGCGTATGTGTGCGTGTGTGTGCGTGTGCATAATATAGCATAGTGGTAAAGCATTACACCTGGAACCAGCAGCCCTTAGTTTTAAACTCAGCTATGCTATTAAATAATTTTGAGACCTTCGTCAAGCCATTTTCTCTCTGGGTGTCAGATTATTGATCTAAAAAAAATGAGGTGGTTAGATTACATGATCTCTAAAGTTCCCTTCAGCTGTGAAATTAGATAATTCTGTGATTGTGAGTCTTCAAATAAAAGGACTCAAACTGTGAGAAGAAATCACTACACAGGAAAAATGATAAATGTATAGAAATAATGCCTAATTAAGAGAAGAAAATATAGCTTAAATACCTCCCCCCGCCAAAAAAAATGCACAAAAAAAAACAAGCGATGCACATTCTGGTACAATCAGAAAAAAAAAATGGTCCAAATAAGAGTTATTTCTGTGATTATGTTAAGGAACTATCCAAGTTAAGTAATTCAATGAACGTTAAATTACTGTTTTCTTTAAACTTTTCAGGAGTCTTTCTAATTTTACTGCCACCGTAGGGTATAATGACTAGTATAGAGAGCTCTTTGTGTCCTTTGGTTTTCAAGGACCTTTATTTAAATCATAAATAGTAATAGAAAGCTTCTTAACCAAAGGAAAAAAACATCTATTAACTTTGGGGGTTGGATGTACAAAAACAATGCTAGCAAACTAAAAAGTAAAAAATAGCTTAAAAGCTAAAAAAAAAAGTACTTAAAAAGCTAAAAAGCAGCTTATTGCGATACTCTTGAAATTTAGGGTCTACATTATAGTGGTATGGGGACAATACCTATGGCCTTCAGATCTGAAAAGGATTTGTGTCGGCATGCAGCAGTAGCTCTCAAACTTTTCAGTCTCAGTATCCCTTTACACTATTACAAATTATTGAAGACCCTGTTGTTAACAAGCGCCCTAGCATACTCAGGTTCTTTGATCTGCTTTTAAAGGAAAGACTGCTCAAAAAGGGGTTAACAATCTTTTAGTTACATGCAGTAGTTCAGGGGAAAGGTCAGTATCCTGAACTTGGTGAAAATACAAAGAAAATACAAGCAGAGAAATTAGCACAAAGACCAACGAATACAGCTCCAACTGTCTGAGTAAAGCAATATTGCTACACACTTTACATACATCACCGGATCAAGGGAGTACAGACATCTAATCAGTTGTGGGGCTCTTAACAAATGGCCGCTTGAAGTCTTGACCAGGAAATCAAAAGATCCTTCTCCTGAGCAAACTCCCAAAGCAGAAAGCCAGCCTCCCAGACAAAGACTCAGCCCCTAATTGACTCACAGCCAGAAGGCCTGAAACCTACGTGACTCAGCACAGCTGTGAATTATTAGGGTTCAGAGGAGATTAATCCATCAAATATTTACAATTTAGCTTGAGCCTGGGAAACTAAACTCCAAAAAGAAAATAATGATAATCCCACCTTGCTTGTACTTGCAGACTATTAAAAGAGTTTTTGTTTGTGAATTATACTGATATTTAATGCATTAAGAAATAAAATATCAGGGATGCTAAGAGGCACAGTGAATAGTATGCCAGCCCTGGAGTCAGGAGGACCTGAGTTCAAATGTGGCTTCAGACACAACACAAAAAATTAGCCATGGGACCTTCGGCAAGTCACTAAACCCCAATTGCCCTACCTTCCGCCTTCCAAAAAGCAAAAAAATAAAATAAAATAAAATATCAGTATCATTATAAAAACAGTGTAGATCTCACAAACTCCCCAAAAGTATTTCAGAGACTCCTAGGTGTCCCCAGCTCATACTTTGAGAACCACTGGAAATTGAGGAAGGTTAATCAATAATAAAGCAATAATTGCACAGATGTAGATAGTTTGTCATGGTTTGCAAATTCAAGAACATTGTAGAACTTCCTTTAAAGGAGAAGTATAATCCTTCAAAAGCCTTCAGCCTAATTGTTTACACAAGAAAATCCAGGGGTGGCTAGGTGGTGCAGTGAACAGAGCACCAGCCCTGGAGTCAGGAGGACCTGAGTTCAAAGCCAGCCTCAGACACTTGACATACTTACTAGCCGTGTGACCTTGGGCAAGTCACTTAATCCCAACTGCCTGCCAAAAAATAAAAATTAAAAAAGAAAAGAAAAAAAAAAGAAAATCCAAGTAGATGTGTGTGTACAATGTAGCCTACCATAGGCTATTAGATAGCCTATGGAGCTAGTCCATTAGGACACTTTTAATGTGGACATATTAATGGGCAATGGTTCCAATGACCTTGGTCCAAAATTGTTCAGAGGGAACTGCCCTTGGGGAAAAAAACAATGCTTTTAATGTACCCCAAGTTCTCCCTGAAACAACTTTCCATAAATCAAAAATATTCTATAATATCCCATTTTATTGTGCTATATTAATAATATCCACTATTATAGTTTTAACAATATTAATCTGGTGAGAGTCATGTAATAACAGTCTCCAACAAATTAACATCAAAGGACACCCAAATGGCAATGGAGAGGTCATGACGGATATGAGTAGACAATACATTACCACTGAGGAGTTGGGTAGGGGAAGTGGTACAAAGAATATCATCAGAGAGAGGTATGACTGGTAAAGAAGATAGGTTGGTCATGTAATAAGAGGAAGGGATAACCTGTAGATAGCTTTCATGCTCCAACGGAATTGACAAACAATAAAGATGGGTAGAGGAAGATGCCCAGCAAAGTAAATGGACCTTCTCCTCAACCTCACTGAGGACTGATGGAAGGGCATGGACAAGAATTATACGAGATGTTGCGTAGATTTAAACTCTGGAAGGAGTTATCAGTATCAATGAAATTAAAAAATTCATTGAAGTACTACTAAGTTCATCATTTATGAAGTAACTTCTCCAAGTAACTCTGTGAGTTAGTACAAGTGTTATTTACCCCATTTTATAGGTGAAGAAATTGAGGCTCAAAGAGTTTAAGTCAAATGTCTAAGGTCATTTAGATTAAGAGAAGTAGGATTGGAATTTGAACCTAAGCCTTTTGACTACAAGTCTAGCACTCTTTTCACTATAGAACACCAATTTTCCTATAAATTAAGGTAAATTATCAATGATTCTTCCTCATCAACAAAGTATATCTCACAAGCAAACAGCTGTTGGATGCTGGTGCTATACAACAGGAGAAAAATAATTTCAACAAACACTTTACACTCAAGTTGACCATCAGAAAGACTGTTAAGTTGATGAAGCCTATCTTCTGTGCTCTTCCATTCAACTTTCTGCATCCCTTCCTTCTTTTCACAATCCTCCCCCCATCCCCAGTTTAGCACCCCATTCCCTAAGCAGGGTTCAGTGTCTTCAAACACCTATTCAGTCTCTCTCTATCCACATCAAAATTTGCTCCTCTTGTATCCTATCCCATTATACGAAGGTCCTGATAGGCTAACTTTATGAAATAGTTTATAAATTGCTAATAACTGATAATGATAGTATTAGACCAACCCTGGAGAAATACAGGAGTTAGTAAAACAGCCTTCAATGCTTTAACCCAAAGGAACGAATGAAGTTGGAATTTCAGTTTTCCTGGCAGTACCAACAAAGAAACAATTTGAGAGAAAGACAGTCATTCTCACTCCCCTTAAATCCTACAGCTTGCTTCCAAATATGGCTAAGTTCTATATGATTACCTAGATCTTACTTTTTCCAAAACAACTTGCATATCTATTGTTTCATTTTCTCCATACTATAGGGGGAAAAGGACCTGGGTTGAATTTCGTCTTGGCACCCATTGTGTGATATTGGACAAGTAACAACCTTTTTGGGCTGTAGCATCTTCCTATCTGTCAAATGAAGGGACTGGACTGAATGACCTTTGAGATTGCTTCCAGCTTTAAATCTCTGATCTTATGATACAAACAAAACATCTCGAACTTTTCTCATTCCACACTCCTATATAACCTTAAATTTAATCAACAAAAAGTTAATAAACATACAGATTGTTAACTCTAGGAGAGAAACTGAGTACAGCATGTTCAAATTAATATCATCCATCCTTCAACATTTGGGATGGGTATATCTCTAATGGAATATTTCTTTTCTACAAAATATTCTGGGTTTGGCCACACCTAAAAGAATAGAAAGAAAATATTAGAAGTGTGATAAAACTCAAACCTGGGGAAAAGGCAATGGAAGAAAAATGACCCAAATAAAAGTACAAGGTCTTTTTTCTTTCCTTAGTTGTAACTATTAGAGTAGGATAGGGATAAGGCCAGGAAAAGGGACTGGACTTGTGACTTCTTTATGGATTTACAGAGCTCCTCAGATGAGAAAGCTCCCTCTACCCAAGTGTATGGGGATGAGTACCTTCTCTGAAATTCCCAATCTTAAAAAGTGGCCTGGAGCATTGAGACATTACATGACCTGCCCATGGTCACATGACTAGTATATGCCAGAGGCAGGACTCAAATCTAGGTCCTCCATATGCCCAATCTGGCTATCAACAATCAAATGAGATGATTTTTGTAAAGCACTTAGCAGAGTGCCTGGCACATAGTAGGTACTCTCCTCTTTCCCTTTCTTCCCTCTTTCCACTTTGTCACATTTCCTCTCTCTTAGACTAGACAATCCCTAAATTTCTTTCCAGTCTTCTATGATTATGAAGTATGAAGAGGCAACATGATGAGGTGGAAAAAATGCTACATTTTGGAGTCCAAAGATCTGAATTTGAAACTTGGACCAGTCTTGCTGTACTACTAACCAGACCCCTGACTTAGGGCACATCATTCAATTTTCCTGAATTTTCTCAACTTCAACAAGTGAGTGATATATACTTGTATCAGTAAGTATTTGTAGCTATTATTCAGAAAGAGCTTTGTAAAGTACTTATGTAAATATGAATATTATGATAATGAAATTTATTTCCAGATTTACTTCCTGTTGGTTCATCTTTTACTTGTCAAAAGTCTAGGTCACATCAAAAAAAGAAAACAAATCAATGGCATGGAAGTCAGTGACTTGAATGAAATTTTTTTTAAATTCCAAATCTTTATTCTCATCTTCCAAATGCACAATAGAGGTTGTGAAGAATTGGATGTTCTCTGTGTCTTTTTCATCTTTAATGAATCCTGTTAACTTGTTTAACAATTATTTTTTAAAATCCTGTAAACTATCCTGTCTCTTATGCTTTCTGCAGACTCTATAACTGCATTGCCTTCAAAAAAACTTTTGTTAACTTAAACTTTCATAGAAAAACTTTTATAAATTTACAAGCTTTTTATTAAAAAAAAAAAGAGACCTTTACAAACTAATGAAGAATAAAGTGAGCAGCACCAGGAGAATTGTTTTTATGGTGGTGTTTCTGTGTAAACTATCAGCTTTGAAAGTTGTAACTATGATCAATACGATAACTATTCATGCTTCCAGAGGACCAATGGTGAAATCCATAACAGGGAGGTTGATAGATTTAAGGTGCAGAATGAGACACACATGTTTTTATACATAGCCACTGAAGGAATCTGTTTGGCTTGACTGCGCATATTTGTTAACAAGGAATTTGTTTTTTCTTTTCTCATTTTTCAATGGGTAAGAAGGAAAAATAATAACTTTTTGTCAATTTTTTAAGAAACGTGGGCATAGTTGCTATAAATGTGAACTGTTGCATGCTTTTTCTGATGATGTCACTGTATTAATAGCTTTACTAAATTGGTTTAAGAGACTTCTCATGGAGAAAGGGCAATCTATAATTGTTTGTAAAATAAAAACAAAACATATCAATAAATTTTAGAAAAATACAATATAAGTTCCTCAAAGGCAAAGCCTTTTTTCTGGTATAATTTGTATGTCCAGAGGTTAGCACAGTACCTAGTATATTAGAAGTACTTAATAAATATTTTCTCGTTTAAAAAACAAAAAAAACCCCAAACCATTTTTAAACTCATCTCCAGAAAGTATTTCAGGAGTAATAATTTCTGATTCTCTACACAATAATGTTCTCATTACCAATATTTCTACCTTTCTTTCATTACTTCTATAATCATTGATTTGTTCTAAGACGCAGTATAGAGTAGAAAGAAGAGGGATTTGGAATCCAAAGACCTGAATCTGAATCCCCTACTTGTTTAATTAATCCTTTGTGATCTTGGCCAAGTCATTTCCCTTCCTCTGAGTCTCAGTTTCCTCATCTGTAAAATGAGGGATTTGGATTTGATGATGTCTAAAGCAATCGTCACTTGTTTCACATGTACTTTGGTACCCTATTAGACTAATAAGGTTCTAGAGGGCAAAGATTGCCTTCTACTTCCTTTGTATCCTCCCATAGCACCTAGGACAATGCTCTGCAAATAGCTGACAATCAATAAATGTTGTTGACTGACCATTAGGTTAAATAAACCATCTGTGTGATGGGGCAACTGTGTGACCCTGGGTAAGTCTCTTAACCTTGTTTACCTCAGTTTCCTCATCTGTATAGAAAGCTGGAGAAGGAAATGGCAAAACACTACAATATCTCTACCAAGGAAACCCAGAAGAGTCAGACATGACTGAAGCAACTGAACAACAGCAAAGTAGACAGAAAACCAGACTTCAACTAAAAAAACCTAAATTTAAGTGTTGCCATTGTATAAATCAGCTGCATGGTTCAGTTTCTTATGCAGATTCAAGACTCTCGAATTGAGCCCAGCAGAAACACTACACCAAGCTAAGGGGAGCATCTTAAGGATCCTACTAAACAGCCCTCCATCTCTGAGTGAGTAATCTCTTTGTCACATGTATTCTCAAGACTTTCATAAATACTAATTTCTAAAAAGCTAACTGTGCCTGGCTGACTAATTAATAACACTGATAATCAACAGGGGAGAAGGAAGCACCATTAGAAAAAACATCCCCTAACCTTAACTTGAGGGGGCAGACTGTATAGCCACACTGGGGACACAACTCAGCAGTGAGAGTGGTAGTTGACATAGTCAAACCAGAGCATGCTCTAATACAGATAATGAAACCAAGACCCAGAGAGATTAATTAGATTGTTTGAGGTCGAAGAAAAACTAGGGAGAAGGGAAGGGGAAAGGAAGGAGTATTTACCATTTATGAGCATTTGTTATTTTAAAAAATTTAGTATCATAGAAGTCTATTTTATTTATTTTAACATTCATTTTAAAAAATCTGAGTTCTAAATTCTCTCCCTCCCTCCAGACCTTCCCCCACCCATTGAGAAAGCAAATTATTATATCAATTACACAAGGTATCAAGTTAGGCAAAACATATTTCCATATTAGCCAAAGCATTTACTATTTACAAGAGCCAGGCATTGTGTTAAATACTTTTGAGATATTATCTCATCTTATCCTCAGAACAACCATAAGAGGTGCTATCATCATCTCCATTTTACAACTGGGGAAACCGAGTCCAGCTGTGTTTAAGTCACTTGCCTAGGGTCATGTAGTTAATAAGTTCCAGAGGTCAAATTTTTAAACTCAGATCTTCCTAGTTCCAGGCCCAGCGCTCTACTTACTATATTACCTAGCTGCTTCTAGCAAGCAGTGTTATTTGGTACTAGTACTCTAGTAAGGTAGCATTTAAACTTAAGTCCTCTGACTCCAAGTTCAGGTTTCTTTCTACTTCCTCATACTGCTTCCATAGGAGCAGACTGTCTAGGCTGGAGAGACATGAAACAAAGAGAATAAAAAGCAGCATATGATTAATTTGATAAACACTTATTAAGTACCTACTATGTGCCAGGAACTGTGCTAAGTTTTAGCCATACAAATAAGAAAAAAATAGTCCCTGCCTTCAAGGAGGTTACAATCTAATGGAGAGAGACAATACAGACAAGGAAGCTGAAAAGTGGGAGAAAGGGAACACTTGAGGTTACCTGGCATGAAGTCATGATGTTTCATGGAGTCAAAACCAAGCATAGTTGCAAATGGGAAGGGAAGAACAAGCTGGAGACTCCAAGCCCAGAACTCAAAAAAGAAAAGCTTTCAACAGACTTTAGGGGTCCATCTTGCAGTCTTCTAATCAGAGCTCAAAGAGTTGGCAAGGTCTTAATTATCCAAAACTGAAGTAAGCAGTATGATGATGAGTGGGGTGGAGAATTATGTTCCTTAGAGTTCAAACCAAGCAGAGCTGCTCCAAATAAATACTTGCTGCTGCTGGAGCTGCTGCACTTTTGCTTGCTGCTGCTGTCTGCCCTTCTTCTCAAAGAGGACAATGACATCAAGGAGGTGAAGCCATGATATGCAAGTGAATTGGATTTAAGCAAGGGAGAGTGGTGAAAGTCACCAGTCTCCCTTTCTCCTCTGGAGCCACCAGGGTCCAGTGGTCAGATGTGGATCAGGACAACGGGAGAGATGGGCCAGGATGTAGTAGGGGTTCTGGGCCTTTTCAAACTAAAGTCTTTAACAGCATCATTCAGTGATCAAGGCATTAAAAAATGAGGCAAAGAATGTGGCCTCCTTAAAAATAATGATCTGAGAGGGGAAGACGGTCAGGGTTTCTGGCCAAAACAAAAACAATTGTTATTTACATTGATTTTGAGCCAATCAGAGCCCAAACAGTGACCAAGTAGGGCACTGGGCCCAGAGAGATTTGGGGTTGAAACTGGTCAAGAGAAATCAAAATACACACATACACACACAAAAAGATTTCAGAGATTAAAATGTGCATTTCCTATGGGCACAGCACCTGCAGGTAAGGGTGTGATAAGTAGTTCAAAGTAAGGAAGACCAGAGTGTGGACTAGAGTGGACCAGAAAAGCTTCATGAAGGAAGTGGGACATAAAGTGAGCTCTGAAAGATTCAGATTTTCCAGTGACACCCAGAATATGTCATAGGAACGTGAGTTTTTTAGTAGGGTACATGTCCAGACAGGGCTACCTAGAGAAGATTTGTCAAAAGTTTGAATAATGACTATAAATTTTTGAGTGATCTAGACAATAGGGTAGCTTCAAATCTACTCCATAGCAACAGTTTTGGCAAAGAAAAAAAAACCTAAACAATTCATAGTCCCTTACATCTAGAGGCAATAAGAGATCTTTAAACAGCAGGGGAGAAGAGCTCTAGTTATTAGTTCTCCTATGAGACCACAAAGGGAACCTCAAAGTTGAAAAAGGAACTTTGGAAATTATTTATTCAAACTCCCTTAAGTCACAGAACCCTGTGGTCTCTGGAGAATTCACCATTGAGATTCTCCCAAAAGAACAGTGTGGGTAAGAGTGAACTTCATCACAAAACAAACAAGGAATTAAGAAAAAAAAATGTAAGAATATCATCAAAGAAACTGTGTAACTGAAAAATAAGAAGACTGGCTAGACAAGTGGAGATAATCATCCCAACCATTGTGTTCCAGTAGTTTTTCTCAATGTCAAGATAATATGAGGAAGGTCTCCACAACACCAGGTGATTCCCCATTGGTAAACTTATGGGAGGGCATGAACAAAAATCTCATGGAATTGGCAGGTATGGATGGATTGTATTTGGCTTCACTATATGGAATACTCAGCTTATTGAGATCATAGGTGCATATTAACATCTAAGCGTACCTCAGATACAAAATTGTGGTCCACAGGGAAGATAGAAGTACCTCCAAGGTCACAGTGACTTAAACATCAGAATCAGGATGACAACCCGAATTTCTTAATTCCTGATTCAGTGTTTTTTCCACTAAACAATAATGATCCATAATCAAAATTTGTCCTCTTGGTCCATGGTGTCTTTTAACTTTCAATTAGTTTACATTTCCAAGTGCAGCCAAACCAGATTAAAATGTACGCATTTAACAAAATAAATTAAAATATAGGTAATGTTAATATATTTTTTAGGTCAATATATGGCCTACAGAGATCCTTCTGTACAGTTCAATGGCCCCCATTTCTATTTGAGTTTGATACCACTATCTTAGACCATACCTTAAATTCTAGCTAGTCAAGTCTTGCTTGTTTCTACATCATTCTGAAATATTGATTCTTCTTGCTGAGCCTCTGATTTGAAAAAAAAAAAGTAGTAAGCACCCTACCCTATTTAAACATGCAAGGCTCCAAATACTATATCCAAATAGGAACTTGTCCCTTGCTTCATCCATTATATTAGCTTATTAAATGTTCTTTTCAAGGTCTGTGCAGTTACTCATGTCTCTCTTGGAATAGATAGATAGATAGATAGATAGATAGATAGATAGATAGATAGATAGATAGATAGATAGATAAATATAGATATAGATATATAGATATCTTCCAAGTGGTCCTTCTTAGATTATAAATTCTAGAGGGTAAGAACTATGTATCCATTTAACTTACTCTGAACAGCATCAATTAAAGGACCATACATTAAGAGAAGCTTAGGAGATTCCATCTCGTAGAATGCCCAGTCCAGAGTGCAGGACACAAGATACACATTTCATTGTGTAGATCCTTCCTAACACAAGATTCCAATCAGAAAAGGATCATTAAACTGAGGGTGATGCTGAGTTCAAAAGTGGAACCAGTTGTTTAAATGTATAAAAAATTGGGTATGTACATGGGTGGTAACATCAGATGGATTTCACGTGGTTGAAAGTGGGGGAAATGGTTCATTTCACTGCTTTAGTGTGTTCAATTTAACTGCTAATCCCACACTGTGGAAATTGTGTATCCTGTATACATACCTTGCATTTTGAGCCCTTTATGGCACTACATATTTCATGTCTGAATAATGTGTGGTTAACACATGGAGCATCAAAAAGAACAATGCCAGGTAGTAGCAGCTTCTAAACCTATAAAGCCTTCAAGGATTCTTCAGTGTCATCAGAAATGGACAGTGCAGGAGGTGTGCTTCACAAAATCAAGGCCAGATTAAAAAATTCTCAATGAAGTTTCATTTTCTTCTTTAGTAATTCTAACATCAATGAATTCCACTGGGATTCTCCCATCTTACTCAGTTTGGTTTTTCACTCTTACTCTTCTAACATGCTCCAGGGAACTGATTCACCTCATTCTCTGACTTGTCAGCCACATTCATTGGCAGAATTCATTTGCAGTGGCTGCTGCTCCTACACCTTCAAAATAAAAAATCTGCCCAGATATTTTCACTATTTCATATGGAACCAAAAAAAGAATGTTATTATTTGTTTCTCTCTGGCTCCTTTCCTAAGGATCTGATCTGTGTACATTGTCAAGTGAACAAGCATTTATTAAGCACCTACAAAGTACCGGGCACTTGCTAAGCATTAGGGGTATAAAGACAAAAAACGGTCTTTGCTCTCAAGGAGCTCACATTCATAGTGTGTGCATATATTTATGATGTGTATATATCTGTGTGCCTACATATATCTACTTAAAATATATGTATTTAGAAAACATATATTTATGTATTTAGAAACATGAATGGAATTCAATGAGAATTCCTGCTAATTCTCAACATTCTGAATTTGAATCCTAGATGCCCTTCAATAAATGCTTGTTGAATTGAAGCTCTACACATATATCTCCCAGGCAAGATACCTAACTGGGCATACAGAAGAGTTTAGAAATGCACAATTCTAAATTGTCATTCATTATCTGTAATTCAGTTCAACAGCTCTTTATAGAGCACCTATTATTATATGCTAGTCACTGGAGATGGAACAAAGATGAATAATGCAGGTCAACCTCCATCCCATAAGAAGGGGAGCTAAGGCATGCATACAAATGCCTATTAACACAAGGCAGAAACAGGAAAGTGGAATGAGAGAGGTACATACAGGGTAGGAGAAATCAGATTATCACTGGCTAGAACAAGAGAAGGCTTCAGGAAGCTTCATGGAAGAATGACTAAGTTGGGTCTTAAAAAATAAGTGGGAATTGAGTAGGTATGGTTGTAGAATGTGGTAGGCAGGGCATTCCAACTAAAGGTAAAGAGGGTGAGTGAGCAAAAGCCTGAGGCTATTCTGTATGTAGTATGTTTAAGAAAAGGGAAAGGGAATAAGCAATTATATGGCACCTTATGTGTACCAGGCACTGGGTTAGGTGCTTTACAAATATCTCATTTGTCCTTATTATCCCCATTTCACAGTTGAGGAAACTAAAGCAAGCATAGGTTAAGTGACTTTCCAAGATCAACAGCTAGTCAATGTCTGAGGCTGGATTTGAATTCAAGGCTTCCTGACTGCAGTTGCAGCACTCAATTCATTGAGCCCCCAAGCTCAGGAGAAGCAACATGGAGTAGTGGATAGAGAGGTAGCCTTGGAATCAGGAAGACCTGGGTTCAAGTCTGACCTCTGCTATATACTGTTTATGTGACCCTAGACAAGTAATGCCCATTTCTAAAACCATCATCTGTGGAGGTGCAAAAGTGCATTGGTTGGGGGTTCCTTATTCTCTTTATGTCAGTGAAATTACAAGCTAACCCCCACCAAAATACTGATATCAATATTGATATAAGTAACAGCTGATAATGGAGTTTGGTACATATGAAGGGAAGTATCATAATAATAACTTACTTTTACATAGCTCTTTGAAGTTAGAAAGTGTTTTCCTGATAACCACGGTGAAGTCAATAATGCAAGCATAATAATCTCTATTGTACCAATGGGGAAACTGAGGTAAGAATTGTATGCTTCACCTTGGTTCTTTTGTCCTGTTTCAACGACTAAGAATAGAAGGAGGACTTCATAGCCATTTCCTTTAGCAAAGTGGGAGGATGATATAGACATTTTTTTAAGTATTTAGGGCCCTGATTACTGAGTATAGCAAATAAGTCTACAGTTTGGTTGACTGTTCACTACATAGCCATTAATTAAAAAAAAAAAGAAAATAAATTTTAAAATATTTTTCATGAGTGTTCTTTAAAGTTAATTTATAACAACAAAACCTCTTATTTTCTGTGTATAAGGTGTGCTTTTTCCCCCTGTCTAAAACAGGTTTGCCAGCTTCCACTTTAAAATTATGACTGTGATTCCAGTCAACTGTTTAGCCTTCTGCAGATACGCTTTCTGGAGACTCCAGCTGGCAGTAAGCAATGATTCCAAATACTTTTTAAAATATGTCATGGGGAAGGGTGGGGAAGAAGGAACAAAAAAATAAAGTCTACTCATTTTCAGTTTGACTCTTAAAAACATTGAGATTTATAACCTACTACATATTTACATCACGATCTCTTTCAAGACGCTTCAGATATGGATTTCAGTACTGTTTTTGCCACTTAACTAGCTATATGACCTTGAGCATACTGCTTTACTTATTTAAACTTCAATTTCCTCCCCTATAATATAGGGGTAGCAATGCTTGCACTACCTATCTCACAGGTTTGTTAGGAGGAAAGTGTTTTGTGAACTTTAAAATGTTATGGAAATGCAATTATCATTATTTTTTTTTTACAAATAATAAATCTTTCTTGAAATGAAAAGGTCCAATGTTCTTAGGAAAGCAACGAGCACATAAAATTTTAATATCAATGTATTTTCTGTCAATACTACATATATACATATACATATACATATACATGTACATATACATATACATTCACATATATGTACACATACATTTATACTATAAAAGCATATCGGTTTACACGTAGGTATAAAAATTAAGGAAAAAAGATCCTTCTTAATAAATGTTAATATAATTCTTAACATTCATAATTTTATCTCATAGCTCACAATGCCAAAAAAAAAAAAACACAATAGAGCTTCTTCTCAGAATGGACCATCCTTGGCAGCAGGTCAACTCCAGAATTCAGATGATTACAGACAGGAATTTGGAAGGAATTGAGAAGAAGGAATAAATCTGGGAGGTTGTTCTTGGCTTATTCCCTTCACTGGTCCATTGTCAGCCTTAAATTTTGTAATTCTAGTGTTTGTCAGCTTCTCCTTTTCCAGTAAATGTACTACTATTTGAGTCAATAAGGAAAATCAAACTGCATTATCAAGCTTTTACATCTTCATTTCCTATGCAAAATAATGTTTGCTTATGCCATATGTGGGGGTGGTGGGGATTTCTAACACAAATAGCCACCAATGAATTATACATTATACCTTGACTACAAACCAAGGATATCAGCCTGTAACTCTTTAGTCATTCTTAACACATAGACACATGTTGGTGCATGTTACCTAGACTGTTCATGCTTCAAAACGTTGGGTAGGAAGGCAGAACAAAAAGTGTAATTGCCAATGACAAGCATTCAGGAAACCTGTAACTTTCCAAATTAACGTGTGTAAAGGAAAAACAGCAGAGAAATCGAGAGTAAAGAAAAGGGGAGAGAGTATATGTTCTTTCTGCCTTAGGTCACATGTTATTCTGGATACTGAGAAGCTATATTCTCTCATCTCAAGGGTTCCAGTGTCAAGGGAGATGGGCTCCCTACTGCTCATTGTGGTCTGTAGGCTTCCATGGAGCATCCAGGGTGTTTGTGTTATCTTGATTTGGAAGCCCTGTCTGATAGAGGCAATGTTAGCAGCCATCCCTTGTGATCCTCATGAAAATAAGTCACATTTCTCCTGTGGCTAGCCAAGTTACAGAGTATTTTTTTGATAAAACATAATAGCTATTTAAAAAACAATCCAGAGAGAATATCTGATCCCAAATCGTTTCTCATTTAATTCTAATTCTGATAAATCTACAATCAGAAATGGAATTAGAATGACAACGGGGTAGAAAGGAGAAGAAAGTGGCAGAATTATAGTTAATAGGAGGCCACCAAGAATCTATAACAACTCCAAACAAATTCTTCAAGAGTAGGAACTCATGTCAAAAATGAACAGACCCTTTGAGGCTTTTACAAAAAAGACAAGATTATGAGAAGTTTTCTACTCAATGAGTAAATGTATTATATCTATAAATAATATACATGCTTGCCAGTTATGCATATGTAAAGCATATTTTGTGCAAAAAATCCACATAAACATCCTAACATGTAGCATATTATAATTACATAGCCATGAATTATATCCGTTTAACATTGATTTAGTAGAAATACCCTCGTCTTCCTTTTATCTTTAAAGAGAAATAATAGAGAGCCCACCTGAAACCTCCCATGTATTTACTTTTGCTACATATAATACAAGTTCAAACCTTTGAAGTCTTCAATAGTGTAGTGGGGATCCATCAGTGAAACCACCAGTTCATTAATATTTCCAAATCTTCAAGTGCACACAGCCTTTCCTTACTAGATGGTTGGCATACTGGAGGACTGAAACTAATGCCTCCAAGAGCAGCTTCAGATCCTGGATCTTTTCCCACTATTTTGTGGGCTGACTTGGAAGGGAGGGAGTGGTGCCATCACAGAGGGTGTGCCACAGCCAACTCAGGAAGAATGATGATTTTCCTGTACCATTCTAGTTCACTGTTCAGCTTTACTGTGGCTGAGCATCTCTGGCCTCAAATATTTGCCTCCTCCTTTGCCCCACACCCCTGCAAAATTCTCTAGGCTCTTGAGAGCAAAGATAAACATCTTTCACTGTCATGACACCCTAAATGCTGTAATTTACTGGTAACTTGTTTCTAACAGATGCAAAAATATATTCTCCCAACTCTCTTCTCCATAAATTGGAGTCCAGCTTTTGGTCAGTCATAGTTAGCTGTAATTCAAACACATGTAATACAAAGAGAAACTGTTTTATTTCCCCAAGACTTCTGTTTCATTTTCTCCTCTCAATGAGCTACTCGTTCAACCAGATGGGTATTAATTTTTTTAAATTAAAAACTCATTTTGGAACAGCTGTCTTTTACTACTATCAGTTTGGCATTATTCAACCTGGCTTTGGATACTTCATTTTCTGACAAAGTGTTAACATCAGAGTGTTAGACAAGGCACTAACTTTGAGCCTTTGTACATTAGTCACATGGTTGTCTAAAAATAATTACCTCATCAGGAAAGTCTCAGGAAAAAGGGAATATTTTCCTTCTGTGAGTAATGCTCTGCTGTTCAGTTCCCCCACCCCATAACTCCATGCTTCTCCCTAGATACTATCAAATATACATGAAGACTGTAGATGTAAGCAGTACTCAGGAAAGAAAAGGTACCTTAGCTCAACAGTAGACACACTGGCCTATGGGAGGGCAAGGACTGAAACTTTTCTAAATGCAAAGTGGATAATCTCCCAGATAATGTCCATTAAAACTGTGCCTTTGACAATTCTGGCAAAATATTAGGCCCTATCAACTGACTCAAGAAAGACTATCCAGTCACTACTATGTTTTGACATTTGGAAAACTAAGCAAGAAACCAAGTTCATTCTGGATTCCCACCAACTTTTATTCTACAACTTGTAAGAACTGGTCTGTGATGCTGCCTAAATTTGTGGGCTTCCACTGGGTTTTCTCATTGTGGACCAGGACAGAGCCTGGGAATTTTGTGCTACTGATAACTTCCTCCTGACTTGGCTCAAGTATCAGGCGCCAGGCAAAGGATCACAAATGGGTTACATACCGATAAAATGCTTGACATTCATTTGGCTGTCATATGTTGGTTGCTGCCAGCAGGACAGTGGAATTTGTTAAAATCTCCTCATTAAGAGGTGTGTCTAATTTTCTCCTTGTTGCATTATTTCCACAGTTCAACTTTTTCCTCTTCTGAAGTATTACTTAAGGAAGTCAGCACCATTGGGTTTTTTTTACTAAGGGGACTGAAAGACAGACACCAAGATGGCTTTTACAGCTGTGTCTCATTCTTATCAATTGACATTAAGAAATGTTCTGAATCTGTTTTACTCCTCACTCTATTCTCCCTTTATCTTCTCTAGATGGTTTTGAGAGGGCAGAAAAATCTTAAGTAGCTGCTATTTTTCAGAGGCTGGATTAGTGATCTAAGAGATATTTAAGAATGAATGGTCTTCTGATAGTTTGTTAATGACTTTGTTATTCTGATAATGGTCTCCCATTATCAAATGACTCCGATTTTAGTAAGGAGGAAGTGTGTTATAATAGAGAGGATTGGTCTTGGATTTGGGAAGAATTGCATTCAAAGGCCCCCTCAAACATTAACTGTATGACCCTGTGCGAGTCATTTAGCCTCTGTTTCCCTACCTGAAATATTGGTAACAGCCTGGGATAAATGTCTTGAATATGAAAGCAAAGTAAGTTAAGGCTCTGCCAAACTGTTCCCAGATTGTCTATTGAAGAGATGGAATAGTATTATAAGAGGGGACATTCCCACATATGTTAAAGTCAAAAGAGTAAAAATCCATATATAGAATCCTCTTCTCATGAGATCTTCTACACACATAATTCTTCTAAATGATTTGCAAAGTTTAAATATATTGTTAAGTCCCATTGTACCCTAACAGACTATGTAGAAAAGGGAGATTGCTAGGTAGCCAGATTTTCCTACTCCCATGCACCATTGTTACAAGGGAGTTGGCTCTCTGTCTTGGTACTTCTATTCCACAAGATGCAGAAGGAAATCACTCCCTGAGTGCCTGAGAAAGCAAGAGTGAAAACTGTATGAAAACAGACATTCTTTGAGAAAAAGTCTCAGTTAATGGGACTAATTATTATTATTGTTGTTACTATTAAAAACTACCTGGACTACCACAATAGCCTGCAATCGGTATTTCTTCCATTAGCTTCTCCATCATCCAAATGATCGTTTATATCATCATCATCATCATCATCATCACTGACATTGCTATACCACTTTCCTAAATGGCCTCCTGTGCACAGCAATGCACATATATTATGTGTCTGGAATGTTGAGGATTTGGTTAGAGCTTGTCCAAAACAAAATAATGAACATTAATAGCATATATAAAGATATGGATAGCTACCTATGTTCATAGATATCTATACACACAGATATCACTTGATATGACATCATCTCATATGATCCTTGCAACAACCTTATGAATGCTAATTATGAGATAAATACTCCAGGTATGGTTCCCATTTTATAGATGAGAAAACTAATATTTAGGAAAGTTAAATGAACTGTTTTGGAGTTATGGAGCTACTAAGTATTGAAGGTGGGATTTGAGCTCAGATCTTTCCTAGCTTTAAAATCTAGCACTTTTCCCACTATATTACACTACATTATTCAATAGAAGGAGGGGCTCTCCCAATGAGAAAAATTGGAACTCCTAGCTGGGAAAGCTGTTTGACACTCTGAAGATGATATTACTAAAACCACAATAATATATACTTTATTATATAACCCAGTAAAGGGCACTGTAGTGTGGTAGAAAGAACAGAATGGAGTGAATAGGGCACCTAAGCTATAAATGTTACTGACTGGCTAGATTGCTCTTCATCTCTATTTCCATGTCTGTTTAATAAGTATATGGATACTTGCCCAGTCTACTTCACAGGATTTTGGATAGAATATAATAAAAATGCTTTAAAAAGTAGCATTTATATAAGATATTTATTCAGAGGTATGATGAGAACAAAACAGTGAATTTGGAATTAGGGTCCTTGGTTTTTGAATTCTAGGTCTATTGATTACAAGTGGTTTGAGGTTTCTAGGATTGTTTCTTCATCTTTAAAATTAATTGTTTGTACTAGAAGATAGCATATATATTTCAGCTATAAACTTATGAAACCACCACCATTTCTTAACTAGGCTAAGGAGCTGTATTCATTTCTTAGTTAGCTATTCAATGATTCATATAATGTTTTAGCAAGAAGACAGGGTAATATAGACTCTACAATATTGGGGGTAATGAAGATTTCCTTTTTTAGCATTCTTCTTTTTCTAAAATGGGATGACCCAAGATGATTCTAGACTCCAGGGAATCTGAAACCTAACTTAAAGTTTCTCAATATATTTGTAAGAGCATGATACAGATGGGGAAGTAAAGATTCCTAGAAGATTTGATGAAGAGTACAAGGGAACTTTTTTGTTCAAGTAGACTAGGACTCCTGGAACATTCCTAACTAAAGATTTGCAAACCATTCAAATGACCCACACTGTGTCCTAGGATAACCCTTTAAACCCTTCCAGAGTCAAAACCATCCCCAAACCACTAAGACCAACTCTACTCTTACTAACCTTCTCTAATTAGCAGGAAATAGTTGAGGGTAGAATCTGGCACTCATTATATAACCACAACACAAGATATATTCTGTCTCAACAGTTCAACATTATAGAATTTTGAGGTACCTTTCTTTCCCTCATTTTCTTTTCCCCCTAGCTCTCTCATCTCACCTAGTCCCATCAGTTACAGTGAGTTCAGTGTGCTCACTGTAAAAACAGGTGTTTCTCTTTAGTGATGCTTTTGCTACAAATAAGGTATATAAGAAGTATAAGTCCAATCTTGCCATATTGCTGAGAAAGTCTCATTATGTGAACAAAAAGTTACCATGGAATGAAGAAATGGCTCACTCTAAGTATAGCAAACTTTTAGATTAAATAAAAATGACCCATCATGATGCTGCTTTTGCATTTTGTAGTGAATTCCACATTTATCACTATCATACAAGTGTGACATGAGGACAGCAACCGAAAATTTTCAACAAATGTCTTCAGCAACAGAAGTTCATGAAGGATGTTTACTGGTGCTAATCAAATACCCTGACTCAAGGTCAGTTTGTTCCACACACAGAGACACATATTCTAAATGGAGTTTGCTGTCATCAGAAGTTAGGAAGGTAGGATAAACATGTACCAAACATATGCCTGCTCTGGAAAGTTTAATCCTTTATTCCACTGCCTAGTACACATTTTATCCAAAATATCATGAAGTTGATATGATAGCTTCAAGTTTCCTTTGGAGTTTTATTTTTTCTCATTTAAAGATACCATCACTTTATTCTAGGCAGCAATAATGTTCTGCCTTAAAGCAACTGACTCTCCAACCTTCAGTTTGAGTTTACTTTGGAAATTTAAATCATCGACTATTCTTTCAGTTGTTTTTACAATTTCTGACCAGTCCTTTTTAAGCAGGTGATTAGATTGTGCCTTTATGAACATGTTGAGTGTTGGGCTTCCCTAAATCTAAATAGGTCACCATTTTATCTAATAGGAAGGGCAGAAGAAAGAAGAGAGAGAATATAACACTTTGCTTCCTTTGCATCCCTTAGCAATCTAACTTCTGACCTTTTCACCAAACTGAAACTACTCTCTCAAAAGTTACTGATGGTCCTTTAATTGACAGATCTGTTAGGTATTCTTCAATCTTCATCCTTCTCAACTTCTCCATAGCATCTGACTCTTTACCACATTATCCTCCTGGATCCTCTGTGCTTTCTAGGTGTTCATGATAATTCTCTCTTAGTCCTCCTTCTATATATTTGTCTACTTTCCAGGACCCTTTGCTGGATTACTAAGGCTATGTCATAAGGCTCTGGCCTTGGTCCTGTTCTCTTCTACTTTTTTTTTCACTCACTGACCTCATCAGCTCCCACAAATTCAATTATCATCTCTCTATAAGTGATTCCCAATTTTATATAACCAGACCTATCCCCTCACCCACACCCCCTGCAAGTTCTGGTACTACATCATCAACTATCTATTGAACATTTTGAACTGGATGCCCCATTGGCATCCCAAACTCAACACAGTCAAGCAATCATATAGGAGAAGTTTAATAATTCCTAGATGAATTCATTGATATTGCTCTTTCTTACAATGATCTTCACTAAGATTCCCCACTAGAATTTAAAGAACCAACAATGTGTTCTCAAACACAAATACAAATTCAGAGGATAAATAAATATTTGCCATTTTAATACAATAGCAAAGTGTTATGAATTTGAATTTAAATAAAGAAGTCATTACTGAAGCTTCCTCACACACCTAGCTGGAAGTTCCTAACACCCCCACACACTGAAAACCCTGTAGTTCAAGAATGTGGGAGCAGGAAATAAAACCAAATATATTATTTGCACTCCACAAACATTTCTCACTTTTCTACTTAGAGAGTAATAGAATTCCAGAGCAGTAAAGTATCTCTAAAATCATATAGTCCAACCCCTACCTGAAGAGCAAACCCTTCATATACATCCCCATCAAGTAGCTATCCATTCTCTTCTATAAAATTTATAGTGGAAGATACCAAGGTCATCTACTGTGTATTGATTGTTTTGCCACTGGTCTTCAATGACTAGAAGAAAGCATGAGAATGATGCAACTCTGCTTCACTGAAATCCAATTGACACGAGTCAAGACATCACCCCATGATGTCATTGGTCCTTTTCAAAAATGAAGGACCAACAACAAGTGACAGGGATCTCTCTAATCCCCAAAGCAGTCCATTCCAGTTTCAGATAGTTCTCATCAAGAGAAATTTTTTTTCTTAACACAAAGGAAAAATCTTCCTCCTTGTAACTTCAATCCATTAATCTCTGTCCCACCCTCTAGGGTCAAGTAGAATCAAGTCTAATCCCTCTTCCACAGGAAGGGTTATTCTCTTTCTTTTTCCATGTTCTCTCTTTCCCCTCTCACCTAACTACCAGAAACAGTAATCCCAAAAAGAATCAGCACTATACCTACAAGTGATATCCCTTAGATGACAAAGCCATCTTCTGACTAGCTGCTTCTTCTGCTGTCATGGCTGAAAAACCCCATCATCTTCATTTTTCTGCAATTCCCACCTTAGAGCTACACCTTAGAATTTAAGTTCAGACGTGATGTTGGGGTGGAGTAAAGTGGTGATAAAAGAATTTGGCCTAGGTACTGAGCAGCCCTTACTAGTTCTGTTTATTAATAGTGACCCTTGGTCACCTGGGCTATCAGTTTGCTGCTTTCATAGGTCAAAATTGCCTCAGTGGGCCCCTTGTAAACTAAGAACTATTGCTTTAAAACTTCAGGCCCACTCACCCCTCCATTATATGCCATTAATAAATCTCTGAGGGCCCACCAGCTACCTGTCACAGTTCTAGGGACTATGCAGATGCAATTCACTTTAGAAAATCCAACATTCACAAATCTAGATTTGTAAAACATATGAATTAGGGCAAATGATACATATTCTGTGCAGGCAGATGGATCCTCTGGTTTACAAACAAATTCCCCAGAGGAGAGTTCCTTTTTAAAAATAAGTGTTTATGCATCATTAGCTATTTGATAGAGGTCAGGACAGAAAAAATAAGTCTTTTTTTGTTTTGTTTTGTTTTAATAGGGTAATTAAATTATTTTCTTGTTTACATCATTCATTTCCATGAGATTTTGAGCTACAAATTTTCTCCCCATTTTTCCCCCACCCAACACCCCAAAACAGCCATCCCACTGTATAACCCCTCCCCCAATCTACTCTCTCCTATGTCATCCTCCTCCCCCTCTGACTTTCCAGTAGGGCAGAATGGATCTCCCTACCACAGTGCCGGTATAGCTTAATTCCCAGTTGGATATAGTTAATAATAATAATTTATATATATATACATACACACATATATTTTTAACTTGTTTAAAGTTTACTTTTAACTTTAATTTGATTATAGAACTTTAAATTCTAGATTCATTCCTTTTCTTCCTCATTACCCACCCCCACTGGAAAGACAAGCACTGTACATGTGTAATTACACAGAACATGTCCACAGTGGGCATATTGTGAGAGACTGATTATATGTCCCTCCTTTGGGACATATAGCCCACCCACCCCCCCTTGTTCTATTCTCTGCCCTGTCCCTGTACCTTTACAGATGTGTGTATTTCCAGCAACCCTCCCCACAACCCTGCCCTCCCATCCATCATCCCACCTCTCATCCCCATCCCCCCTACTCTCTTGTGTGGCAAGATATCCAGTTTAGAGTTTATGTCACTCCTTCCCTAAGCCAAACTCAATGAGAGTAAGGTTGACCCATTCCCTTTTGCCTTCCTGTTCATCCCCTCCA
>CM053598.1:79381327-79403292 GCA_028646575.1 Pseudocheirus occidentalis
TCCTGTTCAACTTCAAGAGTTTGTTTTTCTTTCTTTGGGGGGGGGGTAAGGCAAGGCAATTGGGGTTAAGTGACTTGCCCAAGGCCACACAGCTAGTAAGCATGTCAAGTGTCTGAGGCCAGATTTGAATTTAGGTTCTCCTGACTCCAGAGCCGGTGCTCTATTCACTGCGCCACCTAGCTGCCCCTAAGAATTTGTTTTCCTATATATCTTCACAATTTCCATACACCCAAATAATAATCAGTAAGGCTAAGACTATACAGAAAACTTTTCCTAGAAAAAGGACCTATATTTGTAGACTAGTGACTGTATAAAAATTCATCTTCCTCTCCCTCCCCCCAACTTGGGCGTTCTTTGTAGGAACGCTTGTGAGTCTGTTTTCCTGCTTAAAAACAAAAGAAAAACAAAATACTGAACACATCCCTGAGAAAATCCAAGGAGATTAGCTACAGTGAGCTTTCTGAGTGTGCAACATCAAATTTGGTATCTACCAGTGTGCTCTCAAGTGGAAAAGTCTGAGAAACATATGCTTGTCATAGGACTTGTGAATGATTGAAATGGCCATTATTATCAGATTACCTTTCTGGATTAGGGTATCCCTTATTGGGTGGGACAGGACTCATTTTCCTATTGCATTATCTTTTACACTATTATATGTAAATAAAGGAAAAGGATCAAAGATTAAGTGACCAGACTTAAAAATCTTCCCATAGATTTCAAGCAAAGGAACTGATACTTGATCTTAGAGGCAATAGTCATTGGAATTTATTGATAAAGGAATGACATGGTTGGATCCTTGGTAAAAATCACTTTGGCAGCTGTGTGAAAGATAGACTTGAAACAGAAAAGACTGGAGTTAAGAAGACCAAGTAGGAAGCTATTTTCAGACTCTAGTCCAGAGCTAATGAAGATTAGAAACTGGGTGGTAGCTATGTGAACAGAAAGAGTCATATGTATAAGATGTTGTGGAGGTAGAAATGACAAGATTTGACAAGTGATCAGCACGGGAGGAGGGAGATTAAGAAGTCAAGGATAACATCTGAGTTACAAACCTCATGAATGAGAAGAATGTGGGTTCCCTTGGCAGAAACAGAAAAGAGTGGAAGAGGGATAGGTTTTGGGGAAAAGACAATTTTAGTTTTTTTATATACTGAGTCTGAGAAGTCAATGGGACATCAAACCTGAAATGTCCAATATGTGGGCATGGAATTCAGAAGCAATGTGTGTATATATGTACATGTGTATAGACACATATGTATGCACATGTAGTATATATGTATATGCACGTGAATGCATGTATACCTAAATATTTATATGTATTTGGAGATATAGATATGTATATATAGGAATCATATGTCAAAAGATAATGAATTTAATCAATACTTGTTTAATTTAATTGTTGGTTGCAATCTAAAATAAAGAATGTAGATATGGAAAGATATTAATATAGGTAAATGAACAAGCCCTTAACTAGTGGCTGTTGTAAAACTTCTAGAACAAAGCAAAATTTATCCCAAAATTAATTATAAAATGTGCAAAAATTTGACTATATTTCTAAGCATAAAATAGGAATTAAACTCCAAATTTGATTTTAAAAATAGAATCAGACTAAAACATTGCTGTTGACAACTCATTGTTGCCTTCAAAAATAATTCAAATATTACAAAAAGAAAAAAATTTCATGTCAAAGATACAGCAGTGTCAGACAACGAGTATGTTTAAAAAGGGTGAGTGTCAGTCTTTCTTATTCAAGTGGAAACCTGGAGAATCTCATCTTAAATCTTTTGGATTGTAAGGTTACTACTATCCTCAGCTAGAGTAGTCCTCCTGGTTATTGCCTTGAACCTAGTTACAGGGTCATGAAAATGACCATCTTCAACACAGTCTTCATCTTAGGTCAACTCCAAAAATATTTTTTTACAGGAAGAATTTCTGTACCATCTCATCCCCACAGGACTGAATAGCTAGCCTTAATCACTTATACCTATTTGGCACACTAATGTTTGAGCCCATCTGCCAGGATTGGCATAGTAACTCTACACAAGATGGTAAACTACAGGACACAGGAAGCAAACAAATTCAGGTTTGGAACAAAGAAGAAACCAGAGGAATACTCCTGGTGGCACAAACAGCTCTGGCTTTCTAGCCAGAGACAATGTTGCCTCCGGCATGGTTGTATCATAACTTAGAAACATTTTTGTCACTAACACAGACTGTTGCAATTAGGGGATCCATCCTGTACACAATTCTTCAAGGATCTCTGATTTTATCATGGCACATACTCATTTCAATGAGATTGCATCTCCGTAGTAGCTTTTTAAAAAATAAATTGCTGGGATGAAAACCAGTTGAATATTGGATATGAATGGTCAGCTATGCTGGTCCTCAAGTAACAGAATCCCACTGCTAGGTTCATACTCATAGCCCTGCCTAAGTTGGTAGAAGCTGCCAGATTTTGTACTATGACACTGGTTTAGAAGATCCAGGATCTCCTCAACACTATGGCTAGCATTGTAGCAGAATTTTAGTGGATGATCTATGCCAACTAATACTACTTATTTGTTACAGGAAGTTTCCTGCAACTTGTACTATTTAGAGTTAACTAAATCTTATTTCCACTGCTATCATGGAAACTCTATGGCTAGATTCTGACAAGAGTCTTCTTCCTGTGCTCATTTCTACATTCCATCCTAAATACTAATAATCTTCCTTAATTATGATTTTCACAAGTTGTAATTCCCCTGCTTAAAGACTTCCATGGTTCTACTTCTTAAACTTCTCTGATTTTCATAGTTCTCGAGATCTTACCTATTTTACTTTATTTCCCACTCCTACATGGACCCTCCATTTCAGTGTAGCCAAACTCTTCACCATCCTACAAATTCAAAAGTCCAATTTTTTCCTCCAATGTCTTGGTACATATTTATTATCTTGTAGCTGACTACATCATTTGACATCTCTGGCAAATAGACATCCAATTCCCATAAACGTATTTCTAAAGATTAGGAACCTTCAGACATAGCCCATTCCACTTAGACCCAATCAGGTTTTTCCTTATGTCAAGTCTAAATCTGCCTTTCTACAACTTTTACTCACAGATCTTAGATCTGCCCTCTGGAACCAAGAAGAGGCAAATAATCATACAAGGAGACCTCAAAGGCTCTCTGTACCTCCTTAAGAGTCTATTCTATAACATACCCAATGACTCGTCATTGAATCACTTTACAAAAAGACCTGTAATAAGGGGAAACTTATTCTGAAAGCAAAACAACTCTAATCTTGCCTTTCACATGGCAGCTTTTTAGGTTCAGTTACTCATAAAGTTTTGTACCCATCTCATCTCTTGATTGTCTCCATATAATGAAAGAATTTGTCAAGTGCTTTGTTGAAATTCAGGCATATTCTGTCTATGACCTCCTTTTGAGCTACCAGTCTGTTAACCTTGTCAAAAAGGAATTGAGGTTTGATTGACATCATTTGTTCTTAATAACCCCAAACTGGCTAACCATGAGCATCATTTCCTTTTCTACATACTTACAAATCAATATCTTTTTAAACAATGTGTTTTAGAATTTTGCCTGGAATCAGTCAAGCTCAGTGTTCTGAGGTTTGAATAACTCTACTTTTTCCATTTTTTTGAAACTCCAGATGACACTCATATTTCTAAACCTGGAGCAACTGTCCATTTCCTCAAAGATGAGTGATAGAAGCTCAGCAGACCTATCCAAAAGTTCCATCAGTGCCCTGATATGTTATTCATTTAGGCTTGATAATGCAAATTCATTATCATCTCATTTAGCTTGCTTTACATTCTATGTTATCTTTTTATGCTTTACTTTCTTAATCAGATTCCAAGACTCTTAAGGGCAAAGTCATACCTTTAGAGCCTTTGCAATGTCTAGCACTGTGGCTTACACAGAATAAACATTAAAAAATGTTTCTCAATAATTTCTCCCAAAGGTGGGAGATTCCCATTTGCTCTGCCTCTTAGACCTACAGTTCCCACTGGCATCTTTCATCAGCAATCAATTAAATTGTCTGAAGTTAGATAACACTGAAAAACAAAAGCCCTCTTTTAACTCAAGACAAATACAAATTCCTTTCAAACTGTCATTTCCTGATAAAGAAGGCCTTTCATTTGTGCTGGCAGGAAATGGGGCAATTTTTCCATAAATATCGGTTTTTTGCTGCTTGTGAACACAGACTTCTGTTACCCTGGCAACTCATATCCAGATTTCCTTACAGTAAAAGAAAATGGATGTCTTACTTCTAGGGCATCAACTACTTTACTGGGTGAGTTGACTTCCTCCCTCAAAGCACTGATCATTTTTAATGTGTCTCTATGTCACCAGGCCAATCCATAACTGATTACACTCAGAAATGGGCAAAATAATAATGATACATTATCCTTCACACACAGAGAGGAACTAGCTAATGTATTAGTAGTAGCATAAGATCTTTGATTCCTTTCTCTGGCAGGAGGAATGTTTGAACCACATATATTATGGTCCTGTCTACCTTGTGGTCAAAGACACATTTTTGGGAGATGCTCATTTGGCTGTAGTCTGACATATATATGATGTATATCCATAATGTTGACATCATCTGCAATATATTTTAATCACCTTAGCTAACTGGCTGAGGATAAGACACAAGATTTCTTGGTAGCATTAAAAGTATGTAATTTCCTCCTTTTTTCTGTTTTTTTTTTTGGGCGGGGGGCGATTACTGGATTTCAGAATAATGACTGGCATCGATTTGTTTTTGTCTAGGTAATCCAATTTGTCCATTCAATTCATCAAACATTTATTACATGCCAACTAAGGCTCCATGCAAGAGATTGTCCTGAGGAATATAACAGTCCTTGGTCTCATAGAGCTTACACTCTGTCCATCCTTTGGATTCTAAAGGGATTTTGAGCTTAAACTAACATACTCAGACTGGGAGAGCAAGAAGGGGATCATATTGTTAAGCCCTGCACTGGAAGGAGGAACATAGTGAGGATTGGGGCACAGTAGTAACTCATCCAAAGGTCACACAGCTAACAAGGTCTTTGAAGAAAAAGTGCTCCCTAAAATATTAATTCAGTCATTCATATGCATAAGGCCCTGTAGTTACTGAGGAAAGGTGGGGGTGGTTTATAAAGAACTATAGCACTGTGCCTGGCATAAAGTAGACACTTAATAAATGTTTATTGCCTATTAAATGACATGTTCCTTGGTTTATAGGAACTTATACAAAGAGAAGTAAGACACACCCACATAAGAGATGAACACTGAGTAATGAGATTTATTTTTATGCAGCTTATAGAATCTATGTAATTTCATTAAAGTCGTATCTTGCACATATAACATGTGGAACTAATCAACTAAACGAAATTTACTGAATACACCAATAGGTGTGGCATTATCACTGCTTCCAGCAATGCCTCCTTGTCTATTTCCCCTACCCCCAATAACGACAGGCCACATAAAATTTTGACCCCTTAACACCTTTCAACCTCCACTTTGTCATCTGTGAAATACATTACCTAAAATGTGGCACTCGTACACAACATTCCAGTTATGGTATGACTAGAGCACGCTCTAATGGAAGAGTCCAGAACACTACCACATCGTGGTCACCATGCCCTTCTTAATGCAGCTTAGGATAGCATTAGCATTTTTGATGGTTAATTCACATTGAACTTTTGGCTCACTAACCACACTTTCCTACCCACTCCCCCCCCCAACTTTCTTCTGATCTTTTTTTATAAGAATGATTGTCTAGACATATCTCCTTTGTTTTATAATCCTTGAAGTTGATTTTGTTTATATTCAACTTATTCAGTTCAAGTCAGTGTTTTGGCCTATCTTGATGTTCTTGGGTCTTGTCTTTTTCATTCAATTTGTAAAGTCGGTGTAAAATCAAATGAAATCAAAGTGAAAGAACATTGCAAAAAGAAATGCATTTTTAAAATGTAAAGTATTATCATGGTCAACTGTCCCTACTGGCTCATGGACCAAAAATCACTTATGTCCTAAGGAAAGTATGAAATTTACTTCTTTTCTTTTTTTCTAGCCTTCGAATATTAGGGCCACAATCATTTTGGAACACAACACAAATTATACCAAGCACAATAAGAATGAATAGAAGGTAATTAGTTTCCTTTATAAACACGGGCTGTTACTTCTGCTTTGTGTGCCTAAGCCAAACGGCAAAAAACAAGAGAAACTGACACACCATCTTGTCCTTTGTTAATACGTCTCCAGTGGCGACAAAAAGATTACATTGCTTCACAGTTATCATAGATAACCTATGTTTTCCTCATGCACAATAATAGCCTATCCCTTCACCAAGATGTACTCACTGTCCAAGTCAATTTACAAGGTATTATCTTTTTTAACACTTGAAAAGTTATTTACTTGTATGAAAATGGGTTGCCTAAACTGCATCCCAATAGTCTGTAAGTAAATTTATTTCAGGGGGCTAACATACATAATGGGTCTTACCCTTTTTGAATTGGGAGTTATAAATCAAACTAGAAACATAGTCTGACACTAAAGGATTTTAATCTTTCAGAAAACCCAGAGAGACATGTTGAATCGATGTATAACTCTATTTCCTACACACCAGGAGATCAGTTGATGTGATTTTAACCTACTGCTTCAGATTATTCTTTCCAATGAAAGATATAAGATAGGATTCAACTGATGCCCACTGGAGCTAAATTCAAGGTGGATTGCGTTTGAGTAAAGGTTACAAAAGTCTCACTTTAACATTTTATAGTCCTAAAACCATCATAAAAGCCATGAAGCATTTCTACTCAGAGAGACTAAGCACTACACACATTCAGACAGAAAACAACCATTAAAATATACATGAGTCTTACCAAAAAAAAAAAAAAAAAAAGCAACCAGATGAAATTATTCCTAGATGCATTGACAGAGAAAACTGGTTAAATGGAGGGAGAAAAATTATTCTTTACTCAACAGAAACCCATTTTTACTTTTTCTAGAAAGAATTCGGATAATTTAAGTCTTCCTTTGTCTTTGAGAAAAGAGTATGAAGTGGAAGGAATCCATATGTACCAGGGATAATGAAGAAAAGTAGAAAAGATAGATGACCAGGGCCCTCTTCCCTTCAAAAAGAGAAGCATTTATCTTCACAATGGGATGAATAAAAAAGTTGATAGTAGACTATTTTTTTTTTCTTCCCTTTTTGGAGGGCAATTGGGGTTAAGTGACTTGCCCAAAATCAGACGGCTAGTTTTTTTTTTTTTTGTCAAGTGTCTGAGGCTGGATTTGAACTCAAGTCCTCCTGACTCCAGGGCCCATGCCACCCTTGAGACTATTTATCTTAGAGAGATTACAGTAGTGCAGGAGGACACATGCAAAGCCCCTAGGGCAGGGGTGTACTGGCAAATGTTTAACAAACAGCTCTCTGGAAAAAAATTTATGCAAGAGGTACTTTTTAGTTTAATCTGAATTACTGACATTTTCTCCATCACTTTCTTAAGTTTGGAAATCAACAAAACAATAAATCAAACCCTGATTTACAGTATTTGCCCATTTCTGGGGTATAAAAGGTCACAATAAAAATTTAATAATAGGCTGTTGCAAGCTAGTAGAAACAGGCTCCAGCAGACCCCTATCCTAGGAAAAGGGAATTGTAAATGAGCTTACTCAGTGATCACATGCTTCTACAGACAGATAAAAAACGTGAGCAGAGACTTTCCCTAGGTCTGATCAGAATGGGTAGAAATTTTCTTCCAGGTCAGTGGCTTCCTACACTCAAGAAGATTTGTACTGTGGGTGAAGACATGCATACTGGCCTTGGAGTCAGAAGACCTGGTCTTGAATCCTGGCTCCACCATAAGTGAGTGACTTGAAGCAAGTCACTTCACCACTGTGAGCATTCATTCTCCCCAGGTGTAAAATGGAGGCAAAGGATAACACTAGCTAACTCACAGGGTTATGAGGAAGCTAAAATGAGAACTGTAACCACAAAGCGTTTGGATAAATGCATGTTACGAGGTCCCTTATTTTCATTCTGATGTTGGCCTTTATCTTTAGACACTACTTAAGCCTTTGGAAAAATGCCTGCATCATTATTTGTTTTGTTTTCATTTTGTTAAAAAAAAAATCGGTCTCCTGTTTGCCTTCCTTTCTGAAGCTGACTCGTAACAACCTGCATGTGGGAAGTCAACTGTCTGGGAAGGTTCTTTCAGGAGGACTAACATGTTGCAAAAGGGAGGGAAGGAGAAGAAGCACTGAATGGATGCCATCTAATTCCACCTATGTCTAAGGCCTTAGAAACCTGGAGTCTAGAATGCTGCCCTGTAAATTCCAAAGGTGAGAGGGAACATTTCTACACTGAGTGAGGGTGGTGATACTATGCATCAGAAAGACAGAGAAGAGCTTAACTAGAAGAGATGGAGTAAATAACCTTACATTCTGGATCCTAGGATTTCAGAGATGGGAGGAACTCCAGGGCCTATTCATTCCAACTTGTACCTGAAAAAGAATTCTTTTCACTTCAGACCCATCAAAATGGTCATCCAGATTTTGCTTGAAAACTTCCAAGGAGGGGAACTGATTTCCTCTTGAGGCAAATCATTCCACTTTTGCACAGTTCTAGTAATCAGGAAGTTTTTCATTATATGGAGACGAAATCTGCCCCTTTATGGCATCTAAACCCACCCACACCCCTCCTAGTTTCTGCCCTTTGGGGACAAGCAGAACAAATCAAATCACAATTACAAACAATGTTTAGCTCCAGGTCCCCAATTTATGAGTCAGGTTAAACATCTTTTCTAATACCCTTTCCTCTTAAAAACAAAAAAAAGAAGAAAGGGAAAAAAAGCTGTAGTGGTGATTTAGAAACATGGTCCACTAGCAAGTGTTTCCTATAGAAAAAAATTTGCTTATTGTGACAAATTTAAAGATAAGATAAAGAAGGAAGGAGGTCCCTAGAGAAATCTTGCAACTCTCCTCCTCTATTCACCTTCCTCTTCCCCTACCACTTCCCCAGAATATATTCTCATCTAGTGGGGAGGAGGGTAGATCAAATAACATTTTCTCAAGGTGTACTTCCTTTCTTGTCCCTAAATCTTTACCTTATTGTTCCAAGGGCATAATCTGTATCAAATATGCTCAGTAAGGATTCTCTAATTTTAAAACTGATTCTGTAATTAGTTGCCACTTTACTTCAAAGGTTTTAAATAATCACCTGTGTTGTGAGCTAACTCAAAGAAGTATTTCTGTTATTCTTCTGTCACTAAAGGAAATGAATTTGGAAAAACAAACATAAACATAAACACACACACACACACACACACACAGCCTGCATAGTGAGTTATTTGGGGAGAGGATGGGGGATGCTGGAGGTAAGTTTTGTTTTGTTTTCTACTACACAATGTCCATATTGTAGTTGAGGGGAGATTAGTTAAACCATAGTCATGAATTCAATTTGACTCAAAATTTGAGTACCTACTATGTGTGAGTGCTTGGCAATGGGCAAGAGTAAAAATGACATGGTCCCCTTCCTCAAGGAAATTACATTCTACTGGGAGGATATAACATACACACAGACCTGCCTCAACTATAGAATGGGGATAATAACAGCCCCTACCTCGCAGGACTGTTTTGAGGATCAAATGAGAAAATACTTGTAAAGTGCTTAACAGTGCCCAGCACATAGTAGGTGCTTAAAGACAAAATCTACTTCCTTACATAAATACAAGGTAATTTTATAAAGAATTCTAATTAGCACTTATATAATGCTTTAAGATTTATAAATTACTTTCCATATATTTTCTTGTTTGATTTTTACAACCCTATGAGGTAGTTGCTATTCTCATCCCTACTTTAGAGATGGGGAAGCTAAGACTTCCAGAGGTTAAGTGGCTAGCTTTGGATCACACAGATAGTATGTATGTGAGGCAGAATTCAAACTCAGGACTTCCTGAAACTTAAGGCCAGTACTCTATCCATTACTCAACCTAGTTACCTCTAAGGAAGGACACAACATCAACAATTGAGGGAAGAGGAGACGCAGAAATGTTCTGAATGGGAGGTAACAACTGACAATCCTCTTTTCAATTTGCTAAAATTTTGCTGAATGCAGAGTAATAAAAGACCTTTTCTCATATAATAAGAAGATTAATGATGACAATAATAATAAACATTTATATACCACTTTTAAATTTTCAAAGTGCTTTACACATAAAGCACATTTGATTCTCATAACCAACTTGTGAGGAAAGTGCTAAAGCTATCTCCATTTTTACAGATGAAGAAACTGAGTCTGAAAGAAGCTAAATGACTTTTCCAGAATCACATAGCTAATAACTAAGGCAGAATTTGAACTCAGGTCTTCAAGTCCAGCATTCTAAATATTACATCATCTCTGACTTATCTGGGGGAATTCACAACGCCTCTCTCTTGAAGTAGGTTACTTTCAATCCAACTATTCTATCCTTCAGATGAACAGAGTATTCCCAAAGTCTGCTCTAAGACTCAGGGGATAAAACGTAGAGTTCTTTACTCTTTGCTCAGAAAGGTCCTGGTATTTAGGCAGTACCATTGCCCCCATTTTACAGATGAAGCAACAGTATGGAAAAGTGAAGAGACTTACTTAAAATTATATGACCAGGAAATATCTGAGTCAGGTCTTCTAACTCCAGCTCTGCTGCTGCTTCTGTTAAGCTGTGAACCCTCAAACAAATGACACTCCAGTCATAGGTTATACAATCACTGAGCTAGAAGGTAACTTCTAACCCCCTCTAGTACAACACTTCCATCTCCTGCTAATTTATTTTTTATTTTTTACATATGAGGAAGGAAACTGAGGGTTAACCGCAGCTAGCTAGTAGAGGAGATGGGGTGCTTGAGTTCTAGCATTGTTTCCACTATACCACTCAATTCCCAGCTCCTTACATGAGCAAGACAGTTTTGGATCTGCCACAGTCCCTCTGGCAGGAGGATATTTCAAATCTGAGTTAATAAGTGCCACGTTTAGACACTTACGGCCTGTTGGGAACTCAAAAACATCAGCTTTTAGGCAAAGAAGAAACAAAGGTATTGGTCTTTGCAGAAAATACACTGGCATACTTAGAGAATCCTAGAGAATCAAATACAAAATTACTTGAAATAATAAAAAAATTTAGTAAACAGGAGGGATATAAAATAAACCAGCACAAATCATCAGTATTTCTATATATTATTAACAAAGCCCAACAGCAAGAGATAGAGAAATACAATAAAAAATAAGAATCCTACCTAAATGAATTTACTTATTCAGTACAATACCAATCAAACTACTAAAAAAAATATTTTATAGAAAACTTTTATAGAAAAACAATAACAAAATTCATCTGGAAGAACAAAGGGTCCAGAATATCAAGGGAATTAATGAAAAGAAATGCAAGGGAAGGTGGCTTAGCCATACTAGATCTTAAATTGTATTGCAGCAATTATCAAAACTACTTGGTATTGGCTAAGAAATAGAGTGGTGGATCAGTGGAATAGGTTCACAATGCAAGACACCATAGTCAATGACTATGGCAATCTACACTTTGATAAATCTGAAGACTCCACCTTCTGGGATAAGAACTCAGTATTTAACAAAAACTGATGGGAAAACTGGAAAATAATATGGCAGACACTAGGCACAGACCAACATCTTATACCCTATACCAAGATAAAGTCAAAATGGGTACATGATTTAGATATAAAGGTTGATACTATAAGCAACCTAGGAGAGTAAAGAAGAGTTTACCTGTCAGATCTATGGAGAAGGGAAGAATCTATGACCAAGCAAGAGACAGAGAGCAACATAAAATGCAAAATAGGTGAATCTGATTATATTAAATTAAAAAGGTTTTGCACAAAAAAACCCCAATGCAACCAAGATTAGGAGGAAAGCAGAAAGCTGGGAAACAATTTTTATAGTCAGTGTCTCTGATAAAGGCCTCATTTCTAAAATGTATAGAAGACTGAGGCAAATTTATAAGAATTCAAGTCATTCCCCAATAGATAAATGGTCAAAGGATATGAACAGGCATTTTTCAGAGGAAGAAATTAAAGCTCTAAAAATGCTCTAAATTACTTTTGATTAGAGTAATGCAAATCAAAAGAAATGCTCTAAATTACTTTTGATTAGAGAAATGCAAATCAAAAGAGCTCTGAGGTACCACAGCACATCTATCAGATTGGTCAACATGACAAAACAGGAAAATGATAAGTGTTAGAGATGTGGGAAAACTAGAACACTAATGAATTATTGGTGGAACTGTGAGCTGATCTAACCATTCTGGAGATCACTTTGGAACTATACCCCAAAGACTATAAAACTGTGCATACCCTCAGACCCAGCAATACCACTTCTAGGTCTGTATCCAAAAGAAATAAAAAAATTGGAAAAGGACCCACATGTACAAAAATATTTATAGGAGCTCTTTTTGTGGTGATCAAGAACTGGAAATTGAGGAGATGTCCATCAGTTGGGGAATGTATGAACAGGTTGTGGTTTATGAATATAATGAGATACTATTATACTATAAGAAGTGATAAGCAGGCAGACTTCAGAAAATCCCAAAAAGTCTTATATGAACTGATGCTGAGTGAAATGAACAGAACCAAGAGAACATCATACACAGTAACAGCCACATTGTGTGATGACATTTTAAAAGACTTAGCTCTTCTCAGCAATGCAAGAACCTAATACAACTCCAAAAGACGCATGATGGGAAATGCTATCCACAACCAGAGAAAGAACTTTGGAATCTAAGTGATGATGGAAGCATACAATTTGCTGTCCTTTTCTTTTGGTTCTTCTTTCTCATAGTTTCTCTCATCAGTTCTAATTCTTCATTACATCATAACCAATGTGAAACTATGTTTAATATGAATGTGTAAGTAGAGCCTACATCAGATTGCACACTGTCTTGGGGAGGGGAAAAGAGAGGAATGGGGAGAAAATTTAAAACTCAAAATCTTACAGAAGTGAATGGTGAAAATTAATAATACATTAATTAATAATAAAAAACCATCAGCTTCAAACCTTATTATAAAACACTAGAAAAAGAGTGTCTGTCCAGTGTTTACCACTTTTCCCAAGCAACTGTTTTCTTTCATTTCCTTTGGAGCTGCTTTTGCTGTCCCATGCTGAATTATCAAGTGGACATGTCCTTCAACCCAGAAAGTCATCCTGATAACTGCATTTTCAAGTGCTTTATTCACTAGAGGTGGTGGGTAGGAAGAAAAAAGAAAGGGCTAGGCAAGGTGGGAGGTATGTAGGAAGCAGGGGGTAGATATTCAGAGTGTGAGCTGTACTTTTATAGTAGCAATGTGGCCAAACTGGCTCCCAATCTTGCTGCACTGCATCACTGTTTGACAACCATGAAGGGTGAATTATCCAAGATCCCACACCCATCTGAGGAGGGCAAAATGCCAGCAGGGCGGATTATGAATCTAAGGACTGAATGTGGCGTGATAGCAGCACCCACTAGAATGTTATAATACAGAAACCTCATCAGAGCTACTGTCACTCAAATTCCAACTCCAAGGATTTGATAAAAATAATCTGAAAGTATATTATTGAGGCTACTTGACTTCATAAGGAAAAAAATATTCAGATACATTTTTCTTCAAAATGGTACGAGTTTGGAAGCAGTTTTAGATTGGACACTACTTCTTGTAGCTGTTACAACAAATTGTTCAAAATGAAAGTAAACAAAAAAACATGTTTGTGGAACCAATGACAAACTTTGATGGTACCAGCCCAAAGCAAGCTTGTTTCACCCAGGGGAAGTCACACATCCTTTACCTTTTGCTAAGTTCTCTTTCAAGATCTGTGGGATATATTCAGTTTCTCCTTTTTTGTATTTCATAGAGTCATATCTGGGATACTATCCAGATACTACCAGTATCTGGGATACTATGTTCTATTTTGTTGTGTGTGTATGTGTGCTTTTTTTTTTTTAAATATTTGATTTCTCAGCTCCTCTTTTTTTCTTCCAATTTTATTTCTATCACACAGAGCAGATCAAACTTCTAGATCCCATAAAAGAAACAGTGTCATATTCTATTTATGATCATTCCAGTTTAAAGGAAGTAATTTTCCTAATTATCAATAAAGTCTAGAATCATCACCAGCAAAAGAATTTATTGAAAATCTACAGCTTCACATGTGGTTCTGTGTTGAAAATATGAAATGCCAGATACAGGGCAGGGAGAGATAATTCTGGTCAACTGAACAGAGGATTGCATGGTAGTATCACCACAATGCATGTGAGGCTACCCCTCAGTGTAATCAACTGGTTTTACTATCACCGACTGTAATGTTGACCTTGATCCAATTGAAGGGACTGGGCTTGTTTAGCCTCTTGAAGAAAGTCTCAGGATGAACATGAGAGCTGTCTTAAGTATGGGAAGAGCTATTACATAGAAGAGAGATGAAATTTATTCTATTTGGCTTCAGGGGGAAGAACCCAGCAAGTGGTAGAAGGTCTAAAGAGGGAATTTTTCAGTGTATGGATTAGACTAGACGGCCACTGAGGTCCCTTCCAACCCCCAAATTCTGTGATTCTATGGAGTTCTTTGAAAGAAAGGTGATCCAGGGACTGCTGGAAAACTAAAAGTCAAAACTAGTCCTCTGCTGGAGAATCCCATCAAGAGGAAGTTGGGAAACATCCTGATCTAGCTTTGAGCCTCTGTTATAAGTGAAATGAGAACATAATACCAGCCCTGCCCTCTTTATAGGAGTATAATGAAGAAGATTCATGAGATAGTACAAAAAACATTTTGTAAACCATTGTAAGAAATCATAGAAATATCAGCTCTTATATTAAGATAATAAATTTAGAGCTGGAAGGGACATTACAGGTGGTCATTTATCAGTGATTTCATAAAATAGTAAATAGTTAAAATATGGCATGTAAATTGAAATTAAAAGTAAATGCTTGTTTGTTAATACTATTAATGATAATATCTCAGAGAGTCCCTTATGAATTGATTTTCTTTGCCCTGTGAAGTTTGAGGATTCAATCTGACTATATTGAGATATAGTTCCAGGGTACAGATAAAATTAGTCCAGGAGTCTTTCCTGCTCCTAGACCAGTCTTGGTTCTAGTTGCTGGACTTCCTGCTCCATCATACAGGATCCACCCTAAAAGGTAGGGTGTGGGTTTGTTCCAAGTAAGGTAATCTTTACTTTTCATGAAGGCAAAGGAACACCCACATTAGGCAGGCTTCTGCAGTGGGTGGGAGCATGTGCCACCCATTTAATGATTACATTCTGACTTACAGTGTAGTGATTTCTGTCCATGTCTTATCCTTATACTGGTCTGGAAGTTCCTTGAGGGCAGGGTCTGCTTGTTTTTAATCCTTCAGTATCTAGCAGAGTCTCCTGAACATAGGTTCTTTATCATGAATGCAAGAGACAATGTTGTCACTGACCACAGACAGACAACCAATCAGAGAAAGTAATGGGGAAAGTGTGACCCAAAGCTATCTTGCCTGGAACAGCCACACCTAAACAGACAGAATATACTGAGGGTGCTCATCACTAACACAGGATGTGGGTTTCTTAAGGTGGGGGACTCTTCTTCTACATGTTTCTCTCATCCTTTCTTTTCTCAGATGAAATGATACAAAATATACAGTGCTTTGCAAACCTTGAAGCACTAAATAAATGCTAGCTATAATCTGTTTTTATCAGTTTTATTTCTGAGGCTGTTAAACAATATTTCTGCATGTGTGTACATGCACACTGCATGTGTACGTGAATGCACACACGAACATTCCCTTCACCCCATACCTAACACTGTTTCCTCTGTTCTAGCTGTTAATATAAAATTCTCCTAATTTTCTTTCTGTCCCGGTCTCATGAACCCTTGACTATTCCCATTGCCTTTGTTAAATTCTCTTGCCTTCTTAACTGTAAACAACACACCTAAAAAGTCTAGCTTCCAGAAAAACAAGCAAATGCAAACAACTTCGTATAATGCCTGTAAGACAAGCATAAGAAGACCTGTAAGGGAAGGGAACAGGGAGGGAATGAACCTACTATGTGCCCAGTACTCTGCTAAATTCTTTACAAATATTATCTCATTCAATGCTTTCACTCTGAGGCAGGTGCCATTGTAAAAAAAATAATATGAATTGCTAACATTTACATAACACTTACCGTGTGCCAGGTACTGCACTAAATTCTTTATAATTATCTCATTTGATTCATATAACAACCTGGGACATGGTTACTATTATGATCCCCAATGATTCCCCATTGAGGAAACTGAGGCAGACTTAGGTTAAGCAACTTGCCAGAGTGACACAGCTGGCATGAAACTGGATTTGAACTTCTCTTCCTGACTCCAGGCCCGGGGCTAATTCACCGGGCTGCTTTGCCCGGTGTAAGACTACATGTAAGACTACAGCCACATGTAGGAACATTCTTTTCTCCATAGGTAGACAAAGCCTATAGAAAATAAAATAGTTTCTCATGCAGTAGAAATCGAGGTTAAGATTATCTGAAGTGGTTAAATCTAGTTTTTCTTTGAATTCTGCCATCAAGGTGTGAGTATAGATGATTTGTGCTGTTTCTGATTGCACTGGAAAGCCCCTGAAACTCTAAAACTTGTGACTTTTTTTTGGTATGAAAACAGACATATTGGTTATAGGAAAGAAATCTGTCACTTACCTCTAAAACTTTCCCTGTGATGAACTGGTGACAAGCTTCACATTTGACACCAAAGAGCCCCTGATAGTCCTTTTCACAGTAAGGAGCTCCATCCCTGTAGAAGAAAGCCCGAGCAATGTGAATCTACTTCCTATTTCCTTAAAATGTTGCTCTGTAGATTGTGTGAAGATAGCCCTGCAGGGATCCAGAGCTCGTAGCAAGTAGAAAAAAAAACCCATCCCCCCACTTATACTCCTACAAAATAATAACAAGAATAATTTTTGTATTATTTTGTATTATGTATTTTGAGAACACACGGGGATACCAGAGTCACACACCCAAGACACCCAGAGGAGTCAGAGAGAACATAGTGCCCTCTGCCACACAGATACAACCAAGTAGCTTAAGGTCAGTAATAACTATACCTATGATTTAACTAAAAAGTATTGCTGCCCGTCATCAGTGCAAGCTTGTGTTCATAATGTATTCACGTATAAATCCATTCCAATTGCAGAGCCGAAAGGGTCCCTTGTTGTTCTTTCTCATCAGAACCTTTCCGGGCAGGAAGTGTGCGATTGCTAAGCCTGTTGTCTTCCTTTGATGTGGCAGCAGCTTCTATGGCCCAGCCCCCCTCAATAAATTCAAAACCTGAGAACCAGAGCCAGGAACTAAGGGAAAGACTTGTACTTGTACTCCCTTCCTCTTCCATTCCTGGGTCTACTCTGTTCTCCTCTTCTTTGTTTGGTTTCCATGACCTTCAGAGGCCTCATGTGAATTATTTAAAGGCAGAGGTATCATTTTGTATTACTTCCCCATCCCCTTCTAGTAGAGGGCACTGCATGCAACAGGTACTTAATAAATATTAGTGGAATAAATGAATGAATGGTGATATAGGGAAGCCCAGGGCTCTCCAATTTCAGAACCTCCAACTGACCCTAGTCTCCTTGTCAGACCCTTATAACTTTCATTTCCATAATGCCTTGAATGAAGTAGGCCCTTAATTTGTTGAATTAAATATTTTAATATCTTCTTTTCTATGCCCCCAGTCCCACCCCAATAAGAACATGTCTATCCTGGACCCATTTTCCATAGGTCTTCTGCTTTATGTCAATTCATATTTTAAAAGATATTTTACATTTTTTTAAAAAAAACCCCAAAAACTACACAGAAATTCATGTTTTCACATGTAATTCCTTTTTTGTTTCTATTTTGTATATGGAAAAGTCCATTTCTTTGCTAAACTTGGAATAAAATGATACTAAAATATATAAGACAAGAATATTGAAATAGGGTGGGGTATGACCCTAGGTAAGTTGCTTAAACACTCAGTGTTCCAAGAAATTCTCCAAAGGTGCTGACTTTCCCATATCAATGAAATCATACATAAGTCTAGTCTCTATTCCTTCAGTTGCCTTGACTGGGGAGAACCACTTTGATGAAATAATTCTTGCTAAAATATTAATGACTGATTAAGCCTTACTGTGCTACGCTTCCCCTCCCAGATGATTTGTGTTTCAACAGAAGCCCTTAGAGATTCAAGACAAATTCTAGCTCTTCTACTGTTTAGGCCAGTGGGCAGATGTTTCTGGGCAGGGAGTTGCTTCCTAAGCATTTTTCAAATCTTACCACATGGGCAAATGCTTTCTGTGTCTACGTATGAGACTGGGCCTGCTCAGACACATCCCCAAGACCGATGATGGGGAAGGATTATGGAGTAGTACAAAAATGAGTGGATTTGAAATCAGGATCCAATGGTTCTAATCTTGCCTCTATCAATCATTCTTCTTTGTGACTGTGGGCAAATAATTCACCTGCACCAGGCCACAGATTCCAGATGTGAAAATACATAAAATGTAATAATATTATCAACTAAAGGTTACTTAAAGGCAAATGTCTTGTATATCTTTAAAAAATTATTTAAATATAAGCAATTTGATCATGTCACGTATTCCCTATTTAATCAACTTCAGATGCTCCCTATTACCTCCAGGATCATATATAAAATCCTCTTTTTGGCTTTTAAATACCTTCCTAACATGGCCTTTCTAGTCTTCTTACAACTTACTCCTTTCCACCTAGTCCACAAGCCAGTGACACTGATCTCCTTATTCCCTGAATAAAATATTCCATTTTCCAACTCCCCCATGCCTAGAACTATCCCTTTCTTCATCTCCACCTTTTAGTTTCTCTGACTTCCTTTAAGACTCAGCTAAAGTCCCACTTGATGCAAGAAGACTACTCCAGTTTTCCTTAATCTTTATGTCTTCCCTTCCCTTTCTCCCATATATATTTAGCTTGTACATGGTTGCATGTTGTCTTTCTCATTAGACTGTGAGATCTGAGAATAGGGACTGGTTTTTGCCTTTCTTTGTAGCCCCACTGCTTAGCTTTAATAAATGCTTGTTGATTTGATCCACGAGCTCAAGATTCTAAACAGGACTGGCCTTCCTTGCCTAACTCAATTACGAGACAACATTATTAAGTGTTTGCTACCAACCTAGGATATTGGAGAAAATTGGGGCATAAACATGGGTTCACAGAATCACAGGATTAGAGCTGGAAGGGACTGCGGAGGACATTCAAATTTTTCTCATTTTACAGATAAGAAAACAGATGCACAGGAGGATTGAGTGACTTGCCTATATTGCCTATTGACACAGCTAGTATCTGAGATGATATGTGAACTCAGGTTGTCCTTATTCCTTGTGTAGGACACTAGGCTGCCTCAATGATGATGAGCATACTTCTTTCTGGCTTTCATTCATTAAATGCCTGCTGTCAAGCACTGAGAGCATTTGGTTTTGTAACCTTACTGTTAATTCTAGATTCCATATAGTGAGAGATTTCTTACTTGCTGATGTACTCCCCAGTGAGAACTTTTCCGCAGGATTTGCACTTAAAACATCCCAGGTGCCATTGCTTATCCAGAGCCAGCAGTGCCTGCCCATTCTTTATGTCTCTGCCACAGCCAGCACAATCTGGAAAACAGCAACCAACAAAGAATTGCATGTTTGTTGTATAAGACCCATGCCTGAAAGGAAGGCAGTGAATGAATACCTTGTGGGATGCTTAAAGCTATTATTTCAAATCGAACTCCACATACAGAAAGAACTTTGGTGAAAGAGAAACTTTAGACACTACATAAGACACGATTCCAAATGACTAATAATTAAAGAAATGCAAACTAAATGCAAATGAAAACAATTGAGGTTCTGCATCTATTTGACAAAGATGACAAAAATGGAAAGATGAAATTTATTTGCAGGCCTGTGGAAAGGCAGGGATGCTGATACACTGTTGAAGGAGCTGTGGATTGTTCTAACCATTCTGGAAAGCAATTTGGAACTATGCCCTCAAAACCACTATATTGTACATAACCATAACACAGTGATGCCACGGCTAGACCGAAACCCCAAAGAACCACAGAGAGAGGAAAAGGACTTATCTGTACAACAATATTTATGGAAGTTCTTCTACTTTTTTTTTTAACTGTAGCAAAGAATTGGAGACTAAGTGGGCATCCATAAATTGGAAAATGGCTACACAAATAGGGTATAGAAATATAATAGGATATTACTATGCCATAAGAAAAGATGAAAGGGACAATTTTAAGGAAATGAAGAAAGATTTAAATGAACTGATGCAGAGTGAAATGAGTAAAATCAGGGCAACACTTTACATAGCAATAAAAATTGAAAAGGAAAAATAACTTTGAAAGATTTAAAAACTCTGATCAAAGTAATGACAATTCATGACTCCAGAGGACTGAATAACATGTACTTCCCAACTGCTGACAAAGGATAAATGGTCTTGAGATATAGAATGAAACATGTATTTTTGGACATAACCACTGTGTGTATTTGCGATGCTTTATCATGCTATATTTATTACAAGGATTGTGCTTTGCTCTTTTTAAAGTGGGGAAGGTACAGAATATTTGTGGGTCCAAAAAAACCATCATAAAAGAAATGAACAGCATTGAAGCTTTAAAAAAATGTACAGAATAAAACAGGAATTCGGAAGAAAACTCAGACAAGCAGAGCAGCTCTGAAAATATGTTGAATTTATTACATAATTTTTTTATAGCAAGCTTTATGTAACAGAAATTCATAGTTTTGTGGTTAATATGCTTCCTATTCTACTTAATAGAAATTTTCTTATTTTTTGTTTCTTGCTTTTAAGTTCAGAATTTTAAAAAAATTGAAAACCCAGAATGTTTATCATACAATTCTAGTTCACCTCTTTGAAGCCTTCTCAGACATTCCCAGCTTCCTGAGAGTAAACTTTTCCCTCCAGAGTTGACTGGTGGTAGAGTGGATAAAGGGTTGAACCTAGAGTCAGGAAGACCTGAATTCAAATCTGGCCTCATAGACTTACCAGGTGTGCGATCCTGGGCAAGTCACTTAATCTGTGTCTGCCCCGGTTTCCTGAACTGTAAAATGAAAGTAATAATAACACCTGCCTCCCAGATTGTTGTTAGGATCACATGAGATGATGTTCGTAAAGCACTTAACACAGCACCCACTGATGAATGAATGCTTGGTCCCTTCTATTCTCAATTCTTAAAGATTTTACTACGTGAACAGGTTTTTTTTTCATTTCATCAGGTACTACCTCATATTGCTAAGTATTTTACATGCACATGGAATCTCACTCAAGTAGCTTATCTAGGTGTAGAGATGACTCTGAGTTCTTGAAACACCAAGCTAGCGGAGTATAAGCCTAAGAAGGCCCTAATATGCTGAAAAACTTTCATCTAAAGGCTTCATCATGGCCCAAGATTCTGCCTGAGGGTCTCCTAAGTCTGGAAAGGCCCACACCACAATATTGCTTACCATGTAATTCATTTTTTTTAAGATTTTAAAAGATTTAAGACAATCTTTTAAGGCAGCAGTTCTCAACCGGTGGGTTGTGACACCTTTGGGGGTCAAGTGGGGTCACCTAAGACCATCAGAAAACACATATTTCTGATGTTCTTAGGAACCAAGATACAGCTCCTCTATCCGTATCCAGGCCGGGTCTGCCCACATGCAGATATGCCCACACACGAGTATTAAAGGATCGTGGCATTAGGAAGTTTGAGAACCATTGTTTTAAGGCATAGAAGAGTTATAATTTGCTTTGGTAGAAAATATATCTGTCCCACTAAAACTAACCTTGAGGTTTTGAAGCCAATATGGTAGAGCATAGAAGTTCTTAATAAACCCCTTTGTCTCTGGTGAAGTCTATGCAGTGGGCCTTTCTCAGAATAGTGTTTTTAAGTGCACAAAATTAAATAACATGGGATTGCAAAGGAAATAAAT
>CM053598.1:79403792-79525055 GCA_028646575.1 Pseudocheirus occidentalis
GGTGACTTCAACAAAGATTCATTGAGCACTTGCATGCAGGGCATTATGCAGTTAAATTGACAAATCTGAAGAAATTTGCTTATAAGAAGAGAGATCTATGCAGGAGTCAAGATGATGGAGATTCAGATCCCAACTCTGACACTTACTAGCTGCCTCACTTTACTTTCTCTGAGCCTCAATTTCCTCATCAGTAAAATAAAGGGATTGAACTAGATGGCCCCTGAAGTGCTCTCCGTTTCTAAATCTATAATCCTATGACCTTAACATTGTTTACCATTAAATATTATGAGAGTTTTCAGAAAATGATAATTGTGGTATGTAAAATATGTGCATATATTATATGCACATATATATTATAATATTATATATTATATATGCATATCCAATATAATCGAACATCTGTTTAATATTATATAAATACATAGTGTATATTTTATCTAATATGTATGAACATGTAATAATTTTAATTATCATTTAACTTAAAAGGACCAGTCGCCTGGCTCATTGAATTTCGTGCAAATTACCCTTAAAATGAGTGACCTTGAGAGAAAACATTGCCAGCTGCACTATAGCTATGCTCTCTGAGATGTTCGCCAGACCTTTATATGGTCCCAAACCTAAATAAAAGCTTTCAAAGCAGTCCAAACCTCAGCCTCAGGGAGAATTACCATCAGATTCCTCAAGCAAACAAGTTGGGAGTGAATGTGAGGAAATGGTACTGTCCCCACCTGCAGAGAAAATCCACCTCCCCCTTCCTTTTCGTAAAAAATGGACTGATCCACAGTAATTGCTAGTGTGTTTAACTAGTAGGCAAAAAAGAAAGAGAGGAGAGCCCCAAACTCTGTTCGGCTTCTGTTTGTCTAGCTCCGTGCCCATTTTCATGCTCAGTGCCTAAGAGCCAGTAAGGTCTTTAACAGGAAGCTCAGAATGTGCAAAAGCTGAGGAGGGCTACTTCTTGTCAAGCACGTTCTCGGTCTCTTGAACTTGAAAGTAGCAGAGATCACTACTCAGTACAGCCACGGAGATCTGGGACTAGACGGAAGAAGCCCTAGCAAGGTAATGCAGGCTTTGGGGAACTGGATGTTAAATCATTTGAATTTACTCGGGTAGAGATTTCAGCCCAGGATTGTCTGGAGCTCCCAGGTGTGATGGGCTGTACTCCAAGTGACAAATGTCAGTCCCAAAGAGCCCTAACATCTTCTACTTGGCTTTTTTTTTTTTTGGTCCATTTGCTAGAGAAGCTACAAGGGAAAGTTATTCATTCAGGGCAGCGTAATAAAAGTTTAAGAAGGGGAAGGAGAATCACTTTGGGTTTAGAAGGTGATTCTTGCTTTATGTAGCTCGAATTTAAAAAAAAGCAAGCTGTGAGCAATGTACGATTTATGTTCTTTGCTTCAGGAAACCATTGGGGTTCAATTTTATCATTCTTTATAAGACTTTTGTATGTTTTACTGGAATGATAAAGTGACTCTGAAAGTAGGAATTTGAGGGAGCTGATGACAGGGTGGGAGTTTTGCAGACAGTTATTGGTTAACTCAAAAATGTTCTCTTCCAAGTTCCATGGGCTTAAAAATGAGGAAGTGAAACATTTGAGTGTGTTTTATGTTTTACTGCAGCTACAGGTTCAGTGATCTTAGCACTTGTGTCTCACAGTCTTTGTTCAGGAAATCGAAACAATCTAAAGGGTGCTGTTTTTATTCAGAAAAGACTGTTTGGACTCTCTTGACTTAGAATTAGAAGGCCTGCTGCCTTTAGGAGCTGTGTGATTTCAAACAATTCACTTTCTTTCCACATCTCCCTATCCCTATCTGTAAAATGAAAATAGTAATATATGTACCACTTGTCCTATGGGGTTATTGTGAGTGATAACATCCATGAGAGTGCTTTATATGCTCAACATAAGAACTTTGTGAATGTTAACTGTTACTGCTTTCCTTGTGGAGGTAATTGACTCAAGTTTTAAGCAAAGAACCAGGGCTAGTAGTGAAGTAAAAACCAGTCAAGGAGAGACATCTGACTTATGGGAAAAAATAGATTTACGATTATGGGGAGGAAAAAAAATTGAGTGAGTTCAAGTGAATTCCAGCAAGAATGTGGTTGCTATGATAACTTCATATAAGCAGTGGTTCTCAACCTTCCTAATGCCGCAACCCTTTAATACAGTTCCTCATGTTGTAGTGACCCCCAACCATAAAATTATTTTCATTGCTACTTCAAAAGTGTAATTTTGCTACTGTTATGAATCGTAATGTAAGTATCTGCTATGCAGGATGTATTTTCATTGTTACAAATTGAACATAACCCACAGGTTGAGAACCACTGATGTAGAGTATGTAGCTATCTATTGTTTGGCCATGATTGAACATCAAAAATGCAGCTTTCTTTCAATCAGACATCATGAGGAATGTTAAGAGGATGTAGAGTTATTTCGATTACCCAAACAGGTTGTGACAAGTAAGTGAAAAATTGCCAATTAAACTGTAATTGTTGCCATTCTGTAGTGGATCAAAAGGCTTGTTGAGTCATGCTTGTACTTACAGAATAGGTGAATTTGCCATGGTTCATTGGTATAAATTACTTTTGAGGAGACTTTTAAGACTAAACATGAGGGCTTGCCAAATTCCACATAACAGAACATAGCCTAAGTATGTTAGCTAAATACTTTCTTGTATTTTGCTTAAGTATTTTTCGTTTGTTAATTATTTTAACATTCGCTACAATGATTAGAAACTGAATTTTACTCAATGAGTAGTTGTTTCCATGGCAACAGAATTCTTTCTCAACCAAATTCCAGCTAGTCCTAGACTTAGGCCAATTCATTGTATGCCTCCTGGGTGTAGGACCCTGATTGTGGTATGACATGGGAGATAGAGGACAGTGAGGCAGGTAGGGATATATAGATGAATAAAGATGAACAGTCCCTGCCTTCACAGAAGTTAAAATCTAGTAAAGGGGTAAGTCAATCTTAATATAAATGTGCTGGAGACCATGACAGGGTAGAAGATAAATGAAGAAAATATTTTGAGGATGAAAAAGAATCACTTCCAGCATGAAGGATGATGGAAAACCAGAAGAATCAGCCTATATGAGCTAGCAGCTTGGTTCAGTAGAAATAATTGCTACATCATTCAGAGAGGTCACTACTGTTTATTATGCAAATCCATCTGTTACAAAATACTACATAAGTATGACCAATAAATATAATGACAAAATAGAAATGAGGCCAACATATCTTAGGGAACCCTTGCATGTCAATTTATCGCATCCTAAGGAATCCGAGGAAAGGGCACATGGTTTTGAGGAAGAGGGGGATGGAGACATGTATTCAAGTATGGTCTATACCATATGTCTGTTTTCCAGGGAAATTTTCTAATTTAAATTAAATTAAAATTTCGAATTTCTGATACATGATGATGCAATAGAAAGAGCCTTGCACCTACATTCAAAGGGCCTGGCTCTCATTTCCTCCCTGTATGAGCTTGGGCGAGTCACATTAGCTTCCTGAGCCTTAGTTTCCTCATCTGTAAAATGAAATTGTTAGATTAGATGACCTCTAAACTCCCAGATATGTATCTGTAACTAGGATTTTTTTATTACAGATATAACTTACTTTATGTAACTTAGTAGATGCATTCTGAAAAATGTATATGTTAAAAATCAAATTTTTGAAAATTAAATTCTTATTGCAAAAACACTATGTAAAGGAATCCATGGTGAATCCTTTGATAGATGTATCATTTTTATAAATACGGATTTTTATACATCAGGTCTGTCTAAAGCAGAATATGCCCATATTGGTTCAGCAACCCACAAGTCTATTCTTTTTTGTTGATTATTTTTTCCTCTACTGTTTGACCTCAGATCAAGGAGAAAAGATGTGTTCTTTGTTTGCTTGTGACTTTGGGAAATGTCTTTGGTGAATTCTATTGAAATTGAATTTGGTGGCTTTTGAATCACATTCTTGTGGGAGGGTTACACTAGTTCACAGTGTTATATATGGGGCAGTTTCAGCATTAGATTGAAAGACAAATTGGTAAATGACCTGGGCATGTGCCTAGTGTGTCACACGATTGACTTCTCAGAGAAGCATTGAGGGAAGAGATTGGAGAGAATATATCTCGTGTAAAACATTACTTTACATGTGAGTTGTTTTATTTGCAATAAAAGAACAATCTGTGCTATTTGGTGATAAAACAGCCAGTCCTCTATCAATACTACAAGAAGTGGCAAGGTGATAGAGTAGGAAGATCACCGGACTGAGGTAGGAAACATGGCTTTAGCCCACTCGCTGCTGCTGTCTAGCTGTATGACCAGGAACAAATCATATTAACCTTTGTGAAATTCAGTCTCCACACTCCCGAGTCTTCTTTCTTACCCATCATTGGCTATCCAATCAGTTGCCAAATCTTAACAATTCTGCCATATCCATCCTTTTCCCTCAACTCATTCCACATGCATTCAGCTCATTCCAGTTCTGGAATGTTGCAATAAAACCTCACTGTTCTCCCAGAACACGGCCTCTCCCTTCTCCTATCTCTCCTCCACACTGCCTTCAAATTCCTCTTCCTTAATGCCTAGGGCTAACCATGTCACTGCCCTGCTGAAGAATATTCCTGTGGCTTGATGCCTTGCTGGCTCTATGATAGAATATAGACTCCTTTGTCATTTAAAGCCTTTTCCAATCTGATTTTAGCCTATCTTCCCAATTTGATTCCTCTCTACTTCATATACTCTGATTATATTCCCCTTCCTGCTCCCCATGTTTGAACCAAACTGCCCCACTTGCTCTTCCCCAGGCACAATACTCCAACTCCCATCTCTCTGCCATTATCTGGAATCTTCTCCCTCCTTTTCTCTTTCTCTTGGAACCTTTTGCTCCCTCAGGGCTCAGGTCAAAGGGAACCTCCTATAGGAGGCACTCTCTAATTCTGCCTGTTTTTACTAGTTCCCTAATCATTTTGTGTTTATTTTGTATACAGATAGATCCTGATTAGGTGAGAATAACGAATCCTGTGAAGTGGTTGCATGTATTTGAATTCATCCTATTCAGAATTATAATTATATAAAATATGGTCATTGGAATGGAAAATAGACATGTCCAGTCTAAATTCAAATAAAGCAACCACTTCACAACGTTCATGACTCACACTAATTGGGATGTGGCTATTTTTCTGTGTATATGTTATATTCCCTACCCTCACATTAGTTGAACATAAGCTTCATGAAGACAGCCATAACCCTGCTTTTATATCTGTAGGTCCAATGTCTAATACAATACATAGCACATCATTGGTGTTTCATAAAGACTTGCCAAATGATTGATTTATCTGCAAAACGAAGAGATTGGACAATATGATTTCTAAGGTCCTTTCTAGCTATAATATTCTGTTCTAGAATAGCACTAGTGAAGTAAAGTCTATGTGGATTATAAAGTTTTCAGTGAAGGGACCTATCCCTTCACCATCTTGCCCCTTTGTTACTTTTACCAGGTCCTGTTCCCTTTTGCATACCATCCCTACATACCATCCCTTCTGTCAAAAGCATTCTCCATTTCACTTTAATCTAACTTAGTTTCTTCCCTTTTTTTGCAAAATCTTTCAGAAAGTTCCATTAGCTCAGAAAGAAGAGATACGGGGAGCCCAAGCAGCCCCTACAATATATATCAGAGAAGTGGGGTACAGAGAAGATATTTTTGAAAGAAGAAAGGTATATATAGGGAAAAGGAACTATTTAGTTTAAAAAAAATCCTTGAGGCCAAAAATTTAAATTTAAAGAATTATTGTGAAGACCTCCTTCTTGCTATTAGCTCTCAGATGAGAAAAAAAAAATACAAGAATCTATTTCTGTAGCCAAAGGTGAGATATTCCATTATCCCTTTATGTCAGCGTAGTTTCTTGTGTTTTAAACTAATAAAATGGCCCCAGAAATCTTTGATTGAAAGGGGGAAAAGATGCATTGGTTCTTATTATGTCTTAATAACAATAATAGATAATGACATTCTGCCAGCTCTTTAAGTTTGCAAAGCACTTCATAAATATTATCTCTTTTGATCTTTGCAACAACTCTGGGTGGTGCTATTGTTAATTCACATTTTGCAAAAGAGGAAAACAAATCAGATAGAGGTTAAATGACTTGACCTGGGTCACAGATGTCTGAGGCCAGATTTAAACTTGAATCTCTATGAAACCAGATCCAGTATTGTACCACCTAGCTGCCTAAAAAGAATAACTAGTATTTAAAGAGTGCTTTAAGACTTAACAAGCAGTTTACAAATGTTATTTCATTCAATCTGCACAACAACTCTGGGAGATAGGTACTAGGATTATCTCCATTTCATATATATAGGGAATTATTGATTGAGGCACAGAGAGGTTAAGTAACTTGCCTAGAGTCACACAGCTAGCAAGCCTCTAAGATGGAATTTGAACTCAGGCCCTCTTGTATTCAGGTCTAGCACTCTAGCTGCCCTGCCACCTCACTGTGTGGAGCCTATAACAATGTGAAAGGGAAAATGCTTGTAACTTTTGTACAGCTAGGTCCAATTAGTGCCAATGATGAATCTCCTGAAATGACTGTGTTGTTTAAATCAACAACACATGTTTCCTTTGGGATGGAACTAATTACCTTATTCTACATAATTTTAACTTGGAAGAGTAGGAAGTTGAATGCATGTGACCACTTCAAACACTAATTGATGCCTCATTGTATTCCAAAAAAGGCTCAATAGATTTTTCTAAGCAAAGTATTAACCTAATATCCATCTCTAATATAGAAGTAGGAGCTGTTCCTTTTTTTTTTTTTCCTGAGCAGAGACTGTGTTAGCACTTGTCTGAGCGCCTTCTTATGTAGTCAGAGGACCATGGGTTGCAGAAATCCAAGGTGTGGTCTTAAGCTTTTAAAAACATACCCAAAGCAAACAAATAAAAAACCTCCAACTTTCTAGCTTGGATTGTTCCCCAAGCACGTGACAAGGTTTGGCAATGTGTTCCTCTATCTCATCTGCACTGCCAGTTCACAGTAGGATTTTTTTTCCCTTTGCTTGTAAACACTAGTTGAAGTAGAGCATTTGCTTATGCTTAAGACAGCTTTTATCTTTTCTTTTTGTTAAATAATAATTTTGTTCTTTTATATGATCTCAGCTCCCCACAGCTGGCTGACTGCGTCTGTCCTGGTGTCCTTACACCTTGTCAAAATAAATATAAACTGCTTATTGCCGCAGTTCCCACAAAACTTGAAAAGATGAAGGCATGTGTTTTGCTAAATATAGAACATCTTTGAACATAGAATTTTAAACTAAGTCCCTGTTTCTTTTCTATTGTTTTTTTTTAAAGATTATTTATAACTAAAGCTCAGATTCTGGCAACAGCCTTAAGGTGTCTATTATTCTTAGAAAACAGAAAATTTTAGTGGTAGGGCCTAGGGCTATAGGTTTCTTTTTTTCCCTTAAATTACTGATGCTAATAATAACTTGTACTTATATAATGCTTACAAAGTATTGTCCCTAAATTATTTCATTTGCTCATCACTATAATTCTATATGGTAAATGCTAAGGTTGCTTCTTCATATGTAAAATGTGGATAATCCTAGTCCCTATCTTCCAGGATTGTTGTGAAGACCAAATTAAATAACATTTGTAAAGGGCTTGGCAAATCTGTTGTTGTTGTTGTTGTTGTTTTGCTTTTTGCAGGGGGGAGAGCAGGGCAATTGGGGTTAAGTGACTTGCCCAAGGTCATACGGCTAGTAAGTGCTAAGTTTCTGAGGCTGGATTTGAACTCAGGTCCTCCTGACTCCAGGGCCAGTGCTCTGTTCATTGTGCCACATAGGCACCCTGGCAAATTTTAAAGCACTATGTGAATGCTAGTTATTCTTTTTAGGCAGCTAGCAATACAGTGAATAGAGTGCTAGAACTGGATTTAGGAAGATACATGGGTCATAGCTGACCACAGACATTTACTGGCTATGTGACCCTGGGCAAGTCACTTAACCTTCATCTGTAAAATGAGCTGGAGAAGGAAATGGCAAAAACGCTCTGGTATCTTTGCCCAAGAAAAAAAAAACCAAATGGGGTCCTGGAGAGTCACATATGAATGAAAAACAGCTCAACAACAATTAAACCACTCCTGCCCAAAGTGACACAGCTTACGGACTTTGTTCCTGGTGGAACATGGCCTTGAACTCTGGTTTTCTGACTCCAAATCCATAGGACAGCAATGACTGGAAGAACAAATACCCTGACGTGCATCTCAGTCTTATTAAAATACTTCTTTTTTAAATGACAAGTCTGTATTCATTGCTTAGGGTTTTACATCCCTCTTGCATAAGCTAATTTTATGCTAAGAAGTTCCCCTGGATGTTGATTCATATTTACGTACCTTTCCAAAGGTTTTCCCCCACATTTGGCAGCTGTAGAAACAGGTTTCCTTTTTTTTTTCCCCACCCTTCAGCTTTGTGCTGACTCTCCCAGGAATATGAATAACCATTGCCAAAGCAAGCAGTATCGATTTAACTGGGAGGAGACCAGACGCAAGTAATACCCACCAGGAAGATGCAGCTTTGGCCATTGCTTTCCTTACATATTGGGACTAGAGCTATGTTGTTCAGTTATTTCAGTCATGTCCGACTCTTCACAACCCAATTTGAGGTTTTCTTAGAAAAGATCCCAGAGTGATTTGCCATTTCCTTCTGCAGATCCTTTTACAAATGAAGAAACTGAGGCAAATAGAGTTAAGTGACTTGAGATCAGATGTGAACTCAGGTCTTCCTGACTCCAGGCCCAGGACTCTGTCGACTGCACAGCCCAGCTGCCCCTATGGCTCCTCCACTATTGCCAGACTTTTTGTACTTGGGTGTCATTGAGCAGGTACATAATGGAGTTAATAGCCCAGAAGGAAAACCTTTGAAGGTGTGTGTTATTTCCCAAGTAGAGTGAGTCTGACTCAAAGGTGCCTATTTTGAGATGATAAACCCATAATATAAATAGAGTTGAGATGGGGATTATTTACTGTTCTCATGGCTGGAGGTTCTAGGATTTATAGATGTGAAGATATTATGAGATGATTCCATTGTTAACCTGTCTACCCTGTGAAGTCTTGAGGACTGAGCTAAGCAGTCTGCTAGCTTATAGGAGTGAGTCCTTATTGTCCTATAGCTGGACTCTTCTGGTACTTGATATCTATGCCATATGACAACTCTTACAGAACTGGGTTTGCCAAGACTGGTCTATCTGAACATTTTCTTACCACTAGGCAAAGTTTCATTGTGACTTCTGAGCCCATTGTACTAACAAGCCATTGAACTAATGACTTGGGTGGAAGAGGTCTTTTCCATAAAGTAAACCCCATGTTTTGTTTCTGGAGACCAGAGTACTGGAAATGCACAGTCAGAGGCAAGGAGTACTGATCTGCCTAGGGTTTGGTTACAACATTTCCTAGAAGTACCTATGAAAAGCTTTCATGTTGGTTGACACTCAGTTGCTCTAAATCTGGTCTTTGGTGAGAAACAACGTAGTTTGGGAAAAACATGGGGTCACAAAGACATGGCTTCAATTCTTAGTTTACTATTTGATACTGTGTGAACCAGGCAGGTCACTCAACCTCTGAGCTTCAAGTTGCTTATCCATAAAGTAAGGATATTAATACTTAAACTACCTGTCTCACAGAATCCTTGGGAGAAGCAAATGAGAGATCAGATGTACAGAGCATTATACAAATGAGACCTTGGGCAGATGATTTCACAGAATCTAAAGGTCATTAATAAGTTGCTGGAAGAACTAGAACGCAGAACTTGAGACTTCCATTCTAATCATCTTTCCATGACCTCTTGCTTTACCTGCTGTAAAACTATCAGATTTTTTAAAGTCCTTTGAAAAGTGAAAACCACCAAGGAAAAGCAACATTATATGTTATTTTGGTTATTCCAGAGTTTCTGAAACATCTTTTCTTCTCTTGGATAAACCAGTCTCACTACTCTGTCAATATTTCTAGAGCTCCTGCTCACATTCTTATAAAATCTAAGGATGCTGGATGAAGTAATATCGAAAGTCCCTTTTTGCTATTAAAATTATGAGTTTACTGATATCTATCTAACCATTTGTTCTTCTGATCTTATTTTGTATGACAGAATTCACTTATTTCCTTAGCTCTGCAAAATATAAACATGTTATCAACTTTTTCAGTGCAAGTAGATAATGCTTAATATTCACAGTTCCTTGTGTCTTCATAGTTTCCTTTATATTATAAATCATTGTCAGTATTGTCAGCCTTACGGTATAAGCATTTAGGGGACATGCATTGTTTCTTCTTCTCTTGCTTTCTTCAGGATCCAGATAGTTCCACACAGAGAAAGAAATTTAATAAATGGCTTTGGGCCAAAATAATGACTTTAGAGAATCTCTTGGGTTCCACAACCAACAATTCAAAAATTAAATTTTCTATGGAGAATCTTAAAGAACAGAAGAGTTTACTTTTTACAATTTGAAATGAAAAGCAGTAAGTAGGGTTGATGGAAAAGAGTGTTCACATCTGCTCTTTTCCTGGAAGAAAGTGCCTCCTGTTGATGGCCCTCCCAGTTTGAAATTCTGAAGTCCGCTTTCCCTCTGATATGTTTCGCCTTTCATAGGTGAGAAAATAAGCAAGTATGAAAATTTGTTATTTTATTGAGGAAAAATACAAAGGATGGCTTTTCTAACAAAGCTCTACAAAACTCCAGGGCTTCCTTCTATTTGCTGCCAGATATTTGTAAACTCAACTGTTTGATAATAGTTGTAGGGGGAAAAAAAGGTCAGGCTTCTGGGTTTGTTCTCAGTGGGTAATAAAAAGATTGTGGTTGCGTAGCTATTACTTTTATTGGAGGAGAAAACAATGGAGTAGGACCAAGAGTGGGGAAATTGGGTTTTTATAATCCCGAGATTTCTTCCAATTCCTACAACCCAGATGACAGTCTCCTCAGTACTATAAACTACCCTTAACTGGTAAGTATTAGATCAAATCAAGTTCATTGAACAGAGATCCAACTGTCAGTGGCCCACTTTTGCAGCCACTTTAAAATTGTGCAAGGTAGCCTTGTGATGATCCATTTTCCTAAGACTTCATGAACACATGTGTATGTGCACTCAAGCGCTAATCTGCTATAGAGAGTTTGACAGGAATCACCAACCCCCAGCTGTCTAAACTAATTCAAAATACTAGTGATCAGGATTGTCTGAACCAGCACATGATTCAAGTAATTTGTATTTAGCTTTGGAACACATGATACAATTTCTTTTAGCAGATTTACTTTCCTAATTGTCTTGCTTAGAATAATACTATAAAATTAGTTTATGTTTCATGAATAACCACATACTCAGAAATCTAGTGTGGGTGATCAGGGGGAAGCCAACCTGGGATTGAAAATCAGTCAACAAGTATTTAAGTACCTATTACTTGCCTAGAACTGTGCTAAATGCTGGGAATACAAAGGTAAAAGACAGTCCCTGCTCTCATGAAGCTTACAGTCGAATGGGAGAGACTACATGCAAGCAAATATGTAAAAATAAGATATATACAGGATTAATTGGAGATCATCAACAGAGGGAAAGCACTACCATTAAGGAGGATTAAGAAAGACTTCTTGCAGGAGGTGGGATTTTAGATGATACTTGCAGAAAGTTGGGAAGGAAAATTAAGAGGTGGAGATTAGGAGGGAGGCAGCTCCAGGCATGGAAGATAGTGAGCTGAAAATACTCAGAGCTGGGAGATGGATTGTCTACTATAAGAAAAAGTCAAAGAAGCCAGTATTATCATATTGCAAAGTATGTAGTGGAGTAGAGGACAGAAGTAGAAAAAAATCACCCAAGTTTGTGTTTTCCAGGGGTCCATAACTTTTCATAGAACATGGGTAAAATGGATCAAATAATTTTCCATTTTATCCTCTAACTTTACTGTAGAATTTGAGTGAAATGCGTCCAAGTGAAAAATGATCCTTCCATTAATCTTTTACAATGTGTGAAGACACAAGTAGCAGAGCTCAATCAATCAACAATCATTTATTAGCTGCCAACCATGTGCTAGGCACTGGGGATACAGAAATAAAAATGAAATAGTCTCTGCCCTCAGGGAACTTATACTTTATTGAGGAGATTGTATGAATATAAAGAAGTACATGCAAATTATATACAGGATCACTACAAGGTAAAATAAGGGAGGGAGGAGAACACTAAGGGCAGAATTCCATACTATTCTCCTACTTTGAAGCAACTCACATAAGCAGTGTGTGGGTGGTGTGAGCTGTGGTATAAACAGTGCAACTCCACTCTCATAGGATATTTCCTCTTCTCCCCCAAACCCTCTGTATGCATAGAAGAGCAGAGACTGTTTTGTTCAGCCTTCTATTCCTTTGAGAGAATGAGTGGCTTTGCCTTTGAATGTCTTCCTCCTTTAAGGATTCCTCAAAGTAGCTCTCAGCTCAACACTCCTGGCCTGAAATGGTATCTGAGCTCTAAATGGATGGAGAGCATTTGACTCACCTTAGCTAAGAATCATACTACCCTGGACAAGAAGAAACTGGGGGAATATGTGTTTGCCCTTGATTATCTGGTAGGAAGAATATTAAGCTATGTTTGTGGCAGAATAGTAGAAGCAGTATGACTGATATCAGAATGGAAGAGGCAGCCATGCAGCTTTGGACCAGCAGGTGTAGACTGGAAGTTAAATTTTTGATATATAAAGTTTTGTTTTGTTTTGTTTTTTGCTTTTTGGAGGGCAGTTGGGGTTAAGTGACTTGCCCAAGGTCACATGGCTAGTTTTTTGTGTTAAGTGTCTGAGGCCAGATTTGAACTCAGGTACTCCTGACTTCAGGGCCGGTGCTCTATTCACTGTGCCACCTAGCCGCCCCATATATAAAGTTTTTCTCAAGGCTGGGGCACTCCTGTGCAGTGGACCTGTTGCTATGTACCAAAAGAATTAGCTCTTAACTTTGCCAAAAAAACTCACTGTGAGGAAAATCAAAGCAAAGAGCTCTATTAAAGAAAGCAAGGAGGGAGCAGAAAGAAGAAAGTCAGATTGAAAATATACTGCCAATACCCTAGTATTGCTCACTGAGTTTTCAGAATTGTTTAGTTCTCTGTAACCTCTAAAAACCTTATAAAATTATATCAAAGTTTAAATTTAATGAAGATCAACTTAATATAGTGTTTATTCAACAAGGATTTGTTATATACCTAATATGTGCAAGAAGACCTTCCAGGCCCTGTATGGGATCTAAAATTCTACAAGAGGTTGTCTCTTCCTTAAAGGAATTAATAGAGTAGCTCTTGTTCAGTCATTTCTAACTTGTCATAACCCCATTTGGAGTTTTCATGGCAAAGACACTGTAGTGGTTTGCTATTTCCTTTTCTGGTTCATCTTTTGGATGAAGAAACTGAGGCAAACAAGGGTAACTGACTGACCCAGGGTCATACAGCTAGTACATGTCTGTGGCCTGATTTGTATTTAGGTCTTCCTAACTCCAGACCCAGTGTTTGCTGCACTGTGCCACCAAACTACCCAGTAGTCTAGTTGAGGAGATGACAAATATGCCAATATCGACAGAGTAATAGGTGTCATCTGAAAAGTACTCTTCTTCAGCTCTGATCAAATTTCTTAACTTTGTATTCTTTTTTTTCTGCTTTTTGGAGGGCAGTTGGAGTTCAGTGACTTGCCCAAGATCACATGGCTAGTTTTTGTGTTAAGTGTCTGAGGCCAGATTTGAATTCAGGTCCTCCTGACTCCGGGGCTGGTGCTTTATTTGCACCACCTAGCCGCCCCTTAACCTTGTATTCTTATTTTCTTCATAGTTATAGAATCATTGATCTTGTTATAATAAAACATTTTAAGTGAATGCATTCTACTCTGGCAACAAAATAGCTTTTGTAAAGATAACCAGCCCAGGAAAACTGGGATTCTCATCCTAGCTCTGCCAGTGATTAGCTGGGTGACTTTGGGCAGGTCACTTAACCTCTTTTACTACTGGCTCATATGATCAATAAAGAAAGGAAATAGATAATGCCTACATTTCCTTCTGGTGCTAATACGTTTTGCATGCTTTTGTTCTTATGGATACATTTTCTTTCAGGAGGACGTGGGTTCAGATTTCATCTCCAACCCTTGTACCTTATTAAGCTCACTACCTTAAACTCAGATTCCTAAACTCTGGAAGGATCATAGGATGATAGGTCTAGATCTGGAAGAGACATCAATGTCCATCTAATCTAATGCCCTCTTCTTCTTACCTAGGAGGGAACCAAGGCTCAGAAAGGTGAAAGGACTTGGCACTTATTAGCATTCTCTCCTTGAAATAATTTTAAAGAGGTGGCTCAGTGGAGGGAGTGTGCAGGACTTGGACTTAGGAAGCCTTGAGTTCAAATGTGGTTTCAGATGCTTGCTAGCTGTGTGATCCTGGTTAAGTCACTTAACTCTATCTGCCTCGGTTTCCTAATCTGTAAAATGGAGGTGATAGTAGCTAACACCTATCTCCCAAAGGTATTGTGAAGTTCTTTGCAAACCTTAAAATTATGTATTGCTGCTGCTGCTCTGCTGTTCCTCCTCCTCCTCCTAACTCCTACTATCACTACTACTATTAACTACTATCATTTATACTGCTGCTAACACTACTACTACCACCACCACTACTAACTACTACTACTACTACTACTACTACTATTATTATTACTACTAACACTACTTCCTTCTCCTCATATATACATACTTTGTATTTATATACGTGTATACATGTTGTATCCTCTAAGTTGAATGGTGGTTCCTTGAGGACAGAGACCTTTTTATTTTTACCTTTGCATCCTCATCCTCTAGCACAGTGCACTTGTTGGATACGTAATCAACACACGTTGAATTGACTGAAATCAGACACACATATCTGAGTTTTCCTTGATATATTTTAACTTTGTAAAATCCCAGGTCAATTCCTCTGTACCCAAACCCTGAGAATCTGCTATTGGCTTCATCTCCTACTGATGACTAGGGCTGCTATTTTATTTATTTATTTTTTTAAGGCTGACATTTAACAATTGTTCAAATCCCTTAGTGAAACTACTTGGCTGTCCTCAATTGTTTCTAGGGTGGGAAGCTTCGAGAGGAAAGATCAGGTCCAGCAGCAGCAGCAGGAAGGGACATCAGACAAGGATGTTTTCAGAGGCAAGCTGTGCTTGCTTTAACTGCTTATTATATTGGTTCCCACCCTGAAGGCTTCCTAAAGCCCAGGGAAGAGAAAACAAGAGTCTGGTAGAAAGAACACAGGACTGAAACATCTGTAAAATAATGCTTTTAGTCATAAGAAACCCTAAAAGTAGAGGAATGTTACCAAATAGAAACATATTCAGTCTTGTGTGTCTTCAGGGTCCCGGAACGTGGGACCTAAAAAGGTGAAAAATAAAGCCATGTATTAATTAGAAAGAGGACAGAATACTCACACACAAAGCATTGAATGTCTACTCTGTACAAGAGGTGAACTGGGAGTTGGGGAGGAGTGGGTGTGGAAAACATGTTAGCTATTCTCAGGGAAGAAATAGAATCAGAGTCAGAATTTTTGAGCTGGAAAGATTTTGAGAGAAACAGATGAAATGAAAGCAGTTAGAATTTGATTACATTGAAACAACCCTTTTACTACAACATGTATACAAAGTTATTTTGGTGTTTGTAGCTTTAAAAAATGCCTCCCGAATATTTTCTAGAAACAATTTACTAAGTCACTGTTTGGGCATCATGGAATTAAGGGGTCTTGTCCAGCTGTGTGATTGTAATACAAACAAAAAATGCATTTAATTATGCCTCATAACCAACAGAAGATGTCTGTTGGTAATTAGTTTGTCTTCCATCAGAGCAGCTGGCATAGAAGAAATCCTTGTGGATTGCTGTTGTTGTACATTCCTGGCTCCAACTTGCTGTTGTGTTGGAAAGGAGACCAGGAATGAGATCATATGTTAGAGGAAACTTTACCTTTTTGCACTCACATAAGAAGAAAACATTTATCTAATTTGGATTGGGTTTCAGGGGTGTTGAACTAGAAGGCAAATATTTATCTTTTGGTGTTAGGAAAGGAAAGGATACAAAAAAAGTAATGAAAACAAATGTGGGTTGGAAAGTGAACTAGATTGGGCCAAATCATTAATTTCTCATTCGCATTTCCCTACTCCCAAGATAATGTAGATATTTTAACCTAAACTCTCTCACATTTTATCCTCCTATGAAGATATACATAACTGAATTCCTTTAGTTTCCACATGGTCTTTCTCTCCCTCACCCAATTTCCTGAAGTCTCCTTAAGATTCTTTTCAGAGTACAAATGTTTGGGAAAGATAGATCCTTCAACAGTAGACTTTTCCTACTCGATGACAATTTTCATTTCATCTGTCTCTATGACTGTTCACTTAAGCTAAATTTAGATAGAAGTAACATAGGCTTTTTGTTGTATTGATTTATTCTTTTCCTTCTTCCTCCCTATTACATACAACTTTTTAAATTTAATTCCCTCAATTACATACAACTTTTTAAAAATATTTTTTAAATTTTATTTTAATTTATGGAATAAAACAATCATTTGCATAACATAGCATAATGGAAAAAAAAGATCTGTTATACCTTACATTTATGTATCACATAACCCTCTTTACCTGAACTTAATCAGGCCTCTGCATAAACTGCACATTCAACCAGTGTTCCTTGGGCCTCTATTCCAACAAGTTTCCTGATGAAAAGTTATATTTTCTCTTCTCAAAAAGCAATGTCAATTTTGTGGGGGGGGGGGGGGTTAAGGTCACTTTTACCTAGTTGACTCTGTAGTCATTTGTATGGAGTACAACTGTGAGGAAAATGTCTTTGATGATCAGGCTTTTATCTTTCCCCTGATCTGTACTGTTGTTGGGCCTTGCTGACATTTTAGATACAAATATTTAGGACAACCTTATGACTTACCAAGAAAGTCTGCCAGCCAGAACACTCTTCAATAGAGTCAAGTAACCATTTCTACTCACCTGTCCCAATCATACCTCAGCTTGTGTAAGCAGCCAATTTGCAAGGCTAATGGACCTAAGTATATTCAGTGCTTTATTCCCATGAGATCTTCCCTGAGCAGGCTGAGTCGGGGCTAGACTCATAATTTCTCAATGACATGCCTTTCTGCCTCTCAGCATTTCTTCTATAATTCCCCCATCCACCGGAATTTCTACCTATCAGGATCTTGCCTATCTTTCAAGATCTCACAATAGTGCCCCTTCTGTTACCAGTCTTTCCTAATTCACCCAGGCAGGTTTTCTATTTCTCTTCTTAATATGATACAGAAGAAAGAGTAGTACTAGATTCTTTTTTTTATTATTTATTTATTTACTTTTGGTTTACAACATTCGGTTCCACAATCTCTTGAGTAAGAGTACTAGATTCTGAGTTGAGGTCCTCTGTTCTGATTCTTACTCTGCTACTCACTGCCACTGTGGACCTAGGAAATCACCTTCCTTCTTTGGACCACTGTTTTCTCATCTATAAAGAGTTTGGACTCCTATGATCTCCAAAGTCCCTTCTAGCTCCATCTTTTTCTGTTCTGATCATTACATAGATAAATGAATCACATTCTCTCTCTAATGATATCTACCAAGTGTCACCTTATATTATTGCTATTTATGTATTTGTCATCATCTTCTCTTTTCCCTCTGCTAATTCAGTTGTAAAACATTGAGTAGAGAGGGAATTCATCTTATTCATCTTCATACCCCTCATGGTACTTAGTTAAGGTGACAACTACTAGACATTCATCACACATCACCTGAATTGAAATGAGTTGAGAAATTAATCTTCATGATGATTAGGGGAAAGAGAAAGCCACTGAATTTCTTCTTGAACCTTTAAGGGGGTACTGGTATCAAGTACAGAGAAGAATGTGAAAGCATCAGTAGCCCTTTTATCTGAGGAGTAGACTGATGGCTACATTTCTTAATTCAAGAGAAAACATTTTTGAGAGCTGAGGAAATAATTTAAAATCTTTCTGATAGTCGGCCCTTAGCTTCTTTGTTGAATCCAATTAAAAGTAGGCCAGATATTGCCCAGCTATGTCTGTCTATCCCAGGCATGTTTTAGGACCGAGAGGTGCATCACCTATATTTAATTTAGTGCTCTTTAGTATAAAGGTGACTAGCAAAAATCGTGAAGTAAGAGGATTGAAGGTGGCTACTTGGTGCAATAGATTGAGTGCTGAGCCTTGCATAAGGAAGACCTGAGTTCAAATTCAGCCTCAGACATTCACTAGCTGTGTGATCAGGACAAGTCATTTAACCCTGTTTTCCTCACTTTCTTCATTTGTCAAATGAGCTGGAGAAAGAAATGTTAAATTGCTCCAATAGCTTGACCAAGAAAAAACCAAATGGGGTCATAAAGAGTTGGACACAACTGAAGACAACTAAACAACAAGAAGGGCACTGAAGAAAGAGGATTGAAAATAGCTCCATGGAACTATTGAGCCCAGAAATAATGAATACCTGATGCGTTTAATCTAAGAAGTCTGTAGTCAGGGGTTGTTTTATAGAAAAAATCCTTCATTCCCCATAAGGTTAGAAAAACATTTTGTAAATTCTTTTAATTTGTTTTTTTTATTTAATTCTCCTAGATTCCTCTCAGATTAAAAATATATTACAGACTTCCCACCTACACTGTGAGGGCAAACACTAATTGAAAGAACATGAGATTTTTACTTTAACTAATCAACCTGAATTAAAGGCAGATCATTATTTTTAAACTCAGTACTGATTTTTAGGGAAAGTATGGCATGCCCCAGAAAGCCTTAGTTTTTAACATTGTTCACTCATTCATTCATGCAGTAAAGTGACCACTTATGTGCAGCAGATTGTACTAGACATTGGGAGGAAGAGATAAATAAGTCCCTCTAGGTCAGGGAAATTTTCATCTGAAATGGATCAGAATAGGTAGGAACTATGTTTTCTACCCTATGTTCCTCTCTTACCACACTACCTCACATGGGGCACATAAGAAGAGCATTGATTTTGATCTGCAAAGGGCCTTCAGAGGTCATTTAGTCCAATTCCCTTTTCAGAGATAAGGAACCTGACACCCCGTCATTTGCCCAGGGTCACAGGTAGGCATTACATGATAGATCTTAGGTTTGTACCTAAATGACTACAATTCCTATGCTCTTGATATTGTACTATGAAAATACTTGTCAGTTGACTAATTATTGATTGATTCAGGTACTTTCAAAGCAAAGGCTCTATTAACATTTTTCATCTGATTATTTTCAAACTTAAATTTTATCCTTAATAACCAGTCCCCTCTCATAAAATTTGGCAAACTATGTAAGGCAACCTATTAAGAAACAACCTCCTCAATCCCTTTTGCTTTGCTTTTAGTCATTTCATTAATGATTTTATCCAAATTCCTAGAATTTCAGTAACATGAGAGATCCTCATAATCTAGTAAGGAATAACATAGTTTTCTGAGACTATTCAGTTGAATAGTAGATGAAAGAGCACTTGGAAGGCTCCCCTGGCCTGTTCCCAACATGCTGCTTGATACGGCATTGTACAAAAGAAAGGACTCAGGACTTGGGGTAGCAGAACCAGGCTTTATATCCTGGCTCTTCCACCTGCTACCTGAATGACCTATGTAGCTGATTCTTTGGATCTTCGTTTCCTTATCTGTAAAATGAAGGGATTGTCTTTCTAAGGTCCTTCCAATTTTAAATCTGTCATCCTTGTGAAAGTTGCCATTCATTTGTGACTCACTTTCATTTGTACAATGGGATAATGATACCTAGTGAGCAAAGGAAACATTGAAGAGAGTAACAAGCTAATGATTTTGAAAATCATTTTTAAAATGTACAAAATTCATAGAAATGCTAACATTAAATCAGTTACTGTTTAATGATGGCCAGGTTCTCCTCTTATTGAAGGATGTCCTACCTTGACTGTCACCTGCTACTTTACTTGGCATGACCAAGAAAACTGAATCCAGTTAGTAAGGGATGGAGATATATATATATGTCATTCACATATCTGAGGGTTCCCTGTAAACTTGGTCTGTAAGTTGGTAAGGCAACCTGAATTGTGGATTCGTTACCTACAATATAAAATGGAAACTGCTTTAGAGCAGGGTTGTAGAATTTTTTGTTTCTCCAGTACCTAACATGATGCCTAGCATATAGGTGCTTAAAAATTGATTGATTGGTTGATTGATTGGGTGGAACTTAATAAGTTTTTGTTGAATGAATGAATGAACAAATATGTGCTGTGGCATTGGGGGTAATGGGGAGGAGAATTTCTCATGTCCTGCTGGATAGATCTAAAAATGCAGAAAGAGAGACATACACACACATATATGCTTCTAATAAATAGTCTTCTTGGCTCTGAGAACATTGAATTGAAAGGATTCTGAGCTGTACTATGTTTTTTTGGGTCATACTTTTAAAGATAAGAGCTCAGTTAGCACTAGGAAATGTTTTGCAATAAGATGTATATGTGTTTACATGTATACACATCTTAATATATATTAACACATATATTCATGTGTATAAATAATTATATAGAAATCTCTGTATAACATTTAATAGACATTGTGCCCAGTCAGATTGCAGGGGATTCTGCATGACCACTTTCTCATGTAAAATGACCAGAGTGCATCTGAATTTGTTCACCTAATAAATTAGAAGCATTAGAGAGAACTGGAGCCATCTGTGAAAAACACATGTGGGTTTACTCTGTTATTTCCTTTCTCATTCTACCTTCTTTATTCCCATCACAATCCAGAAACTGGCATTTTGCCTTTTTTTAAAAACCTTGAACAGCTAGTCAAAAGAATTGAAGCAGGGAAATGCTAATTTGTCTCTGTTTTAGCCATATTGTGTACATCCTTCGTTACTCAGGACAATTTGTCTTCCTTCCCTGGGACACAAGAAACTTCTTTGAAATAGAACCTAGTAGCATTAGAGCAGGTTTGTAATCAGTGTGTCCACAGGTCTTCCTTCAGTCCTTCCTCATTGCAGGACATCAGGATCTGCAGTAGCACCAACTATGCTTTGTGAGGGCTGCTGGAGGATACTTATTTCTCTACCTGCACCTAGGGTATGGAGTAGCCACTTTAGCTACGGCACTGTGTCATCTCATCCCCACCTGTCTATGTGTGTATGTGCATGTGCTACATCAGGAAAACAGCATCCTAGAAAAAGTGAATGTTGAACTTGAGAATCAAGCCAGGCCAGTTGGAGTGGAAACCTCTCCCACTCAGAAAAATACATGAATGACAGAAAGCTGAGTCAGCTTCTATACAGACCTCCTGCAGGAGGAAATTAAGGCGCTCTCCCACCTCTGCCCTACCCATCCCATCCCTGTACCTGCCTGTTTTAACAATCTGTCTTTGTTACTCCCTTTTCCTCAGGGATTATGGGAGCTGGCATTGTGTGTGTGTGTGTGTGTGTCGCATGCACAAGCAAGAGAGCCACTCCACCCAGTCCATCTTTTTGTTGCCTTTCCCCCACCCCCAGCAGACCAAAACCATTCTCCTTCCCCATTCCAGGTTTTATTGAATCCTTCTGGAGGAACAGGGAGGTAAGTGGTCACAGAGCTAAGATGGGAAGAAAAGAAATCAAATATGTAAGCAATGGTTTAATATATCACAAGGTGTCTTTTTTTCATTTTCTAAAAGCAAATTGTAGGGTCTATGATCTCACAGAATCACAGATTTAGAGCTGGAAGGGTCCTCAGGGGTCATCTAGTCTTGACCCCTATCTAGGGGTCATTTGTTCCCTTCCTTTCAAAGGGAACAAAACCAGGGCTTAGAGAGGTGAATTAGTTTGCTCCAGGTCACACAGTAAATTGTGAGCCAACATTTTACATCCAGGCCCCCTGACTCCAAAGCCAGACTTCTCTCTTTGCTGATCTCTGTTAGCTTGAAATAGAATGAGTAGAGGTCCAACGCTTTCTACACTCTCTCATTCCATTCAATTCTTATTCGTGTTCTTCCGTAAACACTCCAGAAAAGAAGCACCCAATGAATGAATTAGGCCCTTCCTCTTGCTCTTTACTATCCCAATAGTGACTGCACCTAGGTGGCACAGTGAATAAAGTGCTAGACCTGGAGTCAGGAAAACTCATTGTGTGAGTTCAAATCTGACCTCAAATGCTTACTAATTGTGTGACCCTGGGCAAATCACTTAACCATGTTTGCCTCAGTTTTCTCATCTGGAAAATGAACTGGAAAAGGAAATGGCAAACCACTCCAATATTTTTGCTAAGAAAACCCCTAAATGGGGTCACAAAGAGTCAGACAAGACTGAAACAAGTGAACAGCAACAAAGTGACCATGAATCCTGTAGGGGGCTCATTTTTTTTTCTCCCATTCTCACTACCTGAACAGATTAGAAAGGCATTTATGAAGCAAGAAAGAAGGAATGAGCACTTATTATTCTCCTACTGTGTGCTAGACATTTTACAGATATTAACTCATTTGATCCTCAGAAAAAACCTGAAGTAGGTGCCTTTTTTACCCCTATTATCCCCACTTGGTGACACTAAGGCAGACAGAGGTTAAATTATTTGCCCAGGGTCACACAGCTAGTAAGTGCCTGAGACTGGATTTGACTTCCTGACTTCAGGTCACGCACTCTCTCCACTGTTCCACCTAGTTTACCACACTTACTGTGTACCAACCCACTGTGCAAAGTGCGGGGAATATAAGTAGGAAAACAAGATAGTTCCTGCTCTTGGGGCATTGAAATTCTAATCAGGGGTGAAAACATATAGGAGAATTCAGTTGAAGGGTGCATGAGAAGACTCAGCTGTCTTTGGGTTGCAGGGCAGGTCTGATGACAAAGCCCAGTTGTCTAAAGGGTAAAATATCCAGTCAGAGGGCAATGCCCTCAAGATTGGGTTGGCATAGAAGCAATTTTGGAATGCTGTGATCCCAGATTCAAGAAAGTAGATTCAAGGAAGCAATGGCAAGGTTAGATGATCAAGTCCTGTGGTCTCCTATCTTATTGCAAGGATTGGAGCTCCCAACTCCCAGTTCATTCAAGCAGTGGGAGTACCATGTCTCTAGACAATAACTGCTGGGAATCAGGTAATGGTCCAGAAGGTGGTCATGGAACAGGGCTCTGGATTACCTTTCTTTGGGTTGGGAATGGGAATAGACATAGTCAGCATCCATCCAGAAGTCTGAAACCTGAGAACAACTGAGCAGTAGAGACTGGAGGAGGAAAGGAGAAGGGCTCCCTCTTGTAATTCTCTCGTCCTTCAGGGACCTCTTGCATCTGGGCGGCTCACACAGTGGAAGGCATCGCTCTTGATGAAACGATATACCTCATCACTCTAACACATCATTATTGTCAACACATGATAGCCCGTTTGGGTCCTCCCAGCATTCCTAGTGTGCGCAGTTCTCAATCTTCTGAGGGCAATGCTAGGGTGCAAAGGATTAAGCACTTAGATTTGGAGCCAAAAGATCTGGTGGATTCAGATCCCAACTTACTGCCTGAGTGTCCTTGAACAAGTCACTTTGTTTCTCTTGGAGCCTTCATTTTCTCATCTATAAAATGAGAAACTTTAAATGATCTCTAAGATATCTTCCAACCCTTAGATCCTATGAAATTTTGATATGGTGATTTATTCTTTAAATCATATGGCATGGAGAATGCTGGCCTGAGCAACTTTGTATTAGGGCATGATTGAACATGAGTTACTTTAATTGATCAGTACGTCAAAAAAAAAAAAGGCTGAAAATATGTACAATGTACAACTGTGGATCTCCCATCTCTGCAAAGGAGGAGGTTAGGAGTGCTACTCTTAGCTTTTCTTTTAAGCCTGGATTATTCTTTATCATTTTACTTTGGATTTTATGCATTTGGGGTTCTTTCCATTTACATTGTTGTAGATATTGTTTTCTTGGTTCTGCTTACTTCACTCTACATTAATTCATGTCGATCTTTCCATGCTTCTCTGTATCTTTCAAATTCACTGTCTCTTATAGCACAGTATTACACCATTACATTCATGAACCATAATTTGTTTGGCCATTCCCCCATACTCTTATTTTTCTATGCAGTTAGGGTTAAGTGACTTGCCCAGGATTACACAGCTAGTAAATGTCTGAAATCAGATTTGAACGCAGACGCTCCTGACTCTGGGACCAGTGCTGTATCAGACACTGCACTGCCTAGCTGCCTCACAATGTCTTCTTAAATGCTATTGATATCATCCCACATAATCTCCTGAATAATAAACTGAGGGGAGAGCAAATGTGGTGTCTCCACTCACACTTCTAGTAAACTAGATCAGTAAATCTGTTCTCTTTCACATCTATTTGTTATTTTAATATGCGTACAGAAACACATTCCATTTTGAAGTGATTTTAGGATGCTTTTGCTCAGTTGAATTTTAGACTAAGCCCTCTTTCTGCTCATTACCCCCTCAGCTGTGTTTTATGTACTGTGAGGTAGTGATAGATGTCATCTTCCGTAATGCTCCTTGGTTGTTAACTTTCGTAAAGAGTTTCTACTCTGGGGTGGCTAGGTGGCGCAGTGAATAGAGCACCAGCCCTGGAGTCAGGAGTACCTGAGTTCAAATCTGGCCTCAGACACTTAACACAACACAAACTAGCCGTGTGACCTTGGGCAAGTCACTTAACCCCAACTGCCCTCCAAAAAGCAAAAAAAAAAAAAAAAAAGAGTTTCTACTCTAAAATGAAAGTCACTTTTGGTAACTTTACCTTTCTACTTGATTAAGAGGAAAAATGCCTGCTGGCTAAGGGAATTTCTAGGCTTTTTCTACCTTATCATTATGGGTAGTATTTTGTTTCAATTTAAATTTTCTAAGAAATGGTGATAGTCAATATTTTTTGCTTTTTCTGATTTTCAGAGTAGACAACTTGCCTTTAACAGATTGGTTAGAGCTGCTATAATATATTACAAGTAGTGTCTTCTCATTATTTTCCTTCCTATTTGATATCATCTGACCTTTACTCTGACCAGTCCATGACCTGACTACACAAATAACTGACTCTCAATTGGCTTCTAACATCTGTAAGTTCTCATTTCCTGTTTATTAAGACAAATAGTCACTTTCAATTTTTGTAATGTTGTTAGGTGCTCCCAATCTCTAGCATCCTCCAACTCTTTTCTTGGAAGTAATATTCGTGATGAACGGGTATAAAATAGTTTGTAGGTCTGAGTGAACAGGTATATAAGTGAACAGTTTATAAGCCTTAGATCTCAAATATTCAACCAAATTTCTCAGCAGTTATTCCCATTCTCTATACCCACCTTTACATTGAAGTAAGAAACAGTAAGACTGCTGAAAAATGACTGAAAAGAGATTTTGATTTACTCTGAAGTGCCCTGTCAAGTTCACCAGAAAGTCGTACCTCAGACACATACCAACTGTGTGGTTTTGGACAAGTTGCAGAAAATCTCCAAGCCCTAAGAATCTCTTAAACTGAAGGAACCAAACTGCATTGGTAGAGGGAATATCCTTACAGTTCTCTACATCAGTAAAATCACAGATGTAATTTTTAAAAAATTTTTAATTCCTTACTTATGTGACCTGGAGCAAGTAAATTAACCTCCTGGGACCCATTTTCCTCATGCAAGAAAAAAGTAAAGAGTCAAACTGGATGATCCCTGATAGCCCCTTCAACCTCAAAACTTATGATTCTCTGATCCTAGTTGTCTTCAGTTCCACTCAACTTCTAGGCACTTTGCTATCTATATATTTGGAGATTAAAAAGATAAGAAAACAAAGAAATTACTGTCCTTAGAGAGCTTCCGTTCTACCCTGAAGATATGATATATAAATATATAAATAATGCAAAGTTATGCAAAAGGATTTTTTTTTGAGAGGGAAAAAAATAATCAAGATGGGAATGTGTAACCAAAATGGATTATCTTCTTGGCTGGCTGTTTGGTCTCATTCTTCCTGACCACTAAGGCAAAGTGAATCTCTCAGGAAGTGATGCTTCTCATCTTTGGATTCACAAAGAAACTGCCAATACCTTTATTTGCCTCTCTAAGAACCTCTTTTTTTCTTGTAGTTGCATTCAGAGGAAGAATGGTAATATGGAAATGGCTCAATTCCTGTAGTAGGGCATCAAGTTAGTCAGCACTAGACAGTTCACGCATGAAGGATACTAATTTTACTAATTAATTTGATGTTTGTGTCTTTGATCCCCTTGACATTCTGGCAAAGCCTGGCTTCTCAGAATGTTTTTAAGTGAATAAGATAAAATACATATGATTACAAAAGAAACAAGTGATATTGAAATGCAGGTTGTCCAATTTTGGGGGGAAAGCAAGTACCATACCCTAAGTTGAGAATTCCTGCTCTTGTCCAACCTCCTCATTTCTCAGGAAGAAAATGAAGCCAAGAAATGATTTAACTTAACCAAGGCCACACAGCTAACTCGTAGTATACCCAGGGCTAGAATCAAGGTTTCCTGACACCTGGCCTTGTGCTTTTTTCATTCATTCTACCCTGTGACCATGTGTCTTTTCGTATGCATATTGGGTCAGACTTTGGCGTCCCGTTCCCTCCCTCTGCTTTCAGCCCAGCATCCTTCTTGGCCTTTAATCTCCTGGATTTGCCCCAACAGCTGCTAGAGAGACAGCAGTGGTTTCCATGGTTACCCGAGACTACCAGGAATGGTATCAGGGAGGAGTATAAAAAAGAGACTGAGGAGAGGAAGGATATGTTAGTTTTGCTCTCCCAGTTGTTCTTGCATGAACTGTCTTTGGGATGAATAAGTGACTGCGAAACTTTGTGTGCTTTCTTTTTTTTTTTTTAACATCATCTTGTCTTTTTTTTTTTTGGAAGGTGCACTGCATTTTTATTCCCTGAAATGAAATGGGAAGGGAATCAATAAAGACCATTAAAAGCTTTTTGTATTGGGAAATGGCAGGCCTAAAAATATTTTCAGCAACGGTCCCTGAATTCTGTCTTAGGGAGAAGTGGGAGTGAACACAGAAGACTAAAGTGGCTGAATTAAGTGTGGCTCTTCCTTCTCACTATCACCCTCACCCATTGGATGAGAGATCTGATGTTTCCTCTTTCTTTTTTAATCTTTGTTACAATGGAAAGTTCTGTGGGGAGGGAAGAAAAAGACATAGTCAGATGTGAATATAATAGAAATAAAAAGAATCATGTATTTTTAAATATTTTTCAAGAACAGCATAGTTTTGTTAGAACTTCACAGAAAAGCAAATATAGGAACACTCACTACAGATGCATTTTTTAAAAACTGTTTTTGATTGTTATCTTTTATTTGTACATCACCTTAATTTCCCATTATCTTTCTCCCTTCCTGCACTCTGAGATTTCTCTTATAGGAAAAAGGGAAAAAAAAGTCAACCAAATTTGCATATCAATAAAATCCAACAGCTAATGCCCTCTTCCCTCTCTGTGGTCCCTCTTCAAAGACAGAAGGGAAATACATTTTCATAACTTTTCTTTGTGGCAAAGCTGGCTCATTTTAATTATATAGTAAGTAATTATACAGGATTGAGGGCAGTGAGGTGGCACAGTGGACAGAGTGCCAGTCCAGGAGTCAGGAAGACTCATTTTTATGAGTTCGAATCTGACCTCAGACACTTACTAGCTGTGTGACCCTGGTTAAGTCACTTACCACTGTTTGTCTCAGTTTCCTCATCTATAAAAATAAACTAGAGAAGGAAATGGCAAACCACACCAGTATCTTTGCCAAGAAAACCCCAAATGGGGTCACAAGGAGTCAGACATGAGTGAAAAACAACTGAACAGCAACAGGTGTTTGGTGGTGGGAGGGGTGATGTATATATGGAAAAGACACCTATAAACAAAAGGATATCAATAAAATTTTATTTTTATGAAAGTTTAAGGCCACGGCTTAAAATTACTATATAAATAATAGTGTTTAAGCTACTTCTTATAGTGCTTTTCTTTCATAAATGGCAGTCTTCATGTGGCATTGATAGTTTGAAGTTTTCTCCCATTACCTCCAAAGAGACATTGTGTCATAGGTGAGATGTAGGAAGTTGATATTTCTAAACAGCTTTGGAGACTGAAATTAGCCCATCAGTATCCCTTCCAATCTGTAGCAAAGAAAGATCATAAGTAGATAAGATTTCTAACATGATTCCCCCATATCATAAAATGCGTATTTTTTTGTATACAAATAAGTGTGTATTGCAGTGGTTCTCAACCTGTGGGTCACGACCCCTGGAAAACACATATTTCTGATGATCTGAGGAACCCCCTATGTCTCCAGGCGGGTCTACCCACATGCAGACATGCCCACATCGAACTATTAAAGGATCTCAGCATTAGGAAGGTTGAGAACCACTAGTGTATTGGTATCCATATCACCTATCTATGCCAGACTCTTGTTATATTCTATCCTTGGGACTCATGCTATGAGGTTACATTACAATTGAGATTTTCTTATAATGAGAACCTTTGATACTCTAGTAACTATACTTACCTAGATGTAGTTTCAGGAGAGGTGTTAGCTAAAGTTCAAACTACACTTTATTTCAGGTTTAATATTGTGGTGTTAACAGCCAGAAAAGTAGAACTAATTTGTAGGTTTATTATCACTAAATAAACAGCATTCAGAGAGCAATAATTGCTAGTACCCTGTGTGGGTGTAGACCTTTCAAAGACTCATTAATGAACCAGACACTCCACTCTGTTTTTTTGGTAAAAGATGTAACCTTTGCCAGAATATGACTTTTTCTTTTTCCTGGTGCTGTTAACACAGTTTGTAGTGGAAAGATCAGTGGTCCTAAAGATATAAAACCTAAATTTAAGCATACTAGCTACTAAGAATCAATTGGTCTGCTGTCAGTATGAGCATTTAGACCTTAGAAATTAAATGCTTCCAATCAGAACACAATATTTTGTTTGTCTCTAGACTAAAAAGTGATAAAGAAAAAGTTAAGATTAACCTTAAAAGTGTGTCTGTCAGTATTTACAAGCATACCTTGGTCTAGGTTCTGATGTTTACCATCTTGTGACTGGACAAGTCCATTAACTTCTTTGAGCTTCGTTCTGTGAAATGGAACTATTTGGACTACCTACCTCATTACTTCTTCACAAGATTGCTGTGAAGGAAATGCTCAGTAAAGCTTAGAGTGACTTTTATTATAAATGTGAGCTTTTCCTTTTCCAGTCTCTGTCCTTCTTCATAAGAAGATTGTCTGATACTCTGATGTTTCCCAGTCCTGATTTGGAACAGTTAGATTTTGGAGATTCCTTTAATTCTCCTACCACCACTACTGCACCGACCCCCTAAGCCTTTTTTTATGCTTGCTTATATCATAAATGAACTGATGTTGAAAATGACTGTGAAGAACACAAGTTTCTTTAGAGTCAGTGACACTAAAATTCTCATGTACTCATCCCAATCCCAGTTATTGTCACACACACATACACACACACACATACACAATTTACATCTCTTGATTCTATGAGGTTAAGATAAGTGATTTTAACTCTAGTAAGGAAACTGATGATTAGAAGTTCACTTACTCCCTCTACCTTGCCCAAGGTCACACACTTAGAATGTGACAGACTCAAACCCATGTCAAAGAATGCTAAGGCCAGAGCTCTTTCCATTCTACCATGTTGTTCTGTCTGATTGAACACTGTGTGACTGGGAAGAGTGCCAAAATGAATTCCTGTCACATGGATTTCATGATAATGCGTTTGCCTTTGGACAAATAATGCTTTGCCTTCAGCCATAATAGGAGTGGCATATTCAAAGCAGGACAGCTTTATTTTTCATTTGATCTCCAGTTGACATCTGCGTGAGAACAAAAGATATTCCTGGAGATGAGGACTACCTGCTTATAGGTACCATCCTAGGAACCCATCATGACAATAATGACAAGATGGAAAGTTAACAAAACATAGCTGGAAAAGTCAGAGTGCCTGGGTTCAAATCCTGACTTTGCCACTTAGTATATGTGTGAACCCTGTCAAATCACCTGACTTCTCTTTGCCTCAGTTTCCTCATCCGTGAAATAAGAAACTTGGACTAGATGGCTTCTGAAGTCCCATCCGGCCCTGAGTTTATGAAATTTAATTCCAGCTTTTATTTGTTTTGAGACTTTAGGCTGTTTTCCCCCACGGGCTGTGTAGCTGACCTTGGCGCCACACTCTGATGGCATTGTTAAACTGCTTTTGTAGTTTCCGCCGAGGGGCTTTAGCACTCTGACCTCTCTTCTCCTGCTGAGATTTCATGCAGAGCCCAGCATAGTCAGTGACCACATCTAATTCTATCTCTCTATGGTATCTTGCACATGCTTAGTGCTTAGCATTTACCGCTGACAATTCTCCGGTTACCTTGATAAAAGGATTTGATCCCAAAGGAGTTTTATCCCTACCAGACAATAATTTTTCAGGGGTAAAGAGTTTGGGTATTTTGTTTTTAGTTGTTACTTGATTGTTTGGAGGTGTTTTTCTTTTTACTTGTCAAGGGGAAAAGAGGATTTTTTTCCCTTTTCTTTTTTGTCATTCAGACATAATGTGACTTGGCACCTGCCTAGAGAATTGGTCTTGCGTCCACTGGCACCTGCCATGATGGCATCTGTTATCTCAGGAATTGTGAAATACCTATGAATAATGTAGGTCCACCTAAGCAAAATCTTCTCTTTTAGAAAAATCCCAATTTAAGAGGACATTGTAATTGGATCAGCATAGGTAGCATTGTAGAAAATTTGGTCCCCTGAAATAAAAGCAGTTTCAGAAGTCTGCTGTGGTCATCTCTCTTCTTGAGGCTAGCTAGATCTGATTAGCTCCAGATTATTCAGCAGACGAAGCAGATCGGAATCTGTTTAGAGGCACTAGATTTGGGAAGAGAACAGATTGGAACCTATTTAAAAGGAAGGGAGGAGTAGAAATTTGGGTTTTTTTTTTTAACTAGGTCAGCAGTAGTCTGAAGAAATGAAATTTCTCCTCTCAATTGTTTTTTGAGGTGAGGTTTATGGGAGGCGTGTAAGTTATATCAATTCAGCCCTTGGTACATTCATTCATCATGCTAAAATTGAGTATAACCTGATGTAGAACAAAAGAAGTCCAGGTTCAAAGAATGAACTTTCTTGAAACCAAGTAAAACTGAGGGGTAGCATCTTCATTCAGTTATGACAGGCATCCTGGTGTCAGGAGCCAAACTGTCCTGACTTTGGGGCTTTAGCCTCCAGGAATCTTAGGGTAGTAAAGTGATACAAAGTTAGCATTATTTCTAATTACTCCCCAACTCCTACCTTCCCTAAGCAGGCCTACTGCCTAACTCCAGAAAGCTAGAAACAGACAAGGCCAGGATGGTCTATAAAGGTGCCTGAGGAGTATGGCACAGAGTAAAGGGTTTCTCTTTCCCTTTTTCCATGTAGGCCGGTGATAAACACTACCATCCAAGCTGTGCGCGATGCAGCAGGTGCAACCAAATGTTCACAGAAGGAGAGGAAATGTATCTTCAAGGTAAGAAGGACTCAGCAACAGAACATCTTTTCTATTCCAGAAAGAAAACCAAGCCTGCTACTTGGAATAATGTTTTGGTGGAGTTTTCCTCACTTCCTTGTTTTGTTGATACGTTCCCTTACACAATATTCACTTTCCCCTAATCCTCCTCCCCACTACAAATAGAACTCTGTTTAAGAACAAAGAACAGCAGTTAAACTTTCCAGAAAAGGGCTCTTCATTAGTTTCTAAGCTGATCCTAGGTTGGGCCAGAAGCTACCTAATTAATTAATCAGACCAGCAACTGTAGCCATACCTGTCTTTAGTCATAAGCCAATATACAGAATTCCTTTTACTTTGTGTCACAAAGGAGTATAGTAGTTTTGAATAAGTATAAAAGTCTACCATTCTTGTCCTGAAGGTTAAAGACAATCACCTCACCTCTCCTCTATCCTCAAAATCTTCATTAAAAAAAAAAAGATCTGGATGAGCTAGAGTTTATAAAGTCAAACTACTTGATAGGTCTTTCCTCTCTTCTCTCCTTTCTTCAGGGTCCTTCAAGGCCTTTGGTTTCAATCAGGTATTTTTTTTGCTTCCCCCTTTCTCTCCCCCTCTTCTCCCCCCACCAAGTTTCCTTCTATCTTTGATCAGGTTAGGTTAAAATAAAGAAGATATCCTCCCATACTTGGTGAATTATAGCACACATTGTCTTTTTTCCCCCACTTAATGAAATTTTATTTTTTCCAATGAAATGTAAAGATAGTTTTCAGCATTCACTTTTATAAGAGTTTGAATTACAAATATTTTTCTCCCTACTGCCCCTCTAACAGAACAAGTAATACAATATAGGCTATATACGTACAATCATATTAAACGTTTCTGCATTTTCATGTGTTGCATCACCTTTTCCTTTGTGCCATTAAACTACCACAACTCTCACATCCACAGCCTCCGAGAAAGAGCCCAGAGTCCTTGAGGGAGGAATCCCTGGGTGGAGACATTGATCCAATATTCGTTTCTAGAGGGTCATTTGGAACATAATTTTGAGCAATTTCTCAAGTATAAAAATGTGTTCAGTTTTGGGTTTGTTGGGTGATTTTTGCTTTTTTTTTCCTTCTCTAAAAACCTAGAAGGTGACAGAAAGGAAATAGGAAAAAATATTTTTCCCATTAAGCTTTTTGCTATTTTTAGAAGGAAAAATAAATCTCTTGTTAGAAAAGAGCTTATGAATGTAACTAGCAAGTACCCAGGAAACATTGCCATTTTTTTTTTGCAATCATGGTACCCTAGACTTAGGGTATTGTATTTTACCTTTCCTCATTGCATAATAACCTTATATGTTTTTATCTGTGTTTTGAAAATGATTTGTATTTTTTGTGCACATAGGAGATGCTTGTAGAAATTATCCTACATAGAAGACAAATTTTTGGTATTTGGCCTATTCTGCTAAAATGCAATTCTTACAGTCACATTCCTATTCTAAAGACTTCCATATAATATGATTTTGGAGACACTTTGCAAAGTAATGGCCACAGATCACTAAATTTTTAATACTAATAATACCTCCTGATATTTAGAGTTTTGTAGGTTTTAATCTACTTTCAGTCAGTCAACAAGCATTTATTAAGTGCTTACTATAAGCAAGGTACTAAAAAGAACGACAAAACATCCCTGCCCTCAAGGAATTTGCATCCTTTGGTTCTGTGAGATTCAACCCTAATGAGGAAAGTAATATTTAGAAAAGTTAGGGGACTTTCCTAAGATCACACAGCTGGATAGTGGTAGAATTAAGACCAAACCCATGCCATAGGATGCTAAGTCCAAACCTCTTCTCACTTTACCGAGTTATTCTGAGTGGGTGACCCATGACCAGGAAGAATGCCAAAATTTATTTGGTCATATGGATTTGATTGTGATGCATATGACTTTAGACAGATGTGCTCTGTCTGCAACCATAAGAGAAATGGCACATTCAAAGATGAATAACCTTGTTTTTCTTAGGGTTTATAGTCAACATTTTAGGACTTCATGGAATACTGGTGATGTCTTTCTAAAATTAAGGAGTTAGAGGAAGTTGAGAGATTTTATATCCACTGGTGAATGAGTTGCGTGGGTTCCAGGGATCTGAACTACATCATTTTAAAAAGTCTTAGGACTTGAATGGAGGAGGTGATTTTAAAATCCCTGTACCACTCTGGCACACTATATTAATAATACTCGACCATGTGTTAGGAAGGGAAAAATCCCAAGACCCAGAAATTACCCTGAGATTCTAATCCAAGACAACCTTTGGTATGCTTTGCCCATTCTCTCAACACTTCCCCTGAGAAGAATGAGTGATTTCTTCTTCCGCAGCTTAAACTCAAAGCCAAATATCTGAGACTCTGAGTCACATTCCATGTGTGTGTCTGACCTCCTGATGAGAATGTTTACATTGTGTGCTGCTGGCAATCAGAAGCAGCCTTGGCTTTCTGGGCTTTAGCCCGGTACTTAAGAGAGCCTTCAGAATGCAAACTTTCCTGGGATCTGACCTTGGCTTTCCTTAGTAGCTTGCTTTGCATTAACAGGACTTCCTCTGCCTTTCATGGGACTAAAATGACTTCAGTTTTTACATGATGAAATGAGAACTATTTGGGAGAGGGAAATGTTTGTTAAACAGACATTAGGAGACAATAATAATTTGATTTTTAAATCTATTTTTCTTGCCATCGGTTACATAATATTTTAGACTATTGTACTGTTATATACTATTGCAGAAAAATGACTTAGAAGTTACTTTAAACTTTAAATTACTTTAAAGTTTGTGTCTATACACATATACACACACATACACACATACATACATACATTCGTACTTACATACATGTGTGTCATGGACTTTAAAAGAGTTTAAAGCACTCACAATAGTAATAAAAATGTTTTTTATCATAAAATGTTAGATCTGAAAAGTACCATAGAGACTATCAACTACCCCATTTTATGGAAGAATAAACAGGCCCAGTGAGGTTAAAATGACTTGACTAGTAAGTGCCCCAAATAGTAACAATAGTAGTAATGATATTAATGCCAGCAGTAGCCAGCATTTGTGTAGCTGTTTTGGGGTTTGCAAAGCACTTTACATATATTATATCATGTGATCCTCATAACAACCTTGGGAGAAAGTATTATTATCCCTAGTTTTCAGATGAGGAAGTTGAGGCAAACAGCTGTTGCATGACTTGTTCAAGGTCACAAACGTCTGAGAACATATTTGAATACATGTCTTCCTAACATCAGGTACAGCCCTCTAGCCAATCAATGTTTCACCTCCCTGACTCTAAGTATCGTAGATTTAGAACTAAAAAGTACCTTCGAGGTCATTGAATTCAGTCCTATTATTTTGCAAGTGAGGAAAATAAGGTCTCAAAAGGTTAAATGACTTGCCCAAGATCATACAAGTAATACGTTATCAAAGCTAGGATATGAACCCAAGTAGTCTGATTCCAAAGTCACTCCACTCCAAACCTCTTTCCACTTCTAGATACCAAGCTCACATAATTTTCATAGATGGAAAGACTGTTATTAACTTATCAAAGGATGGTGGAGTTGAAAACGACAAGGATTCTTTGATGTCATTTAGTCCGATTCTTAATTTATAAATGAGTAAATGGAGACACCAATAGGTCAGATGACTTGTCCAGTCTTATACAACTTCTTCACAGTGAGGCTTTAATTAACTTTAACTTTTTTTTACATCCTTTAAACTTTTTTTCTGAACCTGGGCATATCTCATTTTCATGTAGGTTTTAATATTTAATGTACATAGAGATGTTACCTCATCCAGAGATTCATATTCATTGGTTTATTAACTAAAGATAAAAAGTAAAGTGATTTCTAGCATAGCTTTGTAAATAAAACCATTTTGAGATACCATCATATCCTGATCTAATGGACAAAGTAACTAGAATTATAAAATTCAGTGCTGATGGAGTGTTAGTTATTCCTGTATCTTGTTAAAGGTACTCGAATTTGGTGAATGTTTTTAGTATAGTAATGTGGGAGTATATAGTTAATTATAAGATCAGTCATTGCCTGTCACCCAGCTACTGAGCTAAGGAGATACTTAGGAGATTGTTAAAAGAAAAACATGATCAAAAGTATTCATAGGTATTTACTCATGATATTTTAAAAGGGGGGACCTATATGTCCAATAACTGGAGAATGTCTAAATAAATTATGATATAATATGCTAGTGTGAGAGCATATTATTTGACTTTTAGAAATAGACAGTTTATGAAGAACACAAATATGGAAAGCCATGCAAAATGATGCAAAATGGAGAAGTGAAAAAAACCTTAATTATACAATTTTTTAAAAAGAATTTTAAGTATACAGTTGGAAAAGAAAAGACAATGGGCAAATAGATTGGTACTTTTACTTTCTTAAAGTTTCTATTTTTAAATAAAAAGATAAATAATTCATATTCAGATCTGTGTGATACAATTCCATATTATGTTTATTGAGAAGTTTCTAATTAATTATTTAATCTAGACAATTAATTAGTACTTCAGTTATATACTATCACTCGTCCTGGTTGCCTCTTCTTTTTCCCTGATGCTGAATTTACTGGTTGTTTTAATATCACATAAACATGTCTTGCATTTATGAAATTATTATGTGTTAGTGAGAAAAATCATGTCATAATGGATAGAGATGTGATATTGGAGTCAGGATGACCGTGATAAAAGTCTCATCTCTGGTACATACCAGCTGGTCTAATCCTTAAGCAAGTTAATTTATGTCTTGATATGATGGGCCACTGTTTATGATCACATGTTGCAGAGCTTTTTCCTACCTGCATTGATAGAGGGACCTTCTACCACCTACAGTGAAGGTTAGGCTAGCCCAACCCCACTTCCCAATGTAGTATAGAGAGAGGTAGTCTGGCATAGGACAAAGAGGACCAGTCTTAAATTCAGAAGGAATTGGGTTCAAATCCTACCTTTGACCCAAGCTAACAACCAAGGGCAAGTCATTCAACCTGTCAGTGCCCCGGGTAACTTTCTAAGACTTTAAATTACAGAAGAGCTGTCTACTTTCTTGTTGCTAGCACTTTCCATATCTGATGTTACAAGCAATGATGAAATTGGAGGAGGGAGGTAAAGAGAGAGGAAGAGAGAGAAATATGTGTCATCTATATCTATGTTTACATGCAATTATATACATATATCTGTGTGAGTGCATGTGTGTATACATATCTTTGTACAGTTTCAGAGTATGCTGATAGAGTCATGAATAAAATGCGTCAGGACATTTTTGAGTAATCAATGTTTTCTGCAAGGGATAACTATAACCTCTTTAGATTAAATCAGGATTTACTATGGAAAACTCATCCAAAATCTCTTGGGAGGTTTCTTACTCCTTTGAGAAATGGGAGAGGGGTGAGGATGTAAATAGTGATCAACATTTTTATGGCTTCTTCTTCCTTCTGAAGCGATTTTACTTTTAATCAGTGGATTTTGTCTTCCCAGGTTCCACCGTTTGGCATCCAGACTGTAAACAGTCCACTAAGACAGAGGAAAAACTCCGGGTAAGGGAAGTTTGAGAACTGGGTCTTAGATCCATTTACAAGTCAGATTGTTTTGGGTACTGAGTAACCCTTGGGTGAAACTGATTTCTCCTGTCCCTCAATATCTGATTCTAGCCTGTTACTCCAAATGATAGTGATGGATGTTAGTCTTCCCTTACTAAAGCAGTTTCTAAAAAAGTACATCAGAGGCAGCTAGGTGGCGCAGTGAATAGAGCACCGGCCCTGGAGTCAGGAGTACCTGAGTTCAAATCCGGCCTCAGACACTCAACACAAAAAACTAGCTGTGTGACCTTGGGCAAGTCACTTAACCCCAACTGCCCTCCCAAAAGCAAAAGAATAAAAAATAAAAAAAATAAATAAAAAAGTACATCAAGGGAAATTTGAATAACAGGTGATTAAAAGAAGACATATGGTCTTTGTATTCAACATCTTTGGAATGTGCTAGTCACACTGTAGTCTTTTGTAGAATTTAGGACAAAACAGATTCCCATTTCAACCTAAAGAAAGTTATCATTCATAACTTGAATCTTAGTAATTGTCAAAATGAACCTCTCAAAACCAAAACCGCCAAAGTAGCCTCAGCATCCACAGGTTTGTTCTCTTGCTTCTGGGTTGCATAATCAAAGACTGGAAAGCTAAGTGCTACAGGAGCTAATGTGTTGGACCTGAACCCAGACAACTTGAGTTCAAATCCTGCCTCAGACACTTACTAGCTGTATGACTCCATATAAGCTATGTGACACTATCAGCCTTTAGTTTTCTCATCTGTAAGTTGGGTCTAATAATAGCACCTACCTCCCAGGGTTATTATAAGGACCAAATGAGATAATATGTGCAAAGCGCTTTTATTTTTGAGGGGGAAGACAGGGCAGTTGGGGTTAAGTGACTTGCCCAAGGTCACACGGCTAGTAAGTGTTAAGTGTGTGAAGCCAGATTTGAACTCAGGTCCTCCTCCTGACTCCAGGGCCGGTGCTCTATTCACAGCACCACCTAGCCACCCCACAACGTGCTTTTTGAACCTTAAAGAAGTGTACAAATGCTAGCTGTTACTGTTCACACTAGGAAGGAACCTTAGTAGCCATTTGGACCAATTCATATCTGAAAAATAAACCCTGCTATAACACGTTCTACAAGTGGTCATTCAGCCTCCACTTCAAAGCCCTCCACCTTCTAATCTAAACCACTCCATTCTTGACAGTTGGTAGCGTTTTTTCCCTAAAAAGAAGCCCAAGTTTGACTCTTTGTAACCCCCATCTATTGCTTCCTCCACTGCCTGCTGGTAAAGGAAAAGTCTAAAGCCTCCCTCCTTCACATACTTGAAGACGGCCGTCACATCCTTCCTGAGTAATAGCCCCATTTCCTTCGGTCAGTCTTAGGACATCAGCATGAGGCCCTTGACCATCCTGGTGTCCTCCTCTCACTGTTCCCTGGCTTCTCCGCAGGCTTCCCCAGATGTGACTTATAGAACTGAACATCCTGTCCCAGATGTGCAGTGATGAGAGCAGAACACAGAATTCTCATCTTCTTATTCCCCCTCTTAATGTGAACAAACTCCTCAGGTAGCTTTGAAATTCAGCACAAGGAAAGTCCAGGTATTTTTCCCAGTTGTAGTCCTATAATTTTGAAATGATAAGCAAAACAATAGTCACGTCATTGGAATATTATGCTTTTTTACCCTAAAAGTCTTCTCCTAGCCTTAATAAATCCTCAAAGCGTCCCTGAGGCAGGCAGAAAGACTAGGCCTCTAAGTAGGGTCAGAATCTAAACTTGTGTGCTGCATGGAGTTTAGACACTATGGTGGAGCTGACAGAGGGCTAGTCTTGGAGATATGGTAATTTAAAGTGACATAGTCCTGCCGCTATCTCATACTAATTGCAAAATGATGAGCAAATCACTTAAGTTTCAAATCCTTTTTCTATGGCTACAAAAGCTCCATCAGTGAAGGGAGTTACCACACCAGAACTTGCCTGCATCCATGAAATCACAGATCTAGACCTTCACTTCCTCCTTCCTACCCCACAAAAAAACTACATTTGCCACTCAGGCAGCTAGGTGATGCTATGGGTAACAGTTTCCAGACCTGGAGTCAAATACAGCCTCAGGCATTTATTAGCTATGTGACCCTAGGTGAGTCATTTAACATCTGTTTACCTCAGTTTGCCCATCTGTAAAATGGGAATAGTTTTAATAATAATGAATAATAATAAAACGCCTGCCTCCTGGGGATGTTATAAGGATCATATGAGATAATTTTACAAATGTTACCTGTTATATTATGTTACTATAGTGTATTATGTTATAAATGTTAGCTATTATATTGATCTCAGAATTCTCCTCTCCCCCCACCATGGTAGACAGTGTTTATTACAACAGGAATAAATTAGCAGGCTTGGAGGCAGCGAGGTGGCAGTGAAAATCCGGCCCCAGACACTTAACTCTAGCTGTGTGACCTTGGGCAAGTCACGTAACCCCAATTACCCTGCCTTCCTCCCCTCCAAAAAGACAAAAAAAAAAAATAATTAACAGGCTTCGGATGTTTGAGACCAAGCCCTGTGCCCACATTGCTGAATGAAGCTTTCTTTGGTGGCTGTGAACTAAGAGGGTCTGGAGTTCATTTCTCCCAGCTTCATGTCAGAAAAAAGGGTTGACTGAACTTTCTTTAGGAGTTCACATTTGATTATCCTGTTTGTTTTATTAGTTTGCCCTTTGCCAGTAGAAGAAGCATGTGAGCTAACTGACTAATTTACTGAACTCATTACCAGAGCAGTGAGCACTGGTAACGTAGGCACAGTGGTTACCTTCAGAAAAGGCAGTGGGCTTCATTTTCACTAGTTTTTGCCAATTACACAAGGAGTTGCAGCTATTCCTTTCCAGTCTCTTTGTTTTACTTAATTACACACACACACACACACACACACACACACACACACGAGTTATCTTTTTGTTCTTTTTTAAGTATAGTCTGCCCAATCATAAGAGCAGGAAGTTACCTCTGTCTGAAGAACAAGTCCAACCCCTTGATTCTATTCATGAAGAAACCAAGGCTGCTTGGTTAATTGACTTGCCCAGGGCCATATAGCCAGTGGTGTAGGACTAGACCTCAGGTCTTCCTGATTCCAAGTCCACAATGACACCTTACTGCCTCAAATCAGATGACAATGTTTTGCAACTCACATGTTTTGGGGATTTTTCCTTCTCTGGTATGTACAAACATACTTCTTGGGCAAAGGTGAAGAAAAAAGCAAAGACTCTTACAGAATGGAAGGTAGCAGGAAAAGATGGAGAGAGTTTTGCCCTGCTATTTGAGCGAGCAGACAGTAGAGGCTATAGAACATCATTTAACCTCTATGTGTCACTATTACCCAGTCTTCGAGGTATAAACATTCCTGAGTATTGACCTGCCTCCAGAAATTGTTACATGTGTATGATCTGGAAACTGATTACATAAAACCATGATATCACAATGAAAGGACTTATTAAGGCTTTTATTCTCACATTGGAAGTGTAATGGAGCATAGCTATGACATCATTAGGAAAGTGACTTGTGGATAGATGAAATCAATCTTGTGGTCTCTTGAGAGCATTTCTACAGTGGCCAATTCCTGAGTCAAACCCTGTTCAGTGTATGCCCTTAGTGCAGTTTCCATAGTAAAATAGAGAACAAAAAACAACTGAATAATCCACAGTCTTTCTATTTTGTAACTCAAGCAAAGTTTGTAAAAACAAATTCTTATATGTGAATACCAAATATAATCAAAGAGAAATAGATGCAGGTTATGGGGGCCTGGGACTAGCTGCTAAGGATTTGGAAGGCATTGGCTGCTTTGCACATAGACCATGGTGATTCTATGGCAAGCAATATATGACCTTGTTGTGATCTGAGATTTGCTATTGACTTCATAGATACTGTGTTTATAATTATTAATGAATGATAAGTGTCTTAATCTCATTAATCTACATATCTATTGTAGAGATTCTGAAATGAAAATGGCTTTATTCCCTCCACTCTCTTGTGTTCTCTGTGTCTCTGTTTTTCTCTTTTCTCTTCTCTTCTTTCTCTCTCCTTGTTTTACTATTTTTCCCTCTCCTTTCTTCATTCTCCTCTCTTTTTTCTCATTCTCTCTCTCATTTTCTCATGTTTTCTCTCTGTCTCTCTGTGTCTCTGTGTCTCTGTGTCTGTCTCTCTGTGTCTGTCTCTGTCTCTCTTTTTCTTTCTCTCTCTCTCTCTCTCTCTCTCTCTCTCTCTCTCTCTCTCTTCTCAGCAGCCTCCAAATATGCCACGTTCCTCATCTGAATTCTTTTATCCTAAAAGTCTGATTCGTCGAACACGACGCTCTCCACAGGTTTGCGACTGTGTTTGGACTGAGCCATGATGTAGCTTTCCTAAGCAGCAAGCTTACATAACTTAGTGCCGCTATTCCCATACAGCCTGCCCACTTTGCTTGGGGAAGGAGACGCTCACTTACTCACGCAATTAAAAAATACCCTTTTCATTTTCTAACGTTATCTGTTTTCTATCCAATGGGACATTTAGTGGATTTGTTGCTCTTGTTTTGCCTTTTTGGGTTTTTGAACAGTGGTCAGTCGTTTTTGTTTGTTAATCCTAACAGCTAAGAAGCACACCCTAATTTTTTCATTTAGGACCCACCAGTTGCGTAGCCTGAGTATGACCAAATGTTTGTCATTTTTGAAAGAAGTCTTATAAATGTGTTCTTTCATGCCCAGCACACCACAGTATGCAAGGAAGAATAACAAAGTGAGCTGGGAGTAGTCCTTGTAGTTATAAAGAATTATCTTCCAATCTCACTTCTGAGAGTCAATCAGCTGGCATTTAATAAGTATCTACTATGTGCCAGTCACTGTACTAAGTCCTGGACATACAAAGAAAGGCAGAAGACAATTCCTGTTCTCAAGCTCAGTCTAATAAGGCAGAGAATGTACAAACAGCTATATATAAACGAGATGTCAAAAGGATACGTTATAGATAATCTCTGAGGGATGGCAGAAGTTGAGACTTGAAGGCAATCAACAGATGGATTTGGGTAGTTTTAAGTATGAGGCACAGTCAATAAAAGCACTCAGAGTTGGGAAATACAATTTTGCATTCAAGGAAGCCAATGTCACTAGATCACAGAGTATGTGGAGAGGTGTGAGATGTAAGAAGACTAGAAAGGTGGGAATAGACCACATTATAGAGTTTTGAAAGTCCAAAAGTAGATTTTACATTTGATCCTGGAGGCAAGAGAGAACCCCTGGAGTTGAGTGAATGGGAGGTGACCTGGCCACACTTTAACTTTAGGAGGATCAATTTGACAGCTGAGTAAAGGATGGACTGGAGTAGGGAAAGACTTGAGGCCAGGGGACCAACTAGTGGGCCATTGCACTAGTCCAGATATAAGACAATGAGGACTTAAAACAGAATGTTGGTGGTGTCAGAGGAGACAAGTAGACATATATGAGAAATGTTTTGAAGGAACAACAATAGAACTTTGGAACTGCTTGGATATATGGAGGGAGGTAAAAGAGTAAGGAAACAAAGATGGCACCAGGCTTATAGCCTGGATGACTGGCAGCATAGTTGTAACCCTCCTTGAGTGTAATAGGGAAGTTAGGAAGAGGGAAAGACTTTAGACAAAAGATAATGACTTCAGTTTTGACCATGTTAAGATTTCTACAAGGTATCCATTTGAGATATCCTAAAGACAGTTAGAGATGTGAGACTAGAGTTCAGGAGAGAGGTTAGGGCTGGGCAAATAAATCTGAGAATCATTTGCATAGAAATGATAGTTAAATCCAGGGGAGCTGATGAGATCACTAAGTAAAATAACATTGAGGGAGAAGAGAAGAGGATTCAGGACAGAATTGTAAGGGGATATCCACAGTTAACAGGTATGATCCGGATGAAGATCCAGCAAAGGAATTGGACTGTCCCATAATCTCTCTGAGCCTCAATTTCCTCATCTGTAAAATGGAGATAATGATACCTTGAAGGGTCATAGCAAATCTCCAATAAAGTAATGAACATAAAACACTTTGGAATTTTTAAGGAATTATATGAATGCCATTTTAATATGATGAGTAATGATGACAGTGATTAGCCCTTTGAAATGTGAACTTCCAAACGTCTACTTGTTCTGGAGCAACACCTTTTTTAAGGAATATTTTTAAGGAACTTTCTTCAGATGTCTTACACGTATACAAACTGAAGCTTGTACTCTACAAAGAGTAACTTTGTAGAATTTCATCTCTCTTCTCCAAGTGAATCTCAGACAAGAACTCTAATGACAATATATTTGTGCTACCCAGCATTTTGAGATCTCCCCTGTTACCCTGGGTCATTTGTCTACTCTTCTTGTCCATATACAAGAAAATAATAGTTAAATTAATGTTTAGAGCATGCTTTTTTAAAAGTGATTACATATACTATCTCATGTGAACCTCACAATAACCTTGTATAGTAGTTGCTGCCATTATTCTCATTTTATAGATGAAGAAACTATGGTGGAAGAAGGTTAAGTGACTTGTCCAATGTCACATAGCTGGTATGACTAAGAAAAGATTTCAATTCAGATTTTCCTGACTCTGAATCAAGCATTCTGTCCACTATACCACCTAACATTTAGAACCATAATAAGGTCAGGAAGTCTTGATTTTACTTAACCATTCTGGAATTCCTTTTTACTTCTCTATGGCCATTTCAGATGGTGCCCAATTTACATCTAATTCATTTATCAGTGCCTTCTTGTTTTGACTTAGAATATATTTGATGTTTGAAAATTAATATCAGATCATTCTTAAATCACTATATACAAGAATCTTTGAACTAGAATGTACCTAGGCATTATCTAGGCCAGTTCTCACATTTTAAAAATGAGGAAATTGGGGCCCAGAGCAGTTGTGACTTGCTCAAGAGAATACACCTAGTATGGCCAAGCCAGAACCAAAAGTTAGACCCATGTAGTAGTCTTTCCACTATACAATAACACTTATAAACGCACTGATTTGGAAATCTATTCTTAACTTAGGGGTAGGTGCTCAATGTAGGTTAGGAGAAGGAGACAACAGAGAAAGAGGGAACAGGAAAAGGACAATCCTGTAAAGTAGTTCTTTGCTCATAGGTATTAAGACTTAGGACACTAAAAATTTCAGGAAGTTTGGAAACTGAAAACAAAATAGACTCTGTTGCCTACACCCCCGAACCCCAACAAAAAGCCTCATTATCTTTGTACTTCGTTCCATTAAAAATCATAGAAGTTTATTTTGATCACTCTCTTTGATGACATTAACACAACAAAGGATTAATGACAATTATAAGCCCTCAAAGAGTTAGTAATTGTGACTAATCTGTCATTCATTTATAGTGAAGTTGCTCTGGCCTGATAGTAATATTCATAGAATTTTAGTGCTTTGAAGGGACCTTAGTTCTTGTCGGAAATGTGTGAACTTAAAGGTATTAGCTACTATGACTGAAACCATATGATTCAGCCATCCATGCCCCAGCAACATTTAGTAACCAGTTTTTGCTGTAAAGCCCAGTACCCATAGTTAATTTTAGTTAGTATGGAGAATTCAGTATATTTTCAGATTTCTAGAATTTTTCTTTGGATAGCCAACAGACATCAATTAGACTCACAGAATTTTAGAGGTGGGAGGAACCTAATTGACCTTCTAATTCAATCTATAACAAAAAATTTTTATTCCCTCTACAATATACTTGGCAAATAATCAACAAGTCTTTAAGACCTCTCATGAGGGAAATCTTCTTTATACTTTGGGATAACTTTAATTATTGGGACAGTTTTCCTTTTATCAAGCCTAATTTCACCTTTTTAAAATTTCCACCCACAGATTCTAGCCCTGCCTTTTATTCCCATTCCATATGCCAGGCCATTACATATTTGAAGATGTTTATCATGTACTTCCCAAGTCGGGCTTCTTGAGGCTGATTATCTCAGTTTCCTCCAACTACTCCTCATATGGCATTAGGTCAATATTGCCTCCTCTTGATGCATTCTGTCCATCTTATAACTGACCTTCCTTGTAGCACCTGAACTGAATACATTCTAAGTGTGTTATGACGAGGTTAGAGTGGCGTGAAAGGACTATCACTTCTTTTTTTCTCAGAAGTTAGATCTTTCTTAATTTAGCCTGAGGTTGCATGTGCCTTTTTTAGCTACTTATCATGTCAAACTGATTTTGATCATATTGAGTTTGCATTCCACTAAGACCCTTGGATCTGTTTTAGATGAATTGCTCCAGAAATGCTTGAAAATTGACAAAATTTCCCCAACTTTTAGAGTGCCTTAAACTGCAAAAAAATAGCATCAGCCAGAGCTCAGTGGACCAAGTGTTTTTTTTTCATTTGCAAAAATAATATTTTTTAGAGAAAGGATATGATGTATAAAAGGACATGATGTTTCTGGGATCAAATTTGCATTACTAAAAGAAAGAAGTTGGGTGGCTTCTATATTGGGTCTTGGAGACTAAAGAGGAAGAATAAAGACTACTCTAGAAATTGCATGTTTTCTTTCAAACTAATGTAGACCTGCCAGGTGTGGTTGCTGATTTCTAATGCACCAATTAAGTATTCTGTGTCTACTCGTGGAGAAAAGATCATTGGAGTCTTTATGTCTGGACCAAGAAAAATTAATGTTGCTGCTTATGTATCATTTTATTATTAGCACTGTGATAGCATTTGCTTTATTCATAATTTTGATTTCGTTCATAGTATATTATCTCTTTCTTACATGTTTACCTTCCATCAGAGACAATCAGGCCTTATAAAAACTGAATTTTCATTCCCGCTGTGTATTATGTGCATAACTGAATCAGATGTACACTTAGTATACACATACATGTACATGCACATAGATAGGCCCAAGTGCATATCAGTATCAAAAACCAGCAAAAGCTCAAAATAATCTCTTCCCTTCCCTATACTTTACTTTATCAATGTTATAGTTAAGTGATTATACTAAGGATAAAAAAAAATATTATTCCTTCTTCTACAGCTATTGCCACCACCCTGTCTAGTGAACTTCAACAAAAACCAAAGGCAGGTACTGTCAGCATCAACAGTGTGTGTTATAAGGTGATAATGACCTTATAACAGTAATTATACTTGTAATAGTTCATCAGATCAAGATGATCTGATTCTTCAGTTTCCTGTAGTTTTCATCTCTTTTAGAGCATGGCTTTTAATACCTGCGGTATAGACAAAGTAGCCTTTGCATTGCTGCTCCTGGGGCCCGGGGTTGAGAGTGAACACAGTGATTCTCCATGTCATGAGACAGCAGCACACAAATGAAGGGAAATAAAAGATGTCATTTCTCCAGGTATTCACCAGTCAAATCTTTGTTGTTGATAACAGGCAGTAATCAAAGGGTGATGATGAGTTAGAATGAGGATATAAAAGGGTCATTAAAGTAAAATATTCATTCAGCAGGCCGGCCTTCAGAATTACAGGCAAAAAGCAGGCAAAGGAAGAACTGGAGAAAAACAAATTGGATACAGTGCAGCTGATTAGAGGGCTTTTAAAAGCATTTCATCAACATGTATGGCTTTTCCAGAATTTCATCGACCAACACTGGTTGGAGTCATTTTTTTTTCCTGTTGTAGTAAAGTGCCAGTCTTTCAATGAGTCCTCCATCACTTAATCATGTTTCTCTTAGAGCTGTATTTAGAAAGAAGAGAGTAGATAATAGTCTTGGGGATAACAAGGAGTTTTGTGAAAAAAAGCAGGCAGAGGATAAAGTAAAGAAATTCATGGAACTTTACATTATAAAGGGAAAAATGTTACATTATGCCAGTATCTAACTGGAATGAAATCAAAAGGTAGGTCTCCTTTCTAGTCCCCTTCTTTAAGCTGTTAAAACAATGATTGGATCAATTGTTAAATGCTTTCACAGATGAGGGCAAATCTTTAATGCTTGTGATCTCTAGGAGATAAAGCTTTTGAAAAATGGTAGGGGGGGGAGAAGAAAAATGGAAGAAGGGACTGAAAATATCCCAACAGACCTTCTAAAATTTTCTTTTTCTCAGTCATGTTGGAAGAGGTGATTGAAGAATAAAATAAATATATATCTGTTCCATTATCAAAAATTGTTTAGCAATAAGCAATCATGACTAAATTGCTCAGTGAACCTCTTGCTCTGTAACTTTCTCTGTGGAACAGGTGTTATATCTTTAGGACTAAAGAAGGGGAAAATATCTTTACTGGTAACATGGTTACAAATTTGTCACCAAGAGCTATAGATAAAAGGAATTCTGATCTGTTGGGCTTTTGGCGTAAGTTCGTATTTAATAGAGCACTACCGCCAAGATCTTATATTCTAGAATAAGAAAGAATGGTTAGTATTTTCAGTAAATGTAAGATTGATTTAAGGAAGAAGAGTGAGACCTTTAGACTTATACTTTTATATCACCTGTATACCAGGATGCAGAAAGAGAAAAGGCATAGACAAATAATAAATGGATCATATAAGAAGCGAAGAAGATAAATAAAGTAGTAATTTCCATGACTTAATGAATGACATTTTGGGCAGGACTATAAACTTTTAGGTGATTGACTCTATATGCCTTTTGTAGGGGCAGCCAGGTGGCACAGTGAATAGAGCACTAGCCCTGGAGTCAGGAGTGCCTGAGTTCAAATCTGGCTTCAGACACTTGACACTTAACTACCTGTGTGGCCTTGGGCAAGTCACTTAACCCCAATTGCCTTGCTTTCCAAAAAAAAAAAAAGATTAATTACATATGCCTTTTGTATAGTTGGACCTTGTCCATCATTGGCCTTTAATGAATAAAAAAAAATCAAGCAAATAAAACTGGAGAAAAGGGGTGGAAATTAACAGTGATCAGGAAAAGGAATATAAGTTTGCCTTTCAGAAATCTAAAAGTTATCAAATTAGCACTCCAGACGAGGTGGGTAATCTTAGAGGAAGGCAAGGTTAAAATGCATGCAAAAAGCAAGCTGAACAGGAACACTTTGGAAGCCAATAGTAGCAGATAGTGAAAAGAGGCAGAAATTAATGAATGTGTAAGTAAACCTTAAACATGGTTCAAGAGAAGGCATATTTTGAATTGTTCTGACATATAAGAGGCCTAGAGAAAAGACATTATAATCAAGCACAGAGAAGAGATTTAATGATAATGCTACAGTACTGGGAAGAGAGTTTTCCAGTAACTATTAGAATGAGTACAAGTATATATAGCTGTTCTAGAACAAAGGACACACATTTGAAAGTGTTATAGGACTTCAGCACCTTGTAGATGAATTACTTAACATGTCTGAATTTGGATGAGAGGGCATAAAGCTGCAATTCTTATTGGGTAAATCTAGGGGAAGCCTGCTTTATCTAACATCTAAAGTAAAAAGACTGTTCATTGGGACTGATGAGATGCAGAGGCAGGGGAATAATTCTTCATTTTAAGTTGGACTTGAAAGAAATGCCTAAATAGGTAGGAAATGTATTGTAATGTAAAGTTTTTAAGGAACATTTGGACAGACTTTAATTGACATTTACCCCATATTACTGGAGAAGCCAGGACAGGTTAAAGTGAGATGTCTGAGCCCAGAGAAGAAACTTTCAAAGATGAATTTTTTTAGTAAGGCTATGAAGTCCAGATAAAGTAGAAGTAAATTAGATCATAGATATTCTTAAAGAAGAAATAACTGGGACATTTTCAAGTACTTTTTGCTCCCCTAAAGGTGAATTTTAAGCGATATTGAAAAATTCAAGACAGGCCATTGTAAGGAATTTGGCAGCGGCTCTTCTCATCTGATTCTGAAGTATCTAATTGCAGAGTTCAAGATATCAGGGTTTGAAAATGCAGAGAAAAGTTGGAGTATCAATAGCCCAAAACAGAAGAGGAAATTCAGATTTTAAGAACTGTGTGGAACTTGAACTGAACAGTTTGTAAAGACTTTAGTCATGGATACAATGGCAAGTTTATAAAACTAATAGCACAAATTATTAAAATAAATGCTTGGAAGGAATTTATGAAATTCTAGGGACTCACCATTCAAGGGAGGGAGCAAAGGGAAGATAAATTGTACAGAAACAGCTTAGTTTAGCCAAGTGACCTTTCCCTTCTTTGCACTTAATTTCCAAATCAGAGTACTTAGTGTCCCTTTTTCTAAAGTCTCTGATATTGCCATCCTGACAGCAAATACAGAACATCACAGACTAGTTTGCCTCAAAACCTACCCTTAGTGAATTATTTCCCCCAAAAGAGAGGAAAACATCCCTGTTTGCAAGAAATAACAAAGATGAATAACTTGAGAGAGGCCCCAAAGCTTCAATTTTTATTTTGGCCACTTATATAACATTCTTTATGGATGTTAATGAAAACAGGCAGTTGCCACGGCAACTGCAGTAACTCCAGACATCTGATTCTACTGAAATATACCCCGGTCTTCACCACACCCTTGCAGAGTACATAAGATCATAGCTGTTTCAGAGTTTGTGGCAGTAAAAATTATTCCCATGAGTGGACATTGTTTTTTGTTGCTGTTGTTTAGGGATTTCAATTTTTTTAAAACACCCTTATCTGGAAAATTTGTTACCCCATCTATTATGTAAATGGCCTCCCTAGTTTTGCCATGTGTTCTGGGAACCTGAAGAAAATGCCAACCCATTATGCCCATTTTTTATAGCTTCTTGATATTGAAACTGAGCCGTATCCAAGCAACAAATATTTATTGAATGCCTGCTATGTACAAAAAACCCAAACCAAAACAAAAAAATGTGCTAGGCACAAACTTTAGAAATAATATAATCCTTGTCTTCATAGAGCTTACTATCTGTCAGGGGGTTAATATTACAAATGTACTCAACTGTAATACAATGACATTATCTCAGTGTACTAAAGAATTTCAGAACAAAATATTATGTGAGGCCCAAGGAGGAAGATGGTTGCTGACGTGGGGGATTGGTGAAGGCTTTATGAAAGGGGTGATATTTGAAGTGGGTATTAAAGGAAGAATAGGAAGTCAGCAGAAGAAAAAAGAGAGGACACAGCTCAAGCAAAATCACAAAGCTAAGATAACATAGGGCATGTGTATGTAGAGCAGAAACTAGTCTGGTTTGGTCACAGCCCACAGAGAGTAAGTAGCAGGGACAGATATGAATTACCCAATATTAGGTTGGGCCTTGAATGTCTACCAGAGGAATTTAATTTTATTCTTTAGATAATAAGAAGCCACCAGTCTTTTGAGCAGAAATTTTTCTGCCACAAGTATGAATGACATATTTTGTTGCTCTTATTCAGTCAGTTCAGTCACATGCAACTCTATGTGACCCTCCTTGGGGTTCTCTTGGCAAAGATACTGGAGTGGTTTACCATTTCCTTCCTCAGTTCATTTTATAGATAAGGAAGTGAGGCAAACAGGGATAAGTGACTTGCCCAGGGTCACACGGCTGGTAAGCGTCTGAATCTAGATTTGAACTCACAAAGATGAGATTCCCTGACTTGAGGCCCAGCACTGTATCCACTACCCCAACGACACATAGAATGGAAGTTAAAAATCCTGCTAGAAGGCTGTTACAACAGTCCAGGCAGGCAGTGATGAAAGCCTATGGTAGATTCATGGTAGCGTAGCTGAAGAGGAACTGAGGGTTGAAGAAAGGTATACAGAATTGACAGAAATTGGTGAGGTAGAAAGAGTACTGGGTTTGAAATCAGGATCTGGCTTTCATTCCCAGTACTACCACTAACTGTATGACTTTGAACAGGTCACTTCACCTCAGTTTTGTCATCTTGAGAGGACTAGATTAAATGACCTCTAAGGTTGCTTTTGGCTATAAATCAGTGATTCTGTATTCAATTTGAAAGATCAGAAACTTTCTTAGAAGGGTCAGGTAAGAATCCAAAACATGGGAGCTAAGATAAGCAATGGACCCAGTAAGCAGAAGGAGTAAAGTAAGGTTGAAGGATAGGTTCAGAGGAAAGAATAATAAGCTCTGTTTGGTGCAAGTTAAATATGAGGTGCAAGTGGAGCATTTGGATGGAGTATATATGACTGAGTATATCAGTATATATGACTGAGGTGGGTTGAAGGAGGTCATTGGAGTTGAAGAGGCTAAGAAGTTAAATACTTAGAGGGTCATCAATGCAAATATTGAAGTTCCTAAGGGTAATAGCAGAAGATAAGTTGGAGAGGAAAACTGAGTCAGATATTAATGCCGTTAAGATTTTTGGGAAATGACCTAGAAGTCATTTGTGATCACTAAAACCACAAGAATTACCAGTGGTAAGTAGTTAGCCTTCATGATTTGGTGAGTCTTGGGTATGGGGATGGTCCAGTGTCTCAGGACCACTCCTGTCCAGAGTTCTGTTTTTATTTCAGTAATGCAGCTGCATTTTGATATTAATCCTGAAATATCATTAATCCATTGAATAGAAACCATGTCAAATTGGACTCAGGACAGAATCTAATGTAGCAAGCAGTCAAGAGAATGACAGTACCTCAATATTATTCAAAATTGAAAATATTGAAGTACGCCTATCTATTATAGATGTGAATCACTGTATGAGCCCTGCCACTTAAAAACTGCATGTTTAGAAAACTGCATGTAAATCATCAGACTTGAATATTATAAACACTAATGACTCAGAGGGCAACTTTGTACTGTAATTCTTCTGAGCTATGTACCCTTACGCCATCACTGAACACTGGAATAGCTCTGGAATGCTGTTTCCCTGCATTATCATGTACAAAATGATTTATCTCTAATGAAATCTATGCTTGGAAAAGTGCAATTTTTTTGTCACCAAAGCTATAACCAGTAAGATTTATGTCCAAGGCAAACAAAACAGAATATACTCTTGAATCATCTTCTTTGGGATGGCACAAGACTTCAACAAAAGTGGAGGGAGAAACCAGAAAAGAAGGAACTCCTGGGTTGCAGCCTCCGGGAAGGAGTATCTGCTAGCTACCTATTTTGACTAATGATTCCTGCTACCTGAGTATTAAACTAAGTTGTTTCTGTGCTATTGTAGATCTGCAAGTACTCTCTATGCTATCTAATCTGTGAACTTGAACTTGTTTGTATATATACATATATGTGTATATATGTGTGTGTATCTATTTAATTGTATTTCAGCATAATTGGTTTGCTAATTTTATACCTTTGTACTTTATTTTATGCACTTAAAAACATTCTGGGGAATCCATAGGCCTTATCAGTCTGCAAAAGGGATTCATGATACAAAAAAAAAATTAGAGCCCTAGAACCAAGTGCCATTCACCCTGCCTTGGTTGTAGCTCTGACCTTCACCCTCCGGAGAATTTTCACCTTGGGGGTAGGAATGATCACAATCTGTGATTCTTCAGTGGTATTTGTGACTCATACCTGAAACTTCAAACTGATGATCCAAGTAAAACTCATGTATGTTCTTCAGACCTGGCTGCTCAAGCTTGCAAAGTATAAAATGCAAGTAGGAACATTACTAAAGATGAAGAAGTTAAATTTCTAAATTAGAATTTTCCATCAAAAATCAACAGGAAGATAAAATAGTACACTAGGCTCTCTGTTTTGTTTGGAAAGTTCTCATCTCAGAGCATTTGGTCACATTCCTCATACTTTCTAGATATTGCCACTGTTCTCACGGTTCTTTGGGTGCTATCACCCTTTTTTACCCAACATCAGAAGCCTGTGTACTTGCATATCAGTATTTACACAGGCTTAGTTCAACTCCATACAATGGATGTGGATTGAGCTCAACATGTAGTATTTGACCCAAGGTGGGGGGAAGTAATAATGTTTCTAAGATCTTCAAACATTTTATAAGCATTTAAGTGCACTTTTACAGGTTTCTTATATTTTTTTCATTTATTTCTTGTAAGTTGTGCTTCATTTACCCATAAAAATGAAAAAGACATTTTCTTAAGGATTATAGCTTCCAGAACCTCAGTATCATTGACAACCTTGATCCTGAAATATCAACCTTATATCTCACATGGCAATTCTTGTTTTACAGCCAACCAGGACGTCCTCTGAAAGTATTTATTCCAGACCAGGGTCAAGCATCCCTGGATCTCCAGGTCATACCATCTATGTAAGTATCACTTTCAATTAATCTTGTAATTACATATAGGGGCCTCTTAATGCCAAAATATTTCATGGATCTCCCTAACATAATAGATAACCTATAAATTGACTGAGAAAATTAATTACAACAAAAAGCTGCTGTGAATTCAGTAACAATTTAAAATGAAGTTTCATTTTGTTAGTCACAATAGCATCTATCTACATTTGGAGATTAGCAATATATATACATGCATACATACATACATATGTGACATATATAGATATATACACGCACATGAATAACCAGATGGTATGCTTGCTTATTTGTTGTATTGAATTATTTAATGAAAAGGACAGTATGGTTTCAGAGACCATTTGCAATAACTCTTTCATCTCCCAAAGGTCCACAGGCATGATTTAGTATGCAGTTTACTTATTAGTAGAGAATTGTTTAAAAGTAGCTATAGTATAATTAGTTGAAAACAGGTCATCCAAAAACCATTTCCACTTAATGTTATAAAATGCAATTGCATGATTTTCTCACAGTGCATCTTGATAATTATTATTTGAGTTAATATTAAAATTAATTTTCATTTTCTGACCACACATCAGCTAGACAGAGGAGAGATAACCCAGTGACATTTTAGAGATCATGGAATGTTAGACTATAAATTTCTTGCAGATAATTTACAAGAGCATAATTGAGAGTTGATTGTATATTTATAGCCATCACTGAGTATTCTCAAATTCTGCCATTAAAGATTATGAGTTTGAGAAAGATAATTAAATATTTAGTTACTTAAAGATGCAGCCCTTGTTCTTCACCATCTGGGAAGACTGTTTACCCATCTGTTTCCAGTTAATTTGCTCTCCGTAATAAATTTAGAAAGATATCTTAAAGGGTTTGGGGTTTTTTTTGGCCTACTTATTGATGAATTCTCTAGAGGCTTTTTCATAAACTCCCAAATTTTTTTAATTGACTAATTTGCTAGTAAAGAGGCAGTGTTCCTGAGGATATAATTGTACTAGTTACTATATCTACTTTCCAAGGCAAACCTAGATGATATTGGCAATAAAGAATTCCTATCAGATATGAGCATTTGTGCTAATTTTTCCTTTTCTTTTCTGTCAGGCAAAAGTTGACAATGAGATTCTAGATTACAAGGATTTAGCAGCCATTCCCAAGGTCAAGGCAATTTATGATATTGAACGTCCGGATCTTATTACCTATGAGCCATTCTACTCTTCAGGCTATGAGGACAAACAGGAGAGACAGAGCCTTGGAGAGGTAATGAATTTCCAAAGTAGCTGGCTATTCAATCATATTTGTACAAAAATCTCCTTTCCTTCTCTTAGGTTTTATCACTGTTTGCAAGAATTGCTATTTGGAGTCACCCTTTCAGTTAAAAGATATCTATTGTATGTTCGCTTTTCTCTTCTCTGTCACTGCCACCGCTCATGGTCACCCCATCACTAACACCTGGACTATTACAATAGGCTAATAGGCTACTGTGGTTCTACCTTCTTTGAGTCTTTCTCCACTTAGCCTTCACATTGGCCTTTCTAAAGCACAAGTCTGACCATTCAGTCCCACTCTTCTGTAAACTCCAGTGACTCCCTGTCACCTCTAGGCTCTAATATAAAGTCCTCTTTGGGGCATTCAAAGTACTTTATAACCTAGTAGTCTCTTCCTACCTATCCAGTTTTCTAAGTATTCTGGGATAGTGACCCTGGGCTTCTTGCTCTTCCTCCAGCAAAACATTCCTTCTCCCGACTCCATTCATTTTCACTGGCTCTCTTCTATGCCTGATATTCTCCATGTCCTGGCTTCCCTCAAGTGTCATCTAAAATTTAACCTTCTGCAAGAATGCTTTTCCAATCCTCCTTAGTCTTACTACCTTCACCCTGAAATTACCTCCAACTACACACACACACACACACACACACACACACACACACACACACGTACACATAAACACATATGTGTAAATATACAATATACATTTATATGCTGATATTTATATTGTTTATGTTTGTGTTTGCACATGCATACATGCGTGTGTGCATAGTTATTTGCATGTTACCTTCCCCAATAGACGGTAAGCATCCTGAGAACAGAGACTTTTTTTTCCCCCATTTCTTTGTATCCCCAGCACTTAGTACTGTACCTGGTTGGTATATGTAAAGCACTTAATAAATTATTGTTCACTAATTAACTCAGCTCTATCAGGGATACAAAGATTCAGAATAAGAATAATAAAACTTGAAATTAAAAAAAACTTTTCTTTTTCTTTTTTTTTGCAGGGCAGTTGGGGTTAAGTGACTTGCCCAAGGTCACACAGCTAGTTTTTTTGTGTTAAGTGTCTGAGGCCGGATTTGAACTCAGGTCCTCCTGACTCCAGGGCCAGTGCTCTATTCACTGCGCCACCTAGCTGCCCCCCCAAAAAAAAAACTTTTCAAAAGACACAAAAGAAAACAAAAACAAGTTCAAAAGGAAGCACAGCCAAGCAGAGCAGTTTTGAATACATACATACAGGCGTACATATGTGTGTGCAAACTGTAAACTAGAGATTCACAGTGTCATAGAGAACCTTTTTGTGTGTGTTCTACTGTATGTGTTTCGTTGGATTTTGTTCTGTTTTGCTGTTTAAGTTCAGCATAAAAAAAATTTCAGATGGAAAAGGCATGATCGTATTCCTCAACCTGCTTACAGGCTAGCTGTAACAATACGGCAAACACATATTAACACAAATAGTACAAACAGAACTGAGTGAATCTGTGACACAGGCTACAGCCTCAAGGAGAGAAGCCTGTGCATTTTAAAGTAGTTAGGAAGGCTTCCCAGAGAAGGATCTTGAACTGGGTCGTGAACACTGTACAGTTTGAACAAGAAGAGAAAAGAAAAGACTTTCCAGACAGGGCTAAGGAGTCGGAAATGATGTAGCACTGTGTGTTCTTGAGATAGTGAAGAGACCAGGTTGGTGTTATTGATACTTAGATTTTCCTACAGGCAAAACTTCCTGTATCCTTATTGCCACTGAGAGACTCAGAGTTATTACCAAGATAAGGCAAATACTTTCTGATGCTTTCACCCCAGAAGAAAATAGCCTTTGGGTCAAGGACTTTAGAGTCTTTCAACCTGGCCCCATAGCCCAGGGTTAGGGGTTTCTCCTGTTGTGCTCCTCACTTCAGACCAAAGATGGATAAGACCTAAGCCCCTAACACAATAGAAAGAAGCTTTAATAAGTCAAAAGCACAAATCAATCCATCAGACAATAAAAATAAACATTTATTCATGAGAAACAATACAGGTTACTTTTTAGATGGTTTAATTCTAGTTTCCAGTGGATTGATTCTCAGACTGATTTTTTTTTCTTTTCCTTTTTGTCACAAAAAAATCTTCCCCTTCCATGTCTTATCCCCCAAAGTATCTCAGAACTGGAACTTTCCATTGCTTGGAAAATACCGGTTTTCATGTAGTACCACCTAGTGGTCAAGCAGAACCTGTTTCTTCAAGGCAAAAGAAATCTCACAAGAGATGCTGATTCGTGGCTTCTTCAGAGTTGCTCAAAGCAAGTATCTAAATTCTGCACATTCCCTCAGATATCCACCTTCTTGGCCATGCCAGTAATTAGTGTAAGTGCCCAGTGGGCAAGATTCAGTTCCCCAGCTGACTCTGGACTTTTCATGGAAACAAGAGATAGAGAGAGAAAGGTCAACATGCATTGTCCCTAGGCAGAGATCTCTTTGGGTCTTTAGCTCCTCCCAGAGTTACCTTTTGAGCAGTATTGATACTGCTGTTAGTGGGAAACAAATGCAGCCCAAGAAGCAGTCTTCAGTATAGACTTTGTACAAAGGTCGTCAACCTGAACAAAACTGTCTTCATATATGCTCCATGGAAATGAATGTTGGTAACCAACATATTGTAATTTCTAGCCATTGCTGTACAAATGGATGATGATAATATGAGCAGAATCCTTCTTAATACTAGAGGAAAGTCAGGCAGGCAGTGCGCATGCATTTATTAAGTGTTTATTACATGCCAGTGTGAACAACTCTAGTGTCCAACAGAAGTGTGATGTTATCCTTCATTAGGTTCTTGGTATCTCTTACCTGTATTACTTTATTAGGCTACCAGTGGGTCTTCTTGCATCCTGTCTTTTGTCTCACAGTTCCGTCCTGTAAAAGTTGCCAAAGTAATCTTCCTAAAATGTAGGTCATCCCACCAAAAAACAACTCTCAGCGATTTCTCATTACCTCCTCATTGGGTGGTACAGCACTAGGCTGGAGTCACAGATACCCAAGTTCAAGTCCTGTCTCTGATATTCACAATCTCCCTCACTATTAACCTCAGCCTCAATTTTTTCATTTGTAAGATGGAAAATAATAATAGCACCAACCTCACAGTGTTGTTGTAAAAATCAAATAAGCTAACATATAAATGATGAAAATCTCAATAATTAATATCATCATTATATGGACAAATCAAATCAATAAACACACGTTAAATGCCTGATGTATGCAGGGTTCCCTGTTATGAACTTAAGGGATACAAAGAAAGACATGAACCTTGCCCTCAAAGAGCTTATTATAGTCTAGCCGGTATATCTTGGCATAAACATATGAAAGGGTAAATCATAATAAGCAGAAAACAACAGGAGACACCGTGGATAGAGCTCTGGATCTGGAGTCAAGAAGACCTGAGTTCAAATCCAGCCTCATATACTTTCTAGTTGTGTGATCCTGGCCAAGTCATTTACCTCAGTTTTTTTTTTCATCTATAAGATGGGGGTGATAATGGTACTTATCACCTAGGATCGTTGTGAAAATAAAATGAGATAATATTTCAAAAGTACTTTGCAAACTTTTAATCATTACATGAACACTATAATGATGATAATTATTATTTAATTTTAAATAGTTCTTTCATTATTATTATTATTATTATTTGCCAGATGAAGATGATAGATCACTATGGGCAGGAGTGGTCTGGGAAGACTTTATGGAGTTAAAAGGACCTGGACCAGGTCTTTAAGGATAAGAAGGATTTTGTTAGGCAGAGGGAAGGGAAAGATGGCATTAGTAAAATCATATGAATATCAGACTCTCCCTGGAATTCCTCTAAAATGTGCTTCTTGAACTTTTCCTAAAAATAGTGGAAAGAATGCTAGATGTAGGTAAGTGAGACCTCGGTTCAAATCCCATCTCCAGTACTTAATAACTGTGTAAATACAGAGAGGTCATTTCACTTCTATTAAAATTGGAGTTAAGGAAATAGGATTTGGGCTTAGAAGGGACATCATTACATATTTTCTAATGATCACTTTGAGCAACAGACCTAGGAAGGTAGAGATTATTTATTAATGGTTTAATTCTTCTGGAAGAGGAAAAACTTATGCCAAGAAAAAGTTATGATGTGTCCTTCTTTCCCATTTTTACAGTCTCCGAGGACTCTGTCTCCCACGCCATCTGCAGAAGTAAGTGTTCTGTGGGGAAACTGGGCTTAACTTGGTCAATAAAAATAGTTGGGATTTTTCAGGGTCACTTGTATTCTTTGGGATTTAAAAAAATGCATAAATTCACAAAAACCTGAAAATTATTTGTAGTAGTTGTGAAAAAAAACTTGGGGAAATGTGTTCATCCAAGTCTTGCCAAAGTCTACAGAATATGGGAACAAATTCAGAAAAATGTTGGCTGGTAACAGAGAGCCACACAATGAATCATAGACAACTCCAGAAAAGTTTTCAAGACATGAAGTCATCTGTCATAATGTGTGATGTGCCTGCCTCTGGACTCTGAGGTATTATCTATATGGCTAACACTGAGGAATCAAGTCATTTAACTTCAGTTTCCTGACATATAAAATGGGAATTATGGCATATTACCTTCATCTCAAGGTTATAATAATGAAAGTGGGAATCTGAGTTATTTTTGTTAGCTCTCATCAGAACTTAATTATACTGACAAAATCATTCAGCAAACATTTATTAAGCACCTACCTACCATGTGCCAGACACTGGTAATACAATAAGAAACAAGAAAAATGAATCAGTCCCTGTCTCAAGAATTTTACAGTCTAATGGGACTATTGAAGATATGTGTGTATCATACTGACTTTAGGGGGCTTTTTGGACATTTTATTTCTAGGGATACCAGGATGTTCGGGATCGAATGATCCATCGATCAACTAGTCAGGGCTCCATTAACTCTCCTGTCTACAGCCGTCATAGTTACACCCCAACAATGTCACGTTCTCCACAGCATTTCCACAGACCTGGTAAGGGCAATGGTTATCTATGATTTATCTCCTTATAGGTATCACGATTTTCACATGATAATTCAGCGGTAGAAAGATGATGAACTATCATTGGCATTGGAAAGATAATGGCCAAATTTTTAACCTTTTTTCCTCCCCCTGACAACTGTCCTGCTGCTGTCTTTCATACTGGTCATTAAATACTGACTTTTTAAAAAGTTGTGTTGGTGATTTCTTATGAATAGCCTATGCAAATGATCAAATGCATTCATCAAGCTATTGCTATTCCATAGCAGGATAATGTAGTTTTATTATCTAGACTTGACTAATGACTTGTTGAAAGAATCAAATGCATAAGTTCTTGGTTATTCATATGGCTATGGAAAGCTTTAGAAGCATTCAGTCTCGCCAAGAGTAGTTAAAAAGATCGTTTCTGTATATAACACTAGAGAACCAGATCAGAATTACACCTGCCTTATGGGTTTCGCTTGACCTTTCTTGTTCTCATTCCATTCATTTCAAGTACAGGATCCTCATTGCTGTCAGGGGTAAGGTGAGGGGTGAAGGGTCGAGGGGTACTTCTGTATGGAAGTGGAGAAGAACGAAGACAGATCAGGAACCTGAATTTTTTTAACATCCCCCATGAAGTAGAATTAGAAAAGAAGATGTGGGCCTGTCTTTTACAGAGAACCTGAGGGTGGTGGTAAAATAAGTTCTTATTCTGTGCATCAATAAAGGCTATTTTAAGCATCTTATCTTGATTTAATAATGGAAAGAAAGTCAACATGTCACTTAAGCGTATTTTAAAATGTACTAGAATTAAAACTGAAAGAAATTAATAAATGTAAAAAGGCTGCAAATTTCTGTTTATTGCCAGCAGATTTTATGCACTGTACACAATTCTCATTTGGTCAAAGTAGTTCCCATTCCAAATCCTCCTTACACAACAGTATGCAAATAAGCGGACAGGTAATGAATACTTGTTAAATTACTGAACTAAAATACATTGGGAGGTTTTGTTTGGTTTTTAAGGCCTTCACTGAATACTCAGGACGCCTGAATATTTTTACTTACCAACTGGAAATATTCCACTTAAAAGCTGATACTTCTGGGTTATAAATAATCCTCTCTGCCATTGCCTCCCCCATCCTTTTACTGTACTCTCTGAGGGAATTATAAACCATAAAGAAAACTGGTCTCTGGCATCAAAGCAGGCATAGATTGTATGCAACAGTTGGTAGAATAAGGTTCTCTGAGTACAGGTTTATCTTTATCTCGTGAGAAAAAAGGTCCAGTAAGAGGTGAGGAAGGGACGGACAGCGAGGGGAAAGGATTGAACAGGGAACTTCTATATTAACTAAAAAAAAAAAATGTATCCTTACTGATCATTCAAAAATATTCATCTGTTGTGATCATTTTTCCTTAAAACAACCTTATGACTTTTTAAGACTCACCTAGCCTTTGAGAGGTATATTTCTCCACTTACGTATACTTCTGCTGCAGTGCAGGTTGGGTCATTTTCTTGGATTTATTCTGCATAATCCAAAATAGGAGTTAGACTCTTATATGGTAGTGACAGTGGACAGTGTTGATGTCCCTAGTGATTTCTGCTCATGCCTCCCAAAGTCACTTTGGCTTTTCTCTGGCTATGTAGATCTGCCCTAAATCTGTTAGGTGTATACATGTTTTGTTTGGTTTTGTTTTTAGTTTTCAGGGTCTACTGATTCTCAGAGAGATTTGGAGGCAGTACCATCTGCTTGTGTTGCCCAACCTTGTCAGCGAACCTACAAGGGGTATTTTCCCCTTCTAAATCAATATCAAAATGGCATTAAGCTATTGGAGAGAAGTTTGCAGCTTTTAAAAAAAATTACTGATATTGGGAAACACTTCCTTTCAAACTTCCTAGAATTGCCATCTTCTTACATGTCTTTCAGTTGGCTTTGTTTTGTCAGGTGCTTATCAAAAACAGCTGCTAATCAATATATTTGGGTATTTGCAATGTGTGCATGTCAACAGCTGGTTGTCTCCCTACCCATGACGTGTTGCTGCTCTTGTTTTGCCAACCGAAGACATTTGTCCTGATAGGTGAATCAATGCCAACCTGTTTTTAAAAAAAACTTTCTACAACTTTGCCTAACCCTTGACCTGGTACATTTTAACCCTTTCTCCTTCCTCCTTTTCAGACTTCTGATTAAAATGCTTTTTTCTTTGGGTGCCTCTCTCCCTGCTTCTGTCTTAATTTTTATTCTTCTTTTTGTTTTCATTTTGTCCCTGACCCATGATTCCTTTCGCTGCTGCAGAGCTGCTCTCTCCTGGTGTGCAACGGTTGTCATACCTGCGCACTAGCAGTCTCAGCTCCACCCACAATGACTCCCGCCCCAACTCCCCATTCCGACACCACTTCATTCCCCATATCAAAGGTAAGGAGTCAGGCCTTTCTAGCTAGCACCCTGCATAGTGGAGATTTATTAGCACTCTTATGAAAGCTAATAAGTTTTATCTCCGAAAGGTAGCCTTGAGCTTTTTTAACCTCTCCGCATGCCTCTGATGTCTCACTACACTTGTGTGTGTGTGTTTAGAACTGGCATAACATCTTCCTTTGGGAGGAATATGTCATTTCTAAGGGCCCTAGATGAAGAAAAAAAAAATATATATATATATATACATATATATTACATATTAGAAACATATAGGCAATCTACTGCTTAGGGTAGAGATTATTTTGGTGATTATGTTTCAAAAGCCACTTAATATGTAATATATAGCTCCTATGCTGGCCAAGTTGGTACACAGTTTTAATAGGTGATGTGTATTTCAGAAAATATTTAAGCAACCAACATGTAGAAAGTACCTCAAAAGTTATGAGTTGGTTAACAGTATTAATTCTTGGCCAACATGAAAAGATCCATGGCAACACCTTAAATATTTTTGTTATCACTTCTCTCTCAAATGCTGTCAGACCTCTGAGTCCATATCTCTAAGCTATCTTCCTTTAATCTGACCTGTCTTCCACTCAGAGAGTGAGAGGTTATATATACATATATCCTGTTTTCTGTTCCCAAGGTAGGCCTATTTTTGGTCCTGCCCCACGTTTCCCTTTGTGATATTTAACTAGTCCTTCCTTGTGATTGTTCTTTCATCTCCTATATCAGGCCTTGACCAATGTTCTTGTTTTCTTCTCCATTGTGGGGAAGCCAAGAATCCTGATGAGGTTTAAAGGGGGTCATCATTTGAAATAGACTTCAGAAGTGGTCCTGGCTTCTACTATCTACTTCATCTGAAACAAGCCAAATGATGGAAGCATCAGTGAGAGAAGGTTCAGGAAGCCTAGGCTGTTGCCATGGATCTTAAGGAATGCTAATAGACTTCAACCATATTCCAAGCACTCAAGTTAGTGACTTATAAATTGGAATCCTACTTGGGGTTGGGAGGGGAGGGGAAAGTGGTTTTAATCAGCACACACTTGGAATCTACCTGAACACTTTTCTTTCATATTAATTTGATTTTTAGTTATTAGATCTCTTAAAAATAAATGTACTTTTCAATGTCAGCATGAAATTAGCCAACAGACTTTGCCATTTCAATATTTTCTATGCACCAAAAACAGCATTACTGTCATACTTTCTGATGGCACAAGGAACCTCTTCAATGGGCACTGTGAGATAATACTTCTAACCAATTTGCCTAACAGTATGGAATTCATCCATCCTTGCCAAGCTATTTTTTTAAAATCAGTATTATTGTCATTGAGTGTTTTTTTTAAATAAAACCGTTTTTAAATTGATGAACTCAGTTATTATCTATAATGGAAAAAGAGTCACATAGTTAAAGAATATCAAGATCTGTCTTCCTGGCTGTCAATATTCAGTCAGTCTAGGATTTCATCAGTGTGGATACTCACAACACTGATGCTTATTATTCCTTCCCTCACACATTTGCAGAACACTTTCTTGAATTGCTAATAGCCAAAAAAAGAAATGTATCATCTGATGACCAACCCTCTGGTGATGAGCCTCTTGGAAGAACTGGTCTTTGGGCAGCAGATACATAGTCTCTCACTGAGCTCATACTCATCTCACACTGGGCCCATACTCAGAGCTTTTCCAATTCCTTAATACTTGGCTAGAGATTGCACTCATCTGACATATCTTTTGAGAAAAGAGTCAGCCCTACCTCAGAATAAAGGAAGATATGGGTAAATAGTCTACTTATCTTTAGAGACCTTAATATAGAAATACTTTCTAATCAACTTCATTTTATAATGCAGAAGAAACCATTACTGATTCATTAAAAGGAAAATTTCTCATTTTATTTGGATAGGTTTTTTAAAAATGTCATATCTAAGACTTTTAAAAATGGAAACTTTTTATAATATATATCATGCCTGAATTCCTACACAAAGTTATGAAATTTTGATCAAACTGTTATGACATAATATGCAATTTCTGATCTTAGACAAAGAATTCATTTATTCAGATCTGTTGTTGCTCAACAGTATGAGAGTATAGATTAGCCAAATGGCAGAGGCACCAATATTTGGTGTGTTTGTTTTTTGCTGACATGAAATCTAAGATGTTTATTAAATAACCTTAAAATGTTCATTTTCTTCTTCCTTTTTTAATGAAAAAGAATGCATTTTTTGATACTGGGATATAGTCAGCATCCTTCCCCAAATATGTTTGATAACATTTTTATTTGCTTCTAGCCTTTCAATAATAAAATCATGATCTCTTCTGAAAAAGGCTAAAAATGTCATATGCTTTTTGCTCCTGTCTGCTGTTTTATCCAGCAATGATAGATTACTTTTATAGTTTTGTTTGGATCTGGATTCTAAATCTTTGAACTCATGATTGGTAGAAACAGTCAAATGAGGACAAACTCAGCAAAGGCATTAGGGCAAGGGTGTTTGGTAACCATATGATGTGAATACCAACTTAAGTTATTCATTATTCATTATTAAGTTGCAACTAAAAAGTTAAATTAAAAATTCCCCTTCTTCATTTCTTATCATTTGGACCTTATTTGTGCCAATTAGTGCATATATAGCTAACCTATATTTTCCAAAGTAAAAAATATAACATCCCCATGATATCCACTGATACTCAAAGTGGAATGTCCTTATTGGCAAGTAAGCTAAATAGTAATATACCTTATGGAAGAGATGACTTTAGAACTCCATTTGCCCTGAACTCTACTACTTAGGTAATACTGGATATTTGAAAGGGTTCGATACTGTTTCTTCTGATGGATCCCAGGATTTTGTGAGTTCTTATGTTTCTTTGCCTTCTGACATCCTATGAACTTCAGATTCTACTGGAAAATGTTCATCTGTTCATACAGAAGAGCTTTTCACATTTGGAAAATATTCCATGACAGGAATATTTGCCCATTTTAAAAACATTTGAGAGATTTTTGAAAGAGACCATGATCTCAAGGGTTTTCTTGTAGTCCTTCATTTAAATATTTGTTTTAAATCCTGGAGACTTTCTCCTTGAATTTGGGGAATTATCTTAGTTTAAAATAGAAGAGATTAGTATTTTAGGAGTGTTCAAGGACAAGCAGTGAAGTCTTAGCTTTTCTACCAAGCTAAAGTAAGATTATCCCTTTGGACACACAAGTTTCATCATCTCTGATGCATGTCTGACATAGGGGTTCCCCAAACTACATTAAGCTCAAGTTGATTGCATGAATAATAAAGCTGAGAGCTCAACATGAGATTCACTGTCTGTTCTTACTCACCTGACCCCTCCCAATTTTTCTCCCCAAATTTCATTTCATTCCTGGGTATGTTTGATTTTTTTTCTCTCCTGACCTTTTCAGCTTCATTCTACATTGGTATGTGCCACTGAAGCCATTCAGTTGTCATGCATGCCCCAGAGGTTTGGAAGGGAACCTGTTTTCACTTTGTTTTGGGTGGTTGTGCACAGTTTGATGGGTTTCTCCTCCTTCCCCTTGACAGTATTGCAACAATCTCTATTTTCCATAGCCTTAAAGCATGTAAGAAGATTGTGGAATGAATCAAATAAAGTTAGGTCTGACAGGGCCACATATTAAGTTTCTTTAGCCTGTCTTGGAATAGTTTTCCTTGTTCTATCACAAATGTGATACTAGAGGGAGTTGGTTGTTTCTTTTTTAGAGATTTAGTCAAGCACCTGGCAATCTTGGAACTCCCTGAAGAAATTTTAGAAGCTCCTACTGCTTTATGAGGCTTAGGAGCATATTAGTAGATTTGAAAATTGCAACTAGGAAATTTGCAGGACGAAGATTTAGAGTCCAAAAATCTGAGCTCCGCCTCAGGCTTCTCTCACCCAGCTGTTCATCACTATGGCAATACAAACAAAATAGGTTATTTTTTTCTGCCACAAAATGAAACAACTGAGGCAGTACTACCAAATAGAGGAAAGAAACAGAGGATAAAACATTTTGAAAATCATTATCAACAGAGAGAGACTTACTGAAGGATGAATAAGATTTATTTCCCAAATCATGGTTTGAATGTCAGATATCCTAAAGCTTAAGAGCTCTAAAAAGCCCTCCTTGGGTTGATCCAGATGAATGACAATGATCCCTTCCAACATTGAAAGAGAAAGAATGAGAGGGTTTTCTCTCCCCTCAACTCTGTAAATTTTAAGGAGCCATTGTTGCATGGTAAAGAGTTAGAAACAGAGAACTGATACAAATTATGTTTATGTACCCTTCTTAACTAGCTCCTGGACTCCATAGGTAGGCCTGATACCAATTTAGGATGAGAAAATTATAAATGTATTTTTTATATATACACATAACTGATTGTTTTCCTTTAAGAAACAAATTAATAGTAGAATAACCCTGAAAAATATTACTATATTTGAATTCATGTTATAATATTTAGATACTGAAACATCTTTGCTCAGGACTAGTGACAGAGCAACTATCAGATATTGTTAGTTAATTATGCCTCACCCTTTGGTGTACTTCAGTTGTTCCTTGGTTGAATTGGGTTGTAAATGTGATCACATTTCTTAAAAGAAAGGGTGTTTACCTTAGAAAGAGGACAGTTGGCTTCATAGAGATTACTTGGAGATTTCATTTACTTTTAGATTCTTAATGTTAGAGGTAAGCTTTTTATACTTATACATTCTTAGCACAGTTACACCATTGTATCAGCCTCTCTATCCCCTTTGATTTGTCCAGTGCTCAGATTTTGCCAGCCTCAACTTTCTCATGCAGCTAAGAATTCAGAAAGAGACCTAGATAATAATACTGGCCTACACTCCCTTTATATAGCACTTTGCAGTTTGCAAAGCGGTTAAGTGCCTTAGTATCTCTTTGGTTCTTCATAGCAGACCTTAATATAGATGCCCTTTATTATCTTCATTTTTACAAAATGAAGAAACCGAGTTTCAGAGAAGTTAAGCTATTTTCCCAGAGTCACATAGCTAGTAAATGCCTGAGACCCACTGTCTTTGCCTCCAAATCCAGTGCTCTCTCCACAATGCTACCCTGCCTTTTGCAGCACTTTAATTAAGTCTTTTTTTCTCTGAGCTTCATTTTTCTTACCTCTCCAAGGTTCTTTCCAGCTCTGTGATTCAATGAATCAAATTTTTCATCTAAAGCATACTTTACTTGATCAATACTTAATTGTCTGATTTCTACTGGTAACCAGGGCCAGCTCAGGGCAAAATGTGAAAGTAGAAAGTGATCTACCAACCACAGCTTCTCAAGTCATGCTCCTACTACCCTTTCTGGGTTCTAGTATTTACTTGCTCTCTCTCTCTCTCTCTCTCTCTCTCTCTCTCTCTCTCTCTCTCTCTCTCTCTTTCTCTCTCTCTCTCTCTCTCTCTCTCTCTCTGTCCGTCCTCTTCCCCGTAAAAATGCCATCTTTCAAGAAGCTTATGACATCAATAATTATTGTTGATATAAATTAATATATGCCTCTAAATAGTGCCATGAAAAGTTTTCTAAAATGAATCTCTGTTAACAGAGTAGAGGCAAACATGTGAAAGAACAGTTTTGGGGAGAAGGTAGACTTTCCATTCCCCTCCTCTCATGTGGTTGGGATGGTTGCCTTCTTCACCTGTGTGATATTAACCACTTCTGGAACCTTCTACTCTGCCTTAGGTTACATTCAGAGAACAGGGAAAACAGAGATCACCTCGATAGGGGATAGGAAGGGAAAAAATTGTGATTTCTATTTACAAATTTCTTGGCAGATTAAAAGGTCATGTGGGAGGCTTTGGCAAACTTGTGAAATGTTGCTTTGATAGGTTGAGGTATGTTTGTGTTTTGAGCAAGGGACCATTCTGGAGACTGGGAGGTCCTCTTGTCTGTGAAGTACTTCCAAGGAAGACTAATTAACTAGTTTGCTCAATAATCAACTTGCCTAATAGAGGAGACATTGTCTGTACTGTAGAGTGTTCTCTTGGATTTTAGTTGATTTTTCTAAGAATTCCAATTTTTTATCTCTCTGAGATCCCTAAATAACACTATAAAAATGATGACTTCTTGCATTCTAAACATAAGAGAAGGCTTTTAGTGCATTTTTCTTTCATGTTTTGCCATATGTTTGAATATTCTTTCTTTTTTAGATATAGTTATGATACCGATCAACAATGACCAAAGCTCAATAAACATTTTTTAAACACTGTGTCCCAGGTACTGCTCCAAGTGCTTTAAGAGGAATTCATAAGAAGGAACCTTGGTGTAGTAGATAGAGAGCCGACCTAAGAGTCAGAAAGACTAGCTAGGTTCAAGTCCCTCTTTTAACCCTGGGCAAGTAACTGTCTAATCCCATCAGTGTTATGGACAACTTTCTAGGACTTTAACTTTCAGAACAATTGTTGTTCTATATTGGTAAGAGTTTCTTTGTTACTTCTATAACCAATGAAATCACAGATTGAGTCCAGAAAGAAATGAAATTCTCCCTTTCCAAATCTCATTTTGACCTTGTGGCTTGAAATGGTAATACTGCATACTTTTCCCAGAAGGCTATGACTCCTGGCCATAAAATGAAGTAGTTGTTGGACCAGATGGATTCCAAGTTTCCTGCTAGCCCTAAATTCTCTGATCCTATGACATTAGGTTCACACTGAGGTAAATGTAGTTGAATTCTGCAGTGGAAAGGGCTGAAATACTGCTGAGACATCTCCCAAGTAAAAAATCTGTAACTGACTGACCAAGATAACTTTTTTGAAATGAAATTTCTAGGCTTTCTTTTCAAAGAATTATCCGAGGATTTTTGGTTTCCAATTGTCTAGTTTTCCTATGAAAAAATACTTGGTATTTTCAGTTTATGGTAAAGCATTCTTTGAATGGTAAAGTATTGGTTCAGTGTTGAGTATCTATTGCAGCGTGTTTAGGGAATATTTACTAAACTCAAAAATGACTATGCCATTGATTAAGAAAAATTTCAATTAATCATTTCATTTAAGATAGTTTTTCCTTAAGAACATGTAAGCCATGTTCTCCCAACCTGTACCTATCTCTCATTTTGAGTTCATGTTAATTTTTATCTCAGTTTATCTGATGACAAACTCGAGCTAATTCTGAGGCAAAGTATTAGGCTATGATAAAGGTTCATTCATCAGGAACAATTTACCCAGCAATTTTTATAGCATTTCTTATTTATTAGCTGATTATAGCCTAATGAATGAAAGAGTAAATTAGCCTTTATAAAATGTTGGGAGCTTGGTGCAATATGATGCAAATAGCAATGTCAAATGCAGCCTCAGTTGCATACCCAAGCTTAAAATTTATCATGTTGAATTCTCCCAGACCTACATTTGGAAATTCAAAACTCATCTTTGTAATACTGTGTTACTTATTTTATATCAGTTTATGTTTTTACTTTCTAAAATTACATACCCAGGATAAAAATTTCATTTTCTCTCTAGTAAACTAGAGTTTTTAGGCCATGCAATCTAAAATCAGGCAGCATAATTTAAGAAATTTGCTTTTATAATATTTTGTAAATATGTATGCATATAACCATAGACAAATTATTTTTAAATGTTATTGATGTAATAACTTGACAGAATCCTATACCTCTAATGGTGTTTCCTCATTTAAATGTTATTCAGCAGAAAAAGAAACATCATAAAGGCCCCAAGGACAGGGAAGAAGTGAGTTAGAACCTTCCAGTTGACCACAAGCCCATTCTTGGACAGCCCCCAAAGAGATTCCTCTGAACTTCCACTGTCAAAAGTTTACTAAGTCAGTAAGTTGTTGTCTCCCATGAATGGTGGTCACAGTGGAATCTAACTTTTCAAGAGAAAGGTAGAAGGGAGTAGAAGCAAATAAGGTACAGATATCAAAAAAACTGAATTCTACCTTGTCTACTTCGCAGTTAGAAAACAAAAGAATCATAGTGCAAGAAACCATATTTCATTGGTAGGGGGAAGGACCGAGTAACAATATGAGTTTTCTACCAGACCTAGTCTTCAGTTTAGTCAAACATGCTCTGATTGCCAGCATCTGCCTACATGCTTGGAAATGGTTGTATTTGAGTTTGCAGAGTCAGTATTTTATATGCTTGAACCTTAACTATTTTAATCTTGATTCTAAATCATGAGCAAGAAACTTTCCATTTCTTTCTTATATTGACCATCTAACCAGTACGCTGCTTGCTTACAGCATCCAATCGCATGCCATCGGAATGAAGCATCTTGTTGCCAGCTGCCTTTAACTCAGTTCTCCCTAGAACATGAATCTCCCTCTCTCAGAATACTAAACTTGAAATCACCTGTGCTAGCAAAATTGATAACTTATTTGGTTTTCTTTCCTTTCTTTCTCTCTTCAGTTTATCTCCTTTCAGTTTGTTGTTTTGAATTTTTATTATGCTTGCTTTCCCCCTCCCCTTTTGTCACTCTCCCTTCTCTCATTTTGTTTTTTCCATTCTTCTCATTGGAGGCAATGAGCCATCCAGCGGCCGGAACTCCCCTCTCCCTTATCGGCCAGACAGCCGCCCTCTAACTCCAACTTACGCTCAGGCCCCTAAACATTTCCATGTTCCAGGTAGGAGCTGACACTGTATGTGTCTTGGTGTCCCGTCACAGTGTAGAATGTAGCCTTGTAAAACCTTTGTCTCGTCTCCATTACCTCACACTCTTTTATTGGGATGCATACAGTGGACATGCCTAAATTGCAGGTTCTGCTCTAAAGGTTAATTAAAACAGTTTTATATGTGAAATTTAGGGTGATATTAAAGGGTCGTTTTGCTTTTGGTTTTGTTTGGGTTTTTTAATGATTGTTTAGGGGTGGTGGTGATACTGAAGTTATAGCTGTGGTGACTCAAAAAGAAAATATCTCATGTTATATATTAATTATTTCTAGATATTAGTTAATGGTATGTTTGGTACTAGTGGCAAGTGAAGCTTTCTTACTGTCATTGATGTTGGACTTGTATAGCTTTAGGCATCTCACATTCATATCCCAAAGCAATTCCCTCTTTGTCTCCGTTGAAAGAGTATTCCCACGGACTCTTAATTTCCTGTCTTAGAGATGTGACACTAGATAAATTGAATATTCTTTTCATGACATGAAATTAATTGTTTGTGGCACCATGACTACATAGTAGCCTACCAAGAAGCCTCACCTTTCAGGCTCAGGGCTGGAGGCTTTGCTTGGGTATTTGTAAGCATTCACTGCATCTACACAAATGGTTGTTCTCCAGCAAGAGGAAGGAAAAGAAAAGTCAATATTTTGTAGGAAAATGAAATTCATTGTCTTATTGTTAGAATTGACGCAGCCCTATAAGGAATACAGAATCAAGCACAGTTTGCCAAAAATGGTTATCATAGAGTTCGAGCTATGGTATTCTTTAATTGGTAATAAAAATACAATTCTCCATCTTATCATAGTTTTTACTTCTCCTGTCTATGGAAAATTATTTAATAAATTACCCATTATTTTAATCTCAGTTAACAATTGGCAAGCTAATATTTTTTTTCTATTTTAAATCAAGAAATTACAATGAAACTCAGGGTTATTAAATTTAGAATCAGAGGACCTGGATTTGAATGCTAGCTCTGTCATTTACAACCTATGTGACTTTTAGAAAGTCACTTTCCTTCTCTGGGCCTGTTTTCTCACGTATGAAATGAAGGCATTGACCTACATCTCTAAAAGTCTCTTCTAACTCTAAATTCTATGATACTTCAAAATATCTCTAAGGTTTGGTTTGCCATATGGTTTTAGATTGAGGCGTCAGTAACATAATGGATAGAAAACTGGTCTCAGAGTCAGGGTGACCTGAGTTTAAAGCCAAACTTAGTCATATTGACTGTAAGACCTTGGGCAAGTAATTTAACCTCTCAATGCCCGCACATAATTCTCTAAGATTAAAAATTGTCAAATAGTTTCCAATCTACATTGCTGGAAAGTCTTTCCTTGTTGAAGGGACCTTACACCAATGAAATCATAGATCTAGACCAAATGTCTCTAATTTAGAACCATCTTCTGTGGTTATAAATTTAGTTAACTTTGAGGATAAATTTATATTTGTAACTTGTAGTCTCTTAATGCTCTATGAAGATTTAAATCTTTGAGACTTGAGTTAAAAATGAGTATTTTGAGATTTTGCCAAAGGTATTGCTAACAGAAGGATCTTAATTAGCAATAAGTAGGCAGTTACTGTCCCACACAAATTAGGATTAGGTTGAGCATCCCATGAAATCATTTGACTATTTTTAGAATAGAAAGCATTTTCTGTGACTTCTAATTTCACTACATTGCTTCACACTCAGTTCAACTCATTAATTAAAAGATAAATTGGACCCCGGTACCTACCGGAAGCTCAATTTCCAGACAGCAGCAATTTGAGGAGGTTTTTCTTTTTTAACCTCCAAAATAGTTCTGTCTTTCACACCATCAAAACATCTCCTTTGTTTTCATTTTCCTCAATTTTTTTTACTACATTCTTGATGAAATATATATATAAATTGACGGGGTCACATCTTGGTTACATCAGCATATTTATTGTAAGATGTATTACAAAGAATTTCATGTCATATGTGTGATAATTCACTCATTTTTGTGTTTTTCCTTCAAATAAACTAACTCTTTGTAATACAAAAGAAAATTTTCTGGTCTTTTTTTGTTCAAGACTCTTCATACTGGCTTAATATTTGTTTTGTTTTTTTCTTGTCTCATAACTGAACTAGTCGCTGTATTCACACATCTTTGCTTTTTCATTCCACAGATCAAGGGATCAACATATACCGAAAACCACCCATCTACAAACAACATGGTAAATCTGCTTTCCTCCTCATAAACCTTAAATAGGAAAGTCAAGTCAAACTCACATCTTTGCTCTTCACTGAAGTACTTAACCAGGGGTCTTGGAACCAAATTACATCATCCAGTGGAAAGGGTTTCCAGACATGTGTAGAGTAATTCAAAGATGCAGTATTTAATTTGATTCCTGAAGGTACAAGTTTTATACCCATGCCATAAAAAGTTGATTGCCTAGAGGAAGTGAATTCATTAAGGTAAGACTGTATTATAGAGCCACCTGACTGAACCTAGATAGCAGAGTTTTATTAAACTGGATCCAGGAGCCAACAAACCAATTTTCTTTTTCTTTGTGGTAAAGACAAACATTTTACTATGTGGCCTATATTGCATGCAGACTTCCTAACTAGATTAATTGGCCTAGAAAGCATATATAACCCTAATAACTTTAAAGAGTTTGACCCTCGTTAGGCTAACAAAACAAATGAAAGCAAATGAGACAAAGGCTCTGTGGGTAAATCAAAGTCATCTTAGTTGCGTAGTTACCCATTTCATTTAACATCTCTCTTTAGGAGCCTTGTGAGCATTGGAGTTAATGTGGTTTAGCAGAAAGTGCTGCACTTGAAATTGGTTAGGGTTCTGATACCAACTTGGCCACTAACCAGTGGTATGATCTTGAGCATCTTCATCTCTCTAGATCTCAATTTCCTCACCTACTTGGAGTTAGTTGAACTAAATGACTGGCCTAATCTAATCTTTAACTCTTAGGTCCTTTCTCATTTTAAGATTGTGGAATTCTTTGGTTACAGAGTAGAGAAAATAATTGACTAACTATTACTCGATGAGTAATTAACATAAACTTTTGTTAAAATTGTTCTCTTCCTTTTGCCAAGAAATTAGTATTTTTGAGATGAAGGAATGTCATCATTCTTTGTAAATTCCATTTTCTTCCATAATCATCAAATCTCGTAAAGGACTGTGTCATCTCTGTGTCTTTATGTACAAATAGAAAACAAAGGCTACCTTCAAGGGTGTACTTGATTTATTGGGAGTGTTTAGGGGGGGAAAAATATTCAAATTGTGCCTGGAAACTTGAAAACTGCCTTTGGAATGAATTGTCAAATAAGCATCACAACTCAAAATGAAAAACACGATTTAAAATGTTCAAGATAAAAACCTATACATCAAAGTACGAAGGGAAAAAACAACCAAAAAAATTTAAATGGCCTGAAGTTCTTTCAGTTTGTTCTTTTTTTTAAAGTTTTACATGATATGCTTGCATTTTAAGTTTCTTAACATTATTTTTGTTTGTTTTTTATGGTTTTAATGTGTCTTCCCACCCTCTCATTAACTTGTGAATGTTTAACCACTGATTTCACCAAATCTAATCCGTAAGTACTGTTTGAAGTCATGTTTTTGTTCCCCCTAACACACAATTTTCCCAGAATTGGGGATATAAATTTATATACTTTTGCATCTAGTAATATTTTTCCTTGCACTTAATTTAAAACACAAATCACACAATTTAAATTTAAGAAGTTTAAATAATATTGCATTTTTATAACAAAGAAATAGTATTGGTGTCTTTCTTTTAAAAGACTTTAGAGATGAAGACTTTATCTCTAACTTGATATAGAATAATCAAGAACAACATAGATATTGACCTAGAAATCCAGAGATTTGTCTCCTAAATATGACTTGGCTCTGTCATTGTCACTGACTGTGATTTTTTTTGAGTCACGTAACCTCTCAATCTGTTTGTTCTTCTGAAAAATGATCATCCAGGTCCCTTTCTCATTCTAAAATTCTGTTATTTGGAAAGCATATTTTAAAAACAACTTTAGTTTTATACTAGGTCTAATTTACCTGTAAACACCATAGAAAAAGACAGAGTTAAGATTCCACATACTGAATTATTTAGCTTTATAATTTGTGTCCTTTCAATCTCTGATTTGTAACATGCACCTGGAGTTATATTTATCCCTAACTCTTGCTTACAGCTAAGTATAATACAAATTAAAAAAATATGAATAAAATATTTACATCCAGTTTGACTTCCATTCATTTAAAAATGACTCATTTGTATGTGCCAAACTTTGAATGGAAATGATTAATAGATATGGCAGACACATTTTACATTGCTAAATGCAATTTCCTACAAACTGACAATTGATTCCCTCATTTCTGTTTGTTTTTTTCTCCCCACTGGGGCTTAAGAAAGCAGGTTCCATGAATATAATACTTTAAAATGAATGCAACAGCACTACTCCATTTTTAGTTTTTTATCCAAAGGTCCAAAGCAAACAAGCATGCTGATGATTTCCTTAATTCTCAGTGAGACAAAAGTCTGCTTAATATGTCTCTCTTATCTTCTTTTCTCACTAATCCCTCTAACATGAAACTGTTCTAATTAAGTATAGGGTGAGACTGAACTCCTGAACTTGACGCTAGAAATAAGAAAGCTTAATCTAGTTGACTCTAGTGACCTCTAAGTGGCAATGAAAATACAACTGGTGCTAATGGTAATTGGACTCACGTAGAGTTAAAATTTTGACCAGGGAACCAGGGACGACATTGCTGTGAGATTATACCACAAGTGTTTTAAATCAATAGCTAAGTTCCCCCTGGTTACCCTCTAGATCCAGCTGCCTTGGCAGCACAGAGCAAGTCTTCAGAGGATATCATCAGGTCCTCCAAGTTCCCAGCAGCCCATGCTCCAGACCCCAACGAGATACCAAAGATTGAGACGGACCACTGGCCAGGTCCCCCCTCACTTGCTGCCGTAGGTATGCAAATGAAGCAGTTAAGTCAAATGGGCAAGGTTCTAAGGGTGCTAGTAATTCATAGTAATGTATAAGGAAATTTAGCATGTTGGAAAAATTTGTGAGGAAAATGCCAAAAAAGAAAATAAAGGACAGGAATAGAGACCAATGTGGTATTAATTTAGATGTAAAGTATTTGAAATTTCTCTATCCAAATGTACTAGGGCCTGTTATAATTTAATCTACTACAGCTCAGAATTTGGTAAGAAGTTTATCCACATTGGATCCTATATAAGCGGTTTCTTATTGGAACTACTAGAAAGATTTTATTATAATACTATCTCACCTGTGACATAGCCCCAGATAACAATATGCATTGTTATTGCATATAACTCTTGCTTGGAAAGATTGACTGAGCCCTTTCATAAGTGACTTCTTCCTATATAAATTGTCTCCCAGTGCTTTGCTTTTTCATCTTAGCACCCCAAGCATTGTTCAATTTTTGGAATAGACCCATTTCTGTAGTACCATGAAAGACCGTGGCAGAATTCATTGATGTTCAAGAAGCATCCCAATACAAGTAATGTTGGTTGCATGCCTTTATCTGCATCATTGTCATCAATTCCATACTTTTTTCATCCATAAGGTCACCCATTAGCCATTCCATTCATTGTATTTGAATTTAGTCAAAATACATTTGTATCTGTACCTTTGTGTCTACACAGTTGGCTTAATGAGGTGCTAACAAACTGAAAGGCCTGGTATTCAGAATTGGGGTGTCAGCTATGATAATGTGTGACTTAAATTTCTCTTTTAAAATTTCTGCAGTCATCCATTTCACTGAGTGCTAGATTTGGAGAAAAGAAGTTCTGGATTCAAATTCTTCCTCAGATGCTAACTTTATAACCCTTGGCAAATACCTCTAAGCCTCAGTTTTCTCATCTGTAAAATATAGATAATAGTAGCATCTGCCTCATGGGGTTATGGCAAGGTTCAAATAAAATAATATGTGTAAAACTTTGCAAACCTTAAAGTTATCACTCAAATATGTTATGATCATCATCATCATCATCATTATCCAAAACTTTCAATTGTCCATTATGAAGCATCTTATTTTCATCGTCATATTCTTTTTACTTTTATGAGGAATCTTTTAAAAAGATTGTGCAGTGATTGCTATTTAAAGGTTTAGGAATGATTGAGGAGACATGTTGCACTGGAGACTGCACTGTTTCTGGGGTCCAGTGGAAATCTGCTTGGCCAATTCTTCATTGTTTCCAGAGATCTATGATTTTATCAGTATGGGTACTCCCTATAAAGGGCAAAACCTGCCTTCCCTACTTATTTGAAAGTCTTCATAAGATGTAATAGATAAAAAGCTTCATCACCCAGAGGCCAACATCTGGCAATGATGCTGTTTGAGGCTGGGCTAATCCATAGACAGTAAATCTACCCTATATTACAGCCTTCATACTCAACACCCATCCAGCTTCAAGGATTTCCAGAGTTTTATGATCTGTTGACCTGGCCTTCAAGAATCCAGTGGCATCTCCTACCACAAGGAAGCTAGCAAAAAAATAAATAAATAAATAAACACCCCATTTTATTTTCCAAAAAGTCCTATAAAATTGAATTGAGATTGTCTCATTCTATTTTTATATTTTTATCTCTTTAGCGTACACTAGAAAACCCCACCTCAGTGCAAGGCATGCTTCATAGATAGTCAAGGACAGTCTTTAACTTCTTCTACCAAATCATAAGTCTGCAGGAAATACCCTGGAAGTTCATCTGCATATTCTCCACTTGCTAAATGTCCCAAGAAAGAAATTTTTTTTAAATTTGGTGGGTAGAAGATATTAAAAGAAAGTGATTTAAAGCTTTTTTAAAAGTTTTAAATTCATTAACCAGGGTATAAAGAACTAAGACTATTCATTAGTCTAAGTTAATTTTGATTAGATTACTAGCATCTCTTGTTTCCTTGCACAGGTTCATCCAAAGAGTTCAGAAAAGCTTAACCCACTCTTCCAGCCATTCAGAGAAATTCATTCTTAGGAGACCAGGAAAACTGAACATGACATGCCACACTTTATGGAAATGGATGCATAATTTTGTGGCTCTCCACAGACTAGAATTTTATTTTCAGTTATAGAGAAACTCCTTTATGACCATTTTTTAAAGGACCAAGAAAAAGAATGTGTTAATAGTGGAGAAATATCATATGTTACCGTTGTAAACCAGGACTTTCCAAAAATAAAAATTTAGACAATACAATAAGTTTTTGTAATGATTATATTGTGAGTGAATATATTCAGGAAGAGAAATGTATTTCAGACCATTATATTTTTTTTCTCTAAAGGAATGCTTTCATTCCCTAAGCAGTGCTTGAATCCTTAATACATAGATCAAATATTGGTTTACAATGATTGACAGTATGGATTCTTAAACAGAAATTCCCCATAGATGACGTAAAGTGTGGCTACTTAGAACCTTCTGACAGCAGGAACAAAGCAAATTCCAATCATTTCTATCATTTGGTGGGAGACCAAAATCCCTACCCTTCTGGCATAAGAACTTGTATTCACATAGCAAATTGAACAAAAGCCCAATAAAAATTGGTTAGGAACTTGTCTGCAGTACTGTCTTTAAATAAATGAATTATCTGAAACCTAGTGACTTAGTTCCATTGTGTGTGTGCACTGGAGGTGGCCAAGGCACCTTAGACTGAGTGGATTTTTCCCTGGTTCAGGAATGCTATTTAAAAAACACCACCAGCTTTGTCACTATTACTAACTTACTGAAGATAAGCAGACTAGTCCTTTAGGATTCTTTCTTGTGGTAGGGCTTATGTAAGAAATTCTCTTTACTATGGAAATAGGAACGGATATGAGGCGCAGATCAAGTGGCCGTGAGGAAGATGAGGAGGAGCTTCAGAGACGCCGACAACTTCAAGAAGAACAACTGTTGAAGGTTTGTCACCTGGGAGACTGCCTTATTGCTTTCACCAAATTCTTTCAGAAATGTCCTGAGAAGTAGCTACAGTTCACTAGAAAACACCTTCAGGCTTCATTCACATTTATTTTTCCATTCTGTACAAATAGCTCAACTCAGGTCTGGGGCAATTGATACTGAGAGAAGAAATGGACAAGGAGAGCCGGGAAAGGACTTCCCTTTCAGCTAGCCGCTATGATTCGCCACTTAATTCATGTGAGTAGCACTTCCATAGGCTTCCATAAATGGGGTTTGGGGTCCACATGAACGTATCTCATCTTTCATCTAATACAACATAACCCTACCATTGTGTAAGCCAAAAGTTTCTCTGGGACAGAAAGATGTCAAATGCTTTCTCTCTCCCTGGTGAGGTCCATTCATCTGAGTGCTGCAATGAGTTTACTTTTCTCTTTTGCTATTCTGTTCTTTCCTCTGTTTTGTTGTGTTCATGCTCCCAACCAATTCTCTTGTTCAGTGTTCTTGCCCTCATTGATTTCAAGGCTAAGCTGATTCTGATTAGCTCAGCAGTGATTCCGTGTGGCCCTGCTGAATTGTTTAATTGGACGGGTCACACATCACCAAGACAGACATAATCTACATCACATTCAAGAAAATCACCCAAATGGCAGAGGTTTCGGGTCTTTAATGGGAACAAAATGGAATCAAGAAGTCCTCAAAAATCAGGCAGCTGGAAGGGAAATTTCATGAAGAAAAAATGTTGCTCTCTTTTTCTACCTTCTCTCTCCTTCTTTTACTCTTCCATTCATATTATCTATCTGTTTTCCCAAAAATCCAACCATGATTACTCACACACTTTCATCTTACGTTCACTATCGTACTCTGGAAGCCAGACGAAGCTGAAAGTTGATGATGGCATCCTGGATTTGATCTCTTTCCCTACTATTTGAATTCTCTGCTATTTGCATAGGTGTTTCATTTTTTATTTTGAAATGTGGATTTTTTTCAGAATTCTTTATGTAAGTTTACATTATGTGAATTTATATAATGTGAGAACTGTATGTATGTATATCTACACACACACACACACACACACATACACATACTTACTACACAGAATGTCCCAAATGCCTTCATGCTTATTTTAAGCTATTAAAGCCTAATAATTTTCTCATCTTTTTTATGACAGCATTTATCATTGTTAGCTATGGCTTCCTACTAGATACTTTCTACTCTCTTGTCTTTTGAGGAATCACACTGGTTTTTCCCCCTGCCTCTATGACCTTATCTTTTCTGCAACTGCTGGCTCTTCCTTCTTTTCTTGAGTCCTTATAGTAGGTGTTTCTGAAGAGATTGTCCTACATCCATTTGGGTCTACATTCTTACATTCTCTGCCTTGGCAGTCTCACCTGGTTGCATGGTTTCAACTACTACTGCTAATGCAAAAAACATGTGTGAGAGACATATTTACATAGACAAGATCTACCATTATTTGGAATGCAGAATTCCTAAAAACTTGGCCAGTATAAATAGGACTGAAACAAGGATGTCCCCTTTACCTACTGCTATTCAACAGTTAGAGAAATACATTTAAGGAATATTCAAAAGAAGACAAAATTATTCCTATTTGCTGGTAATGTGCTGCAATACTTAGCCCCCCAAATTTAGGGAAAAAAATGAAACAATTCTTAGCTGTAGCATATAAAATAAATCATCAAAATATATCATAAATTATTGATATAATTTTCCATATATAGCTTTATTTGTATATATTGTTTGCTTGTTGCCTCTCTCATTAGATTGTGAGCTCCTTGAGGGCAGGGACTTTTTGCCTCTTCAGCATTTAGTGCATTGCCACACAGGTGCTTAATAAGTTTATTGGCTGAATACTGACAAGAAAAACAATAATTAGAAAAATTCTGTTCAGAATAACTACAAAATGCATGAAATGTTTTTTGCTATGCCAAATTACCAAGAGGATATTTCATGCATTTATCTTCAACTCCTTACTCTGTCATTCTCTATATCTAATATGTTACCAAGGCCTATCAATTTTACCTTCATAATATCTCTCATATATGCCAGCCACTCCAACTCACACCTGGACTATTACAGTAGCTTCCTGGCTGGTCTCCTTGCCACAAGTCTTCCCCTACTCCATGCCATCCTCTACTTACTTAGCTGTCAAAGTGATCTTCCTAAACACGTGCCTGACCATGTCACCCCCTTTTTTTTTTTTTGCTTTTTTGGAGGGCAGTTGGGGTTAAGTGACTTGCTCAACGTCACATAGCTGGTGTGTTAAGTGTCTGAATCTGGATTTGAACTCAGGTCCTCCTGACTCCAGGGCTGGTGCTTTATTCATTGCTAAACCTAGCTGCCCCCATGTCACCTCTTCTTATTCAATAAACTCCAAAAGCTCCCTTTTTCCTCCAAGATCATTTATAAAATCCTCTGCTTGGCATTCAGAGCCCTTAATAATCTGCCTCTGCCCCCACCTTTTGAGTCTTTTTTACACTTTATACCTCCCAACATAAACCACAATCCAAAGACATTGGCTTCTTTGCTGCTCTTCAAATAAGACACTGCATCTCCTGACTCCAGGCATTGTCTCTTGCTGACCCCCTGCCTGGAATGCTGTCACTCCTCATTTGGTCCTCCTGTATTCTCTGGCCTCCTTCAAATCCCAGCTAATATCCAATCTTCCAGGAAGTCTTTCCTGATCTCCTTTCCATTGCCCTTCTTCTATGGAATATCTCTAGCTTGTTCTATATACAACTTGTCTACAGATCATTGTTTATATGCTGTCTTTATCATCTGACTGCGAGTTCCTTCAGAGGAGGGACTATCTTTTGCCCCATTTTTGTATCCCTAGTCCTTAGCACTGTGCTTGGCACATGATAGGCATTTAATAAATATTTATTGACTGATTGCTGTGGATAGTGTTGGATTTGGAATCAGGAAAACCTGAGTTGAAATTCCACCTCAGATACTCACTGACACCAGACAAGTAACTTAACCTCTTTCAGACTCATTTTCCTCATCTGTAAAATGAGGATAATGGCATCCGTGTCTCACCCTTGTAAGGATCAAATGAAATAACATTATCTAAAGCACTTGGCAACTCTTAAATTAGTATATGACTGCTAACAATTTATTATCATTATTATTATTAATGGAAATAGGAAAAACAATAAACTCATTTGCGTGGGTAAATGGTAGTGAATCTCAAGGGAAAAAAGAGACAAGAACAAATGAAGGGGACGTAGCTTTACCAGACTTTAAAATATAAGGCAGTGTTCATCAAAACATGTTGGTACCAGTTTAGAAAAGCAAACAGAAAAGTTTGCGAATAGAACAGACTAGATAAGCAAGAAAGAAGTCGTTCACAGCAGAATGTCTGTCCCATTCATTCCTTGACCTCAGAACATTTTTATCCCTGCTATATTTAATCATTTTAGATTAAGTTCTTAGTTTGAAACTGTTGAGATCTATCCTCTTGGATCCCAAACGTGCCATCCTCTATGCGAGCCAATCACCTCCGAGCTTTGCGCCATCTGCAGATCTGATGAACGTGTTATCTATGCCTTTATCCAAGTCATCCATAGATAAGTTAAGCCTTACAAGGCCAAACAGAGTTCTCTGGAACATTCCTTACCCCTCTTCATTTTAGGGGTAAGATTCAGAGAAGTGAGGTGATCCGTCGCAGTTCACAAAGCTAATAAATGTTAACTTGTGGATTCAAACTCAGATCCTCTGATTCCTGATTTAGTCAGTGTTTTTTACCTTGCCTGAGTGCATCTACAGATCTGTTAGCTCTTTATTATGAGTACTCACCGTGATAATAGCAATCACAAATCCGCAACATCTTATTCCATATACGTTTTGTCCTCCTCTCTCCACAAAGCTTCCAGATTATCCACCTAACATACTAGAGACTGTTTTATTCTTTTAAAGTTTTGTGTACACCGGGGCAGCCTTAATGCTCTCTGCCCAATCTTTCTCTGTCTAATGTCTTCCCTCTGTTAATTATTTCCTATTTATCTTCTATGTAGCTTGTTTGTATATAGTTATCTGTTTATTGTTCCCCCATTAGACTGTGAGCTCTTTGAGGACAGGGGCTGTCTTTTGCCTTTCTTTTTATCCCCAGAACTTAGCGCTGTGCCTAGCGGGCACTTATTGACTCACTGACAGATTTTCCATCTCTCACTTTTGCTACACGACTAGCTTACCTTCTTTTCTATTTGACTCTGACTCTTCTCACACATAATTGGGAACATACTGCAGCTTATCTACACTCACAGCCCATTGTGGCTTATGTAATTGTGATTATTCTAAGATTTTGATGTTCTGTGAATCACAACTTTTATAACATCAACACATCAGTGTCATATTAAGGTTCAAAAAAAAAGATAGGATCTCATAGCAGGGAGTAACTTGGGTATTATTGAAAGAGCTTCACATTTTTCCAAATGACATCCTAATATCCTGCTCCAGTTCAGTTCTGGGCCCCAGTCCATTATCCAATTACAATTCCATTCATAATATATTTACTGATAGACTATCTCGGTAGTTTAAAAAAATTCACTTTAAAAAAATCCACTATCATACAACCACAGGGACATAACTATCTGTATTTTTGGTAAAACAGTCACCTTCCTGGGAGGTGGAAAAGATGGTGGCAGTCACCACATTGAAAACAACCATGTGTTGCCAGTAAAGCCCATAAAGAGGAGAATGATGCTCTAAACATTTTCCATTATGTCAGTATGGAAAGAAGCTGTGATTTCACCAGCATGCTGACCCCCTTCACCAATAAACATAAATATTAGAGAGTTAGTTACCAGATGATCAGAGAGATTCAATGACTTGCCACCAGTCACACAGTGGCAGGATTTGATCCCAGGTGTTCCTGATTCCAAATCCAGCACTCTATGCACTATACTACTCTGCCTTTCCATTATTCGTTTATTCAGAAAACTTTGAGTAAGTGCCTGTTGCATGCGGAGCGTCACATATTTAGCAGCATAGGAGAGCTATAGACTCTTGTCCTCTGCCTTCATGGGGTTTACAGACTAAGAGGGGGAGACATCAGCTCATATAACTAAATGAACAAAATCACAAATCAGTCCAACTGAAGAGTTAGGAAACACAATTTTAATACAGTTTGAAATAGTCAGTATATGTATTATCCTGGTGTGTCAGATGTGTTCTCTCTTAGTTTGATAAGTAAATTACTCCATGAGGATTAACATTTTTATCTCTCAGAAGTACTTAAAGCCACACTCTCTCCAGAGCTTGATTAGCACCATTCTTTTCTTTTGTTTTATTGAATATTTTACCCCCAATTACATGTAGAAACAATAATAGATTTTTTAAAAAATTTGGTTCCAAATTCTCTCCCTTGCTCCCCCCCATTGTGAAGGCAAAGCAATTTGATTTAGGTTATACGGGTGCAGTCATGTTAGCACCACTCCTGAACTGGACACCAGACTCCCTGGGTAATAAAAGAGAACATCTTCAAAGGTACCTGCTGAAAGAGACCTTAGAGCCCAGGGGTTCTCTCCCCTTTGAGTATGGTAAAGTCTATAGACTCCTTCTCAACACAAAAGAAAATTAATGTGATTACAAAAGAAATCAATTATTCAAATAGCTATTAAATATTTTTGTTATTTTTTTAAAGGCTCGGGTTAAGAGCCTCTTGTCTACTCCCATCTCTCCTAGCAAAAATAATAAAGCACTTGTGCTTGTATATGTGTAATAGGAATGGGAATTGGAAGATCTTCCCTGCCCTTAATAGACCTAGGGGGGAGTTTGAAGACCTCCCCTGCTTTGAAAGTAAACTCTGCCCCCTGATAGGCTGAATGTAGTCACATGGAGCCTGCCATGGAGGGAATTTGCTGAAGGGTGGAGAAGATCCTACAGGAAGCTTCCCTGCTGTGAAGATAAATTCTGCCCCCTGATAGGCTGAATGTAGTCACATGGAGCTTGTGATGGGAGGAGTTTCCTGAAAGGAAGCAGAGCCCAGAGGAAGCAGGGAGTCAGAGCCAGAGAGTCTGTGGGAGAGAGTGGTGCTTAGGCAAGGAGAGAGAGATGTTTGTGAGTAAATATTGATCTTGTATTGGTTTGTGGGAAGGCTAAAGGATGCTGTGGCTCTCAGCATTATTATGGCTTCTGAATATCTTTGGTACTATGCCATCAGCTTACTGCTTCTGGGATTAGATATTTCTGGTATCTAAATAAATGTTTCAGTTCTGACCTGTACCTGGAGAATCTGTTATATTTTGTGATCAAATATCATGCAATATTTATAGTCACAGTTTTTATCATGCTCGTGGGCACTATAAATATTACATTGGTGCTACAATATGTCGCTTTCCTTTTTGTTCTCACAGAGCATCAGCTAAACAACCATCTGAAAGTGTCTGACAACTGACCTTTGTAGTCAGACTATTCAGTAGAAATTATAGTCTATAGGGATTCAAGTATGTCTCTACCCTAAGAAGAAAAGCACATTTCTTTCTAATTCTGTCATCGTTTACGTGTTCCTCCAAACGTTCAGTCATTTGTCATTGACTTTTTTTTTTTGCTTTTTGGAGGGCAGTTGGGGTTAAGTGACTTGCCCAAGGTCACACGGCTAGTTTTTTGTATTAAGTGTCTGAGGCCGGATTTGAACTCAGGTACTCCTGACTCCGGGGCCGGTGCTCTATTCACTGCGCCACCTAGCCGCCCCTGTCATTGACTTTTGGCAATTAGCTGATGAATATTGTCATAAATGAATGAATGAACAAATGAATATACTCTAGATTAGAGCTTCACAAGTGGTGCATCATGATTGACCAGTAGAACTTGGTGACTGGTGAGATAAATGTCCAAGCAACTTGAAAGGAATCCTTATAGGGAGGGGAGCTTAGTCAAGAGTCTTACTCCTTGGAGCAAGGAGGTGTGAGGACCTCTCTTCCTCCTGCTCAGAGATTTCACTGTTTGTATTCTCTGTATTAAACAAATAGAGTTTTGTTTGGTTGTCGATTGGTCCAAATGTCATTTATTTCCAGAGCTCGGAAATAGTAGTTTGGAACTTCCTACATTTTTTTTTTACCTGGAAAACTCTTCAGTTTTCTGAAATTTTTGTCTTTTTTTATCCTATTTAGCTCCACACGCTTCATCTAAAACCTCCTCCCTCCCTGGTTATGGAAGAAATGGTCTTCACCGGGTAAGTTTTCTCTAGTTAACTAGAGGTAACTTTAATATTCCTTTTCTTAAAGGTTGATAATCAGTTCAGCTCAATTCAACAATCATTTATTAAGCCCCTACTATGTGAAACACTCTCTAATAGGTTCTGGGGAGACAAAGATAAAACAATATTTTAGTGAAAATTATTATGTAGTATTATGTAGGCATGTTAACTTTGTGAGTGGTGGGAAATAATTTTAAAATGTTGTTAATATCTTTTGTTTTAAACTTTTGTTGTACTGCTCTCCCATAAATACTGATATTCTTGTGGCAACAAAAAAAGCGAAACCAGTTGAGAGTGTGACTACATCTGATATATGCAACATTCCACGCCTCTGGTCCCTACCTCCAAAGTAAGAGTAGGAAGCTGGCTTGAATCATCTGTTCTCCAGAATGATGAGACTGGTCATTACTATTCATTGTTGAGCCACTTCCTTTATTTAGGATGGTTTTCATTTTCATTGTTAAAACCATTACATAAAGTGATTTTTAAATTGCTATCATCAGGAATGTTTAGTGTATCTACTTTGAATCTAAGACCTGGAGAAATCTGACTGCTGAGAAAAGAAAAGAAAATGACATTAGACTTCCACAAGAAGTTCTATGTGAAGAGAAGAGATCAAACATTCCCCTGCAAATATTTTTATAATTAGGAAGCAAGCACTGAGCAAAGAAATAAAAAGTCATGTTATTACATTCTCCTGACATGAACAAAGCATAGATGTTAAACGGTTCCAATTGTGAAACTAAGTAGAGAAATGTATTTTTCCTTGGGACCAAGAGCTGCTCATCTAAGATCTCTTATTACAGTCAATAAGATTTCAAAGTGTTGGGAGAACAGGACAATTAGAAAAATGAAGAAGGTCTTAGTTTGTGAGATATTCTTTTGAATTCAACATCCCTTCCCTTTTTCACCTCTTTCTCTACAATGTTGCCATGACAGCGTCTTACATATGCATTTCCCTCTGTTGCAGCCGGTTTCTACAGACTTCGCCCAATACAGTAGTTATGGTGATGTCAGTGGTGGGGTTCGAGGTGAGCTTTCCTACATCACTATTTTCTGGCGTCTGTGAATAGTTGTCGCTCATGCTTTTCCCATGGGAAATAGTGATTGGAATATAAAATTCCGTTGTAGAGAAATGTTTTGTTCTATAGATAGACAGTATGGCATAGTACTTAGTGAGCTGGCCTTGGAGTCAGGATGACTTAGGTTCAAGTCTTACTTCTGACATACACCATGAGCCTCTGGACTGGTCTTAGGGACTCACACACCTCTCTAAGACTACAATTTTCAGATCAAGTGCTAGCTACACTGGGAGAAGGAGATTCCTCATCAGGAGTTTTTCATATGAATGAAAGCATAGGACAAGTTCAAAATATATTTTATACACATATGTATATATGTAGGCATGTATGTTATATATTATCAAAAAATTATGTAGTAAGTTAATTGAGAGAGAAAAATGATCATTAATTTGGATTTAGTTAGGGACATAAGGGGCAAATTATTTTTACCATTATTTTCTTTAGTTTGGTTTTGAAATAATACATATCACGTGTGTATTGTGGTGCTTTCTATTTATGATAGATTATAAAAGCAAGAATTAGGTAGCATAATGGTAATAACGTGTATCTCTATGTGAGCAAGTGAAGTTAATACTGAAGAAATCCTAGAGAAATACTAATAGTATCAGGTGATTTAAAAAAATAAATGTGTTAAAATTTATATGTTCTTATCTGTTGAAATATGTTCTTTCTGTTGATTAGTTCACATTTTTATGTTCTTATTCTGATGATATTTCCTTTTCTTTTCCAGATTTTCAGGTACAGTGTGCTTTTTATTCCACGGTGACAACATAAATACACCAGCCATCCTCCTATCCAATTGTAAAATGCTCCTTCGTGGAATAGTTTTTGTTAATGAGATGTTATTTTCTGTTTGTCTGCATGTTTGAGCCTAATCTTCAGTCTGTATTGGCAAAAGACAGTTGTATCTAATGCTATAGTGTATCTTGGTAATAAGTCACGTATCAGACAAAGTGAAGTAAGGCTTACATGTCTCCTCCTTTGGAAAGCCGTCTCTAATGCTAAATTGTGTGCACCATGAGTATCCACCCCTATATAGTTTTCTTTTTTTTAACAGCATTTGACATCTGAGCCTGGGGTCACTGGGCCTCCCCTCCATTGCCAGGTCCCAACCAAAAAAAATGTTTAGAAGAGGTTCCCTTGTTTAAAATTCTGTGACCCCTGTTAATCATGTAAGTTTCTAGCCTTTCTCCATTCACATCTATTGATAAACCTAGAAATAGCTCATTCTTTAGTCCACAAAAGAAACCCTTGAATTTACTATCATGACGTGGCTTATTCTCAGAGCCCGAAGGTTCTCAAATGGAGATGAGATACAGACACATGAAATGGAGGGGACTGTGACGTCAAAGCCATAGATCAAGTCATCCTCATATTGCGCTGGTAGCATGGTTTGTTATCCTATGTAGAATCAAAGAAGCAGAGTAGCCAGTTCTACTGCTAGCTCATGTGTGCCTTTGAGCAAGCCATTCCTCCTTCTCTGGATCACAGTTTCTTCATCTTTTAAATTAAGGGATTGGATGAGATGCTTTCCAAGGTCCTTCCCAGTCCTACTGTTCTACTCTGCTGATTCTATGTGGAAGAGCATTGTGTAGTGTAGTGGTTAGAGCACTGGACTTGGAGTCATGAGAATCTGGTTAAAATCCCACTGTATGTCCTTAGGCAAGTCACTTAACTCAGTTTTCTAATTTATATAACTAGAGGGTTGAACTCATTGACCTTATATGCCCCTTTCAGCTCTAAATCTATGGTCATATGAGGTCTGAATTCACAGGTCCAATACCTTGCAGGTCTTAATAAGTGTTTGGTGATTGACAGGAGATTGAGAGGGGTGTGATTCTCATGGGAGCACAAGATGATGTCTAGCTCCTCCTATAGGTAGTTTAGGACATGTCAGTACGTTTTTAATAAAAGGGAATTAGACTCTATTCCTTGAAAGTAGATACCTTTAATTAAAGACAGGATCTTTGGGATTCTCTTGGTTAATATATGAGCAGAAAAAAATGAAAGAGACACACCCATAGTCACTTTTTTTAATGGTAGCTGAGACTTTAATTGTGTAAACTGGCAGTAAGATTTTAAGAGAGAGAGGGAATTGTAGAGGTAAAAGTCTTTTCTATTTTCACCATGCCTTTCAAGTGTTTCCTACTCTGTATCATCATATACCTCTGTGTCTGATGTAGACTCTCCCTGATGGCCATGTACCTGGAATGCGAATGGACAGAGGAGTGTCCATGCCTAACATGTTGGAGCCAAAGGTAAATGTAGATGTCACAAACTTTCCTTTGAGACAGTGAGAGTTTGGTTGCCTGGGAAAGGCAGATTTACTCTAAAAATAAAATTTTAAACTCCAGTATTCTAATCCTCTTACTATTTGCCATGCATGAAATCTATTCTGTATCATACTTTCCTAAAGAGTGGGCTTGATCCCCAAATTATATTATACTAAATTTTAAGTCCCTTGGTGGTAAGGATCATGTCTTGTTTATCTTTGAACATTGTGCCACACACAGTAGTCACTCAGTAAGTGCCATGATTTTTTAAAATAAATCAGTGAAAAAGTAACACGTTATTTATAGATTTGGTTCTACCTAGTGAACAATTTTAAGCACTTGCCTGATGCTTCTAGGGAATCTACTGGACTACATAAACTGACACTGCTACTGCCTAAGAAAAAGCATTTGTTTGGTAAATGATTGGCTGACCTTTTCATCTGTATCAGTGGGGGAATCAAACAGTTCTTTTTATGTAGGACCCTGTATGATAAAACAAGACATCTGATTTAAGAGGGCAAGTCTACTGTTACCTTGAAATACCAGCATGGCAAGCATTGTATACCTGGCCTATGGCAAGGAGAAACAGAATCTAGGAAATTCCATCTTTGAGAGAACCCTCTTTCAGACAAAGCTAAGAGGAATTACAGGTTCCCCATAAACAAACATTGTTTTCCAGAGTGACAAAAACTGGTGATGTAGGTAAAAAATTGTGTAGAGTTTGTTTGGTTGGGTTGGGTTTTTTAGGGCCTCCTACCACAACCCTATCACCAGTTAAGGAGAGGAGAGCTATTTTTAAAAAGATAGGAAACACAGTAAATATGGCAGAATGTTTGTTATGGACTGGCACATTTAGAAAGCTTTTATAGTTCAATACTTGACACATAGTCAGTACCTAAATGCTTGCTGATTGACTGACTAAATCATCTGTTCCTTCTAAAAGATTCATTCATAAGGTTAAACCATTGCCAGATAAAAAGCAAAGGTCAAGTACCGAGGCATCACTCCTACCTTCATATGCACTCCCAGATTCAGATATTAACTATTATTTCTGCACTGTTGAATTTTGAGTTGTGACCATTCCAAATATCCTGAGTTTATAGTGAGATGAAAAGGAAGACTCAGACCTGCACAAAACAATAGTCACTTTCAGTTTTTCAAGTATCTACTTCTGTATCTCTCATAACACATCTTCTTACTGAAGAAAGAAATGGAAAATGGGTCTAAGATGCTTTACCTGATTTGAAGGTTTTAAAAACTTTAAAGCTAATTGGCATTAAACCTCGTCATTTAACTTTAATTGTACAAACACTATGAAAATACCAACTCTGCCATGGTCTATTTCCAAAACTTCTGAAGCTAACAAGTCATTAACACTACAGTGAAGTTGTGCTGCTATGTTCCATTTGGATGAGGATAAAAGCTATTCCAGGATGTTCATGTGAAATCCGTTATCTCATGTGACCTTGGGCAAGTCACTTAACCCCAACTGCCCTCCCCCCAAAAAAGGCAAAAAAAAAAGGCAAAGAAAAAAAAAGAAATCCATTATGTCTATCATTACCAAATAAAAATCTTGTTATCACTAATAGTACAAAAGGACACCACTTGGGTTAAAAATAAGGACATAGTGTTTGGATAATGGAGATAGAGAACAGTGGCCTAAATTTTTGCAGTAAAAATTAAACTTCTTTTTCCTTTAATGCCAACTATTAACAGATTTTCCCATATGAAATGCTCATGGTGACCAACAGAGGGCGGAATAAAATACTAAGAGATGTAGACAGAACCAGGCTTGAGGTAAGAACAAATTTCTCTTTATTTACTACAGCTTTATTTTTCCCTTCCTAACCTTCTTTTCCTCCCCCATCCTAAAAAAAAAAAAAAAAACTTCTCTGTTTAGCAGAAGAGAAAAAAGAAATAGTACATTACAATTTGCAGGCAGTTCTGAATTAACTTGGAAGAAAACTCCAATTTGTATGTAAGAGATTTAGATGGAAAATACCTACTGAGACCCTCAGAGAATGCTCCTGGGAGCCATGTACTATTGTATGTGGGGCTATAAAAGCCAGCCAGCCTTTGGGCTCTTTAGACCTCACCAGGCCACTGACTATCACGACTGACGCAAGAGTAAAGATACAAACCTAATTCTAAAGCAGAAAGACCCAAAGAGCTAAAATGTGGCCCTTTAGAGAAGACTGTACAGGATGAATGATAATGATGGAGGTAAAAATGTGGACCCTAGTGCTGGGTGCACTGTGGAAATGTCTGTGAAGTTTTTTTGTACGCTTTAAAAAGGGATAGGGACTGGATATATGATTTCTTGAATATAAGGAACTCTCAGAAGAAAAGCTTTTTCTACTGATTCAGATCAGCACTTTCTTTAAAACAATTTTTATTATAATAATTAGTCATTTTTAAATTTCCAAGAATTTCTATTTTTCTCTCACTTACTCTGCTCCATATCCTAGGGGGAAACTCCTAGTAATAAATACACATGAAATCTATAGTTGTCTAGAGCACTCAGAGGTTAAATGACTTGCCCAGGATCACGCAGGTTGTAAATATCAGAGGAGAAATTTGAAGCCAGGTCATCCTGACTTTGAGGCCAACTCTCTTTATACTATACCACCCTACTTTTTGTAACCTTTAAAGCTGTATAGAAATGTCAGTTCTTTATTACTATTATTATTCTCAACTATGGCCTAGCTCTTCCTGATGCTGCAGAATGGAGTGTCTATTCAGAAAATGGAAATTATTCAAGGGTCAGTTTGACCTGGTTATTAAAAGGGAACTGTAACCAAGGAGCAAAGCTCTATGAAATGCATGATTCTCATTTGAAATTCAGACCCAGAAAAAAAATATTGTCCTCTTTTGAGAGGTGCTAAAAATCTTAGTTCACATGCAATTGTAGCCATATGTGGCAGTGGGAACTCAGGTGCTAAGATGAGCTCAGAATTAAAGGGTGTGGGAGGGGAGATACTGATTGCACCTAGGGAATGTTAGGGCATGCTTCTTTATTCTGTGGAAGTCCCCACATTCCATGTTTAAGTGTTATTTGGGCACACATGCCCATGGCGGCTTTTTGTATTTTTCTAAATGACTGATTTCAATCAAGAAAATCTATGTATGTTGGCAGAAAAGTTTTGCCTGAGGGCAACCACCTGTGTAAAGCAGAATTGTCATCCCACGAAGGTAGCAGATGATGAACAGGCATTATAAAATACCTACTCTGTGCCATGTGCTATTCTAAACACTAGAGATAAAAGAGATTATATAAAGAATAAAGCCTTCCTACTTAGTGAACTTGGATACTGGCTCCTCAGAGTCAGTATCATTCTAAGTTTCACAAATGTCTTACTATCTATTTTTATGCTGAATGGACAGGTAGGGGCAAAAATGACCCTGCATTACCAGACTTAAAGAAAACATAGTGTGAGTCAACATCAAGGGCTAAAATATACCTCTAACAACATTCTTGAGGCCACTGGAGTGCTCTTTGGTGACAAAGGAGGGTTTACCCGCCTAGTGTTCTTACATAGGCATTGGGAACTGACCCCACTCATTTTTCTCTTGTCCAGCGCCATCTGGCACCCGAAGTGTTTCGAGAAATATTTGGAATGTCAATACAGGAGTTTGACAAGTTACCTCTATGGAGACGCAACGACATGAAGAAAAAAGCAAAACTCTTCTAAGTCCCTTCTGCCCACCAATTTGAAAAGTTAATGAGGATGCTGCATAGGGTACAATGGCCACATTTGATTGGAGAATTTACAAACTACTTCTCCACAGCAACAACAAAAAGGGAAAAATCTGATTGAGGCAACTGTGATCTCAGCATTGGCCCACCAACTGCAACACTTGCCAAGAAGCCATGGGGTTGAACTTTGTATGTTCCAAAACTTGACAGTAGTTTCCACGTGTGACCTTTTTACATTATCTTCTGTACATGATTTGAGCCACTTTCTTATTTTGTTTCCCTCTAACTGTTGTCCAAAAATACAACAGACTGTATTGGTCAAGCCAGGAAGTGCCCTTAAGATGCTGAATGGGGAAAAAAAAGTAGTTATAGTAACTCCAAAAAATGATAATCTATATTACTGTACTGTGGTTAAGAAGAAGAAGAAAAAAACCTGTGTAACCTATCCATATGGTAACATTAGTCATATTGCACAAATGTTTCTTAATTGGCCTCACTTAAAACTGCCCCTTCTGTAGTTGTGGTAGAAATCAAAGAGGCAGGCACCTGAGTAAACTACTCCATTGGGCTGGAATAATTTTAAACGTGTTCCTCACTCTCCGCTGCACACATTTTCTAGGATGTGGTTGGTGAATTTCTGCGCTTTTATAAACAGTATTTCTCTCTCCTCACTTGTTTTTTTGCTTCAGATTACTTGGCTTAAGTTTAACCTATCCTACAAAGGCAAGTAGCAAACTTGAACCCAGCTTGCAAAAAGAGAGGAGGGAAAGCTCTCCTTAAGATTGACCTGGGTTACATGCTCTTTGGCAACCCATGCCACCAAGTTTCCCCAGGAAGCACACCATGTTATGGAAAATAACACTTTATGTTGTTTTATCAATGCAAATGTGCTTACCTGGCATCTTCCATATAATATGTGACACATTACACATAATATCAAGCTGAAGGTCATTTCAACTGTAGGCTAAGGAAGGATATATTTTCTCTCTTCTTTTCAGTTTTGAAGCAGAGAGTTTTGAATCTACTCAAATTGATAATGAGAAAGATGAAGCTGGCTTTCCTTTGTGCCTCACACTGTTGACCTCATGATTTGAACTAAAATATTACTGAGCATAATTTCTGAATCATGTGCTTCAAAAATCTCAGTATTGTCTGAATGCTCTACTTTTTGAAGGATATGTCAATGAAATGTACAGGGGGTGAGTCATTTCTGTGGAAGGATGAGTGTGTTCTACTCCACTCTTTGGTCCCCTAGTGAAAAGTGAGATGGGATAAGAGCCTTTTTACCTTATGTTGGCACATGAAAGCCACTGTATAATGAAACACTGATATAATTACCCATCTCTTGCTTTGAATGACACCCAAATTCTGGCTACAGAGCAAAGAATTAAGATAGCTTTGTAACTTGACAGATTAAACCACTCACCCTTGATGTTAAAAGTCTTGTAACAGGAAATATATATACACATATATGTATATACACACATACATATATGTATGTATGTATATATGTTTACTAAAATGGGAATCCAGGAATCCCCTTGAAACTAAAATAGAACTCAGACTAGCTGATCATCCTTAGATCACCTCACACTGAACAAGAGCCATTCAGATTTGGCTCATTGCCACCGGGCTTCATTAAAAACACTGGTTCAAGAATCAAATTACAACTTTGAAGGTCCCTATAGAAGCCAAAGGAGAAAGTGTTTGAGTTGATCTGTAAGAGTACCATTTTTGGCAAGAGATTTGAGACTCTCCACCATTGTTGGGAGTTATATTAGTTATCCATCACGCAGTCTATGGTGGACACAGATAGATTTGTTTTCCAAATGGGCACTGTTTGTAAGGATATAAGGGGAAATGCTATGTGGGTACAACACGCTTAAATGTACTAGGTGCTATAGTAGGGAGTAGAATCCATGTATAGTGGTCTTTTGTATTTACTGATCTAGTTGAAGCCATCTAATTTTGTTATACCTTCAGAACCACGGAGGAAATATTCAAGGACCGTTCTTGCATATACGTGTCTATATATGTACGGATGTATATCTTAGATCTACTAAATCACGTAAACTGCCCCTACGCTAGTCATACTGGGTTGTGGGTTTGTTTTTAATGAAAACGTCTGCCTTCATTTTTGTCCCCTGAAGTAGTCAATGCTTCATTACCTGCTGTGGTGAGAGCGTCTGATCTGTCATCTCTCTGAACTCTCCTATGCCTGCAACCCTTGCCAAAATCCTTTTTCATACTCTTCTGTCTTGTGATCTTCTCTAGCAAAGCAAGCCGTCCAGTGTTTTGTGCCCTTTCATAGTTCCCCAAGGCTTGTTATAGTAGGAGGGATGTATTTCCAAAGTCTAGCCCCCAAAATAAATGAAAAAACCGACTTGGGTAAAATTCTAATTCTTTCGCTCTCAAATTGTTTTTCATCTAATGGGAAAAAATTGTGGCTCTCAATAACTTATCAATTAATTATAGTGGCTCTCAATAATCTTATCAGTTATGACCTAATTTTATTTGCAAATTAAATTATTATGATACATTAAAAAAAGAAAAGAAAATTAGGGTGCCTGGAAACTGTAGGCATAGTTATTTTACCAAAAATCTCATTCTTTGGGCCATGTAAGTAGGACGTCATAGAATCACAAAATGTGAGAGCTGCAAAGGCCCTCAGGTAACATGTAATCCAGGCTTTTCTCTGAAAGGTGGCTTGTCCAGTATCACACAGCTTTTAGTGAAAGAACTAACACAAGAACCCAAGTCACCTCAGACCTTGTGCTCTTTCTTTAGAATGATACTGCCATCATGTGGTGTTTAATTTTAGGTAGATCCTACCAGACCTAAAAAGTCATTTTTCATCTCACTCGTTTGCTACTGATAATGTTGACTAGAACAGTACACACACAACCCCTTCTTCACAACACTTGATGGAGTGAACACACACACACACACACACACACACACACACACATACACATACACATATATACATTAGCTGCCAAAGAATTCAATAGCCTTCTGTCTATATAGGGAAAGCTGTCCTTTGACCTAGAGAGTGAAAGACTTAGAAACCTAAACCCTCATGATAATAAAATGCATATTAGCCTAGGGAGCTAGTAAAATTACTATAGGATGGGGAATGGGGCCAGTCTAGTTTATGTAACTGCCAAATCATACATGTGGACTTGTCAGTTTGATTAAAAAAATCAGCCTAGCATGCACACCTTCATGATACCCAAGCCACACTATAGAATGCAGCTGGGCCCTCTTAAAAGCAAACCCTGTATTGTCGATAACACTGTTTATATAATATGTAAATTAGGGGTAAATATTCACTTTACAAAAAAAAAGTTTGACAAAGATGCATTTAATTGTCAACTTTCCTTGATTTGTTTTCAAAATGTTCTTAGATTTATGACCCTCTAATTGACATACACTTTTTCAGGAATGCATCTATTATGCAGAATGAGGTGTACTTTAGAAGTGAATCACTAACTAAATTGTATGGTTCCTTTGAATGAACTTAAGGTTCAAAGTAAGACTTAGTCTTCCTTACCAATGGTGTCCTTTAAAACAGATTAATTGTGATTTGAAGAGTATTGAAGACTGCAGCAATATATTTGTTTTTTAGCTTGGGACTAGTTGTGAAGTGCTCTTAATATTTTTTCTGCAATGAACTCTGTTGAATCACCTCTTCCTCAAAGCATCCAAGGAACAGTGCTGAAATTGGCAAATTAATAAGGTGTGAGAAGTAATTCTGTGTCCTTGATGTTCCCTGGTCACCTTCGCTCAGAAGACCATATGCTTCAAATTGGTTTATTTCTGATAGAAGTTGTGGCCATTCTCTTGTGACTGCTCTCACCCCTTAGGCTGGTGAGGTTGATTATCTTTACCAGCAATTTATGGCAGACTGGCTGGTAATGTTTATAAAACCTTAATCCTATTTCATGACACTTTGAAGCAAATACTTTTTCTAAAGAATTGCTTCTCTTGGATACAGTTAAGCTTTTGCAAGTTTGAAAAATTCAAGTCACTTTTGATTAGATAGATCTTTCTAAAACCTGTTTGAGACAATACCTTAGCATCATTTAAAATAGGAGAATGGCAGGCAACTCTTCCAGGCTATATGCTTTTGTGCATTTTCCACATCAGCAAAAAAGATGCTGAAAGGAAAATGAGTTTCATGTCACCAACCTCTCTGTGCCCTTTGTGGGATATATGTCTGGAGCAAATCCAGTTTTTACAGATTACCTTCTCCTTCTCATCAGTGCTCGTTTACTCTGTATTCAATTGCTTTTCCTGTGTATTTGATGCCTGGATATTGCCTTTGCTCTGTTTCTTCCCACACATTAAAAAAAACCCACAAAATAATTCTTTCTGTGGAAATGGACATTTTATTTTAAAGAACCAGATGCTTCTTACTGCTGTGAAACTGCCAGTGTCCCCTTACAAAAAACATTTCTAATATAGTAATAAAATTAGTTTTTATGATTTCTAATACAGAGAAAAATTATTTTGGTCAGTGTAATTTTGACCACAGTAAGAGCCACTAAATAGCCTGTAGTGAAAGATCGTTTGAGGGGGAGAGGGTAGAAAAGCAATCATTGCTTTTTCAGATGCTTTGGAGAAGGCAATGGGTAGAACCAAGAATCATTCCTTACTCTAGTTTGAATTTTAACTTGTACCAATTTGATTATGATTAAACTTGTCAGATTTAGATAGAAACATTCTCTGAAATAACTGATACATGAGCAGTTCTAAATTCAACTCAAATGCTTATTTTAAGATACTTCAGGTCTTTGGGTAATTAGACAGCATTCTCCCCTAACATCTGTCTCCCAGAATTCTTAGTGAACTTTTAAAAGTCGACATTCAAAATGATTGCAGTCCTTCTAATCATTACAATGTTTATTTCACTCCAGGAAGTAAGACGAGCATATACTTAAATGTTGTTCTACCCATAGAAATGAACTTGTTATTGTTAACATAAATGTCCAGTAATGTGTGTGATTTCTGTGAGTTGCTGACAAATCTGCATGAGAGCCCTTAAAATCACTTCTACTTTGGTTTTCTCTGTTAAAAAGATTAAAGAAACTTTTCTTCCCATTCCCTCTTCTTGCTTCCAAAAATATTCAAACAAGTATTTGGAAGACTTCCTTTAGGAAAAGAAAAAAGAAAGAAAGAAATGTGTGTTGTGTCTTCTGTGAAAATGAATTGTCTGTCTGCCCACTGAGTACTCAATGCTTGTATGCAGAGTGAAGAGTCGGCCTGCCATTCTCTGGGTTGCTGTTCTGTACAATTACTGATCTTCTTTTCCTGTTGCAAGCAGCACATATTGCACTCCTATGCCACTATAATCTGCATCACTGTTGTACTCAGAACAAGTCAATGAATAAAGTTTTGTGCTTTATTCTTAAATACGGATGGACTTTTGTTTTAATTCTTTTGGTCACTGCCCTCAAAAGGGTTGCTGTTTGGTAGAGGAATGGACTCTACCCACACTAAAGTCTTCCTCCTATGGGATCCTAAGACAAACAAAACTCCCAAATCCATTGGTGTTTGAGAGACAAAGGCATAGAAGGAGATGTAGAATGTTAGCACAGGAAAAGAGCCTTGAGAGAAATGAGTCCAACTTCCTCTTTTTATAGATGGAGAACATGAAACCTAGAGAGGGAAGTCACTTTTCCAGGGCCATTTGCTAGTGAAATGACAGAGCAGAACTCAGACTCAGTTAGGATAAATAAGAGAGAACATTTCAAGTCCAGTCAAGAAGCTCTTAGATTCCAAAATGGAATCACGTTTCTCATTTTCATTCTCCACCTAGGTTTTTTTTTCTTTTGCTTCATGGTTACTGCTTCAGGAGATCTATTGTCTGTTTTGTTTGAGGAGATTTTTTTAAAGTTTATTTCCTTATTTTTTCTCTCTCTTCCCCCCCCCCCCCCGTACTGCCCGTAACAGAAGAGTTTGTCCAATAAAATCCCTAAAAGCATTTAAATGGTAAAAAGATATTCTACAACCACAGCGTCAAACTCAGAAACAATGGACAGCAAACTATACATAAGGATCCCTGTAGATGCATATCAACATAGCCATATTCACATTATTGTATTTTTATTTATTTTGTTAAATTTTTCCAGTTACATTTTAATGTAATTCAGGCTACACTTTAGAGCGCTCAACGGTCATGTGTTTGACTCCTGTGCTCTAGGAGATCTTTAAGACCTTGGTCACCATGGGGAGATGGATGATAGAACCAAATATCTACTAGTTTTCCTTCCCCTCCCCCCACCATAGATAAAGCTAGTTTCCCCAGAAGGTGACAGCTATCCCCAGACCTCCATTAACTCAGGAGGCCAAGGCTCAAGCTGTGCCTTCCTTAATATCTCTTCTTGGTAGCCTCTGGCTTTGTCCACGTGCCTTCCTGGCCACCTAAGGTCTCACCTCTTCGAGTTCATGTCATTCAGACTTGTCAGATGTGTCAAGATTGTTCAAGCCACCACACTTTGTTCTGTTTATTACTTATTTCTATAAGAAAAAGAGGAACCAGTCTTCAGAGTGAAGTGCTAGAGTATCCTTGAATATCTTTTTGTCTATAGCCAAGAAAGCTTCCTTTTGTTAACTAAAATGGCCTTTGACTGCCACATTTTTGTCCCAGCATCAAACTTGAGCTAACATGGTGCCAGTTTGAGTCACACTCACCTCTAACTCCAACCTTAATCATGGGGGAACTGTAGTCCAATTACACATCTCTGTTGAGATTCTATCTTCCTCAAAATCTCTAAGACTGATCAACACTTGAAAGTTGTTGTTTTAACCAAAATGTATTGCCCCTCCTCTCTGATGTTTTGCCAGTGCTTCTTTTTTCTTTAGGCTAGAGGGAGAGAGAGAGAGAGCTGCAACTAATGATAGTTTAATCATTCTATCAAGTCTGTGGTTTAGGATGGCCCAAGAGTGTCTTCATGGCATTATGATCATAAGCAAAGAGAAACAGGAAAGAAAATGTAAATCATATGTCTATAAAATAAAATCAAAAAGCCTGGAGAAAATTCACCAGGTTTAGATTCATGCATATGGATCTATCTTTACTATCAAGATGTTACATTAATCTTATATAAAATATTTTTATTCTGATTGCCAATTGTAATCATGAGTAGTCAATAATAATTACATGGGCCTTTATAGTTACAAAGCATTTTATATATATAATATATATATATATATATATTAGCTAATTTGATTCTCAATACTCAGTGAGGTAGGTATGGTGAAAAATTATCCCCATTTTACAGCAGAGAAAGCCAGTTGAGAGAAGTTTTGACTTGCTCAGGGAATCAAGACTAGAAGGTTTTGAAGCCGAAATTCAAACCCAAGTCTTCTTACTCCTAAATCCAGTGCTTTTCCCACTATACTGAAATAGCAAGTTTTAACAAAGTGCCCACAGAGTCCAAATGAAAAGTTTTAGGGAGCTTTAATTGTAATTAATTTATCAGCTGGGCTGTCTCATGAGCCAATTAAAAAAGAGCAGCAGAGTAACACAGAAGTACAGGGTCTTTTATACCATTTTGGGTTTCTAACAACATAATCAGTAACTAAAACTAAATTAGTATCCAAGTATAATCTGTAACTACAACTAAATTGGTATCCAGATACAATCAGTAACCAAAACTAATTGGTATCCAGGTATAAGCAGTTACTTTTCTATAATAAATTGATTACTATACTAGATGACATCCAGGTATAGGGATCTATTCTTTATTATCAAGGAAGTGTGAAGTAGGGACCAGGGGAATGTGATGACCTCAGTATTGATTAATGAAGAGTTAGGAGAGTGAATATGGGGTTGGGCATGGGGGTGCGGCCTTAGTCACCTAGCCACTTCTAGTGATCTTTAGTGATTGATTCTACTTCAAGTTTACTGAGTTGGCTGAGTCTGCTGATCTCTGTTTAGCTCACTGATTTCTTATTCACAAAGTATCACTTAACTGTTTCCTGGCTAATCTCTTGAGTCCATAGCTTATCTAGTTCCTGACCACTTTAATACCACGCTGACCATGCTACATCAAGGCCCTTAGATTTTGACACATCTGACACTGCAACTGGACATTATGCTAAGCAGGTAAATTTGTACCCATGTCTTTATTTAACCTGATAGCCTGGCCATAGATGATAGAAAAGTTTCTAATAGATTAGCAAACAGCAGACGCTTAGACACGGAGAAGGTACTTGAAAAAGCATGTATCCACATGTTACTGAGCAATGTGCTTCTAAAAGAGGTTTATGTTGACGCTGATTGTTAAATTTTCAGTGTGAGCATTTACACCTCAGAAACTGGCAAGCAACAAAGCAAGACTTAAATGTTTTGTCGATTGTCTAGACTTAAGAACATGATAATGAGAAATGCTAGTAATACAGATTAATTTTAAAAGTGTCATACATAACTTATTTGCTGGACAGCTGGTTGTTAAACAATTACTGTCACACCCCTACTCTAAAGTATCTTGTTCTTGTTGAAAACCATAGGTCTTTCATCGCAAGATAAGAATGAATTCTTAGGATGGATATTAAAGTAAGAAATTAATTGTTGTAGGAATTATTTCCTGTCTGGTGTGGCACCTGGCCTCCAAGAAACCCTTTCAGAGTCTCTGTCCCTATGCTCAAGGAAGATAAATTATATATAGAAATGGGGGATCAACTGTTATATCTCCATTTAGGACAGAGGTAAAGGAAGCTATAGCAGAAGATTTGACTTAAGCATACAAAAGTATTCCCTACAGTGAGACTTTGAATCTGGGGTGTGGAGGGTGGGTTAGAGTCCTGATTAGAAGAAGTATGGTATCAGTGCCTAGAGCATTGGACCTAAAGTAAAGATGATCTCAGTTCAAATTCTGACTCAAACACTTACTGTGTGACTGGGTGAATCAGTTAACCTCTCTGAAGCCTTTGTAAGATGAGGGAGCTGGACTCAATGATCTTTAAGACCATTCCAGCTCTGAATCTAAAAGTCTATGACCCTATAATTATCTTTGGATCCAGGCCATTCTGATGAGAGGTAGGCCGTGGGAAAGGAGTTCTAGTCCTAGAGAAAGGAGTAATCTGCTACCTCGGTTCTTCTACTGCTGGGAGTCCAGTGGTCCATGTACTTCCTCACTTAATCCACGTAATTGAGAGGGCCCAGAGCTTGGTGACTTCTCCTTCAAGCTCTAAATCCATCATCCTAAGTGATTTGCGCAAAATCACATAGATAATAAGGTGGAAGTTACAAAGATGTCACTTTAGAATTGATATCAGGAAAAAAACTTCTTAATGATTAGAGATGTTCCAGAGTGGAATGGCATGCATTGAGAAGTTGAGGGTCTCCTCTCCTTGGGGATCTTCAAGCAGGGACTGAATAATCACTGCTTGGGTATGTTATAGGGGAATTTCTTTCCAATGGGGTGGAGTAGATGGCCACTGAGGTTCTTTTTCACTCTCAAGTTTTGTCATCCAGCCATGCAAACAGCCTTCATGAAGTCTATAGAGGATTGCCAAGTCTATTCATGCACTGGACAATGAGGTCAAGGGAGAAATGTGTCATGAATAGTAAAGTAGTCTGGAACTACCCAGTAAAGTGACAAAGGCCAACAGGAATTTGTGTTCTATTCTCTTGTCATTAGGAAGCCCCTGAAACTTCTTGAGCTGAGCAGCTACATGGAGGATAGATTGGGGAAGGGAGAGACTAGAAGTCAGGAAAACAGTGGGGAAGGTATTGTAATAGTTCATTAAAGGAGACTTCTAAAGTTCCATTGCTCAGGTTTGTGACATATGACTAGCAAAAAGACAGGGCCATCTCTGAGGAGATGGTAAATGCCCTCCTATTGACAATCTACATGCAAATATTAGATTCCAAGCCTGCTTAACAAGTCCCCAATGAAACAAGACCTGAGTTACTCACCTGCTACTTTTTAAAGGAGGGTGTAGGAGCTAGAATATTGGGGGCAGATAAATACCTAACAAATCAAAGGATATCACATAAAATGTGTACACCTTGAGGGCAGGGACTTCTGTTTCCATCCCCAACCCTTAGCTCACACAGTGCCTAGTACATAAATAGGTACTTAATAAATGCTGCCTCAACTCCTTCAGTGATTTTCCTAAAACAGAAGTCTGACTGTGTCATACCTCTACTCAATAAACTCCAGTTGTTCCCTATTACCACTAGGATAAAATGGAAATTCTCTGTTAATTTTTTAATTAAAAATACTTTATTGCTTAAAAAAAGTTAACCATCATCTAAGCCTTCAGTGAGTCATAATCTTTTTTCTTTTTTCATAGTATTTTATTTTTTTCAAATTACATGTAAAGACAATTTTCAACATTCATTTTTTATACAATTTTGAATTTCAAATTTTTCTTGCTCACTCCTCTTCTCTCCATGCACCAAGACAATAAGCAATCTGATCTAGGTTATGTATGACCAATCATGTAAAGCATATTTCCACATTAGTCATATTTTGAAAGAAGAAACAACAAAAGGAAAAAAACAAAAAAAGTTAAAATAATATGCTTGGATCTCCATTCAGACTATCGATTCTTTCTCTGAGTGTGGATAGCATTTGCCATCCTGAGTCTTTTGGAACTGTCTTCAATCATTGTATTGCTGAGAACTAAGTCAATCATAGTTGATCACCAGACAATGTTGCTTTCACTGTGTACAACGTTTTCCTAGTTCTGCTCACTACACTCAGCATCAATTCACATCTTTCAAAATTCTGTTTAACATTTAAAGCCCTTAAAATGTGGCTCCAAGCTGTCTTTCATGCTATTCTATACATTACTCCTCTTCAAGAACTCCATTGCCTGACAAACCTAGTCTAGGTACTGTTCTTCATGGGCAAGATTTATGTTTTGCAATCTGTCTATGATGCCTGAAATATAATCCCTCCCCATCTGTGCCTCTTAGGACCCTTAGTTTCCTTCAAGAATGGCTCAAGTGCCACCTTCTACATAAAGCCTTTCCAGAGTCCTCCCCACCTCTTAAGATGTCTTGGCTCCCAGAATCATCTTGTGTCTATTTTCTATGTAGCTTATGCATTATATTAATATATGCACACATGTATATTATATGTATACATGTACATGCTGGGCAGTTAGGTGGCATAGTGGATAGAGTGCTGGGCCTAGAGTCAGGAAGACCTGAATTCAAATTTGACCTCAGACACTTGCCAGCTAGGTGATCCTGAACACATCACTTAACCACATTTGCTTCAGTTCCTTATCTACAAAATGAGCCAGAGACAAAAATGGCCAACCACTCCAATCCCTTTGCCAAGAAAACTCCAAATGGGTCATGAAGAGTTGAACACAACTGAAACAACTCAACAACAACAAAAACAAATATACATATTATCTTCAACCAACAAAATGGCAACTACATTAGTACAGGGACTGATTCCTTTGTGTCTCTGCATCCTCAGTTCCTAACACACTACATGGTACACAGTAGGTACTTAATATTTATTGGTTGATTGATTTTATTGACTGAGTGACAATTTGTTCCTCCTCCAGGGAGAAGGTAGCAAATGGAAATGTGACTGCAGAATAGTGTGTCTAGTGCACGTTCTGGAAAAGCCTACACAACCTCAAATAAGAACCATTCATTGATCATGACTGTGATCAAGAAGAGGTTTTATGGGCTCCTGGTCATCTATTATAATATCTTTTCAATTCCTCTAATATGTAAGAGCTGGGGATACAAGGCAGTCAGGAATGATGAAACCCAGACTTTCTCTCTATTAAAACAGTAGTGGGCTTCTGACCTCTGAGTCATTCCTAAGAAATGTACAACACCCACCCTTCCTCACTGCAAGGGTCTGGCTATGTGACTCATCCCAAAGGAATAAAGTTACTAGGGGCATGCCAGATCTCATCCAAACAAGCTCAAAGCTCATTGTTTATTTACTATGAAACAGTAAGGTGGTTTATTTCCACTTGGAGAGAGGTAATGTGGCAGGAAATGTGGTAACTGATAAAGGTTTCTATCTACTTCTTAAAAGGAAGAAGTTATGATATTGGCCTCCAAATTCTCATTCAGAAACTTCAGGAAAACATAAAAATGTATGTTGAATGTGTATATAAGGAGGGGGCATGCTGTAGACAGATGGATCAGAAACCCTGTTATTGTACTAGACAGCTCATTGTATTCGTCAGGCCCACTGCTCTTTCTGCCTCTTGTTTGTTAGTAGGGTGGGAATGGAAATGTCAAACCCTAAGAAGCTCTAGATTGGAGCTCTAGGGAAACACAGGAACTATTTTCCATGGCCCAGCCAGAAGAAGAAAAAAAAAACTGCCCCAATATGTAGAATTACAAAGCATTCTTTCACATAAAACAGGTTTATTTACTTGAACCCTTTCATATTAAATGACCACTAGCATTTTAAAAAGATTTTCCTTCTATCTGAGAAGGCCCCTTGAGAAGACGTGAGCCTGCGGACGTCCCAGAGTGTTGCTGACCTCAGCAGACTTCACTCCACAGGTTCCAGCATGGTTGATGATTTCACTGCTCAGGTATTGGGAGTAAGGCTGATTACATACAATCTGTTTTCTCCCTTCCCCTTCTCCCAATCTGTTTTCTCCCTTCCCCTTCTCCCTTCCCCCCACCCCCAACACTATGCAAAAAAAAAAAAGGTAAATACTTTTTTATGGACCAATTGGCTTTCCAAACTGACCTCAGACAACAGGCAAGTTTGAAGCCCAGAAGTAAGTCATTCCTGTGATACAAAAACAGTACTATAGAATGGAAAGAGAAATGACCTTGCTTAGGAGGAATTTAGGTCCCAAACATGCTTCTGAAGGACAGGATTTGCCAGGAGGTGGTGCAGAGGGGACCCAGCCTTCAGGAAAAGATAACAGTATTTAGTGGTAAGTCTAGAAAGCAGTTTTGTATAATGTGTTGTAGAACGTGGGAGCTTGGAGGCAGAGTCTCATAGTGGAAAGAATTGCTAGATTTGGAGCCAAAGGGCTTAGATACACACCCTGCCTCTGTCATTTACCTCTGTGACACTGGGCAAATCACTTGACCTCTCTGAGAGTCAGTTATCTTATCTGTAACAGGAGAAGGCAGAACTAAGTGTTCCCTTAGCCCTCTCTCAGTTTCAAATCTATGAACAAGGAATCTGGAGACCTGAATGTCGTCCAATCCAGCCTCAACTGCTAACTAGCCCAGTGATGTGCAGGAAGTTCCTCCCCACTCACTTTGGATCTTAGTTTCCCGTATTTATATGTTATCTCCCCTCCCCCAGAGATTTCTAGGGGAGGAGTTGTATATAAAAGGAAGGTGTTGGAATTGTTGTTCATTTCTGCCTGACTCAGGTCCATGGGGTTTTCTTGGTAAAGATCTTGGCGTGGTTTACCATTATCTTTTCCAGTGTGTCCTCATTTTCCAGATGAAGATCTGAGGCAAATAAGAGGTTAAGTGACTTGCCCAGGGTCACACAGCTTGTAAGTGTTCAAGGCTGGATTTGAATCCAGATCTTCCTGGTTCTCCCATCAGCTGCATTGCCGAGCTGCCCCGGTGTTAGAATACCTGATTTCTAATATCCTTTCTAGTTTTAATGCTCTAATTTGGTCTTCATTCCTGCATCTGCACCCACATTAATTCACAACTAAAAGAATATCCTCTGGTGCACATGTGCCTCTTAGCAATGACATTCAATAAAGATTATTTATTAATAATTAATCATGTTAATTATGAGGGTGAGAGCAAACATTACATTTTCAGAAGTGTCTTCCACACAATAGCCTAGACCCTGAGAAAGTCACTTATCCTCTCTATAACAGAGAAGGTACTAACCCACATTGATGGAAGAAATTTCTTCATGTAGGCAAACCAATGAAATCACAGTTCTTGTCTCTATCCCTGTTTTATTATACACAAATAAGTTTCTGAGGCAGGAACTGAACCCTGGTCCCCGACTCCCCCTTGGGCATAATGCACTATTATTCAACCAGTCGCTACACATTTAGTCAGTGTCTGATATAAGCTAAGCATTAGGGATATACAAAAGGGAAAAGACAGCCCCTGTCTGCAAGGAGCTTATAATCTTTTTAAAAAAAAATTTTGGAGGGGGGAATGCAGGGCTATTGGGTTTAAGTGACTTGCCCAAGGTCACACAGCTACCAAGTGTTAAGTGTCTGAAGCCGGATTTGAACTCAGGTGCTCCTGACTCCAGGGCTGGTACTCTATTCACTGTACCACCTAGCCACCCCAGGGAGCTTATAAACTAATTAAGGAAGCAACAGGCTAGCAAATATGCACAAAAAAGATATATGCAGGATAAATAAGAAGTAATCAACAAGGGAAGGCGGTAAAAATAGAAGATGGAATTTTACCTGGGTCTTAAAGGAAGCCAGGAGGCAGAGAGGAGGGAAACAAATTTCATCAATGCTCTCTCCCCAACATCCAGTGAAACTGCCCAGAGTTGAAACAGAGTGTCTAATGAGAGAGCTAGCAAAGAGGTTGATGTCACTAGATTGAAGAGTAAGGATGGAAGGGTGCAAAGTGTAAGAAGATTGAAAAGGTGGAGCAGCTAGGTGGCGAAGTGAATAGAGCACTGGCCCTGGAGTCAGGAAGACCTGAATTCAAATTTGGCCTCAGACACTTAACACATACTAGCCACATGACCTTGGGTAAGTCACTTAACCCCAACTGCCCTGCCTTTTCCCTTCCAAAACCAAAGAAAAGAAGATTGGAAAGGTGTTCATGATGGAGTAGGTTATAAAGGACTTTGCAACACTAAATGTTGTGAATGTAAATATAAGAAATATTATAGTCCCAACAACTGTCTCCTTTTCTGGAAGCAATGTGGTTGCCTCTACTGAAGAAAATGATGTTAGCAATGTGAGACAGGGCTCATTTGTAGGAACCAACACCCTAATTTAGGAAAGAATAGCACCAGTAAATGAAAAGACTCAATCAGACCATTCCTTAGCATTAGGAAATGTTCATTTAGATTATAAATTTCTAGGAAAGGAATACAAAGTAGAATTAAGTGAAACCCTAGCACCTTGTTTTTATTTTCTTAAATTGGCCAGTTTAACACCATTTCATGCCAAGTTTACTGGGTTTCTTCCACTGAACTTTTTTTCCTATTAAAAACTGGTAGAAGCTTACTTGAAGGAAATCCGTCCATCATGGTTTTTGCTTCCAAGTTGTTTCTGATCCTGATAGGGGACAGTTTTTCAATCTGGCACAAAATGTCCTACACAAAATGTCTAGTTCCATGTGTTTCTATGGAGGGAGGAAATTAAGTTTCCATTCTGAGTCATTGTATCAGTCTTCTTGTGCTTTCTGGCTAGATCAGGGAGATATTCCTCTGAAAAGTTGGAATCAAATCTCCCTTTTTACATAGTAGCATACCTAGAAAACAGTAGAAGAAGAGGAGGAAGATAACAATGACAATGACAATTTATATTGCACTTTAAGGTTTGAAAAGCTTCTTACAAAAAATGAGCAAAAAGACTTTCCAATGGACTTTTCCCATTTTGTGACTCTCCTTGAGGATGACAGATGCTTCTCTTTGAAAGACTAACTTTGGAATTGTAAAACTCTTTCAATCATCCCTCACTGTGTTATGAGCTGAAGCATAATAAATTTTACTCTAGCCCTTTATTTTTACTTTATGTGTATCTCTCATTTTTAAATGTGTTTCTTGTAATTGTATTGTTGATTCTGGTTTTTCATTCATTCCATCATCTGTTTTCATTTTATAGGTGAGTTCATTCCATTCACTCTCAAAGTTATAATTACTAGTTGTATATTTCTCTCTGTCCTATTTTTTCCTAACTGTATATCCTTCTCTCCCTCTCTTTTTACTCTATCCTTATTCAGATGTCATATTTACCTCTGATCACTGTTGAGTCATTTCAGTCACGTCTAACTCTTTGTGATGCCATTTTGAATTTTCTTCACAAAGATACTAGAGTGGTTTGTCATTTCCTTCTCTGGATCATTTTAGAGATAAGGAACCAAGGCAGAGTTAAGTGACTTGCCCAGAGTCACACAACTAGTGTCTAAAGCCAGATTTGAACTTGGGAAGGTCAGTCTTCCTCTCTCTAGGTCCTGCACTCTCTCCATTATAACTTAGCTTAGCTGCCCTTTACTTCTGGAGGAGCTCATTAGCTTCCTTGTTAGGCAACCCATTTAATTTTGGGGCAGCTGCAATTTTTAGAATTTTTTTCCTTATGTTTAATCTGAATCTGCCTCTCTGTAACTTCCATCTGTTGCTTTTGGTTCTGCCCTAATGGACAAAGCAAATATGTCTGATCTTTTTCTTCATGGTATAATATTTTTTTAGATATTTAAAGAACCTGGTCTTGTATCTTTGGGGCTTTCTTTTCAAGCCTGTATTTCCCCAGCTTCTTGAATTGATTTTCCTATAATGTGATTTACCAGTCTCTTCACCATTCTGGTCATCCTCCTTTGGATTCATCTCAGTTTCTCTCTCTCTTTTCTAAAATATGATATTCAAAATTTAATGCAGTACCCTAGGGATATAGAGACTAGAAGCTCAAAATGAAATTACCTGGTTTTGGACAATGGTTTTGATATTCTAGTGTGTTCATTTTAAATGAACATGGGGGTACTGTAACCAACCCTGAGTTACCCAGTTTCTTTTACTTGGTAAGGAATCCTCAAATCTTCTTTGTCAAAAGTTTGTTATAAAGTTATATAATTATTTTTATTATATAACTGAAATACTTTTTTTAGTCTTGAAAATATTATTTGATTTTTCTCCCTCTACCACACCAATAAATACAGTAAATTGCCATGTCTTGTCAATTCTACTTCTATAAGATCAATTTAATTCATTAAAGCGATTACCCACTTCCCCATCCCCACTTCTCTATTCTAGCACATGCTGTCCTTACCACTTCTTCACCACAAGTCTTCTTCACTCTCAGACTCCACTTAAGCCATCATTTATGCATTTACCAGAATACTTTTTCTTATTCCTATGTAGCACTCCCTCTGGGGCTATTTCTGCAATTTAGCAAGCTATCCTTGCTAGATCTTCTGAAGGAGCTCATTAGCTTCTTTATTAGGCAACCCATTTAATTTGGGGGCAGCTGCAATTTTTATAATTTTTTTCCTTATATTTAATCTGAATCCACCTCCCTGTAACTTCCACTTACCTCTTTTGGTTCTGCCCTAATGGACAAAGCAAATATGTCTGATCTCTCCTCTTCATGGTATAATATAATATAATATATATTATATTGTATTGTATTGTATTGTATTGCATTGCATTGCATTATATTATATTATATTATATATTTGCATATAGTAAATATTATATAATATTTGATATTATATAAATGTATATATCTATAATTTAGCTAGATCTTGATTATTTTTTCACCTTTTTTCCCCATTTTTTCTCCCTTCATCATTCTGAATCCTGAAGGACTTGGCAAATTTTATAGAAGCATTGTTAATGAGCCCCCATCCAGTATGCTTTACACTGATTATCCCTTCAATATATTTGATACAAACATGCTTTTTCCCCATGTCAACAACTTCTCTTCTTCAATTTCTTTGTTTATATAAAGAAAATAAGACATATAAACAATAAGTATAAAAGATTAAACATAATTCCTCACTAGATAAGTGGTCAAAGAATATAGAACAAACAGTTCTCAAAAGAAGAATTGTAAATATTAACAGTAATATGGAAGAATCCTCCAAATCACTACTAAATTAAATGCTGAGGTTAAACTGTGAGGTTTAACCTCACATTAAGAAAACTGCCCCCAAAAATGATTTTTTTTAAAAAGAGAAAAGTCAGTGTTGGAGGAGTCGTGGGAAGACCAACACACTAATACACTACGGGTAAAGCTATGAATCAATCCAACCATTTTCAAAGTAATTGGAATTATGTGAAGAAATTGACTAAAAAGTCAATCATTTGACCCAGAGATTCCATTATTGGGCATCTACCCCCAATAAAGTCAATGTTTTTTTAACAAGGTCTTATATAAACAAATTATTTGCAGAAATGCTTTTTTTAGAAATACTTTTTAATAGAAAAAACTGGGGAAAAAATAGATATCCATAAATTGAGGAGTGACTAAACAAAGCATGGTACATGAATCTAATAAAATGTTATTGTACTACAAAAAACTGTGAATGCAGAGAAGCATGGGAAGGCTTAGATGGATGATTCAAATTTCAGCAAGCACAACCAGGAAAGCAATATACACTGTCTATTACAATGTAAATGCAAAAAAAAAAAACCAAAAAAGCAAAAAAACCCCTCAAGTACATGAAAACAATCTTGCCTACCCTAAAAGAGATATGACAAAGCACCCTCTCCCAGCCTTTTTTGCTAAGGTAGGAGACCATGTGTGAGGAACACTGCTTATAATCTCAGACTTTTCTTTGAGTTGGTTAGTACTACCCAACTATATATTTTCTACTTTTTTTCATTCTCATAAAGAATACATTCTAGCAGAGGAAATAAAGGAAGTGATTTTGAGAAATATAGATAGTGTACAATATTAATATTTTTTAAAGTCATTAATATCTCTTGCTTTTATATCACATTCATTTCTGAACATATCTCTCTTCTTTCCCCTATTCAGCAAGCTTTCCCCTGTGGCAAAGATTTTTGTAAAAGTTTTTTTTAAAAGAGCAAAGAATGTAGCATAAGATTGCAGAACTAAGAAGAGATAGAAGAAATCAAAATTGGTACCACAAAGAGAGGTTATAGGGCTTTTTTACAGGTAATCTTGTATTATTAAGCTGTTATGGGGAAAAAAACTGGAAAAACTGGAAAAAAAAACTCACCCATTGGTGATAGGGGGGATGTCTATACCAAACATGTGAAGATTGCCCCTGGCAGAATGAGCAGATGAAAACAATTTGTTCCATTGATCATGAAGGCAGTTGAAGCAGGCACTGTGGAGCACTTAGAGCTTGGTCAGACACTGAAGACATTGAGGTCATCCACTGCATCCTGGATCATGACCAGTTTTCTTGATTTCACCATTCCCAATTTTTTGGGAATTGGAGTCTACAAAACTTGGGCCTTTATTAAGGATTGTGCTAACAAGTACAGACTTGAAGAAGGATGAAGATGACAAAGAGGGGGGACCATGTGGAATAGGTAGGACCCGTTGCAAAGGGTGGTATCCTTTTTTGATATGTGTCTAGAATCATGGTCTCCTTACCAGACTCTGAGACCTCATTGAAGATGGAAGACAGAAAAGGAACTGGGAAATTAAATGGGGGAGCAGATGCTGATATTGAAGCCACATTCATCATCCAAATAGTAAGAAGACAGAATTATGATATTCAGCTCCATGTCTAAAGACAGAGGACTTGTCTAAACCCTCAAGGGCTGCAGAGATCTCACTGTGGATACGATCAATCCAGTTTTGACTACTAGTCGTATGAGTTCTTATGGGAAGGTGTTTAGATTCTGTTGCCCATTTATTTTCCTATATGATTGATCATGTTTCCTGATTTAATTAATATTTGTATCTCTTCCTCTGTATGTGAATAGTGTGTTGCACTAGTTAGGGCTCAGGGCATGTTTTACATAACTGAAATGCCTCAATTCTGATCCTATGAAACTTAGCGGTTCCAGAGTCGAAGTTCTAAGGGGAACATTTTTGCCGCTCTCCTCATCACCTCTGCTTGACCTCTGTTTTCCTGGCACAAAAACACAGTAACACAGTGTTTTGGTTATTCAAGACACTTTGCATTAGCCTGCTTTCAAGATCATTTAAAAATCACTCCTTTGAACCAATACTTCAGATTTCTATGACTTACTGTATGTAGGTACTTCTACTGACCCAGGTTGAAAAATCTGTACCTTAGTAGATAATTTTAGTGTGTTTCTGTGGCTGAAATATTCCTTATCCTTTGGCCAACTTATATATTAGTTATTCAGACTTGAGTAGGCTGGTCTTCAGAAAACAAACATACAGTTCATCACCTAATCAACATCCAAAGCCTTTGAAATCACAGTGCTGATGTCTTGACTTGCATGTGAACTGGATTCTTCTTCTTTTTCCTCTTTTTCTGCTCTTTTTTGGAGGCAATTGGAGTTAAGTGACTTGCCCAGGGTCACACAACTAGTGTCTGAGACCAGATTTAAACTCAGGTCCTCCTGGGTCCAGGGTTGCTGCTCTATCCACTCTTCCACCTAGCTGCCCTTAATTGGATTTAAGTGAGGCAGATTTGTGCAGTCTTCAGTCTCACTCTCTTCCAGAGTTGAGTCCAGTGGCAAGACAAAAGTCAAGACAACTGGTCATGATCCAGGATGCAATGGATGACTTCAATGTCTTCAGTGTCTGACCAAGCTCTAAGTGCTCCACAGTGCCTGCTTCAACTGCCTTCATGATCATTGGAACAAATTGTTTTCATATGCTCATTCTGCCAGGGGCAATCTTCGCATGCTTGGGGTAGACATTCCCCCTAACTCACCAATAGGTCTGGGACCTGTCAGCTCCCCTCAGCCTGTTTCAGCATGTCTGCCGAGGCTGTTTTACCAGGGGATGGCTAATACCTATGCTACGGTTTCTTGGAGCCACAGGTGAGAGTTTGGTGACAGACGGATATCGAAGGTAGATAAGGGAGGGTCTTGCAGATCTGCCAGAGTCTGCATTCTGCTAGCACTGTCTTTGACTCAGCTTCTTATCAGGATAAAGCATCAGGGTAGGACTTAATTAGAAGTAAAAAAAAAATCTATTTGTTTTAAAATTCATGTTTTAAAAGCAGTACAAAGTATCACAGGAAACTTTCAAACTTAACCAATCAGGAAGAATTATCTCTTTCTTCACTAGGGACCAACAACCACATTGTTATTGACCTCAATTGATTAAAAAGTAGGCAAGGCCTATAGCCCGAGTGAGATTTACTAGATCCTTAAGCAGATCCTGAAATGAAAAGAATGTGAAATGGGGAGATGGAGGAGACAGAGTGGGAAGAGAGGAGAGAGAAGTGAATGAGCAGGGAAGAGGAAACAAGTAAGTCAATTTCATAAATATTTACTGGCTCCCAACCATGTGGAAGTGAGCCCAGCATTGCAAAGTGCTGACAGGGATTACAAAGGAAGCAGAACCCCTAAGAATCCCTAACTTTCTTAGAGACTCAGATACCATATCCCAAAGGAAGCCTTTCCTGAATTTCCCCCCTTGCTCCCCCTCCACAAGTAGTTAGTACTCTCTCTTTGCTGATGTAGCTTTCTAATTACTTATTTGTATACATGCTATATAACTTTAGTTGTATGTAAATTCTTTGCATACAAGCTAATTTTTGTCTTTTTGTCCTCAGCACCTAAAATAGCATCTGCTTAATAAATGATTGTTGAAGTGTGAAATCCATCACAACTGTCAAATAAGACTTTCTAGATAATCCAAGTACTTAGTAAATTTGTTGTATAAGTATAAAGTTGTGGAGTAGAATGTTCTAAAGGGAGAGAACTGGGAGAATTGGGGAAAGCTCGGCCCATGAAAACTCAGAAACTGGATTGAATTTGGAGGGTTGGAAATGAGGATAGGGCAAATTCCTGGCAGAAGGAACAACATAATTAAAGGGACAGAGAAGTGGTAATCTGATTTTCCTGGAAGAATGAAGAGACAACAATGGATGAAGCAGGCAGAAAGAAATTATGCTTAGCACCTGGTTTGCAGCAACAGTTAGTTAAAATAGGAACCTAAGAGATGGCAGGGTCCTTCAGCACCAGAAACAGCACCCCAGCTGAATTTCTGTTCCACTTCTTCCCTCACCCAGGGCTTCTCCCCTTTGGATATCCCTGGCTCTCCTCCACTAACTACTAAAGTAACTTTTCATAAGCATAAGTTTGATTATGCTATTCCTCTATTCAATAAATTGTAAAATTTTCTTTTGTCTCTAGGATAAAGTATAAATTCTTCATTTTAATTTTGAAAACCTCTCACAACCAGGCTCCAAACCCTTCGAATCTTAAGAGATGTTCCTCCCCTTTCTACACTCTCATCTAGCCAAATTGGCCTTAATGCTAAACCTCATAAAAGACACTTCATCTCCTGTACGCTGGTTGTCCTGTATGCCTGGAATGCACTCCCTCCTTGCTCCTATGTTTCATAGAAGCACTTCCTTCAAGACTTGGCTCAAGCTTTCCCTTTTATGTAAAGCCTTCACAGATCCTCATGCCTACTAGTGCCTTCTCTCAGCAAAGTGCCTTGTATTCATTTTGTATTTATTTGTATACATCACATCTTGGCTCACCTTATAGAATATATATTTCCTGAGGTCAGGCACTGTTTCATTTTTCCTTTGTATCTCCAGTGCCTAATCCAGTACCTGTCACATAACGGGAACTTAATAAATGCTTGTTGGTGGATGAATGGATGGATAGATGGATGAATGGATGATGGATGGATGGATGGATGGATGGATGGAAGGAAGGATGGAAGGAAGGATGGATGGATGGATGGATGGAAGGATGGATGGAAGGAAGGACAGATGGATGGGCCTTTGTATCAGAAAGTCAGAATTCTTTCCACTACATCCCTCAGATGACTTTATCTAAAGAAGTTGATTTGAAGTCATCTATCTATGTCATGCTGCTTTCCCTCCCCCTCCAGAAAATATGTGTGGTATTTGCCTCAGGTACCAGATTTTTTAGTTATAGCTATGGTTAGGAACTCCAACTATCATTATTTATGAGTAGGTTTTTGCACTCAGTGAACCTTTAATAAACATTGCTTGGATTATACCAAAAATCCTAATGGAACAGTATGGCTAGTCTAGAGACTGTGGTTTATTTTTAATTGCACTATCTTGCTAAAGGCTCCTCTATAAAGCATTCCTATTTATATTCTCACAGCTACACTGCCAGATCTCATGGCTACATAAGGCTGCTTCCAAAAGGAAGTTAGATTACAATGCTTTTTTCTCCCTCTCCATGGGATACATCACCTTTATCATGGAAGGAAATATAGTGTAATTTTATAGTACAGTAAGGGTATTGAATTGAGTTTGAAGGCACTTAGAAGAGGGTCAGTGACCCCAGGCTGGATAGCAGGATACATTAGCCCCACAATTTTCCTTCTGGGATTTTCTAGCATGAAACTTTCTGGACTATTTTATGGGTCACCCCCCTCCCTCCCACAAACACACACTCACTCATCCACTCCTCGAGGGTCAGAATGATGTGCAAAACTCAGCAAAGGAGGAAAATGCACTGACCCAGCTCTCTGTATGTGACAAGGGGAAGAGTGACTCCATTGTTTTACTAACTTTTTTTTTTAACACTCAAGCCTATTTTTGCAGTAAGGGGTAATTGTGGCTTTGGGACATATGGGTGGTAATATTCCCTTGAAAATAACAGGGTAGATATTTAACTTGGCACAGGGAGATAGGTTATCAGGTGAGCAGCAGATCCTGATACCTATGTTTTCATGTCCTTTGTTAGTAACATATTAATTAAAATGGTAAAACTTCAGTGGGCAAATCTCTAACCCTACTAAAATCCTTTTCCCTACTACACTTCTCCCCATCCCACCCCAAAGAAAAGCTAGAGTGGAATTGATTTCAGTACTTTGTATATAGTAGAGCTTGCCCCGACACTGTCATGTGCATGATAAGTACTCCCACTACAGACTGACAGGCAGGACCCTCAGTACAGAATGATGGCAGGAACATAGATTCAGAGCCATCCAGTCCACCTTATCCTTCTTTAGATTAAGAAACCCAGGTTCAGAGAAATTAATTCATTTACCCAAAGTCACAAAGGAAATAAATAAGAGATCTTGGATTGGAACCACAATCATCTATTTCCAAATGCTCTTTTTACAACACCAGTTTTCTCTTCATTGTTTGAGTCAAAGGGTGAAATTTACAACCTGTCTACTTTGATTCTTGGGGAGAAACATAGTTTTGTTGATATTGGTATTTCCTCCATAAGTAGGGGAAAGAGCACTAGCTTTAGAGTCAGAGAACCTGGGTTCAAATGCTGCCTCTGACTCTTGCTACCTGTGTAATCTTGGGCATATTACTTAACCTCCCTCAAGTTCAATTTCCTCATCATAAAATAAGAGGGTTGAGCTCAATGATCTCCTAGGTCCCTAGATTTATAATTCCACCGTCATTCCATAGTCTATACATCACAAGTCCTCAAGGCTTTCCCATCCTGTGTGACATTCATCATTTCCATAAATCCACAACAAAAGATCAGCCCACTGTGCTGGGGGTGTGAAGACCATCCATCAGTTATCTTTATTCTTGCTGTCTGACAGATAAATATTTTACATATCCTTGAACATGACCTTTATAACACTTCTAGTTCATTCCTGGCATCAAGCGCCAGTCTTCTTATTACTTATCAATATTTGTCCACAGTGAGCCACGGTGCAAAGTGTATATTCTTTAATTACATGTCCATCTGAATTTGAAACCTGCTCCAGACAGGATTCGTCAGGCAAATCGCTTAAAAACTATTATTTGCTTATCAGGAAAATTGGGATAATAATAGTGTCTGTCTCACATAATCTTGTAAGAATAAAAAAATGGATAAAATGTCTAAGTGTAAAGTGTTTATAAAGCACTTTATAATGTTGTTAATAACATAGCGAGGGGCGGCTAGGTGGCGCAGTGAATAAAGCACCAGCCCTGGAGTCAGGAGGACCTGAGTTCAAATATGACCTCAGACACTTAACACAAAAACTAGCCATGTGACCTTAGGAAAGTCACTTAATCCCATCTACCCTCCAAAAAGAAAAAGAAAAAAAGAAAAAAAAAAGAAAAAAGAAAAAAATAACACACCGAAATGATGAGGTGGAGATTGTGGATTCTGCTATTTTACTGAAGATATTACTCAGTGAGGCTCTAATATTTGCATTTTGTTGTCGTTCAGTCATTTCAGTCATATCTGACTCTTCATGAGCCTGTATGAGGTTTTTTTGGCAAAGATATTGGGAATGGTTTGTCATTTTCTTCTCCAGCTCATTATACAGATGAGAAAACTGAGGTAAGCACTGTTGAATAATTTGCCCAGGGTCACACAGATGGTGTCTGCGGCTGAATCTGAATTTAAGTCTTCCTGATTCTAGACCTGTCATTCTACCCATTGCATCACCTAGCTGTTCCTGTAAATAGAGATATTTTGGCCCCCTCCTTGCCCATGCTTATTCCCTTTTTTCTCATCATTTTACTAGCCTTTTTCCCCTAATTCTATTGTTATTGTTCCCTTTACATTTCACATAATACTATGACAAAAAATAGCGGAGATAATAAGCATCCTTTCTTCACCTCTAATCTTATTGGGAAAGTTTAAAGTACTTTTCCGTTGTAAATAATGGTGGTTCATTTTAGGTAGGTAGTTTTGATCCTATTAAGGAAAAGTTCTTTTATTCCTATAGATTTGGGCAATTTAGGCATTTTAATAATAGTACTACATTTTGTCTAAGAATTATTGTGATTTCATTAGTCAGTCAGTCGATAAACATTTATTAAGTGACTACTGTGTGCCAGGCACAAATAGATACAGAAAGAGATGAAATAATTAAGAAATATTGTCAATATTATCAATTGATGATTGACAGAGATAGAGATGATAGATGTAAATAGAGAAATAGACATAAGATACATGAGTCAAAGGAAGAAGAGGTAGAGATAGAAGATAGATGAAAAATACTGAGAGATAGATATGCGATGGACATAGAGATAGAGAAACTGACACAGACATATATAAATGGTAGACAGACATAAGAAGAGAGATAGATGATTGACAGATAGACAGACAGACACAGAAATGCTTACTATGTGCCAGGATCTGTGCTAAGTGCTGAGGACATAAATAAATCATGCTAGACATTTCTTGTCATCAAGAAATTTACATTCTAATGGGGGAAGAATATACAAGAGTTGGAAGGGGAGCAGAATACACATATAGTGGTATGACTAGAGATATGGGGAGTAGATAAAGCCAAAAGTGACTTCTCAAATTCTAGTGAGGTTCCAGAGTTAGAGTCTGCTTTTCCAGTGGGAAGGAAATGGAGGTGATGGGGTGACAGCTTAGATAAAGATGTTTTCAGTTTTGTTAATAATTTCGGCATTAGTTTTTAATGATTTAAATTTTTTCCTCACCATTTACTACAAATTCCCCTTCCTCGTTACTAATTTTGCTTTTCTTCTCTTTTTACAATTTTTGGGAGGAGTCACACATATTTTAATTTAAATATTCTACATACCATGTTTAAAAAAACCCAATGCTTCCATTCCAAATAAATCCAGGTCAAGGATAAATTAATAAAGCACATCACGACATCAGTCAAAACACTATAGTTGTATAAATGGCAGGTGTTATAAAATGACTGGCTTAATTTGTTATCATTTTTCCAATTTCTTAACCATCCTTAAGGAAAATCACAAATGGGGTCACACTATCCTCAGGGAAGCCTGACAGAGTCACCATGCTTTCATGCTTTTGCCCATAAAGGACTGCTAGTTTTTTAAATTAGCAAAGAATATGCTTGATTTGTTCTGCAGCTTGCATCATGAAAGGTTTTTCTCTAGCTTTTGTCCATCAAGTCTGCCTTTGATTGACTTCTTACAATCTTTGATGTATTTTTTGTAAGATTCTTTTGTGAAGATAGTTTCCTGCAGATGATGGTTCATTATTATGTCAATTTCAGTGACTCTGTCCTTCACCCTCAGGACCTTCACCAGAGGCATTTCCACAGATGAGAGAATCAATAGTCCCCTTTGTCCTGCTGACCTTCTTTCCCTACTATCTAGGCACAGACCATTCTTGATCTCCCAAATCTTGTAGACTTAGAGAAGATCTCATCTTCACGGGAGGGCAGAAAGAGGGGAAAGGGCAGAAAGAAGGAGATAGAATACCAGACCAAAAAAAAAAAAGCTTGTTCAAAAAAAATAAGGTTAACTAATGATTTGTCTATTTCATTGTGGTTGTTGTTTTTCAAAATAGCTCTTAGGTTTGTGTGTGTGTGTTTTTAAACTTAGCTCAATAGTCTTTTGTTTTCAATTTTATTTCTCGCTGATTTTAAAAGTTTCTGCTTTGGTATTTGTTTTTAAATACTTTGTTGATTTTCTGGGATTTTTTTTGCTGTATTCTTTGGTCTTCTTGATTCTTTTTTCCCCTTTAAGTCAATGTGAGTGTTCTAAAATGAACGTTTTTCTCTAAGAAATACTTTAGCTGTATCCCACAAGTTTTGCCATATTATCTAATTTTCTTTAGTATAATTACTTATTATTTATAAAATTCATTTTTTCCTATCACCTATAATTTAAGGTAACATGATTTCATCTTCAGTTAGGTATCTGTCCTTTCAGAATATTTCCTCTAATGGTTCCAATTTTTTTTTCATTGTGGTATGTACGTAAGTTATATGATTAATAGCTCTAACTTTCTGTAAAAATTTATGGGTTCTTTTTGCCCTGCTACATGTTCAAGTTGAATGAAAGTACTGTGTGTTGCAGAAAAAATTGAAAGCATTATTAACATTCCTGTTCAATAATTGACAAAGATGTATGTCTAGTTTTTCATTCATTTTGTTCAGATCCTTAATTCTTTTTCCTGTTGATACTGTAAGTAATCCAGGAAATCAAGGAATAGTCTACCTGTCACATTTATGGAGAGGAGAAGACTTTATGAACCAACAAGAATTAGACAGCACTATAAAATGCAAAAGGGATAATTTTGATTACACTAAATTGAAAAGTTTCTATACAAAGCCAATGTAACCAAGATTAAGAGGGAAATGGAAAAATAGGAAAGAATTTTTACAAACAATGTCTCTGATAAAGGCCTCATTTTTAAAATATACAGAGAATTGAGTCAAATCTATAAGTATACAAGTAATTCCCCAATAGATAAATGGTCAAAGGATATAAACAGGCAGTTTTCAGAGGAAGAAATTAAAGATATCTATGAGCATATGAAAAAATGCTCTAAATCTCTAGTGATTAGAGAAATGCAAATCAAAACAATTCTGAGGTACCACATCTCACCAGTCAGATTGGCTAAGATGACAAAACAGGAAAATGACAAATGCTGGAGAGGATGTGGGAAAACTGGAACACTAATGCATTGTTGGTGGAGTTGTGAACTTATTCAACCATTCTGGAGAGCAATCTGGTATAATAAATAATTTCATAGCCTTTGACCCAGCAATACCACTTCTAGGGTTGTATCCCAAAGAGATCATAGAAGTGGAAGAAAGACCCGTCTGTACAAAAGTATTTATAGCAGCCATTTTTGTGGTGGCAAAGACTTGGAAATAAAGGGGATGCGCATTACTTGGGGAATGGTTAAAGTTGTGGTACATGAATGTTATGGAATACTATTGTGCTATAAGAAATGAGGAGCAGATGGACTTCCTATTTACCTGGAGAGGCTTATATGAACTGATGTTGAGGGAGCAAAGCAGAACCAGGAGAAATCTGTACACAATTACAGACACAACTTTGATAGAATAGACTCTTCTCAGTAACACAAGGTTATAAAACAACTCCAAAAGACTCATGATGGAGAGAGATGTGTTACATTCAGAGAAAGAACTAGAAAAAAAACAGTTTGAATGCAGATTGAAGAAAACTACCTGCTCTTTCTTTTTCATGTTTAGTTTTGTTTCCTCTTTCCCATTGTTCATTCCATCCATTACAATCCTTCTTTATAACCTGACTAATGTCTAATGTGATAGTATTTGCAGATCCTATACTTGATTGCATGCTGCCATGGGGCAGAGACGGGGGGGGGGGGGGGGGGGG